>CM028328.1:10529570-11729570 GCA_016647705.1 Eucommia ulmoides
ATATGATTGCATACCGGTTCAACCAAAATGACTAATTTTGGTTCGCCAATGAGAGCTATTGCAACACTGAGACGACGTTTCATTCCTCCACTGTAGTTACCGACTCTCATTTTGGCTGCTTCTGTAAGTTTTACCTCTGCTAATGATTTCTCTGCAACCTGTAGTTTTTAGAAGCATTCATCATAGGGAACGGCAAATAGTTTTCTTTAGAACTCAGGCAAGTTTTTAAATTTTAAAATGCGGTAATTTCTAACTCAAATTCCATGAAACCAAACACTGTCTTAGGGAAAAAAAAAACAAGCCAGAAGATAAAGTTAGAATTGTATAGCACGCAACGTTTCAATTGTAGCAGGAGGCAGACCTTTGACACTTGCAAAGAGACAGAGGTGTTCTAGACCAGACAATGCATCCCAAAGAATGTCAAAGTGTGAAATTCAGGAAAGAATTAGTCTCTGCTATCCAAACATGTCCTTCCTGAACAGACTATAAGAGAGTCGCTCACCTGCAGACAAACTCCTATCATTTTTCTGATGTTATGCCAACCGAGCTTCTGATTGAATACCCATAAATCAATGCTGTTCGGAGAAATTTAAACAGTACATTCAGGTTTCTGATATCTCCTTATGAACATAGAAATTGAAGATGATGAACAATGAATTGAAACAAAAAAAATATATATTACCATCTCCATCGGTCACTGGTGTAACACCAGTCAAACAATTGATTACGGTAGTTTTCCCGGCTCCATTGGGTCCAAGGAGACAGAAAAACTGATCCTTGGGAAAATTCACCCATAATCCCTTCATCTTCACAAGACCACGTATTTGAACTGCAATATTCGAATCAATGGAACCTCCCGTTGCTTGTTGTTTCACGACATTCTCTTCTTCAAGAACATCCTCATCATCTAGCGTCAAATCTTCCAATTGAGGAGCTGAACTTGTGCAGCTACAAATGCCGCCCTCTGAAACAAAAATAAAGAGACTAGACTAGATGGATCATTTGTACCAAAGAAGTAGTAACTAATAGTATATTATCCTTAAATAATTCACTTATTATTTCTATGCTTTTTTTCATTTATCATTTAGTCCTTCGAATATCTTATTAGTCATTCACATAATATGAACTAGATGTTGAATCATAGGTGATACCATCCAAATGTTGAATCTTACCTGATATTATCTAGCTGTTGAATTTGTATTTGATATTACAACTGAAATCAACTAATTTTTCTACATAACAAAGAGCATGGATTTTAAGGGATAATATTGTAAATCTACTAAGGGGCAATTTTGACAAATGTGCATTGAGTATGAGGTAAAAACATGAAGGAAAAAAAAAAGTTAATTATGACAAAAAAAATAAATAAAAATTAGTCTGAAAACTGGGCAAAAATGTAACAAACATCATATAAAGGTAAGAACCCTTAATTATTAACAACCAATTTATGAGTTCAAAACTCAAGTACCTTCCACTTTGCTTCCACCTTTCCCTATCCAATACCCCGGGCTCAGAAAGTAAAATGCTGATTTTCTCACACTCGAAGAGTTTGGGATTATATTGTCTAAGTACATGGCCAAAATAAACCACAGAAAGAATGTTGATATGAACCATACATAGATATCATTCTGTCAAGAACATGAAGAGTTGTGAGAAAAGATTGAAATTTAAATGCTCGCGCTGATCAGAGATAAGATTTAGTCGTACATATATACAAAAAGAAGAAGACAACCTTCTCGAATAATTAACTAGTATTAAAGCAGCTGTTGCTGTTTTTTTTTTTTTTAAGTTGTTGAACATGTGTGTGTTATTATTCATGTACACAGGATTTAACAATTAAATAGTTAAGAATTAAACAATTAAATTATTAATCAGCTGTAAATAAAAAGATAAACAGGATAGTAACAGAAATAAACATTTAAATTCCATTATGACAATTTATTGTGCTACTGTCGCTGCCAATACATTAGAAAGGTCATTACTCATCGGCATCCTTTAATACTATATATAATGCCTTCCCTAGTTATCTTATATATGTTTCCATATCTTTGGTTGAAAAGCCATTTATTGTTGTCAATAACTGGTTATCTTCTTGTATCGTCTTTCTAGTAACGTACTTCCATCAATTCTAAACAAGTGTTGTGCATTGTTTTTTAGGTAGTTTATCCCATTACATCATCTTAAAGCGGTTAACCCTTCATCAAGCTAATTGAATCCCATTGAGAAGTACATCCAGGTTATATAAGTTGATAGCCATGAATTTTGGTTCATGGGTATTCTTAATTACGATAGGGCGATGAAACACTTACTAGAAGCCTTACAAACACACAACTTACAATCTATTTAAAAAGTGTTCTCCCACTCTCAACAGTCACAACCCCTGTTTACGTCATAGCAATGGCCAGAAATTAAAAATGCGAACAGTAACAGACCAGAAACTAAAAGTGGGAATAGTAATAGAACAGAAACTGAAAATTGGAACAGGAACAGAACAAAAACGAGGAGCAAAAATCGATTTTTGAGAGAGAGAGAAGGAATACAAACCTGAACAAATCAGTCTCAATTAAAGCCCTAAATAAACAAACAAGAACATATCTAAAGTGTGAATTTCTTTAATTTATAAACACATATACATTGTGTTCATTCTAATTTCTTTAATTTAGGGTACAGAATGACAAAGAATCAAAAATCCCATTCTAATTGAGATAGAGAGAGAGAACGTGCATACCTGACCAGTAGGTTGGACAACCTTCAAGAGGAGAACTAGGGTTGGAGCGATGGAGTAGGTGGAGTGCAGCGCGGAGAACACCAATTGCAATAGTGAATCGGAGAATTAGGTTTTCGGAAATTAAAGAGGAGATATACCATAATCGAATAAGGAAAGGAGATGAACGAAAACGGCAATTCTTGGCGCCAAGATTTCATTCTTGTGAGATTCGTGAGATTCGTGAGCAGTGAAGAGCAACAAGGAAAGTAGATTGGTGGTTTCGTCTTGTGAATGGGTTTGGTCTTTGTGAATTAGGCAATGCGTTTGGTCTTTGTGAATTAGGCGTTAATGGGTTTGCTCTTGATATTGGATATACTATTATAATATTTGATAATTAAATATAAATATATTAATCCTAATATTTTGGGCTTGAATGGTTTCAATTGTGTATGGATATACTATATTAATATTTGATAATTAAATATAAATATATTAATACTAATATTTTGATAATTAGTGAAAAATTATTTAGTGGCTAAAAAAAAAAAAAATTTAGCCACAAAAAGTAATTGTTGCTAATAATTAATTGTTTGTTGTTAAATATAATATTAAATAGCGGTAAAGTATTTGTGACGAATTTAGTGACAAATTTTATATTTTGTCGCTAACACTAATTTTCAGTGAGAAATTTTTTGTGTCGTCGCCAATAATCATTGTGCTTTAGCGAGAAAACCAAATTTCTTCGCCAATACTATCTTTCTGTGACGAATTTTATTTTCGTTGCTAAAGTTTGTCGCTAATACTAATTTTTCTTGTAGTGTTTAGCATGAATGTCATGCGAAAGCACTTGGAACTTTGCAGTATACTGATAATTGTCTTTGAGTCCCCCATTTTGTAGGCCCATAAATAATTGAGTTACAAAATATCCAAAAAAATCAATTAATACAACATTGATATTGTTCATTTTTCTTCTCTTTTTTTTTCTCTTTATTCAACTTCTGTTTCTTTCTCTTGAGCTTCACAGTCATAAACTTTTCTTTTTCAGGAGAATCATCTGTTTTTCCAAAGACACCCAGCAAAATGTGTGATTAGTGAATGACGATTGAGACACATGTTCAATCAATTTAACATTTAAGTCTCGTTGTCACCTTTCCCCCCTTTTTTTGAGATTGAGTTGCTTTTATTTTGTTATTCTCATTTTATTCTTTACTAAATAAATAGGTTGATTGGAATTATTTGGCAATGCTAGTTGGCTTTCATTGGAACCACGAATGTGCAATGCTTTATTTATTTTATTTTATTTTATTTTAATTTTTTTTTTCTGCTTTCGAGTTTCCTTGTGCATATTTATAGATGTGACATTTTTTTCCCGTAAAAACATGGAAATATAACATATTATTTAACAAAATTGTAAATTCAAATTTTACTAAATTGTATTTATGTGTTTTACCAGGATGGATGAAGGATTTATTATGTGATTTCAAATGGAAATGTGTTGAAAATGTTTTTTTTCCCTCCACATGCTCAAGCATAAAACTGCTTTCCAATTGTACATAGTCACCAACACATATATACATCTTTTTCATGAAGCCTCCTTTAATTTGTTTCTTAATTTTATAGTTTATATGATGAGTATCTTTAGGCAAGATTAAATTTTGATTACTTGGCATTTTTCACTACTTTTTAATTCCTTTTTATTTTTCTATTTTCTCTATTTTTTCCTTGTTAATTAGTTTTTGATTGTGTGTTTGATTTTTGCGAACAATCATGAATTTACACATGAGTTTGTGCCGATAATATAATTTATATTTTTTTAATTAGATATTAGAAATTTGATAATACAGTGTGATGAGGGTAAAAATTGTCATCTTAAGCACCCAATAGAAGACTACCACGTGTCTGTAAATCCCAGTGGGATTCATTCCCACTGGTGACAAAGTATGCAGATTCTGCCGACCTGAGGCACTTAGCCCGAATCAGTCACCCCAGGAGATCATCCCCGCTTGAATCTTAGAAGAACCGCCGACAGGCTGGGGAGCCTTTCTCCATCTCAGCCATGTTCTCTTGCCGACACTTCCCATCTCGAAATTCAACTCTGCATGCTTCTCAACGTAAACATCCTCTACCCGTCTCCAGCCATCCAGGAAGGGCAAAGAAGGGAACTTCTTGCCCAGTGGGTCATAGGGAAAGTCCACCTGACATCATGGGTTGGGCCATCCATCTACTTCTGTACACTCACCACCCATAGGCCCCACCAAGAAGGCCAGGAAGCCCAAGCCCACCGGTGTAATCTCTCTATGCGCCCTCGTAGTAGTTATGCCCCGAGCTTAAGGTATTAATCCCTGCATAGGCCGTTAATCCTCCAAACGCTAATCAGCTCACTGCCTATATAAGGAAAGGTGAACAGTGTTGTAAAAGGTGACGAATACTTGCTTTTTGAATATTTTAAGCATTTTAATATTTCCTCCTAAGTTCTTACTCTCACGCAAGAGGGGACATGTCGGGCCCACCCCAGCAAGTCCTTTGTACAGGTAACAACTCGGAGTCTAACTCGGGACGAACTGATTCTCTTCTCGGACACCAAGATTCTTCATATCACCAACCAATCAGGACTTATCTCGGACCGCTCCAACCTTACCCCATCACGGAAAAGACCAAAATACCCTGACCAGACCATACCGTTAGTATTGACCAAGATTTAACATCAACACAGTGTATTTACATAGTTTTCATTAAAATTAGTTATCTATGGATTTCTTTATTCTTATTCACGCTTTTTTCTATCTCTAAATTCCGAATTAATTATTTACAAATTTGACTATATTTTGGTGCAAAATCAATTATGAAATAGGAAAAATTATCGTTTCAGTCCAAAAATAGTTATTGTTTACTGTTTAAACCCATCGATTTTTTCTTGTACCAAAAACTCTCATGTCCGGTGATTTCTTGCATCGATTAGTACATTTTTAAAAAACGGTCGATGACGAGATTACCTAAATGCCCATCTAATGATTTGCATGAGCATCGCCTTGCCGCTGTCACCAACGCCTTTACAATGACGTACTCCCACCGTCGCCATCTAGATCTGACGTCTTTCCCACCGTCACCGACCCCTTCCCCATCGTTTCCATCCAGATGCAACTTCTCCGCCACCGTTGTCATCCAGATCTGACTCGTTCACCTTCTCCGTTCACCAGGTGCTCAATACCTGTTCGCCATTTCTTTGTTTAGAGAAAAAGAGAAATGGTGGAGAGAGATAGGAGGAAAAATGAAGGTGCACATTTTTCAAGCTTGTGTGCGACAATTCACTTCAAAATATCTTGACAAAATTATACTTTGCACGCTGCAATTTGCAATTTGTTTACTTAAATGCAGAGAAGAGAGAGAATTTGTAGTAAGAGAAATATGGATATGTGTTAATTTTACATGTAACGTCCCCTTGAAATTAGTGAGAGAAATATGAATCTGTATTAGTGAGAGAAATTGAAAATCGAATTAATATTACATGTAACATCCCTTAAAATATAGATGTTATATGTAACATTCACATAAAAATATGTTTTGCATGTAATATCAACTGAAAATAATTGTTGATATAGATATTATATGTAACATCCATTGAAAATATGTTTTAAAATAATTACTGATTATAAATGTTACATGTAACATTCATTGAAAATATTTTTTTTGAAATTTGGCAATATTAGATAATATTACATTCAACACACACATTGAAAGAGGCAGCACAGGGGGGGGGGGGAGGAAGGGGGATAATTAGATGTATTGCAATATTAGATAAAAAAAAAAAGTACAACTGACTGTTCCTTTGGATGTTACATTTAATATTGCCTTT
This sequence comes from Eucommia ulmoides, assembly GCA_016647705.1. NCBI lineage: Eukaryota > Viridiplantae > Streptophyta > Magnoliopsida > Garryales > Eucommiaceae > Eucommia > Eucommia ulmoides. The sequence goes on from CM028328.1 coordinate 10,536,131, forward strand.
GGATATTACATGTAACATACACACATAATACGATGGAAAAATTACCGACCAATCCTAATTTTAGCGTGAAACTATCAATTAAACCCGCATGTTTGAAAATAAACCAAATAATCCCAATCTACAGATTATTTGGACCATCTAGTCCCTAATTTTAAAAAAATGCGAAAATTATAAGATGAAATTACCCCTGCACGATTCTCGCATTTATAGCTTCCTTATTTGAGAATTTAGGATTTTGTGAAATCACGAGGTGATCAAGTTCTAGATTTACTAATTAGGTTTTTCATTCAATTGTGTTTGCCTTCTTAATGCTTCCAAAATATGCTTCCAAAATATATTTTGGTTGAATTAAGAACTTGGAATTTGACACTCGGGAGAGATAATCTCAGGTTCAAACTTAGGTTAAATACAATGTAAGCTTTAAAAGATCGGGAGATATTTAAAGCTTGCGTAATCTATAAAGTTAGGTTTAACGAATATTTTCACCTAAATACTAGATAGGAATATTAGTATTGAAGTATTTACATATTCTTTCACTTGACACTCGTGAGAGGTCAAGTGATAATCAGATGTATTGCAATATTAGATAAAAAAAAAAGTACAACTGACTATTCCTTTGGATGTTACATTTAACATTACTTTTGGATATTACATGTAACATACACACATAATACGATGGAAAAATTACCGACCAATCCCAATTTTAGTGTGAAACTACCAATTAAACTCGCATGAAAATAAACCAAATAATCCCAATCTACAAATTATTTGGACCATCTAGTCCCTAATTTTAAAAAAAATAAAAAATTATATGACGAAATTACCCCTGCACGATTCTCGCATTTATAGCTTTCTTATTTAGAGGTTTCAGATAAAATTATTTTATTCAAATCAAAATAATTTTTATTGTACATTTTTTTTTTAGGATATAATTATATATTTAGATTCGTCTCAATAAGATCTTCAAAATGATATCACATTTAATATGTTTTTTTGATTAGTTTTAGATTCGTTTTACATTCAATATAGATATTATATATAACATTATTATTACATGGGTGTTATATGTAACATTACTATTACACCATGTTACATGTAACATTCACACTCATTACGATATCTGATTCAACACAAACAATATTACACTCCACGTGTACGTAATATGCTCTTTGTGTGTAGAATGTAACATTGTCTGTATTACTTGTAACATTTTCTATTTACTGTCAACATATATATCCTCTTTTGCATGAGAATGTAACATTGTATGTGTTGAATTATATTGTATGTAGATCTTACATATAACATCTTATAATTCATAGAAAACTAAAAAAATCTGAAAGTATCCATATGGAATATAACATGAATGTGAAAACCGAAAACTAAAGAAAAAAATAGTGAATTTGATCGTTTGTGTGGAATGTAACATTGCCTATTTTGCTTATAACATTTTTTATTTACTGTCAACACATATATCCTCTTTTGCATGGGAATGTAACATTACATGTGTTGAATCGTATTTCATGTAAATGTTACATGTAACATCTTATAATTCGTAGAAAACTGAAAAATTTGGAAGTACCCTTGTGGAATGTAACATGAATGTGGAAATTGAAAACTAATGAAAAAAATATTGAATTTGATATTGTTTTGAAAATCTTATTTAGGTGAATCTGAATATATAATTATATTGTAAAAAAATGTGTACACCAATAATTATTTTTATTTTAATAAATGGTTATCGATTACTTAAATTAGCTCCACAAGATTGGGATGTATTATGTAGGGCAATAATTAGGGCCATTTTTGTCACAAAAATGGTAAAAAGACAGCTCGGTTGATGAAAAAAGTAGCGGGTGTAATTGGTAGTTTCTAATTATTTTTTGGGATGTCCCGATAAGCGCCCTTAATACGATTCATAGGTCAAAAAAATATTATTAGTATATCATAAAAAAAGAGAGAATATTTTACTGATTAATAGAATGTAAAAATATTGATTTTACAAAAGGAGTTACTGGTGTGTAAAGAAAAAACGGAAGGACTTGATCAATAATTTTTGCCTCACTTTGGGAGTGGCAGGTGCATTCCCCTATAAAATATTCATTAACAAATTCAGAAGACAAAAGTCTAAATGTCATGTTTTAAATTTTAAAGTTTTGTCTGTGGGAACATATCAATTGTGAAATTTTTTTTCCGGTAAATTATTATCCATTTATTTATTTAATTTTTTGCTTAGCTCTTGACCTTGACCACAAAGTCACTGACTATTGGCTCTTTAATTTGTTAGAATGAATAATTTGTTAACTATTTTGTTTTCTTATTTTGCAGTTGTTGGAATTGCCTATTCCTTTGTCGATTTTTATCCTACTGCCTGAAAATTCTATGAAATTGTCTCCCTTTGTACAGTAATGATAACACTACCACATTGACAAGGCGCCTCTTAAATAATTAAAAGGCGAAATATTAGAAGAAATATGAAAGTGATATATTGATATTCAAAAAAAGATATGATATAAAAATTTATAATAAAGATATTTATAGGAGACTAAAGGAACCTTAGGATTAGGGTTTTGGCCTAATAGGCCAAAACCCTAATCCGGTTTTGGCCTAATAGGCCAAAACCCTAATCCTAGGGTTCGTTTGGTACGTTGGAATGAAATGAAAATGAATGGAATGACAATAGGATTGTAATTAGTATGGTAATGGAATGAAATGATCATTACCATTCCTATGTTTGGTGACGAAAGGGATTACATGTGGTATTGGAATGACATCAAAGGGTAAAATAGTAATTTAATTGAATTTTCAAACGGTATACTAGTTAATTAAATTAAATTTCATTTGAATTTAAATATGAATTTAGTATTTGATCTTATTTTTTGGCCAATTATTGATTAAAACCTAATCTTATATAATTGGAATTAACCAATACCAAGTTTATCTTGGTATTGGTTAATCTCATGCTTTGTGGGATTAGGGATTTCTTAGGAATGAAAATGTGATTAAATCCTATGTACCAAACATAGGAATGGAATGACCATTCCCATGATCATTCCAATCTCATTTTAAATCCCGGGTACCAAATGCCACCTTAGTCTCCTATAAATATCTCTATTGTAAATTTTTGTATCGTATGGTTTTTCTGAATATTAATATATCACTTTCATATTTCTTCCAATATTTCGTCTTCTAATTATCTTAACAGGCACTTTGTCAACATGGTATTGTTATCATTATTGTACAAAGATAACATCCCCTCTCAAACTCAAGGAGGTAAATGAGAGGTGAACTTGAGTTTGGAAATCAGAGAGTGAAAATGCCCGGATGGATGAACCTTAGTGAAAATATATGTTATCTAATCAGCTAAACTAACTAATTGTGGACGAACAATATTCTGGAGAATATGATGACTGATGAAGTGACAATCAGTCACGATGTGTTTTGTATGCTCGTCAAAGACATCATTGTGAGTGATCTGAATAGCACTGATATTGTCATAATGTAAAACAGTGGTAGTAGGAGAACAGATTCTCATGTTAGCGAGGAGCCATCGAAGCCAAAATAGTTATTCTGTTGCATCAATGAAGTCCCGATATTCAGCTTCAATGCTAAAAAGAGCAACCACAATTTATTTCTTATTGCTCAAAGAGATGAGGGAGTTATCCAAGAAGAAATAATAACCAGTGGTTGAGCGTTGGTCAGTGGGATCTCCAGCCCAATTGTCATCCGAAGCCTATAAAGTAGGAGCAGACTAGCTGAGAAATGAAGTCTGTGAAATAAGGTACCCTTAACATATCAAAGAATGCGGAGAACAATCAAGTAATGAGTGGTTTGAGAAGCAGATAAAAACTGACTAATTTCATGGACAACGTAGGCGATGTCTGGACGAGTGACAGTGAGGTATACTAAGCTTCTAACTAATTAGCGATATAGTGTAGCATCCTGAAGAGATTAATTTTTTTGATAGTGTATTCAGACTAAAAAATTCCAAACATTAGTTAAACAAAATGATGTTCCATAATAGTCCCAAAATTTTTATTCTTACCTCATGAGATTTGATGAAATAATATATATATATATTTTAACTGAGACTTAATATCCATATGTTATATTCCCACGAGGTGGGACAATTTGCCTCATCAAAGACTAGCAATGGCTAGATCTTAAATTATTGAGGTGGATGAGTCTTAGCCTGTAAGGAAATCGCCTAGGAAAGTAACTCAACCTTTATGATTGAGAATATCATGAAGGAAGTTCAATAGGTAGCAACAATCTATATTGTCTGACTTATAAAATAACACTACATAATTAAAAAAAAAAAAAAAAATCAGTTAAAATATTCTCTTGCTCATCCCTAAAACTAAATCAAAATTTGTCTTAAATGAGAATTTTTTAAAATTATATCTGTTATTTGTGACTAATGACCAATTATCCCAAAAATTTATTAAAATGAATTTGTGAATTATAGTATAAATATATGTTACAATGTGATTATTATAATATTTATGTGTATAATTAGTAATTTTATTAGTTATAATATTATGAATACTTAATATTATAGTAAAAGTTATATAATCCATACACAATATATAAACTTGTGAAAATGAAAGAAAATATAGAGAAACATAGAGAAAAGTAAATAAGAGAGTATGATACCATATATTGATACATATAAACTATTGATTATGATTTTATTGAGATATATAAATATAAAGAAGCGATATTTTGTTATATTTCACTTATATTATTTACTTGTTGATTTACAAGCAATATGTTCATGATCGATTCAATAAAGGGATGTTATGTTTACATCTTGATTCTCTGGACCATTGTATCTTAGGAAAGACTCGCAATTCAACCATGTCTATAGATATGACGTATCTCTTTTTAAAACAATGTTTACACATCTCGATCCATCAGATGTGTATTTTCTATCTATTTTATACTTTATTTTACTTATTCAATTGTTGATATTTATAGTTATTTAAAGGAATTGAAATTGTATGTGATATTTATTTATTTATTTTGAGTTTATATAATTATGTGAATTTTTTCGGTGTCACATGAGAGACTCTTCAATTGTGAATATACTAATGTTGATTAGGCAGGAGACCTAAATCCTTACCCAAAATGTGGGAGTTTATATAATTATATTTGAAGAGGTATAAATAAATTTAAAATTTGAAAAACCCTAATAAATTTGAGACTGAGATAGTACAATACATATATGTAAAGCACGATATCATATTATTTCTTCAATACTGTGATGATACAAATCATAAGTTTTCAACACTACATATCATGAAAGAAAGATAAAAATGATACCAAAAGGGAGAATATTTTGTACCACACCATGCATGAACTACATCACACAAATATATATATATATATATATATTTAGCAACCTCCACCGCCACCACCACAACCCCACCGCCGCTACCACAACCCCCACCGCCTCTGCCGCCACATCCACTGCCACCGCCAAAACCCCCACTTCCGCCTCCACAAGCTACACCTCCATCAGCAGCACCACCATAGAAGCCTCCGTGTCTCCGGCGAGGTTTTCCAGACTCGAAGTCGCCACAACCGAAGATGACCATTGATATGACGGAGACAGAAACAACTACTGCACAGAGCATGAAGATCACTGTCCCGTAGCCTTTGATCATATGATCACTTGCCGCTTCATTCACGGCACCCACAACGTCAGAGTATCGAACCATTTTAGTCTGCATTTTATTTATTTATTTATTTTGCAACCTCTAGCGTGAGTTTAGAACATCGAAGATAGCCTGCAGTTCTATTTATACTGAAAAATATCACGCTGACAAGGGCCAGAATTTTTGTTTTTTTTGCAAATATGGCCACAAGTTTTTAATATTTTCAAATGAACCCCCTAAACTCTAGAAACTTCATGCATGCATTAATTTTTCTTCCTCTGAAAAGTCTACCTTGAAGAATCAACAAGGGTTCCTTTGGATTGAAGGGAGGAAAGTGGATGGAGATTATATTTCGTTCTATCCAATGAGACTGTTGGATTTTTGTCTTGATATTAATGGATGGGAGAGAGAAATATTATTTAAATAGACTAAATTGATACTATCTTATAATTAAATGGCCTTAATAGAAAAAAAAAAAAAAAAAAAAGACGAAGGACTTGATTTACAAAACAAGACTAGGTCAAATTCGACAAGTATACATGTGCACACTAATGAACTTAATTATAATATGGAACGTAACTTAATTGTAGTCTATCCATGTAGAAAAATCGTTTTCCATGAAAATTATTGGGTAAATGATTCTCATGTCCCGTTGATTTTTTGAGTGTATTTTTTGTCATGCTAGTATTGGTCTTTTTGACTCGTTTTATTACTTTTAAAATTTTAAATTTCTTTTTAATTTTATTTTTTTGAATATTTTTAGAGATAATTTATCAATAGTTCCAATTGGACAGTTTAATATAAAATTTATCCTAATTTAATTTTAAATTAATTGAAAATTTATTTATGATATTTATTTTATGTTTTAGTCACACGAGAAATGTTTTCTTATATTTTAAATTAATTTTTAGTAAATTTTTTAATTAATATTTTGAATATATTTTTTGCTAGCTAAGTGAGTTACTCAAGAGGGTGGATGAATTGGGTAGATAAAAATTAATCCAAATAAAATACTTCAAAAATTGAATATTTAATTTTTACCCTAAATTAATTATCTTTCTAGCAACAAAATTTTAATATCAATTAGGTGCACACCAAACAACACAAATGTACATAAAACAAAGAATGGAGCACACTAGAAATTTATACTGGTTCACCAAACTATTCTTGGATAATCCAGTCTCTCGAGCTCCGCGGAGAGCCACACCCATTAATCACTATGATTCCTTTAAGCAGGTAGGAACCAAACCTTTACAAAATTCTTTTCGCAGACTCATAATCAACATTTACAATTCTTTTTCATAGGTTCAGGAATAACCCTATCTTTTTTCACAGGTTAAAGATTAACTTAATTCTTTTGTATTTAGGCTAAGAATCAAATATCTCACAAAAACACATTAAGTATCATTTTACTCGGTAAGAATTGAATCGTTACAAAATTCACTTACAATTTAATTTAATAAAAGAAGAATTAACACCTAATCTTTTTATACTCTAGGCAAAGACCAAAACTTCAATCTCTTTACCGAAAGAGATTGAAACCAACTACCCATGATTAGACATTTCCAGTAATATCTAATTCGACACTCAACTTACCAATTATAAAATTGATAAGTGATTTTTCCACTCGGAGCTTCTACCACCCTGGATAAATTTGAACTCAATTAATGTTCCGATACTAGTAATAAAAATACAGTAAGAATTTTAAAATATGATTTTAAACAAAAATGGGTAGCAAACAATTTAGCATATAACTAGATTTTCTTAAGAAATCATTTCAAAAATAATTTTTAATTTAAAAATTAGGAAAACGATTTCAAAGATCAAATTCCCAAGTAATAAATAATAAGATCAAGCAACAATAAATAGCAAATAAATTGGAATGCTCTCACCAAGAATCCATCGACTAAATGATGATAAGCAATGAATACTTCAAGTCAGCAATCAACAATAATCCACTTCAAAATTTCTCAAGAATAGATCTTAAGAAAATTCTCACAATACTTTTAGTATGATAACTCTTAGAACGCACAAGAATTGAATAGCTCTTCAGAATTGAATGATTAGGATTATAGAAACCTAAGAAACACAAGTTTATTTATAAAGGATTAGAATAAGCCTTCTAACGGGTAGTTCCCATATTTCATGACAAATAATTACTTCAATAAACCCCTTATATCATAAAAACTAATTTCTAGTATAATTTACTTAATTATATCTTTTAAAATATCTAATTTAGTCCCTCAAATTTTTTCTCAATCTCAATTAGATAAGATAGAAAGAATTACACTAACCAAATTGAGAGATATCTAAAATACTTGAACCAAATTTATAGGGATATTAAAATATTAACTTTATATCGCAAAATCTATCAGATCTCTAAGATATCTCGCATATTCTAACCATAAAACGGCTAGTAACGACTTTTTCTTTTCTTTTTTTATTTATCAAAACCATGAATTCCTCATATCCTGAAACTGGCCATCGGTCCAACACCCATCGGTCGACCGCCTAATACCCATCGGTCGACCACCCAATACCCATCGGTCGACCGCCCAATTCAGGACGTAGCCCAAGGCAAAATAGCGTCGACCGCCTATTATGCATTTGTTGACCGGACGATCCAAAGAGTTTCACAGGTCGACCACCCTGTCGACCTAACGATTCAGAGAATTCATATTTTAGCCACAAGTCGAACTACCTATCGACCGAGCAATTCAGAGAGTTCAATTAATTTTCATAGGTCGACTTATTTGTTGACCTATCAATTCAGAGTCTGAATCGTCTTCCCAACTCCATTTCATCGGTTGATCGATCAGCCTTGGTCGGTTGACCAATCCTGTTGGAACTACTCTCCTTAAATAATTTTTTACTAAATGTTTTAGATGTTTTTGCCCCTTTAATCGATTTCTTTTCTCGCTTAACTCCACTTAATCCTTAAATTCAATTTTAATCAATTATCTATCTTAAATCAATATTTCTTCTTCAATTACACATAGGAGCCAATATGTTAACTAATTAGGATCCTATAAAAAACATACATAGTTGTAAAAAAAAAAATTGTGTCGTGTGTGATCTTAATCGGAATACATTAAGAGTAGAAATTTAACCTGAGTAATTTTCCCCTAGGTTCTTCAAAATCTTCGATCTCTTAACGTCCGTCATCTATGTCAGTGTCTTTAACACCCATTTAGCATTTTTGTCAATATCTTTATGATAATATCTTCACTGGAACTAATAAACTGAAACTCTCACTAAACCGTTAGTTCAACAAAAAATATCAACATTTAATTGTCCATCAAAATTTTAGGATCAACAATCTCCCCATTTTTTATGATGACAATTACCTTTGATATTTTTGTAAAAGTAATATGTAATCGCGCTCTCTCGAAATCCAAGGACAAGTTTTATAAATTATTAAAACACAGTCAAGAATATAATCATAAGATATTCAACAAAGCACAAATTTCAAAATATGATAAATAACTCTAACTCCCCCTTAAGATATTCAACAAAACAATTCAAGCTGCCCCTTAAGATATTCAATAAAACATCAATACATTATCCTCCTTTGTCATCTCAAAACGTCGGAAAGAAAAACCACAAATCAACACTACTCTAGACAAACATCGTTATGCCTAGCCATACCCAAACCACGAATGATATTCACAAACTGATCTCCTGCTAATGTTTTGGTAAAAATATCATCAAACTCGTTGGAGGTATCAATATATTCAATAATAATGTCTATTTTCTGAATGTGATTACGAATAAAGTGATGTCTAATCTCTATGTGCTTAGTTCATGAGTATTGTGTATGATTCTTACTTAGACAAATAACACTTTTATTTTTACAATAAATCGGGACCTCCTCCATACGTATTCCAAAATCATTTAACTGTTGCCTAATATATAAAATTTGAGCACAACAGTTACTACCTGCCATATACTAAGCCTCTATAGTGGATAAGGCTATCGAATTCTGTTTCTTCCTTGACCAAGAAACCAAGGCATGTCCTAACAAATGACATGATCCAGTTATGCTTTTTCGCTCGACTTTACAATCGACAAAATCAGCATCGAAGTAACTTATTAATTTAAAATCACTCCCCCTAGGATACCATAATCCTTAGTAAGTCTCCCCATTTAAATATCGAAAAATTCGCTTAACCGTAGTCCAGTGCGATTCGTTAAGACAAGTCTGAAATCTAGTACATAAACAAACGCTATACATAATGTCAGGTCTATTACCAGTTAACTACAACAAGCTACCAATCATACCTCAACAGCTCTTTCACCATCCAAGTCATATTTCCTTAATAGCTCTTTGCTGTATTTAGCTTGATTTATGAAAATTCCTTCTTTTGTTTACTTAATTTGCAACCCAAGAAAGAAATTTAGCTTTTCCATCATGCTCATCTCAAATTCGACCTATATTATCTTGGAAAACTCTTAACAAAGATCCTCATTAGTAGATCCAAAAATAATATCATCAACATAAATTTGTACTAATAGGATATCAGAATCAGTTTGCTTAACAAATAGTGTTATATCACATATACCCTTTCGAAAATCATTTTCGATCAAATACCGGCTAAGTCTCTCATACCAAGTTCTAAGAGCTTGTTTGAGCTCATACAAAATCTTACGAAGTTTAAATACATGATTGAGAAATTTATCACTTTCAAATCCCGGGGATTGTTCCACATAAACTTCTTTCGCTATTAAGCCATTTAGAAACGTACTCTTAATATCCATTTGATATAACTTAAAATTATTTGAGCATGTAAAAGCGGGTAGCATTCTAATAGTTTCTAAGCTAACTACAATACCATAGATTTCAACATAATCAATTCTTTCCTCTTGATTATAGCTCTTCGCTACTAATCTTGTTTTGTTTCTAATTACCATACCAGATTCATCATTTTTATTTCGAAAAATCAACTTAATACCAATAACTAGATGAAAATCAAGTCTCAAAACAAGAAACCACACTTTATTTCGCCCAAATTGAACTAATTTATCTTGCATTGGGGAAATCCAAGATTCATCAGTTAACACCTCATTTATATTTTTAGGCTCAATTTGAGATAAGAAAGCAAGATTAATTATATCTCTAAGAGAGGAACAAGTACTTATATCTCTTTTGAAATTATCGATGATTTTTTTTCCCGAATATCCCGGTACTGTATTTATAGCTAGTGGTACAGTCGAATCCTCTTTCTTAGTCTCCTCTTCTTTTTGAGAATCTTTAGTCACATTTTTGCCTTGGTTTTGATTATTCGAAATACCTGCATCATCATCATCCAAAATCTTTCTCAACAAAAATGGGTCAGCTTCCTCAAGTACAACATGCATAGACTTCTCTACTACTAACGTACGTTTATTGTAAACTCTATAAGCCTTATTGTTAGTAGAATATCTAAGAAAAATCACATAATCAGATTTAGCATCAAATTTATCTCGATTATCCTTGTCATTCAAAATGAAGCATGTACACCCAAATACTTTAAAATAAGAAATATTAGGAGTCTTACCATTCCAGATTTTATATGAGGTATTTCTAAACCCTTTACGAATCAATATCCGATTTCATTTCCACTACACCATTTTGCTGTAGTGATCTTGATGCAGAGAAATTATGAGTATAACCATGCTCATCACAGTAACTAACAACATTATCATTCTTAATCTCTTTTCCTCTGTCACTACAAATGTTAATAATAGAGCATTGCTTCTCTTTCAGATACTCAGGTAAGTCTAGAATAATCATCAACTCTTACGAAAGCATAAAACATACCACTGAGACTAGCAACATAGTTTGGACCAAATAAATCAAGATGCAACATTTCAAGACATCTAGACATGGACGTGTGTATCTTTTTCTTAAATGATGATCTAGACTGCTTGCCTAATTGACATGCATCACATACTTTATCTTTTACAAATTTCAAATCAGGTAGGTCATGTACAAAACTCTTCTTGGATAAATTAGAAATCAACTCCATACTAGCAGGCCCAAGTCTCCTATGCCATGACCAACTATTTTCAAATAAAGCTTTTAAACAGGATAAATTTTGAGAAATAAAATCATCAAATGAGTAAGTATAAACATTCTCAAAATGTGTTGCAACTAACAGGATACTACTATCATGTCCATTCTTAATAATACATTTATGATGATCAAATACAACATTATAGCCATTATCACATGGTTGACTAATACTAAGCAAATTATGTTTAAGACAATCAATTAGTAACATATCTTTAATAATAGTAGTATCATTACCGATATTACCTATACCCATAATTTTACCCTTTGCGTTGTCTCCAAAAATCACATGACCTCCATCTTTAGGTGTTAAAGATGTGAATTTTACTTTATCTCCCGTTATGCGTGGAGAACAACCGCTGTCTAGGAACCATTTGTCCTTGCTTATTGATACTTTTAGAAAAACCAGTAAGGAGCACCTCAAATAGTTCCTAAGTGGTACCCAATTTGAATGGGTCCGATCTTGTTAGTCGGGAAAATTTTAGTTCATTTTGGAACCCAAACTTATCTACAGTTAGATATTTTAGCAAAACATCTACAAATAGTATGCCCCACAACATTACATTTAAAATATCTAACAAGACCTCTAACTTCAGAAAATAATTTATGAAAACGTACTTGCTTAAGATGTTTCTGAAACTCAATACCGATTTTATCAAAAATACCACGTGAAAGCATTTTCAAGTTATTCTCACCGCCGGTAAATTTGAGAACAATTAAATGTAAATTTGACATCTTGTATTTCAATTCATTGTTTTCATATTCATAGTCCATTACTTGCTTGTTTAATGGATTAATTGTACTTTGAAGGACATTTATTTTAGAACACTGATTTTTATAATCATGCGAAAGTACTTGATAAATATCAAACAATTTATCAAAATCTAAAGGACAAGAACTTGAATATTTTGTTACCTCACCACTAGTGGCTACCAATACAAACATGGACGTTTCTTCACTTTTTGATTTTTTTGAGCTACTTGATTCAATATCATCCCAAGTAGCCTTCATGGACTTCTTTTTGCTTTTCTTTACTTTCTTTTTTTCTTTTCTTTTCTTCTTTCTTTATTCTTCTTCGGTTCGGGACAATCAGTTTGAAAGTGACCAGTCTTGTGACAGTTGTAGCATTCCATATTGTTCATGTTGAAGTTTCTTCTCCCACGTAATGTACGCCGAGTTATTCTTCTAAAATTCTTCATGAGAAGCGCCACATCTTTCTGTTGCTCACTGTCAAGACTTATATCATCACTATCTTCATCTTCTTTAGTTTTTTGAGCCTTTAGCGTAAAGGATTTCTTCTTGCTATTTCCAGTGTCATCCTCATATCCTCGAATCCCCGTTTCATGAATCATCAAGTTGCTTATGAGGTCATCAATTTCGTATTTAGCAAGGCCCTTAGCTTCCTCAATTGCAGTCAACTTCAACTCCCATATCTTTATTAAAGATCTTAAGATCTTTAGAACTTTGTCCTCCGTGGAATACAGCTTTTCGAGTTGACTCAAGTGATTGCAAATATTGTTAAATCGAGTGTACATCTCTTAAATCGATTCAGTTTCTCCCATTATGAACAATTCAAATTATCTGATAAGAGTATTGATTTTCGATTGCTTCACTTGAATTGTCCCTCCGTGGATAACCTGTAACTTGTCCCACATCTCCTTTATCGATTTACAACCTGAAACTCTCGAGTATTCATTAGCATCTAAAGAACAAAATATAATATTAATAGCTTGAGAGTTTATAGAAAGTTTTTGCTTATCGGAAGCAGTTAGTTGCTCTTTCTTCTTCTTGACTCCGTTTTCCATTGGAATAAACGAACCATCCTCTATCGCTAGCCACACATCATAATTCATGGCATGAAAAAAAAAAGCAATCATTCTATTTTTTCAAAATGCATAATTTTCACCTGCAAACAAAGGTGGTTGGTGCATAAAATGCCCTTCAGCTAATGTACCCATTGTGTGCGCCACGTGATCTTTGTTAGCTTAGTGTGTCGAGCTAAACCAGCTCTGATGTCAATTATTGACCTAGTGAGTTACCCAAGGGGGGAGTGAATTAGGTAGATAAAAATTAATCCAATTAAAATAGTTCAAAAATCAAATAATTAATTTTAACCATAAATTAATTATTATCTTTATCGCAGCAGAATCTTAATATCAACTAGGTGCACACCAAATAACAAAAATATAAGTAAATTAAAGAATGCAGTACACCAGAAATTTATATTGTTTCACCAAGTTATTCTTGGCTAATCTAGTCCCTCGAGCTTCGTGGAGAGTCGCACCCACTAATCACTATGATTCCTTTAACCAGGTAGGAATCAAACCCTTACAAAATAATTTTTTTCATAATCTCGGAATCAACCTTTATAATTCATTTTCTCAGACTCAGGAATAACCCTATCTTTTTCACAGGCTAAAGATTAAACTAATTCTTTTATACTTAGACTAAGAATCAAACCTTTTATAAAAACATTCAAAGTATCCTTTTACATGGAAAGGATTGAACCGTTACAAAATTCACTCACAATTTAATTCTATAAAGGAAGAATTAACACCTAATTTTTTTATACTCTAGGAAAAGATTATAACCTCAATCTCTTTACCGAAAGAGATTGAAACCAACAATCCCTGATAAGACACTCCCAATAGTATCTAATCTGACACTCAACTCACCAATTACAAAATTGATAAGTAATTTTTTCACTTAAAGCTTCTACCATCCCAAATAAATTTAAACTCAATTAATGTTCCGATACTAGTGATAGAAATACAGTGAGAATTTTAAGATATGATTTTAAACAAAAATGGGTAGCAAACAATTTACAATGTAATCAGATTTTCTCAAGAAATCGTTTCAAAAATAATTTTCAATTTAAAAATCAGAAAAACGATTTCAAAGATCAAATTCCCAAGTAATAAATAATAAGATCAAGCAACAATAACTAGGAAATACATTGGAATGCTCTCACCAAGAATCCACCGACTAAATGATGATAAGCAATGAATACTTCAAGTCGGCAATCAACAATAATCCACTTCAAAATTTCTCAAGAATAGATCTCAAGAAAATTCTCACAATACACTTAGTATGATAACTCTAAGAAAGCAAAATAATATAATAGCTCTTCAGAATTGAATGACTAGGATTATTGAAACCTAAAGAACACAAGTTTATTTATAGGGGATTAGAACATACCCTCTAACGGCTAGTTCCCATATTTCATGACAAATAATTACTCCAATAGACCACTTATATCATAAAGACTCATTCTTGGTATAATTTACTTAATTATATCTTTTAAAATATCCAATTTAGTCCCTTAAACTTTTTCTCAATCTCAACTAGATAAGATAGAAAGAATTACATGAACCAAATTGAGAGATATCCAAAATACTTAAACCATATCTATAGGGATATTAAAATATTAACTTTATATCTAAAAATCTATTAAATCCCTAAGATATCTCGCATATCCTAACCATAACACGGTTAGTAACGACTACTTTTTGGATCAAAACCACGAATTCCTCAAATCTTGAAACTGGTCTTCGGTTGACCAACCAACACCCATCGATCGACCGCCCAATTCGGGACGTAGCCCAAGCCAAAATCTCTTCTCCATAAGTCGATCTCCCCTTATGCACTTGTCCACCGAATGATCCAGAGAGTTTCACAGGTTGACTGCCCTGTCGACCTAACGATTCAGAGAGTTCATATTTTAGTCAAAAGTCAACCTACTTGTCCTCTGAGCAATTCAGAGAGTTCAATTAATTTTCATAGGTCGACTTAGCTGTTAACCTATCAATTTGGAGTCTGAATCGTATTCCCAGCTCCATTTCATCTGTTGACAGATCAACCTTGGTTAGTTGACCAATCCTGTTGGAACTACTCTCCTTAAATAATTTTTTACTAAATGTTTTCGACTTTTTTGCCCATTTGACCGATTCATTTCTCGGTTAACTCCACTAAATTCTTAAATTCAATTTTAATCAATTATCTTTCTTAAATCAATATTTATTCTTCAATTACACATAGAAGCAAATATGTTAGCTAATTAGGATCTTATAAAAAAACGCACATAATTGTAAAAAATATTTTGGGTCGTGTGTGATCCTAATCGGGATACATTAAGAGTAAAAATTTAACCTTAGTTGTTTTCTCCTAGGTTCTTCAAAATCTTCGATCTTTTAACGTCCGTCATCATTGTCAGTGTCATTAGCATCCATTTAGAATTTTTGTCATTATCTTCATGATAATATCTTCACTGAAACTAATAAACTGAAACACTCAATAAAACCGTTAGTTCCACAAAAAACATCAACATATAATTGTTCATCAAAATCTTAGGATCAACAATCTCTCCTTTTTTTAGATGACAATTAACTTTGATATTTTTGTCAAAGTAATATGTATCCGCGCTCTCCCTAAATCCGAGGACGAATTTTATAACTCGTTAAAGCACAGTCATGAAGATAATCATAAGATATTCAACAAAACACAAATTTCAAAATATGATAAATAACTCTAACTCCCCCCTAAGATATTTTAAAAAAAATATCAATATATTATCCCCCTTTGTCATCTCAAAAAGTGGGGAAGGGGAACATCGTTATGCCTAACCATACCCAAACCGCGAATGATTTTCACAAATTGATCTTCTGCTAATAGTTTGGTAAAAATATCAGCAAACTGGTTGGATGTATCAATATATTCAATAACAATGTCTATTTTCTAAATGTGATCATGAATAAAGTGATGTCTAATTTCTATGTGCTTAGTTCGTGAGTGCTGTGTAGGATTCTTACTTAGACAAATAACACTTTTATTATCACAATAAATCGGGACCTCCTCCATACATATTCCAAAATCATTTAATTGTTGCTTAATATATAAAATTTGAGCACAATAGTTACCAGCTGCCACATACTGAGCCTTAGTAGTGGATAAGACTATCGAATTCTATTTCTTGCTTGACCAAGAAACCAAGGCATGTCTTAACCAATGACATGACCCACTTGTGCTTTTTCACTCAACTTTGCAATAGGCAAAATCAGCATCAAAGTAACTTATTAATTTAAAATCATTCCTCCTAGGATATCATAATCCTAGTTCAGTCGTCCCCTTTAAATATCTGATAATTCGTTTAACCGCAAGTCAAGTATGATTCTTTAGGACAATACTGAAATCTAGCACATAAACAAGTGATATACATAATGTCAGGCCTACTAGCAGTTAAGTACAATAGGCTACCAATCATACCTCAATATATTTTTTCATTAACATTTTTCCCTGAATCATCTTTGTCTATCTTTGTAGCCCTTGCCATAAGAGTTTTGTACTTTTTAGCGTCATCCAAGCCATATTTCTTTAACAGCTCCTTGGTGTATTTAGCTTGGTTTATGAATATCCCTTCTTTGGTTTTCTTAATTTGCAACCCAAGAAAGAAATTCGACTCTCCCATCATGTTCATCTCAAATTTGACCTCCATTATCTTGGCAAAGATCCTCATTAGTAGATCCAAAAATAATATCATCAACACAAACTTGTACTAATAGGATATTCGAATTAGTTTGCTTAACAAATAGTGTTATATCACAAATACCCCTTCAAAAACTATTTTTGATAAAATATTGGTTAAGTCTCTCATACCAAGCTCTAGGAGCTTATTTGAGCTCATACAAAGTCTTACGAAGTTTAAATACTCGATGGAAAAATTTATCATTTTCAAATCCTAAGGGTTGTTCGACATAAACTTCTTCCACTAGGAAGTCATTTAGAAATGCACTCTTAACATCCATTTGATATAGATTAAAATTATGTGAATATGCGAAAGCTGAGTAGCATTCTAATAGCTTCTAATCTAGCCACAGGAGCATAGGTTTCATCATAATCAATTCATTCCTCTTGATTATAGTTTTGTGCTACTAATTATGCTTTGTTTCTAATTACCATACCAGATTCATCATTTTTATTTCAAAAAACTCATTTAGTACCAATAACTAGATAAAAACTAGGTCTCGAAATAAGACACCACACTTTGTTTCACTCAAATTGAACTGACTCATCTTGCATTGCAGAAATCCAAGATTCATCAGTTAATGTCTCATTCACATTTTTAGGCTCAATTTGAGATAAGAAAGTAAGATTGATAGCATAAATCGATTTAGGTTTTAGGGGATGGAATAATTAATGAAATTATTTCAACTAGATCTCCTCCATCAACGATGATTTTTTATCTCCTCCGTCAACCATCTATTTAAGCTCCCTCTCCCCCTCTCTCTTTCTCGATTTAAATTTTTTGATTTTCGATTTGTTGATTATGATTTTGATTTCATTTTTAGAAATCGATTTAGGGTTTAGGGATGAAATAATTGATGAAGTTATTTCAGTTAGATCTCCCCCCATCAACGATGATTTTTGGTCTCTTCCATCAACGATCTACTGAAAAATTGTTAATTTCGATTCCTGGTTTTTGTTTTATCGTCGTCGATTGTTGAATTTTAGTTTTGAGCATGAATTTTTATATTGTCTTCAATAATTTTGTTGCGAAGTCCTAGATTTTTTGTGAAGCTATGTTTTCATCTTTTTCTCCCCCCCCCCCAATGTTCAGATTGAGTGTTACATTTAATGCTCACAGTTGTGTTAGTTCAGATAAAGTTTTTGGATTGATTAGAAGTTTAGTTCCAATCAATTCAAGTTTATGATGTTTGGACTTAAATTTGGTTGAGTTTAGTTCGGTTAAAGTTTCTGGATTGATGAGAAAATATCTCCTATATATGTTTTGGATTGATAGTTCATTATCTCCTATGTATAGTTCAAACAGAGTTACATTCCACATGCATGTTGATATTATTCCGAAACAAATTGGTTCAATCAGATTATATTCAACAGTATTCTAAAACCTGATTTTGAGAATATTAGACAACGTTACAGTCAACACGATTAGACAATGTTATATTCAACATGCACTCTGAATTTTGAATTTTGGCAATATTAGAAAGTGTTACATTCAACACACATTGAAAACAATTGGGGGGTCAATTGTTGTATTCTAAAAACTGATTTTTCAAGAATGTTAGATAATGTTACATTTAACACGCATATTATTTTTGTATCTTGACAAGATTTAAACAGTGTTACATTTAACATGCATGTTTGATATTAGTCCGAAACAAATTGGTTCAATCAGATTACGTTCAACAAGATTAGACAATATTACATTCAAATTGTTACATTCAACACACACTGAAAACAATGGGGGTTCAATTGGTGAATTCTAAAAATTGATTTTTGAGAATATTAGATAATATTACATTCAACACGATTAGACAGTGCTACATTTAACAAGCACTTTGAATTTTGGCAATATTTAAGAAGTGTTACATTCAACACACACACAGAAAAATTGGGGGGTCAATTGAGAATATTATATAATGTTACATTCAACATGCAAATTATTTTTGAATATTTGGCAAATTCATTCAATCAGATTACATTCAATAACATTCTAAAAACTGAGTTTAAGAATGGTAGACAATGGTACATTCAACAAGCATATTGTTTTTTAATATTTTGGCAAGTTTAGACAGTATTACATTCAACACGTATATTGTTTGTGAGCATCGATACTTTCTTGTTTGTTATTCGGTTGATTTTGTCAAAATTAAGCATGTTGAGAAGTTATCTCTTATGTTTGGATTGAGTGTTACATTCAACACGCACTTTGAATTTTAAATTTTGGCAATAATAAGAAGTGTTACATTCAGCACACACTGAAAACAATTTTGGGGGGGGGTCAATTGTTGAATTCGAAAAACTATTTTTTTGAGAATATTAGACAATGTTACATTCAACAAGCATGTTATTTCTATATCTTGGGAAGATTTAGACAGTATTACATTAGACACGCATAGTTTGTTTTAGTTCAAACAATGTTTTGGATTGATTATAAGGTTAGGGATGAAAGTGTAAAAAACATATTGAAACTAAAATTAAATATGGGGCAAAAATGTGATAAATACTTTCTTAATTGGAACCCTAGTTGTATCAATGTCATCATGAACCTTTCAGGGCTGCGGCTGTGTGACTCTATCAACGATAAACGGCGACAGTGAATGACGGCGATGAACGACGTAGGAGAACAACAACATCGATTTCGAACAATGATGGGGACAGCGACAGTAATGGCGAAGAAAAACAGAGAAGGCAACGCCGACAACGATGGTGAAGACGATAGGTGATGCCGATGGCGAATACAAACAATGACAATAAAATCAATTGACAATGGCGAAGACAAACAGGATGGTAGAGACGGGTGAATAGGACGGTGAAACAAGATGATAGAATATGGAAATAGGCGTGAATTATAAGTGAGAGGAATTTTGGTTAAGAAAATCCAAAAGGAGTTATTGGTGCAAAAAAAAAAAAAAAAAAAAACAATTGGGCTTGATTGATTCATGAAAATCTTAAAAGGGACCTCTTGGTACATGCCCCTAAAAACTATTATTAAAAATTAGTAATGTAATTAAAAAATTGATAATTCATTTTAGAATTCATTCTTATTTCTTTTCTTTTTATATTTTAAACTTTATTTTACTGAATCTCTGACAATCAGAGATTCGGTGATCGATGATCGATGATGGTTGACAAAATAAGACAAATTAGAACATTAATTTGTATGAATTCCAATAATTGAGAGACAAACTAAAATAGTTATTTGGTATAGAAATTTTTATTAATTTGATGCAATTTTTAACATCTCCCACAAATTATCTCATATTTTTATTTATTTTTATTTCTTACTAGTATTTGTATTTTCGGATTCTATCTATTTATTGGTGAACTTGAGAGTTGTAGCAAAATCATTAAAAATTTTAGGATGTTCTATCCCAGGAAGATGTTTATTTTTTATTTTTTTTAAGCATCAATCTCATACAAACAAAAATATTACCCTCTTTTTCTTATTTTCATCTTAGAGGTGTTAGTCCACTTGGCAGGAGAGATGTCTCATTTCCTTATCAATCGGGGTTTAACTATCTTGGAGGTCTTGAAGAGTACTCCATGAATTAAATTTTGAATGCACCAGATCAATATGAAGGACTTAAGATTGATTAATCGAAGTGCGCATAAATTGATGTGGACACACCTTATCGTCACACACCTTCCTGTAAAAAAATAAAAATAAAATAAATAAATCTCGCAATCAAACTTTTTCCTTTTCTTCATGTTGTTCCCTCTCTATTGATTAATTTACCTAGGATTCTACAACGCATATCTCTCGATTGAAAAAACAGTGCTCGACCAAATAGCTGAAGGAAATATATTTTCTTCTGTATTTAATTATCTAAAACCACCTCCCATTTAAACATAAGAAAAATATGTGCAAGGAAAATCTATTTCATTATATATAGTGACACTGATAGGTACGCGGACCATTTTCTTTAAGAAGAATTGGAGTATTATCGGCGATGATGTGCATGATTTTGCAAATAATTGTTTTAGCTTTTGGAATATCCCACTGAAAATAACAAGATTCCTGAAATCATATCTCAATTTAGGCCCATTGGCATACGTAACACTACATCCAAACTTGTTACTAAAAGAATTGTCTCCACTTAGACCTATGTTGAAGTATCTAATTCGTCCTAATCAAAGTAGCTTCATATGTTGAAGTATCTAATTCGTCCTAATCAAAGTAGCTTCATACCAAGTAGAATAACCTCTGATAATATTATTATAAGACATCATTCATTCTCTTAAGAAAAAAACATGTTAAAATTGGAAGTATAATTCTTAAGATTGATCTTGAAAAGGCTGATGATAAAATCAATGGTGATTTTCTGGTTGAAACTTTATTTACTTTTAACTTTCTTAGTCTACGGGTGAACTTAACTACGAGTTTTTTAAGCAAATGATTATATTAGAAATAGAGGGATTGAGTCTCCCTCACTACACCCAATACAAGAAAACTAGGCACCCATAATACGCTCCAGGAGGGCTTCCCAAGTGCCAATAAGCTGACACTAAGCCATCTCCTAGGGCAGAATCTCTACACCTAACCAACAACATACACTCCAATTGTACAAACTTTCATCATTGTGGTATTGCCACAATTTGCCATTAACACACAAAACAATAAACAAACAAAATTATATCCTATCAAAAGCACACACAACAATAATAATATTTTCAATTCCCTGTTTTGGAGAAAAGCTTCTAGGAATGATAAGATTCTCACTTTTTTGTTTTGAGAGCCCAAGAATGTTGTGGCCATAAATGCTCATCGGCAACTACAAATACTCTATGTACGACAGCTCATAGGACAATACTCTTGTCTTTTCCCCCACTATAATACCAAGAACACCCAACTTACCCCAAGTTAATCAAGGAAAATCCCAACTCTGCACTCTTCTTGAATAACTGATAAATATATGCATCTCATTATTGATGAGGAGGTTATTTACTAACAAATCAAGTACTTGTGAGTTCAAATATTTGTGAGTTTTTAAGCATTTTTGTTAGTTTAATATATTTTTGTGTTGTTTTGTAGGAATCATAAATAATTGGGAGAAAATATGAAAATATAGCAAAATAAGGTGACTAGAGTTGTAATGGTTCGTTGTGGTGCGGGTATAGCAACTTTAAGCCCAATTTTGATCATAATGCAATCTAATTCTGGACAAATTTAAAGCATGAAATTGTCGAGCTCTTATTAATCTTTCCATAGCATCTTAAATCACCTCAATCGGAGTTTGAATGAAAAAGTTATGGTCAAAATATGAACAGGTGTCAAAACTGCCCGAACCAACCAGAGACACTGCCTAAAGTCTACTCCAGCGCCCTAAATCACACTTCAATGCATCTTTGCAGTGTGAAAATGCAAAAAACCCTAATTGGAGCCCTATATATACCACCTTATGCCTCAAACTCAAGTGTGGCGATTTTGGGAGAGAAAACACCATTGGCGGAAGATTTTTGGAGGAAAAACACCTTTGAAAGCACAAAAAAATCCTACAAAGAGAGTTTGGAGTTAAAGATTTTTAAAGATTCGAAGACTTGAAGCTTTTATCTCCACAAATAGTTTTTTCTTTCTTTCTCTCACTCTAATCTTTCTTGACTTTATATTTGTTATTTTGCATTTATGAATTTCTTGATATTAGTTATGGATTTCGCTATATTGAGTTAGTCATTTAATCTAGGGTTTGATGTAATCTTGTTTGAACCATGTTTTAAATATTTTGTTAATTATTAGTTTTAATTCCATTCTATGCCTCTCTATGTATAATGTTTTTTATTCATGTGGCTAATGAATTAGATGATTTTAGGTTATGAATTTTATGCTCGAGAGAGATTGAGTTTGTGACTGGAATTGAGAGTATATAGTTTAGGTTGTTGTGAGACCGAGAGAAGATCAACACCTAGAATCTCTATTCAATTATGTTTGCCTTATTAGTGCTTCCAATTTATGCTCCCATATGATATCTTGGTTGATTTGAGAACTTGAGATTTGTCACTCGGGAGTGATAATTTTAGGTTCGGACTTAGATTAAGCACAACGTAAGTTTTAATAGATCGAAAAATTATTAAAGTTTGGGTAATCTATAAGGCCGGGGTATAACGAATGTACTCACCTAAATATTAGATAGGGATATTAGTTTTGAAGTATTTGCATATTCTCTCACTTGACACTCTAGAGAGATAGTGAGGGAGCACGAGTAACCTTGATTATTGAATGAATGAAATTGGCCAACAATTGCTTAATATGATGACATGGGAATAATGAGATGAAATCAAACTCTAGAACAATAGTGCATAAGGAGTCCATATTTTATTTTGCTTTTGTATTTATATTTGTTTTTATTTTTTTAAGCCACATCTAATTTGGTTGCCTAGATAAAATTAGGTTACGATAATCGCGGTAATTAGCGACGATTTAAACCAATCCTGTGAATACGATACTCTACTCACTTTTTACTATTAAAACATAACTCGTACACTTGCGGTGTAGTAATAAAAAACTTCTAAGTTTTTGGCACCATTGCCGGAAATTGGCATTTTAGATTGTTGTGAATATTATGAGTAACTTGATTTTAATTTAGGTATTTATTTTTATTTTTAATTTTTAATTTTTGTTTTCAATTTCTTATATTGCGAGGTACTTGGAGATGGCTCATCGACTAGTCATCTTGAGATTTTCTCAACGGGATTCCGAGTCGTTCTTCTATGCTTGGCACAGATACAAGAAGTTGCGTATTCGCTTCCCTGATCATCATTTCTCGAGGGAGTGTCAACTATAATACTTCCTCAACGGACTACATATCGCAAGAAGAAATTGGATGGAAAGTGGAATTGGTACCATCTATTTCTCCCAACTATCTACGAATGAAGTATATTGGTTGTTGGAAGACATAGTCGATTTAGATAATCGGAGTTGGAATAATTTGACCCAAGCCTTCATACGTGAAAGTCACTATGAGGAACCAAATACAAGTGGGAGGAACTTGGATTTGTTCGATGATGATGATTCTAATGAGGAGAAAACCTAAGAATTGATCGACGATGAAGAATCAAAAGACAATACTTCTGAGTCTCCATCTTTTGAGTTCCATATTGTGATGCCACGCTAGATTCTCTACTCAGTTGGATTTTTCTTCGACAGTTGCCGATTGTTATCTTCAATCTTCAATCTGTTCTTCGTCGATTTATCTTCCAACATTGATTTTCAAATTCAATGCCCTAGATTTGCTGATTGTTGTTCTTGGTGGTTCCTTCATCATCAATTGATAATCGGTTCAATTATCCATGCCCTAGAACCGTGATGATCGTTTCTTCTTCTTCATTCAATTTATTTGCAGGAGGCATTTTATTTTTTTCTTTGATATTGCGTGACATCTCAACGAAAGTATTATACTAATTACACTTTGCACCCTACGGTTTGTGTTGATCCTAAGATTTTGATGAACAATTAAAGGTTGATGATTTTGGTGGAAGTAACGGTTTAATTAAGTGTTTCAGTTTATTAGTTCCAATGATGAATATATGATGACAAGTAATAAATGCATGCAAAAGAGACTGACAAAGACGATGGATATTAAGAGACCGAAGATTTTGAAGAATTTAAGGGAAAATAACTCAGGTCAATTTTTACTCTTAATGTATCCCGATTAGGATCATACATGACACAAAAAAGTTTTAAATTTATGTGTGTCTTGATAGGATCCTAATTAATGAAATTATCTGCTCCTATGTGTAATTGAAAAAGAAATATTGATAATTAATCAAAATTGAATTTAAGAATTTAATGGAGCTAATTGAGAAACGAAATCAATTAAAGGGGCAAAAACGTTGAAGAAAATAAATTAAAAACGAATTTAGAAGAGGTTCCCATCATTGACAAGTCGACAGGTAAGTCGACCGGAGCATAAAAGAAGAAGTCTCTAAATCTTTCAATCAACAAGTAGGTCAACCTATACTTAAAAGATGAACTCTCTGAATCGTCCGGTTGACAGATGATGGATGGGCGATCAACCGATGGGCGAAGAAATTTTGGCTTGGCTAGTAACCTGAATCGAGCAGTCGACTTATGGGTGTTTCTTGGTCGACTGATGAGTCTGTTTTAGGTTTAGAGGATTTTGAGGATTCTGATCAAATAGTAGTCATTACTAGTTATTTATGGTTAAGATATGCGAGATATCTTAGGGATCTGTACTTAATTGAGATATGGTCTATATATTTTATTATGCCTATTAATTTGCTCTATTTAATTAAATGTTCTTTTAATTAAAGTGCTTTAATACTTTCTATTTTGATGAATTTTGATTTAAAAATGTTTAAGGACCAAAATGAGATTTTCCAAGAATATTTTTAAATGAAAAAGATCTATTTTGATTATATATGATGTATGAGGTCTTAGGGTGTCATTTAATGACATAATATTTGAAAAATAGTTGTTATAAGATATATATGAAATTCCTCTATTTAAACCTACGAATTTTGAGTTTAAATATTGTTATTTTGGTGGAGAATATTTTTTAGCCTAAAATATGGGAGAGATTTAAGGGATTTATTTTGATCTTACGATTTAGTCCATATATTTAAATATAATTGTTTCTATACTTTCATTGATTAAGATCAAATTATTTTGGGGACTAAAATGAGAGTTTTAGAAGTTATATTGTTGGTTAAATGTAGTCTTCATAAATCTATATGATATATGAGGTCCAAATGTGTCATTTATTGATATAACATTAAAAAACTAGTCGTTGGAGGTCTATTAAAAGAGACTTGCGGATTTCACATAAGATACACACAATATTAAAAACTATTCAGTTCTTAAGTTTTTCTGAGAGTTATCATTCTGATATTATACTAAAGAATATTATGAGATTATTCTGGAGTTAAAGTTCTTGAGTTAAAGCGCTAATTTATTTGACGTCACCAATCTGAGCTGTCTAGCGATCTGTTTTGCAATCCATTGGTGTTTTCCTGGTGAGATCATTCCAAACTTATTTTTTAATTGAGTATTTGATTATTATTACTTGTTTGGTGAATTGGTTTTTTTTTTTTTTAGAAATCATTTTTGAACTTTAAAAGTATAAAAATATTTTAAAACGATTTGTGTGTTAATCTGATTATGTGCTTAATTGTGCTATCCATATTCTTTATTATAATCATATTTTGTTTCCTCACTTTATTCTTATCACTAATATCGAGACATTAATTGAGTATTAATTAATTTGAGGTGGTAGAAGCTTCGAGTGGGAAGAACTTATCAAGTTTTGTAATTTGTGAGTTGTGTACGGATTAGATACTATTGGGAGTGTCTAATCAGGGGTAGCTGGTTTCAATCTCTTCTGGTAAAGAAATTGAGGTTTTGATCTTTCCTTAGAGTATAAAAAGATTAGGTGTTAATTCTTCCTAGATTGAATTAATTTGTGAGTTATTTTGTAATGGTTCAATCCTTACCGGGTAAAATGATATTTGGAGTGTTTGTGAGGTTTTGATTCTTTAGCCTAAGGTATAAAAAGAATTAGGTTATTCTTGAGTTTGTAAAAAGTAGAGGTTATTCCTAAGCTTGGAAAAAGGAATTTGTAAAGGTTGATTCTAAACCTTCGAAAAGAATCATTGTGAGAGTTTGGTTTCTACCTTTAAATGAATCTTGAATTTAGTGGATGCGAATATTCGTGGGGCTCGGAGGACTGGATTAGCCAAGAGTAATATGGTGAACCCTGATATATCGGTGTGTACTGAATTGTTTATCCACTGCTATAAAGATAATAATTAATTTTATGATAAAATTAATTGTTTAATTTTTGAAGTGTTATTATTTGGATTAATTTTTTAATACTACCCAATTCACTCCTCTCTTGATAAAATTAATTGTTTAATTTTTGAAGTGTTATTATTTGGATTAATTTTCTAATACTACCCAATTCACCCCTCTCTTGGGTAGCTCACTGAGCCAACAGTTTGCAATTTGTATAGTGCAGTCTGCCATTATTCCAGAAATTGCACTTTGATTCTTCTTTCTTTATCTGTTTTGTTTCATTTTTTTTCCTTCTCTTTCTTCTTGAGTAGATGGCCTTTTTGCTTATTTTCTTTTGTGCCTCTATGCACATTTTTTTACCCTATTTTCTCTTGTATAGATAGTGTTTTTGGTTTTTCTTTTCCCAGCATCTCACTTCCCGAAATTGGATGGATGACGATTTTTCGGCTGTGACTTGTTCCCTACGCCACCTTCTTTAATATGTTTTTGGTCTCTCAACCTCTGTCTTGGTGGTTAGACAATTGTGGATGGATGTCATTTTTTCGGCTGTGGCTAGTTCCCTACCTTGCCTTTTCCTCTCCATAGATTCTCCTTTGTGGATGTTTGGATTTCTTCTATCTTCTCCATAGATTCCCCATTGTGGATGTTTGGATTTCTCTTTGTGTTTTGTTTTGATTTCTGCTACTGCAGTGCACTGGATATGTTCTTCTATTTTGTTGTTTTCATTTTCATCTTTTACCAACATGAGAATTCGCATTCTCCATCTTCAGGGGGAGTATTAGAATATTAGAGGAATATTCTTTCTCTAGATTATTTTATTCTCTCATCTCTCTTTGTTATTAGTTAGTAGTTTGTTAGATTTGGTTATTTTTCTCTTCTATAAATTGTATTCCCTTGGTGATTGAATATTAATAAAAAAATGTTTTTCATTCATATCTTCTTCATTTGTAATAGTTTATAAATATTTATATAAATTCGAAAGATTTATATGAATTTTAAAAAAAAATTATTTTTTAAAGAAAAATATAAGAATTGAAATGCAAGTTTTTGAAAATTGAGGAATGATTCGAGTCTCATGTTGGGATTAAATCCTTATAGATCTGGATCTATAACACCTAATATAGCATGTTAAATCATCAAGAGTTCTATATTAACACATAAATCGCGTACTTGGATCCATTATGAATAATTGACTATCATGTGAAAATCTGCGACGATCGATCATAAGTAGGGCACGGATCGAATGAGTACATGACCTTCCTCAACCAAATCTCCTAAGTTCCTCAATGGGATTATTGATTCTCTTCCAAATGGGGAGAAGGGAGCCGTCAAAATGATTTGGTGTATTGTAGAACATAACCCTAACTTTTCTAATATATAGTGTGATTAGGGTTCACATAATCCCCTAATCACCCTAATAGTTTTTGGTATCTACACATTTAACCCACATTTTTTTGAGTAGTTTACGCGCATACCTAAATTAATTAGATCACTTAATTTTAGCCCATTAATTTAAATAGCAAATATAATTGAAAAATAATAAAATGTTGCCCAATATAGATTAGGAAACAAACATTTCCTAACAATATCCCACTTGGTCTACATATTATTCCTGAAACAATTATATCACAAAATTCCTTAAGCGCACATCCATATGCTATTTATCCTTAGACTTCTTCTTAAACAATATGATCCATTTTATATACTAGCAATGGAATTACCGCACTTTTATCACAATACAGTCGTGACTAAACCACGATGATCTCCATACTAATACACTCAATGGCATAGATCAAATGTGGATAAATAGCATGGAAATTACATGCAATGTGATCTCAGACATGCCTATTTTCAACTGGTCTTTCTTTAGTCTTTAGTGAGATCAATCATTAGTCTTTCTATCCTTATGTTAAATCATAATTAGAAAGAACAAATTTAGAGTAAATAAAATTTAATTCATCCACTTTATTCTGAATAAATCAAATATACGTATCTAATAAAAGAACATTCAACAAATAGAAACTCCTACTAAACAAGCACAACATCAGATAAAACCACACCTATACGAGCAGTGTGCTTATGAAATACCTTAGGTGACAAACCTTTAGTGAGCAGATTCGTAATCATGGAGTTTGTTCCCATATGTTTTATAGATACTATCCTACTTTGAATTCTCTATTTAGAAACTAGAAACTCGATTGGAATCAGAATACCCAATGATCTCAAAATGATGTCTTCTAAGAAGTGAGCATGTAATCTATTATTTTCTGTAAATATCTTATAACTTGTTTGGTTGGTTTCCAAAGATCTATCGCAGGGTTACTTAAGTATCTGCCCAACATTCTATCTCTTTCTTTTCTAACTCATTCTTGGGGCATTGAGTGCGACTAAATATGTTTCCTTTAGCGATAGGAGTATTTCTTAGTGCACAATTTTTCATGCCAAATCTAACAAGCACCTTATCGATATAACTCTTTTGTGATAACCCAAGGATACCCCGAAAGCGATCTCAATATATCTTTATTTCTAATACAAAAGAGGCGTCCCCAAGATCTTTTATTTCAAAATTCTTAAATAAAAATCTCCTGGTTTCATGCAATAAGCCTATATCGCAGCTAGTCATCCGTATGTCATCGACATATAGCACTAGAAAAAATGAATTTACTCCTACTGAACTTGTGGTATACGCAATCATCAACTACATTTATCTCAAAATCATATGAGACAATGATTTAATGAAATTTGTGATACCATTGACGGGAAGCTTGTTTGATGAAACTGGAGAGAAAGTCTCTTTATAATCTACTTTTGAAAGTCTGGACTTTGTTGGACTTGATGGAAGTCGATTAGATCATCTTCCATTATCCCTATGTCAAACTTATGTCTTTGGAGAAAGACGATATAGTCATCCGAAATTGCATTTCTCCTCTCCCTAGTGAATCACTTTTTGAGGTTGTTGAGTTTATTCTACAAGTTGTGTTTGTAGAAGAATATCATTGTTGTCTTCATCTGGAACAATGTCAAGAATAGGAACCTGAACATTATTATCTAGAGTCGGAGTTGTGTCTTGAACAACAATAGGTATAGAGACCTAATCTGTAAAGCCTAGTTCTTGTATATGCATATGTCTAGTTGTATTTTAGAATATTTAGAAAAATAATAGGATTCATTGTGTTAATTTAATTTTATTTTAAAAATATTAGGGGTGAATATGTTAATTTTAAATTTTAATTTTTAAAAAATTTAGGGACTATTAAGTTATTTAAAATATGATTTTAAAAGTATTGGGATATAATTAATATTTTTTTATTTTAAGAAGGATAATTTATATAAATAAATAAATAATAAATAAACGGCTGAATTAGTTTCCTTCGTTGAGAAGGAAACTAATTCTAACCACATCATATATATATATAGGGTTATATGATTACACATGGTTGCGATATAATAATAATAATAATAATAATAATAATAATAATAATATAAATATAAGTGATAGGAATCACCATACATTAACATGGACCCATAAAGACATGCAAAATAACCAACAAAAAGTGGAATGATTTTCTCAGGCCCTGTTTGGTAACCATTTCCATCCCATTCCGTTCCCAGATTTTTGGGAATTTTGTTTGAGAATAGCGTTTGGTAATTTTTGTTTCCGTTTCTATTTTATTCCCATTTAAGAATTGTGCCCACTTTTTTCTTAAGAAATGAGAAACAAAAAAAAGTTGTTTCTCATTATTCCCATTCCATTCCTAAAACCCATGATCACTATTCACCTACCGGCCGACCACCGTCCGCCGCCGCCGACCGCCCCGGCCACCGTCCGCCGCCGCCGGTCATCTCCGGCGACCGTCGCCGGTCACCGTCCGCCGCCGGTCACCGGCCGGCCGGAATTTTTCCGGCCACTTCCGGCAGTCGCCGGCGACGGCGCCACCGCCGTCCGGTCATCGCCGGTGGGGGCACCGGCCGTTTCCGGCCGGCCGGCGACGGCGCCGCCGGAGCACCGCCTGCCGGCCGGCGACGGCGCCACCGCCGGAGCACCGCCGGCCGGCCAAAACTGAAAAGAGAAAAAAAAAAAAAAAAAGATTTTAGGATAAAATCGTTACCAAACACAATTCCCTTCCCAAAACAAAAAAAAAAATTATCGTTACCAAACGCAATTCTACTCCCAAAAAGAAAACAAAATTCCCATCCCATCCCATCCCATTCCCATCCCACTGCTGGAATTGAAACAGAAACGGTTACCAAACGCCACCTTAATATCCTCATGCTTCTCATCCGCCAAGAACTAATAAAGAAAGAGAAGAATTGAGAATTTAAACCACAAGTTCTTAATAAAATAACCATTACAGTTGTTTACTTATAAAGGGTTTTGGAGTTTTTTTTATTCCGATTCCGGTTTGGATTTTAGTTTCGGATTTCAGATAGAATTTCTAATTATTTTAATATATGTATTTAATTTTCTATTATGAGATTTACGTTATTATTGTTGTCGAATTATAGTTGTTAATTTTCATGAAATAACTATGATCACGTGAATATTATATGAAAATCATGCTTATGTGTTTATTGGTTGTATTAAATTGGATACACGTATTAGAGGAGTTGAAATTTTATTGAGCGTTAACTCGCAACCCCACAGTTTGATTGTAGGGCCGGTGAAAACAAAACTACGCCAGGAATTCTAGTTAAATTTCTCTTTAATCTGTAATAATTGTACCTATTATTTACCTTGTAAAATTGAATTAGAGCATTGATATTATAATATTATCATACATGTATTGGTAAATTAGTGCACTAATATTATCCATTAAATTAGAAACCCTCAGTATTTCTAATATTTCGGAAATTTCATGATAATATTTGGGTATTATTATGCACTGATACCGTGTTTATGTGTTCATACTGTCCGGTAATTTATTGTATGGATCTAACATTAGTTTATTTTAGAGCTTATATGAAATACCCATATGGATCTAATAAGAGTATAAATCAATAATTGTTGTAATAATATGATCATTAATTTATTAGGGTCTTTTGATCATTATTTTATTATGTAATCTCTTATTTAAGCTCATTTTAGAAATTGAGTGTAATTACGGTTGTAAAATCGACAAGATAATTTAATAATTATAATTATCGCTGTAGTTGTAAAATTTATCAAATATTTATAAATGAATTATTGATTACTTGGTATATATATATGTATGTATGTATTCGGAATTATTGAATGTATTGTGGAAATTGGAATTCAATAGTAAAGGTTACTGTTGGAAAATAGTAATATTTATAACTATAATTAGAAACTTGCATAATTATAATTAACTTTCACCAAGATGAGAATAATAATAAGAAGAAAGAAGCTTGCTAATTCCAATTATAATTATTGTTGGATTATTACTATTGGAACAAGTTTCTTATCTTAGAGAGACTTGTAAGCGTAATTCTCAATTATAATTAGAACTTGGGATTGGATTTTAAAAATAATAATATTAGATTTATTATTTCGTCTCATTTTAAAATTCTCAGATTTAGTCATTCGATTTTAGTATTTAATTTCTCCAATGAGAGAAACTGTGTGGCGGTCTTGGAAACTCGGGTCGTTACAGAGTGGTATTGGAGTGAAATTATTGGTAATACTAATTTATTTATAAATAGTGTAATATTTGGAATAGAATTCTCTATAGGAGAAACCTAGTAATTGCCCTAGGAAACTAGGTCGTTACATAATCACCGTCAACAACATATTCCCCTTCAAAGAAAATTGTGTCTTGAACAACAATAGGTACAAAGACCTGATCACTGTCAATAACATATTCTTCTTCAAAAATAACACTCTTTATGTTCTCCTTTCCTCGCAAACTCAACACCTTCAAGGAATCTCGCATTTACCGTCTCGAAAAATGTCCAATCCGAGGGATTAAAAAAAAATTAAATTCTCTCGATCATTCAGTGTACCCAACAAAGTAGTACCTAACTGTTCTTGAGTTCACTTTTCTTTTATTTGTCCTATAAGGCCTTGCCTCAGCTGAAGAACCCTAAACGTGCAAATTCCTTATGCTACGCTTTATGCCAAACCACAGATCGTAAGGGGTTTTAGCTACCGCTTTAATTGGTATCTTGTTCAGGATATATGCTGAAGTCTTAAGCACTTCTCGCCAGAGTGATTATGGTAAAGAAGAATGAATTATCATACTTTTTACCATGTCCTTAAGCGTTTTATTTCGTCTTTCAAAAACACGATTCATGCCATGTTTGCCCAACATGGTGTACTGTGGGACAATTTCGCATTCTTCTAGGAATTTAGCAAAGGGTCGTGGACATTATTTTCTTGATCCGTCAAATCTCTCATAGAATTCACCACCATGGTCCCAATTTGAGAGCCTTAATTTTCTTTCCAAGTTGAAGTTCAACTTCAGCTTCTACAGACTTAAATACGTTCAAAGATTGAGACGTCTCATGAATTAAATATAGGTACCCATAACAAGAGTAATTGTCTATGAACGTAATAAAATATTGTTGTCCATTCTAAGATGCTATAGGGAATAGTCCGCAGTATGTATTAGTTCTAAGACACCGGAACTCCTATTAACGCCCAATTTCCTTATGTTTGTCTATTTTCCCTTCACACATTTAATACGAACTTTGAAATTTTTGTAAATCAAGGAGATCAAGAACTCCGTAAAAAAAAGTCTCTCTATTCTTTGTTTAGAGATATTGTAATACTTCGAAAATTTATATTTTTAAAAATATTATTTTATATAAGTTTAATACTTTTGGGTTGTTTTGTATATTTTGAAAATTTATGGTATAAATAAATATTTGATAATTGTTTGGGTTAAATGTTAATTTCAAATTGACTTTTAAATGATTGAAAACTACTGTATTATTTAAAATATACTTTTAAGAGTTTTGTGATATAATTAATATTTTTTTTATTTTAAGGGGAGCACTTGTATAATAAATAAATATATAAATAAATAAGTGATTAATATAGTTTCCTTCATACAAAAGGAAACAATATTAACCAAGTATGTATATAATATGTATATTAAAAAATGTGTGCCACATGTATGTCTTATATAATAATAATAATAATAATAATAATAATATAAAAATATGTTAAGTTACACGTGTATATGTTTATAAAAGTTATCAGTTATAATATATATATATATATATATATATATTAAGCATAACTTAATATATATCAAGGATTATTTCTGCACGAAATTATGCAAGTTGCAGTAGGATGAATTTTGATTTTTTTTTTTAGTATTCTGACTCCGGTTCGAATTTTGGATTCAGATTTTAGGTAGAATTTCTAACTCTTTTAATATATATATTTAATCTTTTTATTGTGTGATTTATGATATTATTGTGGTTGAATTATAATTGTTAGTTCGCATGAAATAATTATGATTATGTAAAAACTACTTGTGATATATGCCTATGTGCTTATTTGTGATATTATTTAGATACACATATTAGAGGGGTTGAAATTCTACTGAGTGTTGGCTCACAACCGCACAGTTTTGATTGCAGGGCCGGTGAGAATGAAATTGCGTCATGAATTATATCTGAATTTTTACTTATTTGTAATAGTTGTATTTACTATTCACTATTCAATGTTGTAAAATCGCCTCGAAAATTATAATTATCTCCGTAATTTGTAAAATTTCTTGGATTTTTATTAAATGAACTATTGGTCATTCAGTTTTAGTATTAATTCTCTAAGGAGAGAAACTGTGTGACAGCCTTGGAAAACCGGGCCGTTACAAAGTGGTATCAGAGCAAGTTTGTGACCACCCCAAACTTGAGTTGTGGTACCCGTTACTCATAATAAATTGATTAATATTTAAAAAATAATAATTTTAGTATAATTTATTAATTTTGCTTGTCATTTAAAAAAAGAAATATCACATTGACCACGTGATAAAGTTTAGACCAATTCCTTATTCTTCTTATTGACTTATCAAGAGTTTATCTTTTACTAGATCACTAGAATTTGTGAAATTGAGACTTGTTTTTAGGTGATGAAATTTAATAAGAAAATATTTTTACTGCAAGTAGTTCAAGATCTAAGATCTTATCAAGGGCCACCCAACAAGTGGTTGCTTGCATTTGCCCAAGCGACAGCATAATATAAGTGTTTTAGTATCCAAAATAGTATATACTGTATAGACTGAGATTTATTAGAACCCTTACAATTCTATGACATTAATTCAATCCTGTCAAGCATCGCATGAAAGTAATTGTCTATCTAAACTTGGCCCATGGAGAAATGGTATCTAACTAACCCAAAAAAAAATAAAAATCGTGCCTTAGATTGCACAAAATTACTATTCAGGTGTTTAATTGCTACAATTTTGTTGGAAAGCCATATCTAACTAGGATGGCATAGTTGAGCTTGACTCTAGGCTAATTTTATGAAATGACTTGACACGTGTAGGATAAGTGGGAGTCGAAAACGGCAAAAGTGAAATACCATTAGAAAATAATAATAATAATAATAATAATAATAATAATAAATAAATAAATAAATTTGAGAATTGTGTTGGGGCATGTTTGATTCGTCCAATTACGATTTAAATTGTTTCAATTATTATTGATTTTAGAAATTGTAGTATTACTAGTGTTTTATTTTTATGGAAAAAAGGTATTTACTGTCTTCTATATAAATTATAAAATTATATTATCGTATTAAATTGAAAAAAATATTGCTGAAAATAGACAATTTTATGATGTTAAATTGATCAAGTAGAATTTTAAAGGTGGAAAATAGTTTTTATTATCCTACTATGATGTAGTTGTTTCGTCATGAGGGCATATCCTACGAGATGTTATTGGTCCTTATAGAAGGACATGTCATGTAGGACGTTTGTGTTATGACCTAACAGGAGGACAAGTCATGTAAATGGTTGTTATTGTTATTGTTGTCATCATTGTTATTGTTGTTGACTTTTAATATGGTAGAATCTAATATGGCATTGATTGTCAATATGGTGGAGTTGAATATAGAATTGACAATATAATGTGGTAGAATTGAATATGAAATTGACAATATAATGTGGTGGAGTTAAATATGGAGTTGATTATGAATATGTTATTAGACTTGACAGGAGGTCAAGTCCTGCGGGTAGTTAATATATATTGTTGTTGACGATGATTATCGGTATGATATGATGGTTTTTACCATGTGTTATTGACTATCAATATGGTGGAGTTGAATATGGTATTGATTATTGGTATGATGGAGTTGAATATGGTATTGATGATATAATATGGTGGAGTTGAATATAGAATTGATCATGAATATGTTGTTGATATGTTAGGAGGGAAAATCCTGCAAGTGATAAAAATATTTTGTTGATTTAATCGAAGAAGTTGAATATGAAATGAAATATGATATATTGTATTGAGACTTGCCGGAAAGGCAAATCCTACAGGTAGTTAATATGATAACTCCCAATCGTAAACTACAGCGATCCTATAGATAGTAACGAAGTATGATATTTTATTACATACAAGTGAATTGACCAGTTGATTTAAATTCGAATGTTCTATTTTTATGTTATTTGTTGAGATTTTGATATTGCCAAGTGAGTGACTATATTTTGTTGGAAAGTAAATTTTCATAAAAATACTTGATCCATAAATTATTTTTGTATTACGATAAAAATACACCGATAAAATATTTTATCTCACTAATTCAGATAGATATTGGTCCACTATTAGCGTAGAAAGAATTGGAGAGTCGGGTGATTATTGAGACTTTTCGGTGTAGTTATTGACAATATAAGTAGTTGAGTCTTTTATGACAGAAAAAAAGTATACATCTATTTAGTGTATTTTAATTGATCAAATGTGATTAGTATTACAATTTTAATATTTAAAAATTTGAGGAGTTAACATGTAATTTAATTTTACTTTTAAATTTATTTAGGGGCCAATTATCATTTGAAATAATAATTTTAATCTTGAGCCACATGATATTTCAAAAATCAAAGAGGGTGCTTTGTGCAATTTTTAGAGATGAATGCAGTGTGTGGATAAGCCCTATTTGTGAATACATGTAAATAAATTATAACATTATGTGATTTTCGCGCAATATTTACTTGCACTTGACACCATTATATGTATTTTTATGTAATATGGATATTGAATTCACTTTGATAGATAAGCATGCGATAATATTTTTTATTTTGGACTCATGGGACTCTACATAGAAAGCAATTATTCTAGAATCAAGTATAACTAACCTGATCGTGCAGTGCGATTCTAAATTATTGTTGTTTGAACAAAATTTTGAGGATGAAATTTATTTAAGAGAGGGAAATTGTAATACCCTGAAAATTTATATTTTTGAAAATATTATTTTATATAAGTTTAATATTTTTGGGGTTGTTTTATATATTATGAAATTTATGGTATAAATAAATATTTGATAATTTTTTGGGTTAAATGTTAATTTCAATTTGACTTTTAAAAGTTTTGGAACTATTGTGTTATTTAAAATATATTTTTAATAATTTTGAAATATAATTAATATTTTCTTTATTTTAAGAGGAAGCACTTG
The DNA here is from genome assembly GCA_016647705.1 of Eucommia ulmoides. NCBI lineage: Eukaryota > Viridiplantae > Streptophyta > Magnoliopsida > Garryales > Eucommiaceae > Eucommia > Eucommia ulmoides. The sequence continues at coordinate 10,573,690 of CM028328.1, forward strand.
TGAAATAAATAAATAAGTGATTAATATTATTTTTATTGTACACAAGGAAACAATATTAACCAAGTATGCATATATATATATATATATATATATATATATATATATATATATATATATATATCAAAGATTATATCTGTACGGAATTATGTATGTTTCAGTTGGATGAATTTTGAATTTTTTTGAGTATTCTGATTCCGGTTTGGATTTCAGCTTTGGATTTCAGGTAGAATTTATAACTATTTTAATATATGTATTCAATTTTTTTATTGTGTGATTTATGATATTATTGTGGTTGAATTATAATTGTTAGTTCGCACGAAATAATTATGATTATGTGAAAACTACGTATGATACATGTCTATGTATTTATTTGTGATATTAATTAGATACACGTATTAGAGAGATTGAAATTCTACTAAGCGTTGACTTACAACCCCACAGATTTGATTATAGGACTGGTGAGAATGAAATTACGCCATGAATTATATCTGAATTTCTATTTATTTGTAATAGTTATATTTATTATTCACTATTGTAAATCGCCTTGAAAATTCGATAATTATAATTATCGCTGTAATTTTTAAAATTTCTCAGTTTTTTATTAAATAAACTATTGGTCCATCAGTTTTAGTGTTAATTCTCCAAGAGAAGAAACTACGTGACGATCTTGGAAAATCGGACCGTTACAGATATGTCATAGACGCTTGTACCAAGGTGTAGCAGAATTGTGAATAGCTAATTTGCGTTTTGTACCACAAATAGTTATCTGCAAGGTTTCGTCATGTGAAGTAATAGTATTCAACAATTATAGATTATCAATTAAAGAACTTGTTGCAATAATATTTGAATATCGAAAAAGACTAAGGTTATTATTTCCAAATGAATAAGAAAAATCAAATTTGTCCAAAGTAGAAATAGAAACAAAATATCGTCTAAATGATAGTACAACACATGTCTCTTTTGAATCCAAAAAGTAATAAATCTTTAAAGATAATCTAAAAGTCCATATTGCCTCAACAACAAATGTTTTGCCATTACCCACATAGATATATCTTTCAGTATCAATTGGCTTTCGGCTCCACAAGCAACCTTGAATAGACACACTTTATGAGTAGTAGAACCAGAATCTACCCACTAAGTGTGACTAGGTACAGAAGCTAAATTAACCTTAGAACAAATCCGAGTGAGAAGCATATTCTTCTTTATACGCCATGCGGTGTACTTGGAACGGTCCATTTTCGTATATCCAGCTTTCTTGCAGAAGAAACAAGTAAATTCATGATTTCATTCTTTTGGAATTTAGACTTTCATGTTCCAACTGCAACTTCCTAACCTTTATCTCTTTTTCATTTCTTATCCTTAGAGGTAGTGGCTAAGTGAGCACTTTCTATCATTTCTCGCTTAATTCTTTTCTTCTTCCAGGTCACAGTCTAATATGAGCTCAATAAGAGTACATTTATCCTTTCAAGTATTATAACTCACCATCAATTGACTGTATTGTATAAAAACAGAAATGAGCACTAAATGCATAAGCTAGTCCTTAGACAGCTCTAGCTTTTGTGTCTTTAGTTTCTAAGCGACATTGGACATTTTCATAATGTACTCCCTTACGCTATATATTATTTTATACTTTATCGAGGCAAGATTAGCTAAAAAGCGTAATTGTCTCTACCTTTTTGTTATTTACAAAACATTTTTCTATTTTCTCATGTAACATCTCGGTAGAATATATCGCCCTTGAATGTTTCCGGAACGTTGCGTTGGATTATCATAAGATTTATACGATTAGAATTGTCCCACCTCTTATATTCTCTTTTAGCCTTAGGGGAACTTTCTTTAGTGATAGGTAAAGGTTGTTCTTTCCTTAGCACGAAATTAAGACTCATACAGTCGAGAACAATTGAAAGGTTCTCTCTCTAATTCTTAAAGTTCATGCCATTAAGCACTTAATAGAATTCATGTTGGCAGTAATAATAGCACTAGAAGCATTAACTAAATTGGAAACAATGACGAACACAAACTCATAACATAAAATTTTATGTTAAATTAAAATTTTAACACATACAACATAAATAAACTAATTATATTAGTGGGGCCCATCGCAAGATACCTAACACAACATTGATGTTTAGCCTTTAGGCAAAAACACCAACTTGTAAGTAGTACTCTCAATGCAATAATTGAATGTTGATAATAAATCATATTAAACAATAAGCCTTTCTTTGGACCGACTTATTGTTCACATGAAAACTTGATAATCATCACACATTTATTTTCGCAGGTACATTTATTATTTGGCCAAATAGTAACCTTCATTTGGGTTGATTATTGATTGCATAAATAATAACCACACTAATTTCAAACCAATGTTTATTATTTAGTTAAACAATAACCTTCCTTTTGGTCGGTTATGGTTTGCATAAACAACATACACCAAATTAAAGTTCATTATTTGGCCAAACAATAACCTTCGTTTGGGCCGGTTATTATTCGCATAAATAATAACCATCCAATTAGTGTACATTATTTTGCCAAACAAAAACCTTCATTGAGGCCGGTTATTGCTCGCATAAATAACAAACGTCAACAACCACCAATGATTATTATTTGGCAAAACAACAACCTTCCTTTGGGCCGACTATTGTTTGCATAAATAACAAATATCAGCATCTTAATATCCCAAAAATAAAATAAAACTACGCAATAGAGATTACTTTGATAACATATTATTTTATTTTAATCTATTTCAAGATACAAGATTTTATTAGTCGATCGCCCTAATGGTCCGTTGATCGAATACCATGCAAGGGATTAAAATTTCTGACGTTGGGACATCGAGTCAGTCGATTGGTCTTGAAAAATTCGATTAACCGAATTGGATAGAAGCCAATTAGCCTTTGCTCTGAAGTAGTCGATCGACCAACCAACATAGGTCGGTCAACCGAATCGATGAGACCCAAAAAATGGTGTTCTAAAGCAACTGGTCAACCGAATTGAGAAATTTAGTTGACCAATTCGTTCAGTAGTACATGTGCAGTAACTTCAAGCCCAATTTTGAATACTATTCAATCTGATTCTAGAAAAACTCAAAACATAACAGTTGCATATCTTTTTCTTAGCTTTCCACAAAATCTTAATCACATTAATCAGAGTTCGGACGAGAAAATTATGACCAAAATACAAATATGTGTCAAAATTGTTCGAATCCTCTCTATACCAATCGGTTAACTGGTTTTTTTTGTTTTTTTTTATTCGGTTGACCGATTTTATGATACCCCCAAAATTTATATTTTTGAAAACATTGTTTTATATTTTTTTGGATTATTTTGTAAATTTATGGTATAAATAATATTTGATAATTTTTTGAGAAATAAGTGTAATTATTGGATTTAATATAAATTATTTTATAATTACGAGGGATTAAATATAATTTTTAATTTCTTAATAGCTAAGGAACGTTTGTGGCCATAAAAATTAAAAAAAAAATGACAGCCACATATATGTCGTGTGTGTGCGCGCTCATATATAATAAGAACAATAAAAGAAATGGGGGATCAAAATCCTAATTGTATACCTATATAAGATAAGTTCTGAAGATATGACATCTTTGGGGACTTTGGGCTTATATATATATATATATATAATCCTCCCACGTTGTGTGATTTATGATATTACTGTTATAATTGTTATTCATGAAATATTTATGAATACATATTATGTGAAAATTACGTAAAATATACATTTATGTGTTTTATTTGGGATTTGAATGGATACACATATTAGAGGGATTGAAATTCTATTAAGTGTTGGCTTACAACCCCACAATTTTGATTTGGGTCGGCAAGAATTAAAAGGCGACAAATTTTTTATTAGAATTTCTATTTAATTTGTAATAGTTGCATTTATTATTTACAGTTGTAAAATTGATGTAATAAATCAATTATTAGAATAATCGCCGTACGATTGTAAAATTTGTCGAATTTATATAAAATGAACTATTGGCTAATCGTCTTCGCATTGTAAAAGTATTCTTAAATTTATGTCATAAAATATTGGTCGTTCAGTTTTAATTTTAATTCTCCAAAGAAATAAACCGTGTGATGGCCCTGGGATACCAGGCCGTAACATATTAGTATCGGAGTTAAATTAATAGTAATAGTAATTTATTTATAAATGGTGAAATATTTTAGGTAGAATTCTCTATAGGAGAAAACAAGTGGCTGCCCTGGGAAACTGAGCTGCTACAGATACGTTCAGATCTGGTTCGGATCTGAAGTTTCTACAGCGAAAACACCCAAAAAATTTCAAAAAATTAGGGTTTTTCTTTTCTTAGATCCGTAATGTTTAGCAAAAAATTTAATCAAATCACATAAAACTTTTATTTCTTCTCCCATTATTTCTTAAATAATCAAACTTTAATGGAGAAAACTCAAACCCTAAAATTCTATGAATTTGAAAAACTCAAGAACCCTAATGATTCAAAGTGGGCTCTAATACCACTTATTGGGATTTAATCCTTATATATCTGAATCTATAACACTTAAGCAGCATGTCAAATCATCAAAAGTTCTATATTAACACATAAATCGCGTACCTGAATTTCTTATGAATAATCGACTACCGATGCGAAAATCTGCAATTATCGATAAAGAGCGGGGTACGGATCGAGTAAGTATGTGATCATCTTTAACCAAATTGTAATAAAAATTATATACAATTGCAATTTATGTTAGAACAAACCTAAAGTGAGAGAGTATTTTCTATACTGTTATTCCTGATTTTTCAACTTGTGTGAAATTAAAGACAATAGATTTAGAAAGACACTTTCCTTGGTTGGATTTTAAGTTGGGCCAAATTCGCCATATATATATATATATATATATATTTGCATTCACATCACGTTCATCAAGTTGACACTTCCCCAACATTATGCATCAAAAAATGTTAATTTTCAAAAATCGTATTTGTGAGAAATAAACGTTGTTTTTTCAAAAATATAGTTCTCCAAACAAAATCGTTTTGTTCTATCTAAAAAAAATAAAAAATCACTGCAAAAAGTCTTCAAAAATATTTGCCTTTGCTAAAAAAAAAAAAAAAAGAGTTTTCAAATCTTTTATTTTCAAAAAATAATAAGAAAAAATAATCTCTCTTTTTTATTTTCAAAAAATAATAATAAAAAGTAATCTTGCCCCCTTTTTTTTAAGGGGCATGCATCATTTAGTCCCAAAATACAAATTTTTTTTACCAATTACTCCTATTAATTTTTTTTTTGCACCAATAAGTCATTTTGTCTTTTCTGACCAAAATATCCCTCACATGAATGTTAAATGTAACATCAAAATTATCAATTTTTTTTTATTTTTTATGCTATTTTTTTTCTGACCAAAATACCCTTCATGTGGATATTGAATATAACATTCGGTGTTAAATGTAACATCAATTGTTTATTTGTTTTTTTTTTTTGTTTTTTTTTAATGTTATTTTTTTCTGACCAAAATGCCCTTCATGTGGATGTTGAATGCCTCTCATGTGGATGTTGAATGTAACATTCAACACCTATGAATGTTGAATATAACATCAACTGTTTTTCATTTTATTTTTATTTTATGATATTATTTTTTTCTGACCAAAATACCCCTCATATAGATGTTGAATGTAACATTCAACACCTGTGGATGTTGAATGTAACATCCATTATTCTCTTATTTTTGTATGCAGAGTAAAATACATATGATATTATATTGAACACCTGTGGATGTTACATTCAACACTTGTAAATGTTGAATATAATATCAATTGTTCTCTTGTTTTACGTTATGTTTAGTAACGACTTTATCCTAAAATCAAGATATTTTTTTTTTTTTTGGAACATATAAAAGTGACAAAAAATCATAAGGTTTGGCGTAAAACTGTAATTTATGGCGGCGGCGAGCTGCGGTCGGAGACCGGCGACCGAGGGCGGATGCGACCGGCGGCGGCGGCGGCAGGCGGCTGACAACGATGCTACACCAATTTGACGACCTTCCTTCTCGATGTGAAACTCACGGGAGGCATTTCGGTAAACTCAATCCGCACCATTTTTGAAAATAGGACTAATTGGTGTAAGGAAAGGTGTTGATGGGACTAATCGGTGCAAAGAAAAATCGATGGGAGTAAGTGGTAAATAATTTTTTTTTTTGGAATTAATAGGTAATTTTTCCTTTTTTTAAAAGGGTCCTCAAGAATATTTTTCTTTTCAAATATTTTCTTTTCTTAAAATCAACCTAAATTAAATCGCCAACTTAGCATAATATTAAGATTCACCACATTAAACTTTTGATGGAGATTACCTTTGTCCATTTAAATATTTGATAAGAGGTCAAACGAGGATAACATTTCCAATACCTAAAATTTGTCCCACCTTGATCAGAAAAATGCCAAAAAGAATTCACAATATGAGGAAAAAGATTTCCAAAGAAAAACACTTTGACTTAAACTAATTAAACTTAATTGGATATAAGGTAATATTTTCGAACGAGCATCTTGGGTTACCTAACACATTCCCTATGTGTAACTAACCTCCAAACTTTTTTAAAAGACTTTTTGATTTGACCATATTTTTGGAGTCACAAATTTACTTAGGTCTTTTTTTAATTGATCTCTATAAGTTCGGTAACTTAACATACCAATTAAAGCCAATATTAGGAGGTGGCTCGTTTCTTGAAAAATTTTGCCTAAATATTTTTTCAAACTTCACCAAAATTAGGGTGTGTCAGTGACCTAAATTTTGGAAAGATATTTTGATTTGTATTGAAATCATATTTTCCAAAATTAAATCAAACCAAAACATAAATCATATCATGTAATGGATCTTATTTGTCAAAATTGTTGACCCGATGGGTTATTTGAAAATATCTTCCTGTCCAATGGGCGATATCAATCTTTTTGACTTGATGATACCTTTTGTCCGATGGGTAATGTTAGTTTTGTCCACCCGATGGGTCATTTGTTGATTTCATTTTTGCCTAATAGGCCTCGCCAGTATCCTCAACCCAATGGATTATTTGTTTCAGCCTGATAGGTGATCTAAGTCATGCCAACCTGATGGATCATTTATCATTTTGCCCTATGGGCTAAATTTTACCCAACAAGTCATTTGTCAAATATCTTTATGCCCGTTTAGCTATTTTAGTATTGTCGGCCCCATGAGTCATTCATTATTTTTTGCCCAATGGGAAATTCACTATTGCTAACCTGATGAGCCATTCGTTATGCCCTTTTCCTACATAATGTGTTATTTGTTAAATATATTTTCATCCGATGGACAACGTTAGTATTTTCGACCCAATGAGTGGTTCATTGTTTTCGGCTTGATGGGCTATGTCACTATTATCGACCCGACAGAGCTTCGTCATGCGCTTTTCTCTGTTAAATATCTTGTTACTCAAGTGGTAGTGTTAGTATTGTGTCTTTGTTCAATGAGACATGTTAATATTGTCGAACCGATGGGTCATTCGTTGTGTTTTAGCCCGATGGGCGATCTAAGTCATGGTGACTCGATGGGTCATTTGTCATTCTACCCAATGGAGAAAATTGACACGATGGATTATTTGTAAATAAGAATCTTCAAACATTTATTATTTAAAAAGAAAAAACTTCTTCATGATTTTCAAATGTTTCTCCATAATGAGCACTCCTCAAAATTGTTTTTTCTAATTACAAGATTTTTTTTTTTATAATAGGCTTTTCCAAAGAAATACAATTTATTTGTTTTCCTAAGAATCTCTTCGTAACAAAACTGTAATACTCTAAAAATTTATATTTAAAAAATAATAATAATAATAATGATTAGTGTCAAAATATGGTGAACATTTCGAGTATGGTCTAGTCAAATTCTACGTGTACTTTTCTTTCTGAAATGGGGTGTTGACCTGAGGTAGGGTCCAAAAGAAAAGGAAAGAAAGAGGTCAACTCATTAGTTCAGCTCTCATTCGTAAACGACATCAGCAACAATAGTTCAGGTTTCATTTGCAAAAGAGGTCGGGTCAGTAGTTCAGTGCTCTTTCGCAAAAGAAGTCAGCTTAGCAGTTAAGCTCTTCTTCGCAAATGACGTAAGCTCATCAACTCAGCTCTCCTCCGCAAAGGAGGTTACAAGACAATGATGATGCCGCCATTGATGAGTCATTGCTTTGATCAGTCATTGCACATGTGTCTTATTTAGGTAAAAAGTGAAAAAGATAGAAATGATCATTATGAGATAGGAAATTGAGTAGGTCCCATTAGTATATAAATATATGTGTGTTTTAGAGATATTTTTTGGGGAGGATTTCAGACGAAGAAACAAAAAAAAGTAAGAACAGAAAAGAATAGGAGAGAGAGAGAGAGAGAGAGAGAGAAGATTCAAGCAGAAGAGAAAAAAAATAGAAATGAAGAAGAATAGGAATAGGAAAGGAGAAGATGAATAGGAGAAAAATGGTTTTCATCTATAATCGATTATAATTTTTAGTTTTAGTTAGAATTCTTAATCCTTTTAATACATGTGTTTAATCTCTTCATTTATTGTGTGGTTATACTATAATTGTTGATTTTTATAAAATATAGATGATTATATATTATGTGAAAATTATGAGATACATGCCTATGTGTTATCTGTGGATTGATTAGATGCACGTGCTAAAGGGGTTAAAATTCTACTAATGTTGGCTCATACCTCGATAGTATTTATTGCAGGATTTATGAATATGAAGTTGTGACCCAAATTATATTTGGATTTGTATTTAATTTTGTAATAGTTGTATTTATAATTATTATTGTAAAATTGATTCGATTGATTAATAATTACAATTATCGTCGTAGTAACATTAAAGTTTCTCAGATTTCTAAGTATCGAAATATTTATTGTAGGGTTTTTAGTTTATTTCTTTTTAGGACAAACTAAGAGGCACCCTTGGAAAACTGTGTCGTTACAAAAAATCCACAAAAACTTGTCTCTTACTTTAACCATCAGATTTTCTTCATAACAAGATCTTCTAAAAACACGTTTTAACTTTTTTTTTTCGGTAGGCAATTTATTTTTAAAATTTAAGGGGAAGGATTTCCTTTACTACACAGCCAAAAAAAACTTACCATGTAATCAACAAGACTTCCCAAAGCAACCATTACAAGTGTTCGAAAGTCCTATACTGGCTTAGGGAGCTCCCACAGTGTCAACAAGCTAACACATATGCAAGTCCAGGACCCAGCCATTTACCAATGCAAGGAACCCTATAGGTATACAATCATACCAAAATACTAACTATTATACCTTTACTTCTAAGAGAGATACAAAACACCAGAATTGAGAAAAAATTTCCCATGCCCTGTTGAAAAAAAATGCCAATACACTGCTCGAAGACACTCCATTAGCGAAAATGTCATAGTTTTCAAAAACTCCAACTTGAACGCCAATTTGTCCCACTTCTTATTTTAATACTAGCCATCTCCCACAATGGGCTTGCAAGACCTGTGATTCCCCTTAGCCCTGTCCCCTTATTTTCTCTTTATTGGGAACATACATTAATTCTCTCCTCACATATTATCAAACTAGATCAAGCTTACTTTGCTGGTGGGAAATGAACAAGAAAACTTCTTATAAGATTAAAAAAGAAAGAATCTTCTTAAAAACACGGAAACCCAACACCCTCACAACTCCCAATATTTTGGTATTACAAATCCCAAACCGTAACCCTGCAAATTCATCGAACTAACGTAAATACCCAAACAAATCCCAAGAGTCAAGCATATATCAAGTAATACTTTCATACTCTCTATACACCATCTACGACATTTTTTCACAAAAATTCCCTTCAATAAGATTAGTCTTTTAGGCCTATAGTCCTTGGGACCTCTAACGCTATACCTAACCTTCAAAAAACAATCTCTGCACAATTAATAATTTTCTTATCATAAGAAGAGATTTCACAAATGATATCATTGTAATGAATTAAGCTATTTGATTTCTTCCTAATTTTCCTCCTCAAATTTTTCTCGGAACGGAAAATAGATTTGTTACAGATAATATTAACTAAATCTTTTCGATCACCAGGAGAAAAAAAAATCCGAGCCTACCCCACAAGTCTCTGAGGCACTATTAGTGTCAGGGTAACCAACAAAAGTTCACTCCCATCAAACCTTAACTCCACTAGTCTCCTGAACAATCTCAACTTACTACAATAAAAACTGCCTATAAGGGCACTTCTGTTGGGACACTATAGGTATTTTGCCCTATAAATATACTTTTCGGGACACAAAATTGGAGTGTCGCATAAAAGTAAGTCTGTCGGGACACTATATGTTTTGTTCCCTATAAAGATGCTTTTTGGGACACTATATATATTGTGCCCCTATAATCAAATAATTAAAGGACACAAAGTGGTGCCCCAATAAAATTTAATTAGTAATTAAATTAATTAATATCTATATATAATATAAAAGGACATAAACTAGTGCCCTAAAAACAGAAACTATATTAGGGCACAATTTTGTGTCCTATTGTAATTAAATTATTTATTTATAGGTCATTTAATGATGCCATAATATGTATATTAAAATAAATTAAAAAAAATTAGATTAGAGGACAATTAATGATGCCCTAATATCTATAATAAATTAATAAAATCAAATTAATAAAATCAATTGAAAAGAAAAAAAGAGTTGGGAATGTTCAGAGACAACCAAACGACGTCGTTTTGTGACAAGGATTGGGAACATTCAGCCGACAGCCAAAACGTCGTCGTTTTGTGATCAGGGTGCCAATCCTCCCGCTCACTTTTTTGGTGGAATCCCTAGCATAACAGTGCTTCAGCCCTTCAATTGTAAAAATACGATCGATCTTCACTTCCGTTCCTTATCTCTTTCGAGTAATACCAAGAGCTTCAAAAATCAAATGAACCGAGAGCTTCAATAGAGCCCTAATCGTCTTCATCACTTCCTTCTACTCGGCCATCCTTCTTCCTGACCCAGGCTACATCGTCTTCACCGTCGCCCTCTAACTGTATTGGAGTTCAACCGACGGCAATCGGATTTTGGTTAGGTTTTTTTTTTTCTCTCTTTTGCTCCAATCTATTTTGCAATTCGATTTTGTAATTTAAACATTATATCCTCTCTCTCCGCCTTCGATCTATTCTGGCAGATTGCGTTTGTGGAAACAGGTAACATCGTGGTCTGACCACTGTCGTCTGACCATCGCCATCGATCTGGTTAAAGGTAAGACTTTTCCCTTCTTTCTTTCTCACTATCTTCTTTCCCTTTTGCTCTCTTCTTGCAGGTTGGTTGTCAATTCGGTTCATTTTCAGATCGGCATCGATTAATCCATCTTTGATCATGTATTTCAAGGTTTCCATCGATTTGGTTCAGGTTCGCATTTGTTTAGTGTTTCTGTTTCTTGTTTTGTGCTAGAGCAAGTTCGCCTAGATTTATTTTTTGTTTTCTGCTAAAATCTTCTTCATTTGCTTCGAATCTGATGAACTTCTCCTCCTTCTTTGTTTGATCTGGTTGTATTATTAGTTTCATATTCATTATTTTGTAATTAGGTGAGGAATGGCTGGAAAAATATAGATAGAAAAGATGGTTTGTGAGGAATGGCTGGAAAAATGGGATTGGAAGTTAATGATGCCGATGATTTTGAAGCAGACAACGCTGATGGTGAAACCTAATTGGACGATGACGCCAAGGATAATGGCGTCAAGGCAATAATTTCTATTTTATTGAAATTAATTTTGTATAGCATGTTTGAGTAAGACTTGGCTTAGTGTTTCTGTTCCATATTATCTGACTGATGTTGTACAATTGTGAATGGGTCAATTGCAATCTAAACCCATTTGGTTATCTTCTTTAAATTGCAGAATCTATGTTTCCTGATTAGAACATAAATATGGAAACAATTTTATTGTTTTTTTAGAATTTTGTTCTAAAATTCTAAGAACAAACAAAAATACTTCTTTTGTTTGTTTGTTTGTTTTGTTGAATTTCTAATGTAATGGTCTGTTTCTTAGATTAATGTAGGGGAATGTTTTGGATTTCTGGGAACAAATTATCTATTTCTTAGGTAATTTGTCTTCAATGTTGTTTCATTTAATGCTGGGTATTATTTTGCATCAGTGATAGACCGAGTGTCAAATTCATTATTCTTATTGTTAATTGGAACTTAAAATATTAATTTTAGTAGAGTTTTTTTTTTGTTTTTTTAATTACATATGCCATGTTTTTGTTCTATTCCCTACTGAAGCAACTCTCAAGTTCATCCTAAACTGAAAATTCATTATTTTCTCATAGAGATTCCTTGGATACACGCAATAATAGTATGGATCAAGATGGAACACAAACAAAGTCAACACTCTTGATTCGGAATTTGAGCATGAGGTATGCTAATCTTTTCTCTGTCTCTATATTATCACATCTCATTTGATTGACTTATTTTAAATTAGGGGAAGAAGTCACTTACAAATTTTTATTTTTATTTTTTCTCTTTGGGTTCATATTGGATAGACACTTACTTTATAGTCCTTATTGGTATTTAGTTAATGTTAACTATTATATCAAATACAAATTAAACACTAGTTAACATATAGCAGATACAATGAATAAAGTGGATACAACACTAGTGAACATAAAAAAGAACAGAAACTGAAAGAGAAGATAACAAAAAAAAAAGTGCTTGGATTTTCGCTTTATGTCTCTGTTCCAGCTTTCGGTTCTATTTCAATTCCCAGATACAATGTTTCAATTCTCGGATACAATGTTTCAGTTCCCGGATTTCTGCTTGTGTTTCTGGTTTTTGTTTCTGCAATGATACAATGTTTCAGTTCTGATCTGTTTGTGTTTGTAGTTTCTGTTTCATGCTAAACACGTGTTAAGTGGTTGAGAGGAATCTGAACATGTGGTTGGGCCTAGAGTCAACTTGCATATGTTCAAAAGCATTGCTCTATCATTAATAAGGGATATGTATCCAATAACATTTTTTCGCCTGATTTTGAAAACGCATGTTAAGTGGTCGAGAAGCACCTGGAGATGTGGTAGGGCCTAGAGTATAATGGTAGAATTTCGAAAGCATTTGTTATAAAACCGAGCTGAATTATGAAATTAGAATGTTATTTCTCAAAAGTTGATATTAACAAGCTCATTTTTCTTGTATGATAATTTTCATGATGCACAAGCTGCTGATTAATTAGCAACCAGGATAGCTCTTTTATGTAGTCAACCACATTAGCTGGTTGTGAAGCAAAGCTTGTAAATTTTTATTCTTTAACTACGATTGTTTTATTTTTGCCATTAGCTTACTACTTACATTAAGTATTTATTTTTGTCTCTGTTATGGTCTAGTCCATATTGATTTGCTAAAATGAATGCATAAGCAACTAAAAGCACACAACTTTTGCATATGGATTATTATGGTCTACTACTTACGCTTATGTATGCATAAGCAACTAAAGCACACAACTTTTGTTTTTATATTCATATTGAACATATGCAATTCATCCTACATTCGTTTTCTATAAAGATTTTTCGGTTCATATGTCCATTATTAAATGTGGTCATCTAATCTTATATTGGCCTGCATCTCTTGATTGCTACCACCACGAGAAATTGCTAATTTTTGAAATCCCTCAGATGCTTGTTTTCGAAGATTGAAACATAAAAAGGTCGATATATAAATGACCTTAAAACACGTCTTGAATTCAATTGTTTATGTTCCGTGGCATGATAATAAGAATTAAATATTATGCTCGTTGATCAGCAAGAAAGATTGGTCTGTGAAATAAGAATCTATGACTGTAAATGATCTAATTGTCGTATATGTTATCCTTGCTGGTTTAAAGCCATTATAACTATTTGTACGGCGGTTGTTAAGGCTATGGAGTTTCTTTCCATTTTAACTATCCCTCATTTTTTTTGACAGTTCATATCATTCGTAAACCCATTGATCAGTGTTGATATTGAGATACTACGTGATTACTATAAGTCCTTTGCCATATATTGCTTTGGAAGATATCTTGTTGCTTGTTTAGGTATGTCACCATCCTACATAATTTGATGTTCTTCTTTCTGCATGTTTTTTGGGGGATGGGCAATGGTGGTTCTTTCTGTATGTTACTCTTCAAGTACCATATATGTAGTGGATTTTATTTTTTTTCCATTTGTTTTTTGCCATATTAATTCCGAAGATGCAAAACAAAGCTTCTTAGCTTTACGATTGACATGTTTTCCTAACTAGTCTTACTTCATAGATATCGAGTCTTAGAAGTATACGATTTCACAATTTGCCATACTAATCAATGTCCGTCATGGGTCACTACTTCCTTTCAACATCCAGTTGCATTGATTAACATTTTTTTGTTTTGTTTTGCAGGAAATTACGGGATTGGCTTACTTTATGTTGGATCAGTCGAAAAAGGATGCGGAGAATTGCATGGAAAATACATTTAACACATATTTAGTATGTATATTACTTTTGTAGTTAAACTTTGTTTTTATTTGCGAATGGTGGTTTAGATGTTGAAAGAAAGTAGTGACCCATGACGGGTATAATTTTGTGTATCTTTGGAGTTTTTAATTCTTCATTTTTAATGAAAAAATTTGAGTTATTTATGTATTTGGTATTGTAAGAAATTTTTAGTTTTTATTGTTTGAATTTAGAGTATTTTTATATTTTAAAATAATTTTAAATTATAAAAAAAAAAATTGGATACTTTTTGTGACGCTAAATAGTGTCCTTATATGTTGGTTTTCTTTGATAATTTTGCGATATATTCTTGTATCCTAATAGAGATTTTTCACAACACTTTGTAGTGCCCTAATATATTTAATTTAAAAAATATAAAATGTTATAGAGGCAATATATGATGTTCTAATAGATATCTTATATGACACTTATTATTGCATTAACAAGTTCAAATAAAAGGGCACTATATAGTGTCATTATAACCTATTGGGGCGGCTTTTTACGAGACATCAGTCCAAGTGTCCCAAAAAGGCCAAGTGTCTGAATAGAGAGTTTGTCGTGACACTTTTTCGTGTCCTGATAGGTCATTTTTGTTTTAGTGACTTGTTCCTTATTTTCAACTACACCAGAACAACTATAAGAATTTATCAAACATCAACTTCGTTAACAACATTAATTTTCTCTTTAACTAACCATATAAATTTTTGGGCCAAATACCCAGATTTCTAGAATTGTTGTTGTGGTACGAGACCTGGTTACAAAAACGACTCTCATTATTGAAAATAAGATTTTTATAACTTTTTTTTTCAAGCCAAAATCTGCAAATATTACCAGAATTCTTCGACCAAGAATTAAAACCCCATTCAAAAAAATTAATTGTAGCCCCACTTGTTGACTTCACAAATGAAATGACGAATGGAGTCCACACTAGGGAACACCACACCACACCACATCACCACTTACGCTTCCACACCAGGCACCGACATTCTCTGGAGAAATTTAAGGTGTAGAGCTACGCCGCCGAAACTCCCAAAGCCCCTTCAGCAACGACCGATCTACCTACGCAAGCTCAACCCAGATCTGGTTGAACCCCCACCCCAAAGTCGTCAAATCTGGAAATGAGGCATGATCGCAGCATGCAGAGTGGTGGGAGGCGTTGAAGAGCGGTCAGATTTGGAGCTTCTATCTAACATCAACGGCGAAATTGCTAATATCCGGCGCAGAGAAGGTCGGAAGCAAATGCTCTGTTCTGAAACGACGACGAAACGACGTTGCCGAATAGTGGAACTAAGGGAACAATCGAAGCCAAATCCTGGAGATGAAAAAACCTTGCTTGCTTATTCTTCTCTCTAACTTTACTCCCTTTAGACCCACCCGCTTAGCCTCTTCCAAATCGACGACGATGATAACCGGATGTCGGCGGCGAGGTAGATTGGAAAGGATTAAACCTTGAATTGAAGAGAGCTCGGGCACACCTCTCAAGAGGTCGACGAAGATAGCAGAAGATCGGCCCGGAATGATCTGGAAAACACAGTTTGAAATTTGCGCAGGCACACCTCCCAAGAGAGAGGCTCTCTCGCTAAAACTTACCGATGGTTGTTTTTTGTTGGAGCAGTTGAGGCGGCGGAGGTGGGTTGGAAGAATAAGAAGAATCCGGCAAGCTCATCGGCGTTGAAACGGCTATTTTATTTTTGAGAAATTCCTCCCAAATTCCGTTCCATAAAAACACCACTTTATAGGATTATATAACAATAAATTTTTTACATATAAAATGAGACCTAAAACGTGATTTTTAAAATATTAGGACCTCTAGAAAAATTTTCCTTTCATTTTTTTTTTTTTGTATATATGACAAATATATCTTTAATTTGAGAAAAAGAATTCATAAAGTTTTTTTGAAAAGGGTTTTACCTTAAGAAAACTTCTTTGTAACAAGATTTTTTTTTTTTTTTTTTTAAATATTTTTTTTTTGCTTTGGAAGAAAACTTCTTTCATAATAGGATTTTAAAAAAAATGTTCTTTAGTTTCCAAAAAGGCTTCTTAAAAATGAGGGTTTATCAATTTTTTTTTTTTTTTTTTTTTTTTTTTTTTTTTTTTTTTTTTTTTTAACATTTAGAAAACTTCTTTATAATAAGGATTTTTCAGAAAAAATACATTTTTTTTTAAGAACATCTGTTCGTAATAAGGGTACACCTCTTCGCAATAAGGATTTTTTTTCAAAAAGATTTTATTTTAAGAAAACTTTTTCATGATAAGTTTTTCAATTTTTTTTTACTTTCCAAGAAAGTCCCTTCATAACAAGATTTTTTTAATGTTTTTTTTTTAAAAAAGTTTCTTCATAATAAGGACTTTCAAAACATTTTTTTATTCCCAAAAAAAAAGGTAAAAAATTAAATAGATTTCTTCATAAGATCAAAATGCTATTAGTTACGTAAATTTCAACCTTTTTTTTTTTTTTTTTTTTTTTTTTTTTGCGTAAAGAACTCCATGAAGCTACTTTCTATCTGTATACATACATATTATAAGTCTTCTCCTCACCTTCACAACCAATCCTTACTAAAGAGTTTAATATCTTTCTTGATGCAAGTTTTTCATGAAGTGTTATCCAATTTGTTTTGTTAGCTTAAGCGGTTTCAATAATAGAATCCCCGGATAAATGTGATTTTAACGGTAACATACATATTTAACGTTTTAAATGAACTAACAATGATTTTGAGTATAGATTATTCGAGCATTACCGAAACGTATCATGAAAACGAATTCAAGTCGAAAAAGTATAATTTGCGTTAAAACAATTTTTTATTTCAACAATACTCGCGGGATATTGGACTCGGAACTCTATAGATGCGCACACACACATCGTATGTGTTCGTAATTGTGATATACTAATCTTAACATGTCCAATATGTTTAAATATCACAATATGAAGTGTGCGTTTGATCATTACATGCTATAACGGAAAAAACACGTATTGATCATAATTGTGCGAAATTGAAAATTTATATTCTTAACATGATCATGAAGTACATTGAGTTTTTGGATAATCTAAACATCATGAATATAATTGATACATGTTTTAAAAGTGTTTAGAATGATAAATGGTCATAAATCGAGACCAAAAATCCAAAACGGACGAAAATGAAATGTCGCAGGAATTGCAGCATCACTAGTTGACTACTTATGCTGGAAGTAGTTGATTACTTCCACGCAATATACTTTCTCTCTCTTGCTCTATTTTCGGTTTCACGTTTTGGCGTTGTATATTTGCTTAAATTGTTGTATGATGATTTATACGCTTTATATTGATTATCTAATATGTTATCATCATTCAATTTGATCCAAACCATATTGAATCGAAGAGAATTGGATCAAAACAATTTGAACTATTTGAGAACTCAATTTGCAGAATTTTGTCATGAACTCAAATTTGAATTTGTATATCATGTTTTGTTCAGAATGTTTAAATCATGTTATGAGATATTAGTTTAACATGTCTACATTATATATGCATGATCAATTATTATGTTTATAATTACATCTATGATTAATTGACAAGTTGACTCAAAGGGTATGAAAATTTTGTTTTCTACATGTTAAATAAATTCTAAGTGTTCAATCTCTTGAAATGCTTGTATATGCTTAATTGAATAGTATACATGTATAATATATTTTATACATTATGTATACACAAATACATAATAATGTATGTATACAAGTATTTGATTTAAATTTGAATTTGAACTTATCAAGACAAATTAAGTGGAAACACCTTTCTTAAATTAAGGATTTATTTATTGGCTTAATTAATGCTCAACACTGGGGGGTCAGAGGAGCCGACAGCGGAATTAGCAGAATATCCAACAGAAGAAAATTCAACGAATAGTTCTTTTTTAACACGTAGTTCTCCATCAGGGCAATAATCAACGTAATTACCGCCAATTAGGGTTTTCAAATATAGATGAATAGCATAAAGCAAATTGACCTTTCTCAAATTACTTGTTCTAATACTAATAAAGGATTCATTTATAAAAGAAACCTCAGAATATGCAGGGCTTAAATCTAGCAATCTTTCCATTCCTTTAATTGCAGAAGTTATTTGGTCATAAAAATCATAAACTTCGTCTCTTGTTCCAATAATTAATTCATCAAAAGCAAGTATAAACTTATTTAGAAAAACTTGATCATTCATGATTCTCTTCTTGTAGGATTATCAGTTTCTATAATTTCAAGCAGGTATTTTCGAATTTCATTTAGAATCTCTATCTTTCTATCGTCACTTCTTCTTTCATTATTATCTCTTTGTATTTGAGTATAGGCTGTTTCGATATTTGGGGAAAGTTGTATTAAGGGTTTTTCAGCAACAA
This sequence comes from Eucommia ulmoides, assembly GCA_016647705.1. NCBI lineage: Eukaryota > Viridiplantae > Streptophyta > Magnoliopsida > Garryales > Eucommiaceae > Eucommia > Eucommia ulmoides. The sequence goes on from CM028328.1 coordinate 10,592,512, forward strand.
AAGTAAGATAAGTACGTTGTAAGGCTTCAATTTCTTCATGACATTTGATAATATTTTCAGACGTTCCAAATTCAATACTTTCAAAAGCAGGTATAAATTTCTTCACAAATTCTTTCTTATTCATGGTGAGAGATTTCTGGTAAAAAGAGGTTTTTTGTTATAAAAAGACAGAGTACTCATTTGCAAATACTATGATGAAAATTTTTAGGCTTCGTGATATGTATACATTTTCCTTACCAAGCTTTACTTTATAACTGTAGGGGGTCCACTACGTCTTCTTTTAGAACCCACGATCGTAGCCTCCAAAGGCCGCTTCAGTATTCTAGTGTCAATCCATGGTACCAAAAAATGCCTAACTGTGGCAAATAGGGCTGAAGGACTCCAGACACCATACCAAGCCTAAATCGTTCTAAGTTCTAATAAAAGGTAGGATAAGATCCTCACAAGTGATGTGGGTAAATAAGCTAAGGAAAACGTAACACATATTTTTGAAACACTAAACACTTTATTTCATAGTATATAGCAAACTTTCCTCTTGAGAGGGGTTTACAAACACATTCTTACAGGGAATTCAAAGGTGGGTTGTTCTACTCTGCCTAATTAAAAGGTTTAAACCCGTTTATATACACACGGGTCTTCATTCTTAGACATATAGCAAGATAAGGTTTAGTACATCACGAGTATAACTTTTTCAAAAGTAAACAGTATTAATAAAAAAACAGTAACACATTTTGTGAATGAACAGTTTCAGCACAGTAGCAACACAGTAGCGCCGACACTTCTGGACAAACATAGTAACTCTTATCGTGAATGAACAGTTACCGACATACGGATCCCTTTTTGTCTGATCAGTATATTTTAGCACAAGATTCCAAACCTTTTTCATGGGTATCTACATTGAGGCGTTCTACAGTACTAGCACTTTTTCGTCACTTTCACCATTGATGTCTGCCCAAGCTATCTTCTTTTCAACAGTCTCTTTACAGTAATCACAGGTTCCTTCTGGGTGTTTGAGCATTTGGCAGGTAACAGTAGGGCTTGCTAAGAATTTCACCTTTTGTATCATTTCCAACCATTTTATAGTAGAAGTCTTTGCGGCACCATAAAATTGGCTGCACTTAGTGGTTAATATTAGTAGGTTATCAGTGCTCATAGGGTAAACATACCCTTTATCCCATTCGATAAATTTCTTTAGTTTTTTCTCCAGGACATAAAAACCTAAAGCTCTCTTTGTAGCAATAAAATGTTCAAGTTTTCTATCCTCTAGGAGTTCAGGCGTTTTTTTAAACACCTAATTAGGGTTATATTCAGGTATCAAATTAGCACGATTCTTTGACAACTGGACAATATGATATGCGTCATGTCCTTTTTCGGGGGCAACACTAAAACATTTTGTCAGAATGGTATGTTGGTTTCTTTGTTCACGGAAGCTTTTGATAGTTTCTTGCACCTTCTTTGACAATCCTCTCTCAGCACTGGTTCTTGGGTTAGAGATAACAAAGTCTAAATATCCAAAGTCTAACATGTTTTCTATCTCATTAGCAGGGGTTTCTGGTAAGCAGGCCATTCTAGGATATCTCCCTTCATGGAAAGGATAGATAGCAGAGTTTTCATCTACTCGAATCTGATAAGCAACTTTGAGGTTATCGATGTACTTTTGATAAAAATCTTCATTTAGACATTTGAGCATGCTACTTTTGGCCTTAGAAAAAGAGGAGGCCACTTCAGCAAATTTCTTTTTTGGGACAACAGGATTTTGTGGGGGTTTTATGAAAGGGACAAATTTTTGAATAGGAGAGCTAGGAACCGTAGGGTTATCAAATGACTTTCTACAGATTATCAAATGACTTGGCTTATTGGAGTTTTAGAGTCATCAGTTTTTGGAGCACTGGATGAACAATCATCTTTTTTAACATCATCTTTTGAAGCACTAGATGAATAATCATCCTTTTTAACACTGGAGGCTTGGCCTTCCATTTCTTTTTCTCTTTTAGCACTTTCGCTTTTGTGCAAATGGATCAGTTCCTCAACAGCACTGAGAAAATAGTGTCCTTGCAAACAATATTTCTCCATTGACTCAACAGCACTTAAGGGGATCTCGTCAGTTTTCATGACCGTCCCTAGATAAAAAGTCAGCAAGAACATTTTGTTTACCACTACAATGAATAACATAAAAATTATAGTGTTGGAAAAAAGTTTGCCACCCATTCATTTTATTATATTCAGGACTAGTTGGTAATTTATTAAATATATATCCTTTGACTTGGGGTATTATCTGTAACAACTGTAAACTTTTTTTGGAATGAGGAAATATCTAAATTTTTCTATTCCTTTTTTTATTGCAAGTAATTCTTTTAGATTATTGTGGTAGCGTTGTTGTGTTTCCGTAAATGTTCCACTAGTATATCTACAAATTGTTCCAGTAGCAGTTTTTAAAATAGCACCACAGTAGGAATTAGATGCATCTGTTTCAAGAATTAAATCATCTTCATCAGAAGGTAAGGTTAATCTGGGTAAATAAGCAGTAAGATTTTTAATTTCTTTTATTTTATTAGAAAGTTCTTTTGTCCATTCAAACTTAACACCTTTTTTAAGGAGTCTTTGAAAGGGTTGTCTATGCCTAGCTAGTCCTTCAATAAATGTTTCAACATAGTTTAAAACTCTTAGGAATCTTTGAACTTGTTTTTTTATCTTCCAGATTGTTAGGGAAAACAGTAATTTTTCACAGATATGGGGTTGCATTTCAATTCCGGTGGCATCAATTATTAGTCCCAAAAATTCTATTTTATGTTTTCCTATTTCAGCTTTCTTTTTTGATAACAGGATTCCTTGTTTTTGGCATTGGTTTGCGAAGACATTAAGATGTTTTAAATGATCTTTTTCATCATCAGAGAATATAAGTATATCGTCAACATATACAATATAGAAGTCAGACATCTTACCAAACACTTTGTCCATCATCCTTTGGAATATTTGAGGAACATTTTTTAATCCAAACAGCATAACTAGCCATTCATAATGGCCATTGGGTGTACTAAAAGCAGTTAACGGAACATATTCTTTTGTTAATTTTATTTGCCAAAATCCACTCTTGCAGTCAAATTTTGAGAAAATCTATTTACCCTTGGTTCTATTGATTAGGCTTTCTTTATGGGGTAGAAAATATCCATCAAATCTTGATTTTTCATTAAGCTTTTTATAGTTAACCACCATTCTGGCTTTTCCTCATTTTATTTTAGAATGATTCCTGACCATAAAGGCAGGACTCGAGTGGGGACTTTTACTTTCTCGTATTAGCTGTAGATTTAGCAGTTCCTGAATTTGTTCATCAAATTCTTTGATATCATCTTCGGAATATCTCATAGGTCTTACTCAGATTATATCAGCAGGATTGATTAATTCTATGATTGCGTATGTTTTATCAATTTCCCATAAAGCGGTTGGATTTTCTCCAAAATTATTTGTAAGTTTTTCAAATATATCATTTGCGCAGAGATAGATACCACCACGTTTTTGCGTATAAACGATGTTTATGTTATTAAGGCATGGTAATTTTATCCAGTGGTATCAGAGCCCGTTGATAAAACTCATAAAAAGACTTATTATTTAGAATAATGACAGCTATATTAAAAACACAGGAAGAACTTCTGAATTTAAGTATCGGAAAAAGACTTGATTACTATAAAGATCTTTCTAACACTTCCAATAAAGAACTAGGAATAATAAGTTTAGTTAATAAAAAGAAATATTTTTGCTTAGAAGATATGGAAGAAGTATTTGAAGAAATTATAAATGATAAAAAATTTGATAAAAAACCAAATAGTATTGGACTACCAAAATATCGTAATGTATACTTGCCAGAATCATCTCTGTTTGGATATCATGCTATAAATTGGCTACAAGTCTATAAACAAGAGACTTGTGAAAAAACTTTCTTTAGTAAACTATGCTTTGATCCAAACTATCTTTTTAAAGAAATCAAGGATTTTATAAAATGGAAAGTACTCAAAGATATGCATGATCACTACACTAACACGGCAAAAAATGATTCAGAGGATGAGGCTGAACCCTCGGGAACTTATGATAAACAAGATTTTATTTTTGATTACTATGATTCTGCCCAAAATGATACTGATTGAGAATGTTTATTGAAAAAATTGATGAAAACACTGAACTACCCAAGGGTCTTGCGATTATCACAAATAATCAAGAAAAAATAATGAATGCTATAAATAATAATAAGATATTGATAAAAAATTTAAAGATCGAAAGAATTGGAATAAGGGAATACACTATGCCATCCTATCGACGAGCTTATGTTTTGAATACTGAAGATAATAAAACCTCGTCTCTAGACAGTGATGATAATATTGAAATATTAGAAGAATTAAATGTCCTAATGAACACTGAAGCAAGTACTAGTGGTGTTAGACAACCTGTCAACCCAACTACTACCGGTCAAAGTACACAAACAACTCAGCCTGTTCAACCAGAAACTACCAGTGCTACAACACCACCTCATCAAAGGAGAGCAACTGATTTCCTTAATGAACCTTCGCTCTTTACTCTTCCATCTGTAAACGAAACATTTCCTGAAAATATAAATACAAACCATGCCTTTAGAGATTCTAGAAAAGGAATAACAAATGCTAAAAAAGAATTACTTAGACAAAAATTTGAGACACCTAAAACAGAAAATATTTCAGAAAATGGAATTTATTTAAACTTGGATAGTTATATGGGAAACTTCTCTTTAATGGAAGAAATAATTACTAAATGGGTAAAATCTCTGTACACCACGGCTATTTGTAGAAATGTATTCGGTCAAGAAGAAATTGCTGAAGATACTTTTTCAAAATGGATACCAATGACTTTCTTAGGAAATGTTGGTAATTGGTGGACAAATTTAGGAATTGCTCTAAAAAATAAAATAAGCACTGGAATTCTGACCGCAGATCTCGATGCTACCAGTACAGACGGTAATCTAGTAAAGGTCATTAGAAGATTTGAAAATGCTATTAGAAAAGAATTTTTAGGACAATTCTGGGATAAAAAGCCGAAGAAGTTAAAAGAAAAAAAATAGAATAAATGCTATAAATCACTTGATAAATCTGCGAATTTGTAATATGTGCTATTTTGAAGTATACACTAATAAATTTGCGAAGCATTATTACAAAGCTGATTTCAACTCCTATGAACAACAAGTCTATCTAGACATGTATTTTTCTAAATTACCTGCTCAGTATGCTAGAGAATTAATAACAAGTTATAAATCCATACCACACTGGCAAATGGAAGATTCTTTAGGGACAAGAATGGAGTATGCCCAAACACAAATAGGTATGTGGTGTGCTGCTGCTAAAAATGCTGAATTATATAGAAAAGACCATCAAGTAGGACTCTACTGTGACAACCAATCTGAAGCTCCTAAACAATTTGGATGTGCTGATATATTTCATAGACAAAATAGAAAGCTATTTAAAAGAAATAAATACAAGCTTAAAAAGACATTTAAAAGAAACTTTAGGCCAAAGGCTCCTTTTAAATCAAAAAGATTTTTTAAGAAAATTTTTAATAAAAACCCTAAATCTCGACCAGGGATAAAAACTGCTCAAGAAAAAACAACCAAGAATTGCAGATGCTGGGCGTGTAAAGAAATATGTCATTATGCAAATGAATGTCCTAACATTAAAAATAAGCAAAATGCTAAGATAAAAGTATTCTTAGAACAAGATAAGTCAGATATCAGTGAAACAAATAATATTTCTGAAATTGACACTGAAGAAGAATTTTTCTATCTTGAAGAAACTAGTAATGAATCAGGAAGTGAGTACGAGTGTTAATCCTGATATATCGATTGATACTAATGAAAATGAGGGTGATTATAGAGCTGAAGCAATTATTAATCGAAAACTACTTAAAAACGTTGGGACATTTGGAAACAATGAGCTATTTCGAAAAAGTTTTTTGGATAAATTTAATTGAAAAAATATTTGCTACTACGGAGAATGCCAATTCGAAGCTGCTCTTAATACAGAAGAATCAAAAGGAAAGATTAATATCCCACTTATTAGTAGAAACATGATTAATAGACAATTAGAAAAATTAGGAAAAGATAAAGATAAAATCGGCTATATACACGTTGGTGGAATACAAATTGTTTTTAAATCTTGCTTTAGAGAAGGAATTAACTTCCCAATAAAAGCGGTTGTTCTGGATAATAGAATATTTGATGCAACTGATGCCCTACTAGGCCTTGTTCATGGAAACCTTAGTCAAGGAATACTAGGAATAAAAATATATCCAAAATATGCTGTTAGTATACATGAACCAAGAATAAATGAAATATTTAGCCTTGCCCATGAATGTGCTAGAAAAGACTTTATGGAAGAAGGAAGATTTCCTTATTCCATAATATACCATGTTGGTTATTTTTTAAGTAATAGTCACCATATCGATAAATTCATGAAACATGAGTTCATCGAAATTGATAAAGTATTCGAACCATTTGGTAATATTTATAAACCAGACTTAGTACAAGATATCGATTTTCCTGCTGATTGGAAACTAAATATTAATAAAAAACCTGATCTTAATATTGCTAGATTGTCAGACTTTAGCAACTCTGGAAAAACTAGAAGAATATTACCTGATCTCGACGATACTAATAACTTTGGAAAAATTAAAAGGATTTCTTCTTTAAAAATAATTGGTGGAAAAATAGGAGAATGTTCTATTGATAGATGAATGATAGAAAAGAAAGTTGATGTTCCAATCTACAAGATTAAAATAAAATATTTCAATGGAAATAATTTAAAAGAAGTAGAAGCCCTAATAGATACTAGTGCATATGTCAGTCATATATCTCCTTATAAGATATATGATAAAATGCCTAAAAATATGCTAAAAGAAGTTTATGTCTACAAAGATCTTAATGGATTCAAGCATATGATAACACATACTGCTGAAATCCCTTTAATTATTGGAAACAAAGAATTATTATTCTCAATACATTTGGATAAGGATGAAAAAATGGAATTGTTACTAGGAAATAACTTTCTTGACCACTGCTACCCTTATAAGATTACCTATAATTCAATAATGCTTACCATAGGAAATGAGGAAGTACATGCTCCAAGAATTATATGAGAAATCCTATCTTTTTCAAAATTGGGATAGTTATTAACAATAGTATCGTTTACATACCATGTCTCCTGGACACTGGTGCCGATATTTTCTTAATGAATAAAAATATATTACCTTATAAAATGTGGAAAAAGACTAAAACATTAACCATAAAAGTCAAAGGTTTTGAAGGAAAACCTTTAGACTTAAATATCATTGCTACAAACATTGTAATACTATTTGGAGATCGATATATTAGAATCCCACTAATATATCAACAAAATACAATGGGAGTATTAATACTACTAGGAAATAATTTCTTAAACTTTTTCAAGAAAACCTGTTTTACCCGAACAATTGGTGAATTTTTAACTCCCTGCTCACACTGGATAAAATTACCACGCCTTAATAACATAAACATCATGTATACACAAAAACGTGGTGGTATCTATCTCTGCGCAAATGATATATTTGAAAAACTTACAAATAATTTTGGAGAAAATCCAACCGCTTTATGGGAAATTGATAAAACATACGCTATCATAGAATTAATCAATCCTGCTGATATAATCCGAATAAGACCTATGAGATATTTCGAAGATGATATCAAAGAATTTGATGAACAAATTCAGGAACTGCTAAATCTACAGCTAATACGAGAAAGTAAAAGTCCCCACTCAAGTCCTGCCTTTATGGTCAGGAATCATTCTGAAATAAAACGAGGAAAAGCTAGAATGGTGGTTAACTATAAAAAGCTTAATGAAAAATCAAGATTTGATGGATATTTTCTACCCCATAAAGAAAGCCTAATCAATAGAACCAAGGGTAAAAAGATTTTCTCAAAATTTGATTGCAAGAGTGGATTTTGGCAAATAAAATTAACAAAAGAATATGTTCCGTTAACTGCTTTTAGTACACCCAATGGCCATTATGAATGGCTAGTTATGCCGTTTGGATTAAAAAATGCTCCTCAAATATTTTAAAGGAGGATGGACAAAGTAAGCTGAAATAGGAAAACATAAAATAGAATTTTTGGAACTAATAATTGATGCCACCAGAATTGAAATGCAACCCCATATCTGTGAAAAGATTACTGCTTTCCCTGACAATCTGGAAGATAAAAAATAAGTTCAAAGATTCCTAGGAGTTTTAAACTATGCTGAAACATTTATTGAAGGACTAGCTAGGCATAGACAACCCTTTCAAAGACTCCTTAAAAAAGGTGTTAAGTTTGAATGGACAAAAGAACTTTCTAATAAAATAAAAGAAATTAAAAATCTTACTGCTTATTTACCCAGATTAACCTTACCTTCTGATGAAGATGATTTAATTCTTGAAACAGATGCATCTAATTCCTACTGTGGTGCTATTTTAAAAACTGTTACTGGAAATATTTGTAGATATACTAGTGGAACATTTACGGAAACACAACAATGCTACCACAACAATCTAAAAGAATTATTTGCAATAAAAAAAGGAATAGAAAAATTTAGATATTTTCTCATTCCAAAAAAGTTTACAGTTGTTACAGATAATACCCAAGTCAAAGGATATATATTTAATAAATTACCAATTAGTCCTGAATATAATAAAATGAATGGGTGGCAAACTTTTTTCCAACACTATAATTTTGATGTTATTCATAGTAGTGGTAAACAAAATGTTCTTACTGACTTTTTATCCAGGGAAGGTCATGAAAACTGACGAGATCCCAGAGATCTCAATCGAGATCCCCTTAAGTGCTGTTGAGTCAATGGAAAAATATTGTTCGCAAGGACACTATTTTCTCAGTGCTGTTGAGGAACTGATCCATTTGCACAAAAGCAAAAGTGCTAAAAGAGAAAAATAAATGGAAGGCCAAGCCTCCAGTGTTAAAAAGGATGATTATTCATCCAGTGCTTCAAAAGATGATGTTAAAAAAGATGATTGTTCATCCAGTGCTCCAAAAACTGATGACTCCAAAACTCCAATAAGCCAAGTCATTTGATAATCTGCAGAAAGTCACTCTTAGCCGCTTTTCCAATCAATATGTTGATCAAATGAAAAAAGCGAAGGAAACTCTTACGGTTCCTAGCTCTCTTATTCAAAAATTTGTCCCTTTCAGAAAACCCCCACAAAATCCTGTTGTCCCAAAAAAGAAATTTGCTGAAGTGGCCTCCTCTTCTTCTAAGGCCAAAAGTAGCATGCTCAAATGTCTAAATGAAGATTTTTATCAAAAGTACATCGATAACCTCAAAGTGGCTTATCAGATTCGAGTAGATGAAAACTCTGCTATCTATCCTTTCCATGAAGGGAGATATCCTAGAATGGCCTGCTTACTAGAAACCCCTGCTAATGAGATAGAAAACATGTCTGACTTTGGATATTTAAACTTTGTTATCTCTGACCCAAGAACCAGTGCTGAGAGAGGATTGCCAAAGAAGGTGCAAGAAGCTGTCAAAAGCTTCCGTGACCAAAGAAAACAGCATACCAGCCTGTTCAACCAGAAACTACCAATGCTACAACACCACCTCATCAAAGGAGAGCAACTGATTTCCTTAATGACCCTTCGCTCTTTACTCCTCCATCTATAAACGAAACATTTTCTGAAAATATAAATACGAACCATGCCTTTAGAGATTCTAGAAAATGAATAACAAATGCTAAAAAAGAATTACTTAGACAAAAATTTGAGACACCTAAAACAGAAAATATTTCAGAAAATGGAATTTATTTAAACTTGGACAGTTATATGGGAAACTTCTCTTTAATGGAAGAAATAATTACTAAATAGGCAAAATCTCTTTACACCATGGCTATTTGTAGAAATGTATTCGGTCAAGAACAAATTGCTGAAGATGTTTTTTCAAAATGGATACCAATGATTTTATTAGGAAATGTTGGTAATTGGTGGACTAATTTAGGAATTGCTCTCAAAAATAAAAGAAGAACTAGAATTCTTACCGCAGATCTCGATGCTGCTAGTACAGACGGTGATCTAGTAAAGGTCATTGGAAGATTTGAAAATACTATTAGAAAAGAATTTTTAGGACAATTCTGGGATAAAAATGCCGAAGAATTTAAAAGAAAAAATAGAATAAATGCTATAAATCACTTGATAAATATGCGAATTTGTAATATCTGCTATTTTGAAGTATACACTAATGAATTTGCGAAGCATTATTACAAAGCTGATTTCAACTCCTATGAACAACAAGTCTATCTAGACATGTATTTTTATAAATTACTTGTTCAGTATGCTAGAGAATTAATAACAAGTTATAAATCCATACCACACTGGCAAATGGAAGATTCTTTAGGGACAAGAATGGAGTATGCCCAAACACAAATAGGTATGTGGTGTGCTACTGCTAAAAATACTGAATTATATAGAAAAGACCATCAATTAGGACTCTGCTGTGATAACCAATCTGAAACTCCTAAACAATTTGGATGTGCTGATATATTTCTTAGACAAAATAGAAAGCTATTTAAAAGAAATAAATACAAGCTTAAAAAGACATTTAAAAGAAACTTTTGGCCAAAGGCTCCTTTTAAATCAAAAAGATTTTTTAAGAATTTTTTTAATAAAAACCCTAAATCTCGACCAGGAATAAAAACTGCTCAAGAAAAAACAACCAAGAACTGCAGATGCTGGGCGTGTAAAGAAATATGTCATTATGCAAATGATTGTCCTAACATTAAAAATAAGCAAAATGTTAAGATAAAAGTATTCTTAGAACAAGGTGAGTCAGATATCAGTGAAACAAATAATATTTCTGATTTGACACTGAAGAAGATTTTTTCTATCTTGAAGAAACTAGTAATGAATCAGGAAGTGAGTACGAGTGTTAATCCTAATATATCAATTGATGCTGATGAAAATGAGGGTGATTATAGAGCTGAAGCAATTATTAATCGAAAACTACTTAAAAACGTTGGGACATTTAGAAACAATGAGCTATTTCGAAAAAGTTTTTTGGATAAATTTAATTGAAAAAATATTTGCTACTACGGAGAATGCCAATTCGAAGCTGCTCTTAATACAGAAGAATCAAAAGGAAATATTAATATCCCACTTATTAGTAGAAACATGATTAATAGACAATTAGAAAAATTAGGAAAAGATAAAGATAAAATTGGCTATATACACGTTGGTGGAATACAAATTGTTTTTAAATCTTACTTTAGAGAAGGAATTAACTTTCCAATAAAAGCGGTTGTTCTGGATAATAGAATATTTGATGGAACTGATGCCCTATTTGGCCTTGTTCATGGAAACCTTAGTCAAGGAATACTAGGAATAAAAATATATCCGAAATATGCTGTTAGTATACATGAACCAAGAATAAATGAAATATGTAGCCTTACCCATGAATGTGCTAGAAAATACTTTATGGAAGAAGGAAGATTTCCTTATTCCATAACATACCATGCTGGTTATTTTATAAGTAATAGTCACTATAGCGATAAATTCATGAAACATGAGGAATTAACAGAATTAGCAGAATATCCAACAGAAGAAAATTCAACGAATAGTTCTTTTTTAACACGTAGTTCTCCATCAGGGCAATAATCAACGTAATTACCGCCAATTAGGGTTTTCAAATATAGATGAATAGCATAAAGTAAATTGGCATTTCACAAATCACTTGTTCTAATACTAATAAAGGATTCATTTATAAAAGGAATCTCAGAATATGCAGGGCTTAAATCTAGCAATCTTTCCATTCCTTTAATTGCAAAAGTTATTTGGTCATAAAAATCATAAATTTCGTCTCTTGTTCCAATAATTAATTCATCAAAAACAAGCATAAACTTATTTAGAAAAACTTGATCATTCATGATTCTCTTCTTGTAGGATTATCAGTTTCTATAATTTGAAGCAGGTATTTTCGAATTTTATTTAGAATCTCTATCTTTCTATCGTCACTTATTCTTTCATTATTATCTCTTTGTATTTGAGCATAGGCTATTTCGATATTTGGGGAAAGTTGTATTAAGGGTTTTTCAGCAACAAAAGTAAGATAAGCACATTGTAAGGCTTCAATTTCTTCATGAAATTTGATAATATTTTTAGACGTTCCTAATTCAATACTTTCAAAAGCAGGTATAAATTTCTTCACAAATTCTTTCTTATTCATGGTGAGAGATTTCTGGTAAAAAGAGGTTTTTTGTTATAAAAAGACAGAGTACTCATTTGCAAATACTATGATAAATTTTTTTAGACTTCGTGATATATATACCTTTTTCTTACCAAGCTTTACTTTATACCTGTAGGGGGTCCACCACGCCTTCTTTTAGAACCCACGATCGTAGCCTCTAAAGGCCGCTTCAGTATTCCAGTGTCAATCCATGGTACCAAAAAACGCCTAACTCTGGCAAATAGGGATGAAGGACTCCAGACACCATACCAAGCCTAAATCGTTCTAAGTTCTAATAAAAGGTAGGATAAGATCCTCACAAGTGATGTGGGTAAATAAGTTAAGGAAAACGTAACACATATTTTTGAAACACTAAACACTTTATTTCATAGTATATAACAAACTTTCCTCCTGAGAGGGGTTTACAAACACATTCTTACAGGGAATTCAAAGGTGGGTTATACTACTATGCCTAATTAAAAGGTTTGAACCCGTTTATATACACATGGGTCTTCATTCTTTGACATAAAGAAAGATAAGGTTTAGTACATTACGGGTATAACTTTTTCAAATGTAAATGTATTAATCAAAAACAGTAACACATCTTGTGAATGAACAGTTTCAGCACAGTAGCAGCACAGTAGCGTCGACACTTCTGAACAAACATAGTAACTCTTCTCGTGAATGAACAGTTACCGACATACGGATCCCTTTTTGTCTTATTAGTATATTTCTGCACATGATTCCAAACCTTTTTCACGTGTATCTACATTGAGGCGTTCTACAGTACTAGCACTTCTTCGTCACTTTCACCATTGATGTCTGCCCAAGCTATCTTCTTTTCAACAGTCTCTTTACAGTAATCACAGGTTCTTTCTGGGTGTTTGAGCATTTGGCAGGTTAATTTTTTAATAGTAGGGCTTGTTGAGAATTTCACCTTTTGTATCATTTCCAACCATTTTATAGCAGAAGTCTTTGCGGCACCATAAAATTGGCTGTACTCAGTGATTAATATTAGCAGGTTATCAGTGCTCGTAGGATAAACATACCCTTTATCCCATTTGATAAATTTCTTTAGTTTTTTCTCCAGGACATAAAAACCTAAAGCTCTCTTTGTTGTAATAAAATGTTCAAGTTTTCCATCCTCTAGGAGTTCAGGCGTTTTTTTTAAACACATGATTAGGGTTATATTCAGGTATCAGATTAGCACGATTCTTGAGATAAATCCGAATGACTTTCTCTACACTTTTAATGAGCATTGAATACATAATATTGTATTCACACTCTTTTTCATGGAATCATGGGAATTTGTCAACTTTCAAATTTGAATACATATGTTTATTTGAATATCTATTATTGTATTCATTGTATCCATGATTTGTGCAACTTGTTAAGTACGTGGATGAATTAAATATTATTGAATTGAAATTGGTATAAAGATACATCAAAAGATATTGGAGAAGAGCCTCATTCTAGTCTTGACATTTTGAAGAGGAAGCCCCAACGGTCATATGCTCTCTTTACTCTTCAATTGAGATATCTTCCATACTCTATCTACACGTCTATAAAAGAAGAAAGATTGCTGAAAGTTCAACAACTCTCATCTCACCAAGTATCATTCATTCAAGTTGAGTTATAAAGATCAAAGAGATACTACCAAATGCTTCCAAGTTAAAATCTGTCCAACAACATTTCTATTCTTTATTGATTCATATTTCTTGAGTGTTTGTTGTAATTATTTCACACACATAGATACATTAGTTCTATATCTTGTCACTGGTGAAGCCCCATTTTGTGAGACGGTGAGAATATTCATTGTAAATATTGAGTAAGAGTTTTACTAAAAAGGAGAAATTTGTAAGTGGAACATATTCACTATTGATTGTAAAGTCTTGGGATACGAACTTCTTAAGCGGTGACTTAGACGGTTAGGTCTTCATCCATAAGAAGATCAAAGATAGTGAAATCCTCGAAAGAACTCAGGCGAGTGGACTAGGCAAAGGATGTTTGTCGAACTACGATAAATACCGGTGTCAATCTCTCTAACTCTACTCTTTATATTTTCACATTTATTTGTGTTTGTGATTATATCATTTGTTTGAATATCCGCTGTCCACTTACACACAATCACATAAATACTTAGTTTATATTGAGTAAATTTAATTAACGTAAAAATTTTCAAAATCCAATTAACCCCTTTTCTTAGGTAATTCTTGGGCCATCATGTTTCTTACTTGATTCTTAATTTTATAATTTTATATGATGAGTGCCTTTAGTAAGATTAAATTTTGATTACGTGACATTTTTTGTTTTTAATTCTTTTTTATGTTTCTATTTTCTCTATTTTTTCGTTGTTTATTAGTTTGCATATATTTTGATTGTGTTTGATTTTTGCCAACAATAATGAATTGACACACGAGTTTGTGCCTAAATTATAATTTATGTTTTTTTTTTAATTAGATATTAGAAATTTGATAATATAGTGCATTTACATAGTTTTCATTAAAATTAAAATTAGTTATATATGGATTCCTTTATTCTTATTCACGCATTTGTTCTCTGAATTTTGTATTATTTATTTACGAATTTGACCATACTTTGGTGCAAAACCAATTATAAAATATTCACTAATTAAAAAATTCAGAAGACAAAAGTCTAAATGTGTTGTTTTAAATTTTGAAGTTTTAGCTGTGTAACTTTCAACATATGGAAAGATACCAAGCAATTGTAAAGTTTTTTATTTTTTGGTTAAATTATTAACCATTAATTTTTCAGAATGAATAATTTGGTAACTATTTTATTTTCTTATTTCGCAGTTGCTCGAATTGGATTGATTAAATGGACAATTTTTTAATCTTAGCCATTTGATTGGACAAAATGTTAATTTTTTAACTCTATGCCTTGAGGCGGTCGGTATGATGGACGCTGTATTTACGTAAACAAAAACTCCTATTCGTTGTTCTTAGATTAAAGAGAAGAAAATAAAAATTTCTCCAACCCTATCTCATAATAATTTGTATTTTCTAGTTAAAATAAGTATTGAATATTATGCAGTTAATAATAAAATAATATAAATTATTAAATTAATTTAACATTAATACCTTTGAGCTAAGACTAGGTCATACATAACCAATAATTTCTTAAGTATTA
Source organism: Eucommia ulmoides (assembly GCA_016647705.1). Taxonomy (NCBI): domain Eukaryota; kingdom Viridiplantae; phylum Streptophyta; class Magnoliopsida; order Garryales; family Eucommiaceae; genus Eucommia; species Eucommia ulmoides. The sequence goes on from CM028328.1 coordinate 10,607,910, forward strand.
TTACCACACTACAACCAAAACTGCCTATAAGGACATTTTTGTTGGGACACCATAGGTATTGTGCCTTATAAAGGTACTTTTTAGGATACAAAATTGGTAATGTCGTATAAAAGTAAATTTATCGGGACACTGTATGTATTGTGCCTCATAAAGGTATTTTTTGGGATACTATATATATTGTGCCCCTATAATCAAATATTTAAAGGACACAAAATAGTACCCCAATAAAATTTAATTAGTAATTAAATAAACTAATATATATATATATATATATATATATATATATATATATATATATATATATATATATATATATATATAATGTAAAAGGACATAAAATAGTGCCCTAAAAACAAAAACTAACATTCTTGATCGAAAACGTTTATGATTTGACGTCACCGACTTGTGTTCTATTGCGATACTATCGTTATCTTCGATTTTTCCCAGTGAGATCTTTCCAAAATTTGTTATTTTCTTTGAAGTTATATTTTTATTGATTGCTTAGTTTAAAATTGTTTAGAAAATCGTTTTAAACTTAAAAGCCTGAAAATCTATTTTAAACGACTTTATTTGATTATCTGATTATGTGCTTAAATTGTGTTACCCACTTTATTAATTAGTCATATTTTATTTGTCCCACATTGTTTCTGTCACATAGTAATTATTTGGGACATTAATCGCGTATATTTGTATTGAGGTGACATAAATTTCTTGTAGGAAGAAACTTGTATTTTTTTTTTATTTGTGAGTTTGAGTAGATTAGACACGTTTGATACTGTTTCTAGTCAGGGTAGTTAGGTTTCGATCTTTTTCCTGTAAAAAATATTAGAGTTTGATCTTTATCCTGCAAAAATGTTTAAGTTACTTTTTTTCCCTTGAAAAGAATCACGTTTTGATTCTTCCGGTAATAGAATTGTTATTTTGAGTGAATTGTAAAGGTTCATCATTCCGTATGAAAAGGATAAGTGAAAGAGTATTAGGTTAATCTTTGGCCTAGTAAAAAGATAGGGTTCATCCTTGGTCTGGAAAAATGGTAATTTGTAAAGGTTGATTATGTATCCGTAAAAGAATTATTGTAAGAGTGTGGTTCCTACCAAGTAAAGAGATCGATGAGGTTTAGTGGATTGCGAATTTCTGTGGAGCTCGGGTGATTAGACGTAGGCAAGACTAGTTTAACCGAATCAAGATATATCATTGTATGCTGCATTATTTTTTTCTATTATATTGTTGTGTTTGGATGTGCATTTAGTATTAAACACATATTCACTGCGTGACTACGATAATAATTAATTTAGGAAAATTAATTATTTGATATTAAGTGTTTAAATAAATTAATTATTTAAATTTTGTAACTACCCAATTTACTTCCTTCTTAAATAGCTCTTTGGGCCAACAGTATTTAGATTAAAAAATTCCAAACGTTATTTAATTAAAATGATATTCCATAATAGTCCCAAAATTTTTATTTGTACCTCATTAGAATTTATGAAATATTAATAATTTTTATTTTTATTTTTTAAAAATGAGACTTAATATCCATATGTTATATTCCCACATGGTGGGACACTTTGCCTAAAGACTAGCAATGGCTTGATCTTAAATTATTGAGGTGGATGAGTCTTAGCCTGGAAGAAAATCACCTAAGAAAGTAACCAAACCTTTATGATTGGGAATATCATGAAGGAGGTTCAATAGGTACGTACCAACAATCTATATTGTCTGACTTATAAATCAACACTATATAATTAAAAAAAATCATTTAAAATATTATCTTGCTCATTCCTAAGACCTTATAGTGTTGTGTAATGTAATGGTAAGGTTGGAGTTTAACACATGTACCCTTGGAGGAGTCACCTAAGTAAAGGTTGCTGTAAGACCGCGACTATCGGATTAGGTTTTTTCTAGTAACTCTCATGAGAATCAAGATACATGTGCTTGGAAAAAAAAAAAAGCAAAACTGTGAACACGACATAGTTTGGCCAAAGAATACCTAGTACATGACATAGTTCACGATGGTTACTTCAAATGAATGTTTGTTATATTAAGTGTGATTCAAGTCTAAAGACAGATACACCTATTAGACAATTTATATTGTCCATTATTTTTATTTTTTTATTTTAATTTTAATTTTGAATTATGTAGGGGATAGTTAGGAAATAATTTAAAATTAAAATTTTAATTTAGTATTATGTATAAATTATATTATTTTATTGAATTAAATTATTATTTTATAACGGTTATAATTATGTTTTCTAATTACAAGTTTATTAGACATTGCTATTGTGATTAAGTTATAAAATTTAGGGGCATTCGGTGGCAAGTCCCTTAGTTTGCCCTTAATTTTAAAAAAATTCTAGAGGGGGAAGCAAATTGGGTTTTAGTCCCGCCAATTAGAAAAAGACGGAAACCCAATACACGCGTCTGCACTCGCGCAGTTACATGTAATTAATTTGTGTATAAATTTTTGTTAGATGTGACAAATATTACTGTATTTTGTAACATGTAACTAATTTGTGTGTAAACATTTATTAGATGTAACAAATATTACACAAAATACATGCAATTTGTAACATGTAACTAAATTTACATAAATACATATACCTAATATTAAACTAATTTCTGTATGTAATATTTGTTAAATATCACAAATGTTATATAAATACATATAATTTATAACGTGTAATTAATATTACATAAGTATATATAACTAAAATTACACATATATATAATATATGTTAATTATTAAGTTGTAACTACTATTAGTTACATGTAACTAATATTTACAATAATACGAATTTACTCACTAATATTCTCTCTAAATCCCTGCAATGCCAGCACGTACGGGATTAAAACTCAATTAAAACCTAACTTAAGGGACTAAATCAAAACTTATTTCTTAAATAAGATTTTTTTAAAATTACATTTGTCATTTGGGACTATTGGCCGTCTATCCCTAAAATTTATTAAAATAACTTTGTGAATTATATTATAAATATATGTTACAATGTGATTATTACAATATTTATGTGTATAATTAAAAATTTTATTAATTATAATATTATGAGTACTTAATTTTTTTTGTATACCTACAAGTGTCCCCCTATCCACTCAGGGTAAAAAACTATCTCGTTCGGGGTGCGTGATTGTCCCTCCCAATAAATGCTTTTCCGCATGCTTGAACTCTGGACCTTGCAGAGACTCCTCAACTGATTTAACTCAAGTGTGCCTTGCCAATTGAGCTACAACTTGTTGGGAGTACTTAATATTATAATAAAAATTATATAATCCATACACTATATATAGGCTTTTGAGAATGAAAGAAAATATAGAGAAACACATAGAAAAGTAAATAAGAGAGTATGATACTATGTGTTGATACATATAAAATAGTCATTATGATTTTATTGAGATATATAAATATAAAGAAGTGATACTTTGTTATATTTCACTTATATTATTTACTTAATGATTTACAAGCAATATGTTCATGATCGATTCAATATAGGGATGCTATGCTTATACATTGACTCTCTGGATCGTTGTATCTTGGGAATGACTTGCAATTCAACACTATCTATAGATACGACATATCTCTTTTTAAAATAATGTTTACACGTCTCGATCCATCAGAGTTATTTTATTTATTTAATTATTGATATTTTATAGTTATTTAAAGGGATTGAAATTGTAAGTGATATTTATTTATTTAATTTCATTTTATATAAATTCACTTAATTTGAGTTTATAGTTTATATATTCCCAATCCCGCCACAACCCTCACTGCCTCCACCTCCACTGCCCCCGCCACATCTTCCAAACCCCCTCCCCCCCCCCCCCCGCCACAACCCCCCACTGCCTTGGTCGCCGCTGACACATCCACTAGCACCGCCAAAACCCTAAATTCCACCTCCACAAGTAGCAACTCTACCAACAGTACTACCATAGTAGCCTCCATGTCTCTGGCGAGGTTTTCCTGATATGGAGTCACCACAACCGAAGATGACTATTGATATTGTTAATGTAATATTGGGCTTAGCCCACTTAGGCCCATTAGGGCAACCCTAACACTCTCTTCCCCTATATATACTTGTATATGTTGTTTGTAACTTTGTATCCATCTCATTTCAATCTATTATATTCCCTTTCATAATATCAATACAATGTTCATATCTTCTACTTATCAATCATCTTAACATAGTACCAAGAGCAAGTATTTTCTGGACTTGTTCTCTGTAAACATTTTTTTTCGAAACCCTAAAACTTTTGCCGCAACCTTCGCTTTTCTCCCGTGATTTTCGTCGCTGTTATAGGCTTCATCGTAATTTCGGTATCAACAATCACCATACCATAATCTTCATCTTGCAAACACAAACACAACCACCAAAATTACCGCTACCAGAGTATCGAAGTACCTTAACGCGCATCCCACAGCCTGTAGTACTCTCAAGCAGCACCGTCTCAGATATTGGGCTCTACCGCCTCAACCAGTGCACCAAATCCATCTCACAATATGCCATCAAAATCATCTCGATGAGATAATTCGAACAAACAAAAAATCCTCCTATTTCGATACCTCACGGGCTCCCACGCCCGTCCCAAAGGGTCTATTGCAGTTTGCATCTTAGATCCCCACGCCTACTTGCGACGTCTTGAATTTTGAGCTCTACCGCCTCAACCAATGATCATAATCCATCTCACTATATACCATCAGAACCGTCTTGACAAGACAAGTCCAATGACATAGGGCTTATCACTATTCGGCACCGAACAGGCCCACACTCGCAGCCTGAATGTTTTGCTACCGATTCGAGTCAAATCCACGTGCCTACTTGTGACGTCTCGGATTTTGGTCTCTATCGCCTCAACCACAGCTCCAAATCCATCTTGAGATATACCATCGGAACTGACTCGACCAGGTGATTCCAACGACATAAAAATCAGACCGTTCTGACCTCTCACACGCTATCACGTGCCCCGATAATGACGCTGCTAAAAAATCTCGTCAGATCCACACGTTGAGTCAACCTCTGTCTTTTTTGTTGCTGCTACGTCAACCTTAGTTGCCTAGATAGTGCCCAATCAGCAATTAGTCAGTTGCCATGTCAGCACACTACTTCTGCCATGTTATCACCACGTCAGCGTTTGACCGCCACATCACCCGTTGATCTTCTACTTCAATGCCCAGTCAACCCCTATCTGCCACATCATCGGTTTATTTGATTATTATTTCTTGGACCGGTTCAGTATTTCTTTTTACCGATTTTCAGTATACTTGGACCGGTTCCTAGGGTTTTTCGATGTTCTGATTCTGTTTTCGGCCTACGTTTTATGATTTGAGGCTCACATAATATACTTTTTATTATCTTTGTGTGGTTTCTACATTGGTTCACCCATTTTTCATTTGGTCCTTGAAGATTCAATATCAGTTCCTGGACATTTTTAGCATTTTGGATCTATCTGTGATCTCCGTTTAATCAAATTTGGATCATATAGTACAAATCTCTTAATATTGTTGATTCGATTTATCATGAAGATTTGATCAGTTCAAGAGTTTTTCAATCGGTTTCTCATGAGCATAGACCGGTTCCTGAACAATTTCAGTATTCTAAATCCATTCGTGGCAGCAGTTTCTCCCGGTTCAACAGTGATGTCTGTGAGTTTTTCAGTCATTATCAATGGCAAAGAGGATTTAGATCCTACCTCCACTACTGTTACCATGTCTATTGCAGATTTGACTTCACTTCTCCAAAAATAGTACAAACTTTTCTCATACTCTCTCACTTACTACATATAACTTTTCTTGGTTATTTCATTCTGCATGTTGTAATTATATGACATCTGATCCCAATATTTTTTCAACCAAACTCTCCGCTATGAATATCCCTAGTATTCATACCGCTGATGGTTCTCAAATGCATGTTACTCATACCGGTCATGTTTCTATTTCCCATATTTTTATTTCTGACATGTATTTGATTCCGGCTCTCACCTTAAATCTCTTGTATGTTGAGCAATTTTGTGAATTGGTATTTGAAGTCATATTTTCTAATAATGGTTGTTGTGTGCAGGATCCTCGGACATGGAAAACCCTTGGGACTGGTCATAAAGTTGGACGTCTATTTAAACTCAGCAGTTTGCACCTTCCATCTCCAACTCTACCACCACCACCATTACCACATGTCCCTTCATCAACCTATGCAACGTCCTACCATTACCAGTATGCTCCTCCTCACCATCATACTTATGTCTACAACCACCAGTGTTTCTATCACTATCCCAAATTTGGCATTCTCGATTAGGCCATACTTTGTCTAACTGACTCAAATCCCTTATCTTGAGTGGTTAATTAGGTTTAGTTTGGTATGTGTCCTTCAAATGTATCTATTATCAACTTGCAAAACAACCAACCCTACATTTTTAAGAGAGTCAGTCTATTTCCCTTGCACCCTTTAATCTAATTCATTCTAATATTTGGGGGTCTTCTCCTCATGCCTCGATAGGGGGTTGTCGTCACTTTATTATCTTTGTAGACGACTACTCTCGATATACATGATTGTTTCTTATGAAACATCGATCCGAACTATTTCAAATATACTCTGAGTTTTCCTCTATGGTTCAAACACAATTTTCTAGAAATATCAAAGTTTTTCGCTCAGTTAATGCAGTGGAATACAAGGATCGTGCCTTTCTTAATCTGTTTCGCCAAAATGGCATGCTCCTCCATCCCTCGTGTCCTAGTACATCCCAACAAAATGGACAAGTCGAATGCAAACATAGACATATTCTTGACACAGTTCGTACTCTCGTCATTTTTTCATCATGTCCTGAGCGTTTTTGGGGTGATGCTGCCTTCACAGCTGTCTACACAATAAACCATACCCCTTCCACCACAATCCAGAACTAGTCTCTATTTTGAGCGTCCTTTCGGAAAACCTCCCGATTACTCTAAACACTCCGAGTCTTTGGTTGTCTTTGCTTTGTTCTTCTCAAACCACATGTACACAATAAACTAGAACCAAAGGCTCGTCTATGTCGTTTCCTTAGATATGGCATCGAACATAAAGGTATCGGTGCTGGGATCTCATTTCTAAAATTCTCCATATCTCTCGACATATCGTTTTATGGGAACATCAATTTTTTTTTTTTCTTACAGTCATTTCATCATTACCAACTCCACTTTCTTTATCGATCTATCCATTGAGTGGTTTCCTGAGGATATAGTTCCAAGTACTTTTGAGTCCACTCCAGCACTATCAGTTGAGCCCAGTCTTGCACCTTACGCCAAATCCACTCCAGAACCACCAGCTGATCTCACTCCTCTAACTCCAACGACCATGCCTGAGTTTTCTCTTGTGGCTGATGATTATGTATTGACAACCTCAGAGACCCACACTCTAGATCATCGCCACCGCTCTACTAGGGTAACTCATCTTCCGCATTATCTTACTGATTTTCATTGTTTTTCTATTATCTTTCATCTGCATGAGTCTCAATCTTACAAAGAGGCTAGTACTAATCCTCTTTGGCAGAAGGCAATGAACGAAGAACTTCATGCCCTCACAAAAATTCACACCTGGGATATTGTTGATCTACCTCCTGGAAAAATTCTTATTGGGTGCAAATGAGTGTTTAAGATCAAAACGATTTCTGATAGCCCTGTTGAAAGATATAAAGCCCGCCTTGTTGCTAAGGTATTTGCTCAAGAATATGACATTGACTATGCAGAGACATTTGCTCAAGTGACGAGGCTCATATTTGTTTGTATACAGCTGTCTCCGTCATTCGAAAATGAACTCTCTTTAAAATGGATGTCAAAAATGCATTTCTCAATGGATATCTGTTCGTACACTTCTTGTCCGCTTCATTTCCGGCACCCACAACATCAGAGTATCGAACCATGTTAATTTGCATTTATTTATTTATTTATTTATTTTGCAACCTCTGGCGTGACTTTAGAACTTCGAAGATAGCCTGCAGTTCTATATATACCGAGAAATATCACGCTGACAAGGACCAGAATTTTTGTTTCTTTTGCAAATATTTTCAGTTGAACTCTAGAAACTTCATGCATTAATTTTTTTTTTTTTTTTTTCCATTAAAAGTCTAACTTGCAAATGATTGTGTGTCCTAAATTCTAAGAGTAATATACCTTCGGTCTCTTTGATTTTTTCAGTTGATTTTCTGTCATGTTGATATTCCTTTCATTATTTTCAAAATCTTAAAATGTCATTTTGATTTTATTTTGTGAATATTTTTAGATAAAAATAGTGGGTGATGTTAATTTTAGTATAAAATTATCAATTGACTTCAACTATTTGAAAATGAACCAAACAATCGTAAAGTATAGATTTTTCAAACTGTCCAATTCCAAATTTAAAACAAAATGTTACATGACAAATTTGTCCTTGCGATATTCAGAGATTGAGATTTTCCATATTTAACAGTTTCACAGCAAAATCATTTTATTAAAATCAAAATAAATATTATTGTACGCATTTTTTTCACGATCTAATTTTATATTTAGATTCATTTAAATAAAATCTTCAAAATAATATCACATTCACTATTATTTCATTTGTTTCATATTGGTATATTTATATTACATTTAACATGGTACTTTCAAAATTTTCAGATTTCACATTCGTGTTACATTTAACATAGTCTTATACATTATCAAAATACAGCCGAATGTTACATTCAATATTCATCACTTTTAGTAAGTTATGTTACATTGAATATTTTGATATAATTTGTGTTGTTATTAACATTAATCAACACTATTTCTATTGCATTAAATGTTATATTCAACACACATCATATGGAGACACACAGATTGTAGTGGTGTTATATATAACATTAACACCACAGTTAATATTATACATAACATTCACATACATCTTAATCCAGAACTCTAAAAAAACAAAATTAAAATCTCATTTTGAAAATCACGATTTATAGATCATTGTATTGTAGAAAAATTATTGGATAAAAATCACAATTGGGAGAAATTGTAGGTTTAGTCTTTATTTTCATTGGTAGTTTAGTACCATATTTTGTTCCACATTTTAGGGGCGATTACGTGTATGGTAGGTAATAATTCATTAATGGGGGCAAATTAGTCCACGAGTAATCGGTGCCAAAAAAAACATTGGGTTCATTTGATAATTTTCATAACAATTTGGGTGCTGGTGGTAAGTGTCTCATAAAACCGATATATATATATATATATAAACTAATTATTTCTTCAAGACAGTGATGATACAAATCAAAAGTTTTCAACACTACATATCATGACAGAAAGAAAAAAGGATACCAAAACGGAGAATATTTTGTACAACACCATGCATGAACAGCATCACACAAATATATTTAGCAACCGCCACCACCGCCGCCACCACCTCCACCGCCTCCGCCACAACCCCCACCACCTCCGCAACCCCCACCACCTCCGCCGCCTCCACCACATCCACTTCCACCACCAAAACCCCCACTCCCGCCTCCACAAGCCGCACCTCCACCAGCAGCACCACCATAGAAGCCTCCATGTCTCCGGAGAGGTTTTCCACACCCGAAGTCGCCACAACCAAAGATGAGCATTGATATAATGGAGACAGAAACAACTACCGGGCAGAGCATGAAGATCACCGTCCCGTAGCCGTTGATCATATGATCACCTGCCGCTTCATTCCCAGCGCCCACAACGTCAAAGTATCCAACCATTTTAATCTATATTTTATTTAATTATTTTGCAACCTCCATCGTGAGTTATAGAACTTCGAAGATAGCCTGCAGTTCTATATCCGTAGAGAAGAAATATCACGCTGACGAGGCCTAGAATTTTTGTTTCTTTTGCAAATATGGCCAGAAGTTTTTAATATTTTCAATTGAACCCCCTAAACTCTAGATATACTTCATCCATTATTTTTTTCTCCTCTGAAAAGTCTAACTTGCAGAACCAACAAAGGGGGCGGAGCACTAAGGGTTCCTTTGGATGGAAAGGAGGAATGTGGAGGGAAAGGGAGGGAGATTATCTTCCCTTCTAAGTTCTATTGGATGAGGAATTCGAGACTATAGGTCAAATTCAACAAGTATATGTGCACACTAATGCGCGACTATTCAATACAAATTATGGTCAATTTGCTAGTATTCAACGTAACTTAATTGTTAGTATTTATACTTTTGTACTCTATCAATGTGTTGGTCGAAGTGTAGAAAATCGCTGACAACATTTCCAGGAATTTTTTTGGGAAAATGATTCTTATGTCCTAAATTCTAACGACATGTTTGGTACATAGAATGGGGTGAAATAGAATCACTATTGCATTTTCAATTTCGATTTTCTTATTTAGTTGTCCAATAAAATTAGAAAATCGATTTCATCATAATAAAAGTTGATGAAATTAAATTCTATATCTCATGGACTCGAATCACCTAACTCATTGCAATAAAAAAATGAAATTCCAAAAAAGTATATTCCTTTTAACCTAAAAAGCCCATTCTATTTGAGTTATAATTGACATATTTTTTATCTTGTAAATATCAACTAATATTTTGAAATCTAAATATGGACTAATATCTTGTTAAACTTATTTTTTGACTATTTTTTTGATTTTTTGGTTATTCATCTCTTTTATTTTTTGAATAAAAGGCTATTAGTAGTCATTTCACTTATTTGTTAGTAGATATTGAATATTTTCTATATGGGATAATGTTACTATGTTTTGCAGTCAATTTTTTTCAAATAATTTATTATTAATTATATATTGTGAATAAAATTGATTTCAAAATTAATATGTGAAACAGCATTATGAGAAATTTGCTATGTTTCACTATCGCATATAACAACCAAACAAGAGAATTGAATAGAAATTCTATTAATAAATTTATTCCATTCAATGCTTCTCATATTCGTTCTACTTTGATTCCATTCAATCCAACCAAACGGGATACTTTCGGTCTCTTTGATTTTTTTAGTTGATTTTTTGTCATGCTGATATTCCTTTCATTATTTTCAAAATCTTAAATGTCAGTCTAATTTTATTTTTTGAATATTTTTATCCTTTTCTTTATTTGATACTTAGCTAGTATTTGTACTTTTGTAGAAAAATCAATGGCAACCTTTCTAGGAAAATTCTTATGCATAATGTTCTGTCACAGGAAGATGTGAATGTAGGCACATAACTAATATATATATATATATATATATATATATATATATATATATATATATATATATATATATATATATAATCTAATTAAAAACATTAATTGAATGTAACTTGGATGATCCACATCTCGGGGTCTAGCGCCGATGAGCACATTGAACTATCCATGTGGCTCAGAGCCCTCACAGCCTAGGCACAACGGCACAATTATCAGGGGTGCACTCTACGACTGAGTTAATAGCCCGTCATGTGAGCTTCCCACTGGGGGCCCGCTATGCCAAAAGCAAGAGAAACACCATCCCTCTCTTTCCTTTCGATGTCCCCATGTTTCCCCCATGTGGCAACATGGGGATGTCACAAAGAGGATCCTATCAACTTGTTCCGATCTAGGATAAGAAGCTCATGAGTTTGGTCTTACTTCACTGTTGAGAAAGGAAAGGTAAATGTTTTTCAGTGACTAGCAGTAGGCAGCTATGGCAGAATGATAATTGATGATGTAACCCTAAATAAAATATTAGGATTTCTGTCAAATTTAAGAGATGAGAGCAAGCTAAAATTATCATTCACTTAATTTTTTATTTTATTTTTACTAATTTAGTGCGTGTTCTAGAACTCCACTAACTATTCTTTCAATTTTCCCATTGACATTCTTTCACCAAAACTACCGAAAGACAAACAAATATTATCTGGTGGCCTAAAATCAAACCCGGAAAAAGAGGAGGAAACATTACAAGAAGCCATGACTCCACTCCCTTTGTCTCTATGCAGATCAACTCACAACGCCCTTTACCTTCACACCCTTTATGGCTTTCTCCCCAAAACGAATTCATATCATGAGAAAAAATATAAAATAAAATTATGACATGTTTGGACTACCGCACTTTTCGGGGTTACATTTCCGTACTAATTTACTTACATCTCGACTGATGATTAACCTGAGACTCCTATCTCTCTCAGCAATCAAAGTACTAAACGAGATTCAATTATTTTTTAGAAGTTTCCTTTTCACTTTACTTTGGGACGTTTACCGACCAATCATATTTTATTTGAATTACATTTTAATTTTTTGTGAAGATTCACTCAAGCCCAGTTTGGTTAGTGTTCCCATCCCATTCTATTCTCAGAGTTTTTGGATTAATTTTTAGGAATATGTTTGGTAAATTTATTTCCATCTCATCCCAAAATTTAGGAATTGATTCTCATATTTCTTAATGAGGTGAGAAAAAAACAAATTGTTTTTTTTTTTCATCCCATTCTAGCTGAGGACACCCTTGGTATTTTCGTAATTGTTAGTGAGAAGGACTGAGCTCATTTCGTGGTGTTCCTCTATTATTCATTCGTCGTCGTCCTCCTCCTCCTCGTCTTTACTACCAACGTGACCGTCATCTTCCTTGTCCTCGCCATCGTCTTCCCTGCCCTCGTCGTCGTCGTCTTCCTTGTCCTTGCCTCTCGCCATCACCATCTCTGTTTCTTCGATCATTGCCATTGCCGCTCATTGCCTTTTCAATCACCTTCACCATCGCCATGGCCTATTCTTTTCTATTCTTCGTTCATCATCATCACACTGGAATCGATTGTTGAATTAGGGTTCGATTTCTCCGTGCTTCTCTGTTCTTCGTTCATCATCATCGTTCATCCCCATCGCGATCGCCTTTTTCTCTAGAATCGATTGCCGAATTAGGGTTGCATTTCGCTGCTGGAATCGATTTCGATTTTCGATTTTGATTTCGATGTCATTGTTGTCTTCGATTTAGGGTTGGGCTATTATCCTCGATTTAGGGTTTGGCTGCTGAAATCGATTTAGCGTTCAGTTGATGAAATTGATTTTGTTGTTGAAATCAAATTAGGGTTCTCGAAATCGATTTTGATTTTTTCTCTACTGATTTTTCTTTATTTTCCTAATTGTTTCAGTATGTTTGGTTGTGCATTGGGGTATTTTATTTTATTTTTAATTTTTTAAAGTTGAATGTGATTTAGCTATATAATTTTGAGAATTAAACAATTCCAGAATTATTTGTTATCATATGTGATTCTGTTCCCAAAACGAAATAAAATTTTGTCGTCACCGAACGTGATTCTATTCCGAAAAGGAAATATAATTCTCATCTCATCCCGTCACCTCCCATTCTATCCTAAGTGGGATGGGAAAAGTGAGAACACTAACAAAACACGGCCTCAATTTTCCTTATTAATAACTATTAAGTTCCTAAATTTAGGTTGATCACTTGCCTGATATATAGCTTCCTAAAAATTAGAGGGTCGTCACTAAACTAAAACTAGAGACAATGACAAGATCAACCCATTAAGACGACCAATCTACCCAATTATCCCACGTGTTTTTAATTGAACCAAATAAACCTCAAAATGAAGTTACTTATACCGTTTAATCACAATTTTAAATCCGGACAAAAGGAAATGACGATAATACCCCCTATAAATACAAAATCATATTTTTAACAATATCTCTTCTCAGGCCACAAAAATAGGAATGGTTACCAAATTAAAACTAAACCACTTTTACATCCTTAAAATATTGATAACTTTCTTTCTTTTTGAAACATCGTTTGCCTGATTTGCTTACAAATTTATAATCGTGAGGTCATTTACTTCAAAATAACATATATTTGTGTGTGTGTGTATTTGTTGAATTTAATACGATGATAAATTAAAAAACATGCGCTACTGTTCAATCTAATTTTTATTTATTTATTTTTTATTATTATGACTATTATTATTTTATTTTATTTTTTTTGCATTGAATTACATTCAATAGTTTTTTTCAAAAACAACAAAACCACAATTTTTTTTTTATTAATGTACCATTTTAAATTGAACACGAATGTGAAAAATTATAAAGATTCGGAAGTATTATGTTGAATTCAACACGAATGTGAAAACACATTGCCTTCAAAACAACATACATCTGTATATATTCTATTGTATAATTTAATATTTATTGAATTCAACAAAATGATGAATTATGTGTAGAATTCAAGCGAACTGTTAATTTCTGTTGTAATATTTTTTTAATTGTTACATTCAATATTTTTTACACTAACAGTAGATTTAAACAATTTTGTAGAAATATCATGCTTAATTCAACATGAATTGAAAACTATGAACTTTCAAAATTATCATGTTGAATTTAACACGAATGTTGAAATTGATAGAAAAAGAAATGGTGAACGTGATACCGTTTTGAATATCTTATTCAGACAATACTGTATATCGATTTAGATCATAAAAAAGTATTCAAAATAATAGTTATTTCGGATTTAATAACACAAATTAATTTAGTTTAAATTTAATAATTGCCTCTATTTTTTTTAAGAAGTTATATATCAAGTAAACGGTTGTGTTATAAGGACAAATTTGACTTAATCTTCACAAAGGAATGAAATGTAACCCCCCAAAAAATAGGATTTTTTTTACGTTAACACGCATTACTATCAAACAAATGAAAATGTCCTCCAAATGACAAAACCCATACCAACTAAAATTCATTGATTTAAGGAAAAATTACCTACTAAGCCTAAATTAAGTATCAAACTACCAATTAATGCCAACTAGATTAAAATAAACCAAATACTCTCATTTTACAAATTGTATGAACCGTTTAATCCTAATTTAAAAAAAATGCAAAATTTGGCATGACTAATTTGCTCCTGTGTGATTCATGGGATTGAAATCTTTCATATTTAATGATTTCACATAAATGAAAATTGAAATATTCCATATTTAACTGTTTCACACAAAACTATTTATTAAAATCAAAATATATATTGTTGTACATATTTTTTACGATCTAATTATATATTCAGATACGTCCGAATAAGATCTTTAAAATGATATTACATTCACTATTTTTTTTATTAGTTTCAGATTCGTGTTACATTGATCAACAAGGTACTTCCAGAATTTTCAATTTTCACATGTGTATTACAATTAACATGATTTTATACATTGTCAAAACATAGTCGAATGTTACATTCAACATCCAAATCACCTTTATCAGTAAGTCATGTCGCGTTTAAGACGCATATAATTTGTGCTATTATCAACATTAATTGATGTTATTTCTATTGCATTAAATATTATATTCCATAAAACATCAAACATCATTCAGTTGCAACCGGAACAATAAATTACTATTTCAATTAAAGAATGTCACATTCAACATTGGTATCACACGGACTATGAGATGTTATATGTAATATTTACCAGAAATACGATTCATGACTCCAAAAAAATATATTAATATATCGTTTTAAAGAGGATGATCCCATGATGATTGTTATGTAAAAAAAAATAAATAAAAAATAAAAAATAAAAAAAAATTGTCAACAAGTAGATTTATGATAAAATTCACATGTTTTGTGTTTAACTATTTTGACTGGAAATTGCTATATTTGTTTTCGTGTTTTTAGGAGTAATTAAAATTGAAATGTAGTCCTGCATATTTAGGAAGTTACCAAATCTGTTTCGCATATATTAGGAAGTTAAAATCTCATTAAATAAGGACATATTTATCCATGAATGAAAAAAGTAGTGATCTGTGGAAAGAAAAAACACCGGGTTGAATTGCTAGTTTCTACATTAAAAAGGGACCCCCTGTACGCGCCCCTTGATTTATTTATTTTTTAATAAAACACCATTTTTCAATCACACAAGCCGTGGCTATTGAAGGAATGCACAAGTCATTTATTTGGAAACAAGAAAACAACTCAAATAAGGAATTTTTCAACCAAAATCCCTTGAATTCAACTGCAAAAATGAAAGATTTTTGTGATACTCACAATAGGGCTCATCGTTTCATCTTTCTTTATTTTTATAATTTTTATGGAGTTTGCAATTTGAGATGTTAAGATAATTGAGAATTGGAGAACGGACCATGTATTGACATATTGAGAAAGAAATACAAGATTACATGTATTAAGAATATGCAGAATATAAACTATATATGAGTATTTATAGGGGAAGTGGGGTTAGGATTTTGTCCTATGGGCCAAGTGGGCTAAGCCCATTATTGCACTAACATCACCCCTCAAACTCAAGACGGTAAGTGAGAGGTGAACTTGAGTTTGAAAATCATAGAGTGAAAATGTCTAGGTGGATGAGCCTTAGTAAAAATGTATGTTGTCTGATCTGCTGAACTGACGGATTGTAGATGAACCGTATTTTGGAAAATGTGATGACAGATGAAGTGACAATCAGTCTCGATGTGTTTTGTATGCTCATGGAATGCAAGATTGTGAGCGATCTGAATAACACTCCTATTGTCAAAGTATAGGATAGTAGCTGCAGGAGAAAAGATCCCCATATTAACTAGTAGCCATCAAAGCCAGAGAAGCTCTTGAGTTGCATCAGCCATGTCAGGATATTCATCTTCAATACTAGAGCGAGCAACCACAATTTTTTTTTTTTTACTACTCTAGGAAATGAGAGAATTTCCCAAAAAGAAACAGTAACCAGTGGTAGAACGTCTGTCGGTAGGGTCTCCGGCCCAATCGGCATCAGAATAAACTTGTTAAACGGGAGCAGACTGAGCTGAGAAATAAATATGCCAAGATCTTTCATCTCAAATTGCCTACTGAGAACTTTTTGAGTTCAAAAATGTCACATAGATCATCTCCAGTAATAACCATATCATCCACAAATAGCAAAAGAAGGATAATACTATTGGCAGTATGACGAATAAACAGAGCCAAATCATAAGAATCAGGTGTGAAGCTTGCTTCAAACCATATAGGGCACAACGAAGGCGACAAACTTTATTTCTAGGGGCAACCAAGCTAAGAGGTATATGCATATAGACTTCTTCAAGAAGATCAATATTGAGAAAAATATTTTTGACATCCATTTGAAAGAGAGTCCATTTTAGAATGACGGCAACATCAAGAAGTGTACGGACTAATGTTAGCCTCGCCATTGGAGCAAATGTCTCTTCATAGTCAATTCCATATTCTTGAGCAAATTCTTTAGCAACAAGTCAGACTTTATATCGTTAAAAAGATCCATTAGAGAGTGTCTTCATTTTAAATACCCATTTGTACTCAATAGTAGTTTTTCCAAGGGCAGATCAATAATATCCCAGGTATGAGTTTTAGGGAGGGCCTGAAGTTCTTCGTCTATTGCTTTCTACCAAAGAGGATTAGTACTAGCCTCCTTGTAGGATTGAGGCTCATGCAAATAAAATATAGTGGAAAAATAAAGAAACTCAGTAAGATAATATGGATGATGAGTTACCCTGGTAGAGCGGCGAGGGTATTCTAGAGCGTCTGTCTCAGAAGCAGTTGGTACAGAATCATCGACAACAACAGAAGTCTTAGGCACGATCGCTGGAGCTGGAGATGTGAGATCAGCTGGTGGGTCTGGGGTATACTCAGCATAAGGTGCAGGGCTGGGCACAACAGATGGTGCTAGAGTTTCTTCTGTCCGAAAGGTACCTGGAGCTGTATCATCTGAAAATAACTCAATGGATGGATTAATAAAGAATCTGGAGTTGGTAAGGGTTGACATGTCAAATTACCGTAAGGAAGAAAACATTTGTTCCCAAAAAATAACATGTCATGAGATACGAAGGGTTTTAGAAATGGGATCCCAGCACCGATACCCTTTATGTTCGATGCCATATCCAAGAAAACAACATAGACGGGCCCTTGGTTCCTGTTTTTTGTGTTTATGTAGTTTGAGAAGAGCAAAACAGGCGCAACCAAAGACTTTGAGTTCAAAGTAATTAGGAGTTTTACCGAAAAGACGTTTGAATGAAGACTGATTTTGGATTGTAGCGGAAGTGACACGGTTTATGTTGTAGACAGCTGTGAATGCAGCCTCACCCCAAAAATGCTCAAACTATGATGAAGTAATGAAGAGAGTACAAACTGTGTCAAGAATATGTCTATGTTTGCATTCGGCTTGTCTATTTTGTTGGGATGTACTCAGACACCAGAAAACTCATAATATATTTGGAATAGTTCGGATCAATATTTCATAAAAAAATAACCATGTATATCGAGAGTAGTCGTCCACAAAGATAACAAAGTAACGAAGGTCACCCATCGAGACATGAGGAGAAGGCCCCCAAATATCAGAATAAATTAGATTAAAGGGTGCAAGTGAAATAAACTGACTCTCTTTGAAAGGTAAAGCTGATTGTTTGGCATGTTAGCAATGGATACATTTGAAGAACTCTTGTTGAACTGAACCTAATTGACCACTAGAGATAAGCGATTTGAGTCGGTTAGATGAAATGTGGCCTAACCGAGCATGCCACATTTGGGATAGTGAGAGATCAACTGGTGGTTGTAGAGATAAGGATGAGGATACCACTGGTGGTGGTGAGGTTGTACATGTTGATGGAGGGACTTGGGGTTGTGGTGGTAATGGAGTTGGAGATGGAAGATGCAAACTAATAAGTTCAAATAGGTGTCCAACTTTACGACCAGTCCCAAGAATTTCTCCTGTTTGAGGATCCTACACACGACAACCACTACTAGAAAATATGACTTCTAATCCCAATTCACAAAGTTGCCCAACATACAAGAGATTTAAGGTGAGTTTGGGAATTAAATATGTGTCAGGAACAGAAAGATGGGAAGTAGAAACCTAACTGGTATGAGTAACACGCATTTGAGAACCATCAACAGTATGAATTCTAGGGATATTCATAATGGAGAGTTTGATTGAAAAAATATAGGGATCAGATGTCATATGATTGTAACAAGCAAAATCAAAGAACCAAGAAGACTTACCTGTAGTAAGTGAAAGAGTAGGGAAAACGTTTGTATCATTACCAATGTTGAAGAAGATATGAAGGAGGAGTAGGACCAAATCTATAATAGACATGGTGACAGTAGTGGAGGTAGGATCCGAACCCTCTTTGACATTGATAATGAGCGAAGAACCCACAACCATCGTTATTAAATCTGGAGAAACTACTGTCAAGGATGAATTCAGAATATTGAAATTGTCCAGAAATCGATATTGAATCTTCATGTACCGGGTAAAAATTGGGTGACCTATTGTAGGAACCATACGGATATAACAAAAAATATATTATGTGAGTCTCAAACCATAAAACAGAGGCCAGAAACGGAATTAGAACACTGAAAAACCTTAGGAACAGGTCTAACTATTCAGAAAACTGGTCTAAAAATGCCTAAATCGTTCAAAGCAAAGTACCTCAAAGAAAATCGATGACGTGGTAGTTCACTGTTTGAGTAATACTGACGTGGTAGTCAACACAACTGACATGGTGCTTATGTGGCGCTGATGTGTCGCAAACGTGGCGCTGACGGAGCAGCTAGGGCTGACATGGCAATAATTGCACCTATTAGGCGCATAAAACTGAGAGTGGAGCACCCGACAGATTCTACGCATCGCGCGTGAGAGTGCATGCATATTTGTATGGTTGTGTGGTTTTGTTTATTTGAATCGTCTCATCGATATGGTTCCGATGGTATATCATGAGGTGAATTTGGAGCCTGGTTGAGGCGGTAGAGCCCAAAATCAGAGACGGCGAAGGGTGGTAGTACTGCTGGCTGTTGGAGGCACGTGAGAGTGCATCTGGACTCTTGTGGCAGTGATTGTGGTGGCGTTATGTTCGTCTCTGCAAGACGAAGTCGGTGGTATGATATTTGTTGATACTGGAGAAGGGATGAAGCCTCTAGTAGCGACAAAAGTCTTGGGAGAATATGGGCGGCGGCAGCAGCAGAAGCATTAGGGTTGCGAAAATTTTATTGAGAACAGGTGCATGAAAGACTTGATTTTGATACCATGTTAAGATAATTAAAAAGTGAAGAGCGAACTATGTATTGATATATTGAGAAATAAATATAAGTTTACATGTATTAAGAATATACAAAATAAAAACTATACATGAGTATGTATGGGAGAAGTAGGATTAGGGTTTTGTCCTATGGATCAAGTGGGTTAAGCTTATTATTACAGGGAAGAGCTTAAATCAGTGAGCTATTGTGTTTTGTTCCCTAAAATTCATTCTGAATACATAAATTTCTTTTCCCATATTTTGTTTCTATTCCATAAACGGATCTATAGAACAGAAACATGCAGACACAAAAATTGCTTTCCAGATTTCTGTTCGGGGAATGGCCTGGTCACATTGTTGGTGATGAGTATTTCATTGGTGCCTTGGTGACCAATCTTTTAAGGCATTCATCACTTTCTTGCTTTCAAGTGCTTATGACTATTTCCGGTAAATTTCCATGGGTGATTGGTTAATATATTGCTTGGGTCGTGAGGCAGCAAGGCTATCATTTATATTGAGTAACTACCAGTGGCTGAACGCTGAAGCCACGGGTGTAAAACAACAAAAATAAAAATAAAATAAAAAATAAAAATCACACAATTTTCTCTATATATATAATATTCTGCACCTATTTCATTTGAAAGTCAATAATAACTAACAATCAAGATTAACATTATACACCTATTTTATTTAAATATTTATAATAATTAACAATTACATATCACGTCAACTTCCCACCCCAAAAAAATAACAAAAGATAATCTTTAAAAATAACCTGTGCTCATGTATCGATCATAAGTTCATAACTTTTTAGGAAATAGACAAAAAAAGTGAAATAAAAATTGTTGCCTATTTTTGGAATCAGAAAACTCATTGCCGAAGTAATCAAGAATCCAGAAGAACAATTAAGGGAGAAATAAAGAAGATACAATCCCCTTGTCTTTGAGATTCAATTCTTGGCTGCTTAACAACTTGAACTCTCCCATATTTTTTCCAAAATAAATATATTTGATGATTCAATAGAGAAAACAAAGAATACAATTGAGCAAATTAATGAGAACAGAGTCCTCAATCTTGTAAAATATGAAACTCTGAGAAAGTAACCTTGCGATTTCAAAATCTAACATATGCCATTTTATTGCTCACGCACAAACCCCCCCTAAAAACTTTATTTATTTGTTTTTAAATAAATAGAAAGAACTATGATTGCACATGAATGGCTTGTTTGTAAAGATATAATAATTACACCACATTGTAGCTATTTAACTATAGGTTATTGGTAGCTTAATCAGATTCCAGTATATGTTAACCAAGTATGATTTCAAAATAATAGCCTAATGCTTCTTTGGATAAAACTTCTGGCATTGTATTTGCAAATAGAGAAACACAGAAAACTATAATCATTTCTCACTTTTGTCATGATGAATTTACGCAAGAATTGTAAAGGTGAAAAACAATAGTAATGTTGCAACAATAATAGATAATACAAAAAAGGCATACCAAAGTCGTTCTCATCATCTCTGTCCTAGTAAGGGGCAAAGTCGATGGAATTCCATTGTCCACCATCTCAGAGGATCACCATTCAGCTAATGCTTCAGCAGACTGACAATGTTGTTGCCCAGTTGAAATCCCCTCTAAATACCTTGAAAAACTCGTATACATAATTACATTCTTATTTTTCATAGCATTTGGCTATTAAAAACGCTTTTCATAAGATTGCGTGGAAAAGAAACATCAAACAAACACAATCTATGTTTAAGCTTAAGATCTTCAAGTTCCTCTCATTAACAAAATCATAATCAGCCATGATAATAAACAAAATCAATATAGTTATACAACAATACCAACAAAATCAACGAAAATGTTTGGACTTACCAAATCAACCAACGTCAGATCTAAAGATGTTTAGCGATGGAGAGGGTGTTGCGTGAGCAGTAGTGAATGAAGCAGGCAATGTTGCGTGAGCAACATCAATGGCAGTAGGCATCGACGGCGAAGGAGTTGAATCATGCCTCAATCTGTGATGATGACTTATGTTTGTCTGAGTCAACAAATTTGCTTGTCCTAGTCACTTTTTTTGTTTGTCTTAGTTAGCAAAAATCGTCCTATTTTACATAATAGTTGTGTTTTTTTTTTTTTTTTTTTTAATGTTTGTCCTTGTCAGTAAATTTATTTGACCTTGTCAGCAACTTTGTTTGTCCTAATCACATTTTTTTTGTCTTATTCATAAGTTTGTCCAAAAGGCACAGATGTCAGTAATTTAATCCATCAAATTGATTAAAATTTTCTATTATTGGATAATTCCGATGAACCACAATTAGGCACAAATTAATATTACGTGCACAAATTAAAATAAATTACAAAACTCTCATATAACATTTCTCAAGATCTCATTTTTGCTTTCAAATGAATAGAACAATAAGTAACACAACTCATAACAATCAACAAACCTTAACCAACAATTCAAAAAAAAAAATGCGAAAGCCCCATTTATTTCTCAAGTTCGCAACTTCCATTTTCAAATAGACAGTCATAACTATTTTTTTAATAAATAACATAATTTATTTTGTTTAACAACACTCCCATTTTCAACAATGCATTTTCAAACCAACCCAACAATGACAAAATATATAAAGGTAACAATAATTAAATACTTATACAAACAAAACTCATGCAAACATAAATGCACCACTTAAGCCCGATTGAAAAAAAATAAAATTCGAACAAATATAGTGTAAAAACAATAACCAATTGAACCTAATTTGAAATGGAAGAAGGATTTTTGAGGAATACAGATAACCTTTGTTTTTTCGTGTGTTTTTTCCTCACATTTGGAGAGATTAGAAAAGAATACGCCATGTTAGAATAAATTTCATCTATAAATATTAGAAATGAACAAAAATAGATTATAGAAAAACAAACAGAATTTAGGGGAACATACTTGGCGGCGAGAGAGCAAGAAAGGCAGATGGATGCAGAAATCAAATAGAAACATTAAAATCATAAGGTCACATGCAAACGTAATTTTTCACCCCAAACACAATATTAATGAGAAAATAGTTTGAAATATTACCTTTTTAAAGCTACCCTAAATTATCAAATCCCACTTATTTCAAAATTCAAAGTACCATTATTTTCGAGAAATTTGAGAAGTATGATATAAGATCGCCTGCAGTAAACAAAATAGTTAGCATGAATGAGAATTGCATAGCATTAGGGGATCCCTACTCTAGGAATGATTTAAGATCCACTAAGATTTGTTTAAGAATATTTTCAAATCATGATTTTTAAATGATTAAAATATTAGACACCACATTAAATTAATTGTTAAAGATTTTTTAGAATGATTTTATACACTACTAGAAAATAACCTTTCTATCACGCTTAATAAATATAATTTATCTCGGTTTTTGAAAAAACAGTTATTATAACATTATACATGATATTTAATCTCGGTTAAAAAAAATTATGTGATAGAAATTTATTTTTATCTCATAATTTTAATTAACCGTGATAGTACGTAAGTGACTTATATCACAGTTTTGATTTTAACCGAGATAATAAAAATTCCTTCTACCTTTTCCTTCCCTCTTAAATTTGACATCTCTTCCTTTTCTACCCTAGCAGCCTCTCTCTCTCTCTCTCTCTCGCGCGCGCGCGCGCTTGATCGAAGCCTCTCTCTCAATCTCGAAATCTCTTGATCCCGAAATCTCCATCGAAATCGCCATCGATTTTGAAATCAAAATCAAAATCCCTTTTATTTTGGGGAGTACCCGTTAAATATGTATTGGTTTTTCAATTGTGCATTAATACGAACACTAAAATTTGGGAATACCCGATAAACAACGCTATATTTTTCAAAAATTAAAAATCTAATAACCAAGAAAAAAACATATACAAAGAATATATACTTAACTTACAATTTAGCTCTATCAAGTTATACTCATACACCATATGTCCAAAAAGAAATACCTCAAGGAGATCCTATCGAAGAAGGTCTAGAACAAAATAATTGAAAAGAAATATGTGGACAAAACAAAAATAGAAAGTTGGGAAGAGAAACAGAAACCTAGAACAGAAAAACTTGGGAACGAAAAAACCTGTGTTGAGAGAATCAATCTAATTTCTATCTAAACATAAGATCAAAAAGTTTTCCCACAAATAAAAGTTAGTACAACATTTAACATATGAATAAATATGGATAAAATGAAAATTATAAACTAAACTATTCATATTTGGTCCATTAAACCCTGAAATCATGAATATCAAAATAATAGTATAGTTAAATCAAACAATTAAGGAGATAGCAATAAAATCAAATACGAACAGATTGAGGATGAACCATAAATCAATAGATTCAAATGCTTCACTTTTGGCCTCAATATTAAAAATTCGAACATAATTTGAACTATGCATACATAGACGCATAATTAAATAAGTTAGAAAGACAATTACCGTTAGCCTGCTAAGATATATTACTCAAGTTGGTGGCATGTCAATCCATTATTCACAAACAAAACTTAATAAACATATCATTCAAACCCAATCAATGAGAAATTAAATATGTCACTGACCTTCGGAGGTGAATAACGGATACAGATAAGATGAGAGATCGAGAGAGCAGAAGAGTGTTAGAGCGATAAGATACGATTGCGATTTGGATAAGAGATCAAATTTACCTGCCAAAACCTAAATTACAGGAGATAAGGGGGAGATAAGATTGCAATTGGAACCTAAAGATTGAGATTTGCGATTTGTAGATGGACGGAGAGAAAGAGAAAAAATTAGGTCAGAGAAAAACCCCAACGACAGAGATAGATTGACAGAGAGATCAGTTCCACCACGAATTTGAGGGAGAAGAGACCATGAAATCTAATTTTCTCTCTCATCTCTAACCTCGCTCCCAATCTTCAAACCTGAATTTTGCAAAATATGATTCAGAGTTACCACTGACGAAGTAGATTGATGGTAATGCCTTGGAGAAACGACGAAGGTGATGAGACGTACCTGGAGATAGAGAGGTTGGCGATGGTGGTGGCAACTTTCGAAAGAAGAGAAAAGAAGCTGAGGTAGAGAGATGGGGAGATAGAAGCTCAAAAAGGGAGAGAAAGAGAGAGAATCAGATGGAACGACTGGCAAGCGGCGATGGAAATGCTTGAGCAACGGCGATGGAAATGTGAGTGTGAGGGAGCGTATTTGATTCCAAGTGAGTAAGAAGGAGAGATCGTTTTACAGTGACGGCGAAGAGAGACAAAAGCGAGAGGTTGAACAGTAAAACCCTAAACTTTATTTTGCTTTTATAATTGGGTTAAAATTAATCCGTTGGCTACCAATGTCTTTGATGTTTGTCTCTTGATCCGACGACCCTCTTTATAAGTGAGCTGATTTATTATATAGATATTGATACGATCGACCTAATCCGATATTAACGGTTGTTTTTTTTTTTTTTTTTTACCATATATATATGCATCTTTTATTTTTCAATGAAGATATTTATTTATTTATTTGATTTTTTTTTATTTTTTATTTTTTAATGAGAGGTCGGATCATGTTTTGGAACGACTTGCTTAGGTTAAGATATATTTATTCAAGGTTGGAGCAATCTAATTTAACCTTTGAATATATTTTTATATGGTATGTTTTAATGCCAATTCAACAATGAAATTTCTTTTAATTGTGTATATTAATATTTTTTGGGATAACAATTTTAAATACTTTTAAAAAAAATTAGTGTCGAGCGTTATAAGTAAAAAAGCCACATCATTATGCATGTCATAATTAGTTGGTATGAGTTTCTTAAATTTATAAGTTCAGAACTTTATATATATATATATATACGCACAATAAAGATTAAACGTGAGACACACTTTCTTATTTCCATAAATACTAAGGAGGTTCATTTTTCGTTTTAGTGGCGCTTACCGGGAGATCCCAAAAGTGATTGGAATTTACTGATTACATCCGCAACTTTTTTCATGAACTGAGCGATTCTTTTGCCATTTTTGTGACGAAAATGCCCCTAATTATTGTGCCTACATAATACATCCCCATCTTGCGAAGTTAATTTAGGTAATAGATAATCATTTATTAAAATGAAAATAACTATTGTTATACACCTTTTTTTTTAATACAATATAATTATATATTCAGATTCGTCTAAACAAGATCTTCAAAACGATATCAAATTCACTATTTTTTTTTTTAATTAGTTTTTAGTTTTCACATTTATGTTACATTCCACATGGGTACTTTCAGATTTTTTTAATTTATTTTTTATTTATTTTATTTTTATTTTTTTCTACGAATTATAAGATGTTACGTATAACATCTATATGAAATACGATTTAACACATGTAATGTTATATTCCACATACAAAGAAGATATATGTCTTGACAGTAAATATGAAATGTAACATGCAATACAAGCAATGTTACATTTTACACACAAAGAGCATATTATATGTGGAATATAATACTGTTTGTGTTGAATCGAATATCGTAACAAGTGTGAATATTACATGTGGTGTAATAGTAATCTTACATGTAACATCCATGTCTAGAAATATAATTGGGATGTCCGCGTCGCATTTGATTATAATGCCTTCTTTGCATGTGGAATATAACATTGTTGATAATATACAACACAAATTAACATTCGTGTGACAGCACAAATTAATATTGTTGATAATATATAGCACAATATACTAAGCGTGATAAAAATGGTGTTTTCTAGTAGTGGTTGTTACATATAACTTCTCTTTATTTTTCTCATATATGAATCTAGATAGCAATGTTACATGTAACATCCATGTCTGCGATTGTATTTGGGATGTCTACGTCACATCCAATTATGACTCATTATTTGTATGTTTAATGTAACATGTGAATGTAAAATGAATGTGAAAACTAAAAAATGCAAGTGTCATGTTGAATGTAATACGAATCCAAAACTAATCAAAAA
This sequence comes from Eucommia ulmoides, assembly GCA_016647705.1. Classification (NCBI taxonomy): domain Eukaryota; kingdom Viridiplantae; phylum Streptophyta; class Magnoliopsida; order Garryales; family Eucommiaceae; genus Eucommia; species Eucommia ulmoides. Next base: position 10,634,803 of record CM028328.1, read on the forward strand.
AATATTGAATATGATATCATTTTGAAGATCTTATTGAGACGAATCTAAATATATAATTATATTGTAAAAAAAATGTACAATAAAAATTATTTTGATTTAAATAAAATGATTTTGTATGAAATCTCCAAATAAGGAAGTTATAAACTACGAGAATCACGCAGGGGTAATTTTGTCATATAATTTGCGTGTTTTTTTAAAATTTGGGATTCAATGGTTCAAAAAATATGTAGATTGGGATTATTTGGTTCATTTTCAAATATATGACTTTAATTGGTAGTTTCATGCTTAATTTAGGATTGAACATGAGACACTACTCTTTTTATAATTTGGGATTAGATGGTTCAAAAAATCTGTAGATTGAGATTATTTGGTTCATTTTCAAATATACAAGTTTAATTGGTAGTTTCATATTTAATTTGGGATTGACCTTTTTTTTTTTTCTTCTTTTTATACTACATGAGACACCACTTACTTTTTCAGTCGGTTTACTTAATTCTCTATCACAAAAAATAAAATAAAATAAAATAAATAAATAAATAAATAAAAGTGAAAAGAAGGACACTTGCAATATTCATGATCTCGTTGTGCACCAAATGGATGTAAAAACTGCTTTTTTAAATGATGATTTAGAAGAAGAGATTTATATGGACCAACCTGAAGGTTTTGTTATTCCTGATCAAGAATACAAAGTTTGCAAATTAGATAAATCTCTTTATGGTTTGAAACAAGCACCTAAGTAATGGCATGAAAAATTTGATAATCTAGTCATTTCACATGGTTTTAAAATTAATGAAAGTGACAAATGCATTTACTATAAATCTGAAAATAATGTTTGCACTATTATATGTCTTTATGTGGATGACTTGTTGATTTTTGGTTCTAACATTCATGTTGTGAATAATGTGAAAACCATGCTATGTGCAAATTTTGACATGAAAGATCTTGGTGAAGCAAATGTAATTTTTGGTATTAAAATAACTAGGTCTAAACATGGAATTTCTTTGGATTAATCTCATTATATAGAGAAGATTCTAAAGCAATATAATTATTTTGATTATAAACCAGCATGTACTACTTATGACTCTAGTGTGAAGTTGTTCAAGAACACCGGTGACGGTGTTAGACAAACTGAGTATGCGAGCATCATAGGCAATCTCCGATATGCCACTGACTGCACTAGGCCCGACATAGCGTATGCTGTGGAATTACTATACAGGTTTACAAGTAGACCTAGTATTGAGCATTGACATGCTATTGATAGGATCATGAGATACCTAAAAAGAACTATGAACCTTGGTTTACATTATCAGAAGTTTCCCGCTATTCTGGAAGGATATAGTGATGCTGATTGGAATACCCTTTCAGATGACTCCAAGGCAACTAGCGGCTATATATTTAGTATAGCTGGTGGAGCTATTTCTTGGAAGTCTAAGAAATAGACTATTTTGGCTCAATCCACTATGGAGTCTGAGATGGTTGCACTAGCTTCGGCTAGTGAGGAAGTAGGGTGGTTAAGGAGCCTGCTTTCTGATACCCCTTTATGGGAGAGACTGATTCCAGCTGTCTTGATCAATTGCGATAGTACCGCGGCTATTGCAAAGATTCAGAACCATTATTATAACGAAAAAAAAAAGAAGAGAAAAATACGTCGCAAACACAGCACTATTAGAGAGTATATCTCTACAGGGGCTGTGAGAGTGGATCATGTACGGTCTGATGATAACTTAGCCAATCCTTTGATGAAAGGATTAACTCGAGAAAAGGTTTACAAAACTTCGAAAGGAATGGGACTCAAGCCCATAGATTGACGAGTCACTTGTGAGGGAAACCCAACCTATAGACTGGAGATCCCAAGAAATAGGTTCAAAGGGTAATAACAACTCATGAAGTGATATGAGAAAAATCATGCTATAAATTTGAGTTCTATTTCATAAATGTGTTGTTTGAAGCATGATATCTTGAAGCGATAGAAGGTTGAGTTTTCTTTTATTAACTCTTAATAAGATCTATACTCTATTTGGAGTGGAGTACCTAGCTACAGGAGTACTCTTGATAGACTCACCTATGTGAATGTGAAAGTGTGGCCGCCTCCTATGGAATTTTGGGCAAAATTCTCTAGAGCATTCACTATACTGGGATATACGTGCATGGCCGTAAAGCACGGGCTTTTGGACTACACCCTGATAAGGTTGTGCGTGTGATGTTGTTAGAGATAGAGTTCAAAACTACGAGTTATTCTAGTATAATCTAAAACATCTTCACTATGTAAAGGTTCAAGTTGATAGACACCTTTGCTTATTCTCAATCTTATATTGTTAATACTGCTCAAGGAAAAATTGTTTTTTAAAAAATTCAAGTGAGAGATTGTTGGAGCAAATGAATTTGTGAAAAAAAAATGTTTTTGTGTAAAATGGTTTTTTCCCTCTAAACCTTCTATCCCACATCGGTTGGGAGAGGTTGAATTGAGGTGTATAACTAGTGGTATGTGAGACACTTGGGGTGTGCCCCAAGGGGTACCCACATTTTGTGGAGGAGAGAGAAGTTACATCCCTACCGATTTACCACACACGCGTGCGCCGCCGCCGCCGTCCGGCCATGCCGAGTTGAGTCGAGTCGCGCGTGTGATGAGGTGGCACTTATTTACTTTTTAGAAAAAATATTTTTTTTAAAAAAAAAAAAACAATTTAATTAAAAAATTAAAAGAAACATTTAAAATAATAATAATAAAAAAAAAAACGTTTTAATTTATTAAAACCGTTTAATGTTTTAATAAAAACGTTTAAAATAATAAATTATTTAAACGTTTTTTTTATTTATTAATTTCGGTTTCAAAAATTCAAACGGTTTAATTTTTTATTTTCTCCTATAAATACAAGTTTTTTTCCTCAGTTTTAAGAACGAAAAAAATAGTGTTCTGCTTCTGTTTTCTGCTTTCTTCTGTTTCTATTCTAAACTGTTTTGAAACAGTTTCAGTTTTCACTGTTTTGTTCTTCCGGAATTGTTCCGATCTGTTCTGGTACTGTTTCTTCAGTTCGATTTTGGTTTCCGAGCAGTTAGTTTGTTTTGCGAACAGTGTGTGGGGGTGTTTGGTTTTCGGGACTTCTACAGTGCAAAGAACGTCCTAGACAGAAAAGAATTTTGAGCTGTTTTATCCTGGGGACGACGGGGCTGATACACTGCTTGCACGTTCTTGGGCAGAGCCGCGAAATGTCTTAAAGAAAGCGACCTAATCTGCGACTCATCCCAAGAAATTTTGGTAAACTCGTTCTTTATTTATTTTCTGCTACAACAAAACATCCCATCCTCTCTTTGTTTAGTGTCTCTGTTTCTAGATTAGTGAGAGACAAAATAGTGGCATTTGACCCCAAATTTTTAAAACAAAATTTTGTTAAATGGACTCAATTGTTCATAAATTCTGGGAACAGAAACACTAAACGAAAGCCACCATAGTCTCATTTCTTTCTTTTCCTCCTCTCTGTCCTTGTTTTGGAAAATTGGTGTTTCTAATGTTCATAACCACTTCATATTTATTGGGATTTTGCAGGCGAAAACCGAAGCAGGTGTTGTTCCTGAGCCTGGTTCCATTGTCATTGCCGGAGTAAGTATCTTTTGCTCCGCTATTATATTATTTTCCTATGTTGACTTCCGAAATTGCTTTAAATGAATCTCCAATATTTCATGAAATGGCGCAAAAACTTATGCAAAGTTATGGTTGTTGTCCTCAAATGGAACTGATTTTACAATTTCTGCTTTTCATGTTTTCTTTTTGGGGATTTTCATTATTTTCTCCTCAGTGATCATCTGTTATTATTGTTAATGTGAGGGAACATATGGAAGAACTCAATGTTGAGCTGTTACTTTCTATTTTTACATTCAAAGTACAAGGTTCGGTTTGCGCATTACTATGTACAGCTGGTGCTGGGATGGTTGCTGCTAGTATGTATGGTTTGGTGGTAGTATTGGTATCGGTATATGTATATGGATGGTTAGTGCAATTACTTCTCTAATTAAGTGGATATCCACTTATTTGTTTTTTTAGTGGATATCCATTTTTGATTTTTAATAGATATCCACTGGTTGTGTAATTTTAAGTGGAATTTAAGCGTATATTTCGGTCATATTTAAGTAGATCTTCCATTTTGGGAAAATGTCACGGACACTTGAAAAATGAAAGTTAATTTCCTCATTTTCGTGTTATTATTCATCAAATATTGCTAATAGAGGTAAATAGATATCTACTGATTGATTCTAGTGAATATCTACTGTTTGATTTTTGAGTAGATATTCACTGACAAATTTGAAATGTTTGATTGTTTATCAAACCTAACTAAATAAAGTTAGTGGATATCCACTGATTATTTTTTAGTGTATATTTAGTTTAGTAAATAAAATTAGAATTTTGATATTATTTAGGATAGCCCAATTACATTCAAATAAGTTCTAACGATTTCTTGATTTATTTGTCATTTTTATCCTTTGTGTGCAAATGTTTGTGTTATTTTTTAGTTCAATGGATATCCACAGATTGTTTAATTTGATTGTTTAAATGTTTGCGTTATTTTTTTAGTTAAGTAGATATTCACTGATTATTTAAATGTTTGTGTTATTTTTTAATTCAGTGGATATCCACTAATTGTTTTTAGTGGATATCTAGTTATTGTTTGTGTTATTTTTTAGTTTAATGAATATCCACTGATTGTTTAATTCGATTGTTTAAATGTTTGTGTTATTTTTTTAGTTCAGTAGATATCCATTGATTGTGTTAAATGTTTGTGTTATTTTTTAATTCAGTGGATATCCACTAATTGTTTTTAGTGGATATCAACTTATTGATTTTTAATAGATATCCTCCTATCTACTTATTGAAGACTGATGAAGATGGAGGGAGCGCGACAGTGTAACGATTGGCGAAGACGACAGACGTCAATCTCTTAATTTTTATTGGATTTTCACTTTGATTTTTTTTTGGATTTCCACTTAGGGGTTAAGTGGATTTATGTAATTTTCGAGTGGAATATAACTAAAGATTAATATTTAGTGAAATTTTTTATATTTTTGGTTTTTCTAATTTTTTATACTTTAAAATGTTCATAGAATATTTTAAAAATAAACTAAAATTGAAATTAAATTAAGTGAAAAATAATGTAAGTGGATATCTATTAAATATAATTAAGTAGATATCTACTAAATTTAATTAAGTAGATATCTACTTGATTTTTAAATATTTTAAAGAAATTTTTAAATTGAATAGTATTTAATATTTAATTTTTTATATTTTAAAATGTTCATACAATATTTTAAAAAATAAATAAAATTTGAAATAAAATTAAGTAAAATAAAATTAGGGTCTTTATGATATTTTATTAAAAAAAAATTAATTGAAATTTTTTATTAAAAAAAAAAATTGAACTTTATATTATAAAATGTTCATAAAATGTTTAAAAAAAAAAAAACTGAAATTGAAATTAAATTAAGTGAAAAATAATGTAAATGGATATCTATTAAATATAATTAAGTAGATATCTACTTAATGGATATCTAAGTAAATATCCACTTAATTGATTTTGAAATATTTTAAAGAAATTTTTAATTTAAACAGTATTTAATTTTTTATTTTTTATATCTTAAAATGTTAATAGAATATTTAAAAATAAAAAATAAATTTGAAATAAAATTAGGGTATTTATGATATTTTATAAATAAATAAAATAATAATTGAAATTTTTTATTAAAAAATAAAAATTGAAGAAAATTTGAAAACAAATGAAATTCTATATATATATATATATATAAATTTTAGAAGTTTTGAAAAAAAAAATGGTCAAAATGGTATTTTTGTAAATTTTGTAGCTATTAAGGGTAATTTGGGAAGAATAAATATGATGGTACTTTTGCAATGAACCCAAAAAATATGGTACCTAGGAAGTTATTTTTTGAACAAATAGGACCCCTCAAATTTTTTCCAAAAAAAAATAGGAATTCAAAACAAAACAAAAATAGAAAATTTGAAAACAAAAAATAAAATAAAAAACTGAAAGAAAAAAAATTGTTTTTAAATTTCAAGTGTTTAATTCTTTTTTGTTCTATTTTTGTTTATCTTTTTTTTTTTTTTTTTTTTTATTTAAGTTTGTTGGTCTTGTTTTCTTTTATTTTCTATAAACAGTACACACAAAACTAAAGAAATAAGCCAAATGAAATAAACAACATAAAACAAAACTAAAATTAAAAATAAAATAAAATAAAATAAGGGAAAGAGAGAGGCATAGAAACGGAAAAGAAAAACAAAAACAAAAAAATAAATATTATGTTGCAAGGATAGTTTTACCAACAAAACATGACAAGGGATTTATCAAGTATCATAAAAATTACATTGAGTGTCATTGATATTTATCGAAAATAATATGAGGTTCTTGGGTTTATCCTCATATACTAAATTAGTATGACTTTTTTAAATTATCTTTCCGCTTTATTTGAGGGGAACAAATGAATGAAGTCAGATTATGGAAGCTTTTTCGGGAGGAAAAATTCTCATTTAAAAATTTCGTACACCAAATTCTAAAGTAGTGAAGTTAAATTATATTTTATACTTTTTAAGTTATATATATATATACACACACACATTACATTACATAAAAACTGTAGGAGAGACGTCCTGAACCGTGTGAGTGTCCGGATAGGAAAACTACTGTAACTTTTGTTGTGGACAGAGATTGAGGGTTCTAATTCGAAAGCCTCATATAAGAAAGCAAAACACAATATCATATATTAACTAATCATTTCTCAAATACTATGATCATTCAAATCATAAGTCTTCAACAGTATATCATAAAAAATAAATATATAAGAGATGAAACTAAAAGTGAAAGAATATTTCGTATAATACAAGAGCATGCACCACATCACGCACATATACTTAGCAAGCTCCCGCACCTCCTCCGCCGCCATAACCCCCCCCAACATCTCCACCACCGCCGCCCCAACCCCCACCGCCATCGCCACCACCCTCACCACCATCGCCATTGCCATCAGCACCACCCCCACCACCATCGCCATCTCCAAAAGCCGCACCTCCACCATCGAAGCCTCCATGATGTCTCCTGCTAGGTTTGCCGGACCAGGAGTTGCAACAACTGCTAATTACCATTGCTATAACGAAGACAGAAACAGCTACCGTGATGGCTATGATTATTACAACTATACCGTGCATATTTTTTTTTTTAATTTATTTTGCAAGCTCTGGCGTGAGTTTAGAACTTCGAAGATAGCCTGCAGTTCTATATATACAGAGAAATATCACGTTGACAAGGTCCATAATTTTTGTTTCCTTTGCATATATTGCCACAATTTTTTTTATATTTTCAATTGAACCCCCTAAACTCTAGAAACTTCTCGCATTAATTTTTTTTCCCTCTGAAAAGTCTAACTTGCAGAATCAACAAGGGTTCCTTTGGATGGAAGTGAGGAAAGTGGAGAGAGATTATCTTTCTTTCTATCCAATAAGAATTTTGGAATTTTTATCTTGATATTAAGGGACGGGAGAGAGTAATATTATTTAAATAGACTAAATTGATACTATCTTACAAGATAAGACTGGGTCAAATTTGACGAGTATACGTGGACACTAATGAACGACTATTCAACACGAATTAGGGTTAGTTTGCTAAGACTGAACGTAACTTAGTTGTACTCTTTTTCATTTCTTTTTTTTCAAATAAAATTTTATCATAAGAAAGGAAATAGAACAATGAAAAACCTATCATGGGACTGGGCCAAAATTGATAGGAAATAAATGAATAGAAAATAGAAAAGAAAATAAAAAATCAAATCAAATCAAATCAAAATCACTCATCCCAATGTAAAAAATCATCCATGTAACCGGAATGATAATTTATTCACATTGATCTTGTTTATCCCATTGATCTTGTTGTAACTCTAATTGAAAATTGTAATTTTATTTGTTTCTTTTAGAAAATTACCTGAAACTCATCTTTATCGAAATTGACATCTTCACGAACTTGCCTAGGGGAGAGATTGAGATTTTCAATTGGTTGGGAATCAGAATCTTGATTAAAATTCTTATTAACCTCCAAATTCAATCCCTCAAATAAAACTTCTTCCTCTTCTTCAACCATGTTTCTAGGTTCATTTATCATGATACTAGCTGACTCATTCTTGTCTCCACATTTTTGTGTGCTAGAGATTATTTCTTTACCTCCACTCACTTCTCCAATCTGAACCTTGATAGACAAGCAGAAACAACACAATCAAACATAATACCTTTGAAAGTGTCTTACGTTTGTTGCCCATCTTCCAAATTAGTTTTACACACACGATTATCCTTGTTTCTATTGTCTAGACTTTTTTCCTCAATGTTGGCAGCCACTTCGTCCTCCTCTATTACTTCAACTGCCTCTTGATTTCCTTGTGACCAAGAGTGACTGATATTTTCCCCAATAACAATATCGTCGAGCTTTTTAGCTTCCTTCTCAGCAAGAACTGCATTACTTTCTTTGTTATTGGGTTGCTTCTCATTAATTATTTGCTTTGGATCTTTTGGGTGAGATATTAGTTTACAAGAAATGTTCTCATGGCGTTGATGATTGCAATGGGTGCAATATAAAGGAATCTTTTCAAAATGAATCGGTTGCCAAAATCCACTTCCATTTTCACCTTTACCGATCCAAACTCTATTCGGTCAAGACTTTAAAAGAATTATTTCAGCACACACTGTCGCCAGATGTGGCTAAGATAGCTCTATAGTAGCATAGTACAATTTCAAAAGGAGCAGTTCTTATGCAGCAAAGACATCATGTGGTATATGAAAGTCGAAAGCAAAATGACATTGAGAAGTGGTACACTGTCCAAGAGAAGGATTTTTGTAGAATTTGACTATCAGTTAGAGTACAAGCCCGGGTGAGTTAACGTCATAGTAGACGCCTTAAGCCGTAAGGTTGAACTAGCATATATTAGTAGTCCCAAATACCCATTGCTCGATCACATTAAGGAGGGACTTCAACACGATCCCCTAACCAAAACTCTTGTTAGTATGGCCAATTATGGGAGGACGCGACGCTTTTGGCTAAGAGATAACCTTCTGTATACAATAGAGGACAAACTTTAAGTCCCTAAGTAGCAAAACCTTTGAAATGAGTTAATAAAGGAAAGCCACGATTCAAAGTGAGCTATACGTCTCGGCATGAGGTGTATCATAGCGTTAATGGATGATGTTTACTATTGGCCTCGTATACAGAATGACATAGAAGTCTACGTCAGAATTTGTCTTGTTTGTCAGCAAAACAAGGTGGAGCAACAACACCTAGCGAGATTGCTAGAACAGTTACCCATACTGGAACGACCATAAGAGACTATCTCCATGGATTTCATATCAGCCCTACCAAAATCAGAGGGTTGTGGGAGCATTGTGGTGGTAGTCGATTGATTTAGCAAGTATGTCGCATTCATTCCTACACTAGTCAACTATACTGTAGATGAGCCAGCCCGATTTTTTCTGAAGAATATGATAAATCTATGGGGAGTTCCTCAATATATTGTCAGTGATTGAGACCCTTAATTCACTAGTCGATTTTGGACATAATTGTTCAAATTACTAGAGATGGATTTGGACTTCTCAACAAGTTTTCATCCACAAACCGACGAGTAGACAGAGAGAATCAATACTTTGCTGGAATTATACTTGCGACACTATGTTAGTGCCAATCAAACTGACTGGGCCAAATTACTCGACGTGACACAATTCTCATACATTTTGCAAAAGAGCGAGGTGACCAATCAAAGCCCTTTTGAGATTGTTATGGGAAGGCAACCGTTGACACCTAGTGCCTTAACAATGAGCTATGATGGGAAGAGTCCGACAGCGTACAAATTCGCTAAGGTGTAGAACAAACAGACCGACATGGCTAGGGCGTACCTAGACAAAGCAGCCAAGAAAATGAAGAAATGGGCGGACAAGTCTATACAAACATTGGAGTTCAATGAGAGGGAATTGGTTCTTGTGAAACTTTTGTCACAACAGTTCAAATCTCTACACAAAAGTTCATAAGGGCCTTGTTTGGTATTACAAGGGCCCCTTTCCGGTAATAAAACGTGTTAGGAACGTCTCTTACCAACTCATTCTCCTACCAAAGTTGAAGATACATCATGTCTTCCACGTTAGTTTCATGAAGCCATATCATGAAGACATAGAAAAACCAGAACGCGGGGTATCAAAACGAGAACCAACTAAAATAACCACCTCTTTCAACAAAGAGGTTGATTGCATACCAATCAATTGGGTCATATAAAAGTGAGGTGTGCCAAATTAATTACCATGAGTATTTTGTCAAGTAGAAGAATCATTCGGATATTGAAGCAAGTTGGGAGCATGAAGACCAACTGTGGCAATTCGCAAATTATATCCAAAGGTTCAAGGACGAAGGCGTGATGAGGACGTCACGAGAATAGGTGGGGGCGAATGTAACGTCCCTCACACCTTGGCCTTACTACTAGGGAAATTCTCTATGTATGGAAGCCAAGTCTTATATATATATATATAGGGTAAGGGAGGATGATACTCTTGGAGGCTTCCAATTTTCTAGAATATTATAAGATATTGTAGAAAATTGTGGAGTATCCTTGATACCCAATTTTCTAGAATTATCTTTTGTAAATATTTAGTCGAATTCTTTAGATGATTGATTGTAGTCGTTAGATCGAAATGATCTCGACCGTCCATTGTAAGACCCGTGGCCTATATAAAGGGGAGAAAACTCATTTACTCCTCATCAAATTGTAAACAAGCAATACATGTTGATTATATTTTATAACCACAATGAAACAGAATTAAATAATAAACTAAAACATACATGGATTATAGGACACAACAATGAAAAATGGTAATCAAAAGCGTACATGTCTCGACCATTGCAGGAGATTGAACTATCGCAGTGGATTACTAACTAGGTCTTCCTCCCTATGATCTAGATTATATTGGTGGCGGTTCTCAATGTGAAGAAACCCCTTAATCTAGACTAGGGAGGAGACCTAGTTATACATACTAGGGTTTCTCGTTGGGCCCACCCATAACGGACTTCAACGAAACACTAAACATACACTTACCACATAATTGGGTTTCTAAATAAAAGACGTCATAGTCCAAATCAAAATATAATCACTAATTATTTAGGCTGCTTAAATAATAGACTATCCATTAACCTATTTTTGTAAAACAATCAATTCAATTAATGTTAGCCCATAAAAAATATTCCAACATTCTCCCACTTAGGTTACATTAATTGAATAAATTTAATTTTGAAAATAAGACTTTCGGATTAATAACAAAAAATAAAAATAAAAATTGGTGTGGCCACACTTTTTGTTTAAAGAAATGATAATCTACAAGTAGTATCTTGATAAACTTATTCGATCCAACGTGATCTTAATATTAGTTTACGATAGTCTATATGTTAATCTCAACAAATATAAAACTTTCATACTCACAAATACTTGTAACCATATCGATATAGATCATAAGCCTAGTAGTGTAGTAAGAAACCAATATCAACATGTGATCATTATCAATATGTATTATTCTTATTGGTCCTTATTACAATTTCTCAACAAAATTAAATTGTAATTGCAATTTCTAGAAAAAATGAAGTTGCTAATTATAGTTTCTCAATAAAATGAAATTATTGCAATTTCTCAACAAAATAAAATTGGTAATTGCAGTTTCTTAACAAAATGAAACTGTTACAATTTATCAACAAAATAAAATTGTTAATTGTAGTTTCTCAACAAAATAAAATTGCTGCAATTTCTCAACAATATAAAATTGTTTGATTTTAACAAGTCATCTGTCATTAACAATACATCACAAAATCTAAAAACAGTGATTTGTGACAACTAAAAGTATACAACTGTAATTCTTAAGGCACAATATCTTAAGATACCATATTATATAATCAATTCAAATAATATGATATGTAACAATATAATACGCAATAATAGTAATCATCAAATAGAGTTTAATTTTGCAAAACACATAATAATAGTGGTCACAACATAATCATCGAAATAAATAGAAATACAAAAATTCTACTAAACCAGATAATCAAAAGACTCAATGACACTCATATTCATAACATGTTCCTTGAATACTATGGGTATTAAATCTTGGTTTAATATAATCAATTTAAATAATATAATATGCAATAATGATGATCATCAAATAGATTTTAATTTTGCAAAACGCATAACAATAGTGGTCACAATATATCATAGAATTAAAGAAAAAAAAAACCCTACTAAACCAGAGAATCAAAATGCTCAAATAAGTATAAACGACACATTATAAGAATCAATTGTATCATCATAATGTCTCCTTTGGGTTGAGTCTATAATAAATAATTAGTCTTTAAGTATGAAGATCAACAAAATAAGAAACATTTTATAACAATAATGATCAATGCTTACATGACACAATCATCGTAATAAAAGAGATTAAAGAGATTCCCATTACATCAGGGAAACAATTTAGAATTTCACTGTGGCATTATTGTTGTTCACAACAAAAAGAAATTACTTTTACAAAAAATTGCAACTAGATCAATTATAGGCAATAGGCAAAATACTCAATTAAGGATAGGCAATACAATATAAGAATCAATTTTGTTATCATAAACTCCCCTTTAGGCAGAGTCTACAATAAATAATTATTCTTTAATCATGAAGATCAACAAAATAAGAAAAATTTACAGATTTAAAAATATATCCCCTTTGGGTAGATTGACCTTTAAATCCATATATCCCCTTCAAAATATAATGAATCAAATAATCTTTCAAAATTCATTCTCTTTGAGTAAATAAATTTATCAAATTATTTATCTCCCATAATATTCTCATGCAATTAAATTAATTTACACAATAACCTCCTTTGGGCAGGTGAATGTACAAATTAATCTTAAATTTTTCCATAACAAAAATAGAAACTCAAAAACTTACAAACTATGTTGGTTAAAACACTTTGATAAAATAATTTCAACAATTCATAAGCAAACGTTCTAAATTGAAAAAATTAAATAATATTACCCAACAATTAAATTAATCAGCACAATAACCCCCTTTGGGCAGGTGAATGTACAAATTAGTCTAAAATTTTCTCATCAACAAAATAGAAACTTAAAAACTTGCAAACTATGTTAGTTAAATCACTTTATTAAAATAATATCAACAATTCACAAATAAACGTTCTAAATTGAAAAAATTAAACAATATTGCCTAACAATTAAATTAATCTGTACAATAACCCCATTTGGGCAGGTGAATGCACAAATTAATCAAAAACAAATCTCATCTAGGAACTCAAAAACTTGCAAATTATGTTGGTTAAATCACTTTGATAAAATAACCTCAACAATTCACAAACAAACGTTCTAAAATGGGAAAATTAAATTATATTACCCAACAATTAAATTAATCTGTACAATAATCCCCTTTGGGCATGTGAATGTACAAATTAATCTAAAATTTTTCTATCAACAAAATAGGAACTCGAAAAATTGAAAACTGTGTTGATTAAATCACTTTAGTAAAATAATTTCAACAATTCACAAGCAACCATTACAAAATGAAAAAATTAAATAATATTGCCCAACCACAACAGTTCATATTAGTAATATATATGCATATGATCAAAACAAGTTGAAGTAGGTTACAAAATATACTTTTAATGATCAACGATCAATTATAATTGTAAGAATTTGAACAACAAGTTTATCACACACTTAAACTAATTATTAAATTAGTCTCTATTTAGAATAAATAAATTAAGGGCTTGAAATTTTTAAAACTATAATTAATCATAATTAGTATTTTTATGAGTTTCTTAATATGAACCTCAAAAGGCCGAAAATTATAGTTAAGAAAGTCAAATTAGTTAAGAAATTACATAAGTCCAAATCCAAAATCAATATCTATATACTGAGCCCATACCTAGATCCCTACCAAGATATTCTTGTCAGGGTGATAATATTTTCAATTCAAAGCTTTCTTATATATTCATGAATAATTTATCCATATTAGTAATTCCATCAGACTTGTTAATTAATAAATAATTAATGGTCCAACAGGTCCATCAGAATTTATGTATAACTCATTAAATACTTTAAGGGCCAGACAATACAAGAACAAACCCATGCGAAATTGTACAAAAATAACTCAATACTTTTCTTCCATTCCAAAATACAAATATATTTCCTCAAACATAACCCAAATTCGAAAAATGAAAGATCTCATTTCTATTGATGGAAGATGTAGTAATAACCAAATTAATTATTAATATCATACCTAGCCCACTAAGAATCTTGAATATATATCATACAAACGATTACCTACGACCACTTTTTAATAGTGCTCTATTTAATTTAACTTTCATCAGGTTACCAAAATAAAATAAGGATATAATTCTTTCAATCATGTCATTCATCATGTAAATATTTCACAAAGACAACAAATAGAAAGATAAGGAGTCAATCCACTTTAGGATTCCTAACCATTAAATATATAAATAATGTGGGGATTCAACATACCCCCTCACACGCAGGGTGAACTTCACAAACCGTTGCGAACGATTTTCAGAAATTCCAAAAACAATATGTCAAATTAAATATGTTAAAAAATCATTTTCCTTACTTGACCCTTTCAACAATATACACCATATCAAATTATTTTATTAAAAGCAACATTTATGTATTTCAACTCATTAAAGCAACAAAATTTGTCAAGAGACTTGCTAATATCACCCATACAATGATCAAAACCTTATATGTGTTGATGAAAAAGTTATGGATAGAGAATTATAGAAATCTTAACTTAATGGAATGTTGAAAACTTGCCAATTTAATGGAGTTTTTGTTTCTAAATAATTGTGCTACCTTACGCAAATGTGTGAATACTAATTTCACACATCGATTTGATCCCTTGTCAGAAAAAGTTCACCAATAATGTTTGCTTATTGGTTCATCTTCTTTTTCATTGTTATTATTGCTATTATTTAGAAACAATAATCTAGTCTCCTCCGAGGGAGATGGAAATTAAGAGGCTTGTAAAGATCAGTTGACGAAAATCAATTTCTACTACAATACTCTCGCATGAGCCAAAATTCAAAATATCTATCTCATACGATAGAAATTGAATACATAATTGTTAGGCATTTATTTTCCTAGAAGGTAACGAGATTTATTTACTTCCACAAACCCTTCAACTTTAGTGGGCACAATGTTCTTAATTTAAGCAACTGCAATCCTATTCCAAATCAATTAACATAATTTCTATAAATATTTTAACCGAAAATCATGCTTAAAAATAATTTTAAGCTAATTAAAGCACATAATAAGTAATAATTAATTAAAATTATTTTTAATCCTCAAAATATAAAATAAATTATCCAAAAAATAGATAACGGGAAAATGAGTGCAAAGGAAAAATTGAGACCCAAAACGGATCCCGTATACACTCTCATGCGGCCCGCGTGCTAAGCCCTACACATGAGGCTTGCAAGGCCTAATTGGAGGTCATCTTCAACCTTCAGCCGAGTCTGAAAATCGGGACATGCTACCCGGTCGTGACCCGCTCAATTCAAACTACTAAAGACAAGTTCATGCAATAAGGTTGTGATCACGTGTAGGAGGGAAGAGGCTTGAGTAGTACTAAAAAGAACTAATATTAGCATGAGGTTGTTGCTTAAGGGAGGCATCACAGGGCTTCTGAATTAATAATAAAAGAAGAGTTGTGAAACCGTAAGACCAATTCGCGGTCTTGCATTTAATGCTCCACATGATTCCAAGCTCCTAAATCTTCTTATTACGAGGAAAAAGAATTCAAATAATTGTCCTTCCCTAATTGCCATGAGACCATTCATTTTATATTGTTATTATTGGCTTAAATTACACTTCTCACCGACTAAGTTCTAAAGTCTCCATGGTATATGATCGAAACAAATCTCAATCCATATTTACACAAAACACCCCCAACCTTAATCCATGAATCAAAAGGAACAAAGTCTGTTTCAAAATTTTAGGGCCCATTAAACATAGGCCTAGTAGACAAAGTTAATTCTAGTCAAACTTTAGGGTCTTATATGTTTAAAATTGAAACTACTTGGATTAAAGTGATATTCTAGTAAAACTTCCAGGGTAGAAAGTGTCAAAACCTCAATAATATTAAGAGCAAATTTCTAGGATGACTTTTTAAAAAACCCTATGCCGCTTCCCAAAAGGTGTTTATGTTTAAAATGAAACTATTTGGATCAAGGTGATATTCTAGTCAAATTTCCGGGGTAAAAAGTGTCAAAACCCTATTTCTAATTTTAAGAGCAAATGTCAGCATGCATTGCAGCCGCCTCAAATTACAGGGGTACTAACTCGAAAACCTATTTCAAAATCCTAACCCTAATTTCAATACCCTATGTATTGCAGCTGCCTCATCTCTCTCCCCACCATCCATATTGCAGCCGCTTCCTAAATCGAAACCCTATTTCCGCCTCCCTTTGCCGCCCCGTCTTCGAAAACAATCCCCATCGCCAAATGAAACCCAGAACAGTAAACCCACCACCTCACCACTTCCTCCCGAAACAGAGAACGGCGGAGAGGAAGAGGTGTCCGGAAACCTGATCCCAGCGAGGTGCCAATGACTACCTCATAATTTCAAGAGTTTTCGAGTGTTTGGGGTGTGGTTTTCAACTGCATTTGTTTTGTTTCCAGAGAGACGGAGAGTTAAGGTGATGGACCGGCGGCGGAACACGAAAGTCGAAATGACGGAGAGGAGCGAAGATAGAGAGGGAAGAGAAGTGCGTCGGAGATGGATTTTCAACACGAAGGTGGCATTCATTTAGTGTTTCTGTTTCAGTGGTGTATGTTCACATAACATTTGAAACGAAAAATCATGGAGTAAAAAAAAAAGGGACAATTGGTAGGAGGTCCTATATTTAAGTTCTAATTGGTCAAAAGTCCTACATGTGGTAAAAACTTTTGATTTAGTCACATCTCTTTTAAAACGCAGAAGCCTTATTCATGTAATAATCACGCGTTAGTTACATGTAACTATTTTCTGTGTAATATCACTGTATTAGTTACAGGTAACTAATTTTTTTTATTTTTTTTTTTCCAGTTACATATTCCAATAATATGTAACTTTTAGTTACATGTTTCTGATATGTAATTAAAAAGTTTGATATTTTTCAATTACATGTTTTAATAATATGTAACTTTTTAGTTACATATCTTTGATTTGTAACTAAAAAGTTTGATATTTTTCAGTTACATGTTTTAATAATATATAACTTTTTAGTTACATGTCTCTAATTTGTAACTAAAAAGTTTGATATTTTTCCAGTAACGTCACAAAATATTATATGTAACTAAAAAGTTTGATATTTTTCCAGTAACGTCACAAAATATTATATATATATTGTAACATGTAACTAATATTATATAAACTCATGTAACTAAAAATGCTTAAATATGTGTGAAAAGTAACAATTATGAAATTATAACTAACATTAGTTACATGTAACAGAATTCACTATAAAAATCGAATGTACTCACTAAAAGACTCTCTACAATCCTTGCAAAATTCCTACAATTCCTGCAATGCGGGATTAAAATACAAGTGGAATCTAACTTAAAGGATTAAATCAAAATCTAATAACACAAAAAGACTTTTCACCAATTAGACTTAAAAAAAGAGACTTTTCACCCATTTTTCCAAAAAAAAAATTCTATGTATAGTTTCCCAAAATTTATTCTGAAAATGAGGAACAGAACTGAAACAATATTTTTTTTTCGTAAACCTTTTGGAAACATAAATACTAAGGCCTCATCTCTTTAGACTTTCTGTGTCCAGATTTCTTTTTCTGTTCTTAGTTTCTGTGGAAACTGAAACAGAAATACTACGGACGCCAAGTAACCAAATTCATCTCTAGAAAAATCTTTCTATTACAGTCGATAATCTAACCTAAGTTAACAACAAGAATAAAGAGGAACAACAACCTTAAAGTTCTACAATCAATCGAACAAAAAATTCATATGAAATCGTGGCTCAAAGATTTGGTTTCGAAAATAAATAAAAATAAAAATTTGTTTTTAATTGTAAATCTTAAATCATGTATGTTAACTCCGATACCACATGTTGATTATATCTTATAATCACAATAAACAGAATTAAATAATAAACTAAAGCATAGATAGATTATAGGACACAATAATGAAAAATAGTAATCAAAAGCATACCTGTCTCGGCCATTGTAGGAGATTGAACTGTCGCAGCGAATTACTACCTAGGTCTTCCTCGCTATAATCTAAATTATTGTAGAGGCAGCTCTCAGTGGGAAGAAATCCCTTAATCTAGACTAGAGATGAGACCTAATTATATATATTAGGGTTTCTCATTTAACCCTCCCATAACGGGTTTCAATGAAACCCTAAACCTACATTTACCACTTAACTGGATTTCTATATAAAAGATGTCACAGCCCAAATCAAAATATGATCACTGATTATTTGGGCTACTTAAATAATAGACTATCTATTAACCCGTTTTTGTAAAACAATTAATTCAATTAATGTTAACTCATAAAAAATATTCCAACAATACAAGCTTTCCATTCCTCCAAACTCTCTTGCTCTCTTTCCCTTAAAAGTTTTCTAACTTCCTTATTCATTTTTTCTCAAAATTTATTGGTTGATTGTCTTGATTAGATTTACTTAGCATTTTCAAGGGAATGAAATCGAGGTTAAGTACTGCACAGTTATTCCCAAAAAGTAAGTATGTGACATGTTATCATATGATTATAGAAGAAATATTATTATGGGTTGTGTATTTTATTGAATTCAAACTTCACTACTTATAAAAGGAGAGAGATGAATTACAAAAGGAAACACAATATTAAATATGGAAACAATACAATGAAAAGGAAACATCATAAATTCAAATGTAAATAAGGAAGGATCATAATAGAAAATATACAAAAGGAAATATTCCTTTTGTATATTTCCTAATATGCTCCCGCAAGATGGTGGTCTATGTGGAACACCAATCTTGGACTGCACCGGGCAGTAGCTGAACTTCGGAGGCGCGCTGTAGCTCGTGTGGAGCACACTGGAGCGCGACGGGCTGCGTTGGACCGCGCATTGCAGAGAAGGAGGGAGAGAGAGATGGATCCACATCTGGTGGATGGAGACGCGTTGTAGTGCGACAGTGTAGCGCGAAACAAACTATGGTTGTCCCTCCAAACAAGTGTTTGGCCGCAGGTACGAACCGCTGACTTGTAGATGCCCCTCAACTGCTACACTTTGTTGGTTGGAATGGAAGAAACTACATTAACGGTAAGAAAATCGATTTAGAGTGTAGATTTGATGGAGAGGGATTGGGGATTTAAGGAGAGGGAGAGAGATTTGATGGAGAGGGATTCGCGGCGGCTGTCCAGAGATCTCCTATTGAGATGTATGGAACTAGCAGCGGGTTTCAAGGAAGATAAGGTCCAAGAATTAGAGTTTTGGTCCGGAGAAACTGAACAGACGGTGGAGAAAGTGGAAAATCGGAGCATGATGTTAAGTGTGACATCCCCCTCCAGCTGGTAACAGATCGAAGAAGTGGAAAATCAATTTAACCAAAGGAAACGCATGGAGGAAGGCAAGAAGAGAAGGATTGCCATAGAGAAGAACAATCTTCGGGGAGGGAGAGAGATCGCAACAGAGTTGCTCCACGCTCGGATGACGAGCAAGAAAGAAGATTGGTATGACAGGAGGTGAAATTCCTTCCGAAACAGTGGGAGAAGAGGTCTGGAATTTCGGCAATTCCTACAGCAGCGCAGGCTGCAGTCGCTGGTGGCAATGACATCAGCGGCGGTTTGGTTCGTAAAGCAAGCGACAAGAACACTGAAGGCGGCTATTGGGAGAAGGATGACCTGTTCTTGCAGGATATATTTGCTCAGGAAACTGCTGTGATAAGATCAGTTGAGGCTGGAGCAAGGCTGACGAAGCCTGGAACAGAGGCAACAAGGCTGTGGGAGAGAGAGGGAGATCTGTGGTGAGATGGACTGGTGGGTATGAAGCTCTAGACTGGAACATGGCATCCACTGTTTGGGCTCAGCATCTGAGAGGATGTGAAGAGGAGGTTTTACAAGGACTAGTGCAAGTCCAAGAAGAAGGCCTTCACAAGGTACTCAGAGAAATTTGAGAGTGACGAAGGAAAGAAGGATACTCAATCTCAGTGGGAGAAAGTGAAGTATGCAACCGTGATTCGTGCATTTCCTTACAAGTAGTGCATCGGTTGTGAACCCTAGTTTTACAGGTGGAGAAGAGCGTGTGCCCGTTGTGGCACTGATGGAATTGGTACAAAGAGGGCATTCTAGAAGCTCATGGACACTGGTGGTAAGGATGAATTGCGGATGAAAAAAAAAGAAAAAAGGAAGTAATAGAATGGGTTTTAGAAGAGAAAAAAAAATGAGAAATAAGTAGCAAAACTTGTTTCATGGCAGCCACCGTCGGAGTTCGTAGTCGGAGGCCATGAAGGCCGGCGGCGACTGTAAACTTTCTCTCTATAGGCCTCTAGGATTTTTTGGATCGAAAGCTCTGATACCATATAGAAGAAATATTATAATGGCTTGTCTATTTTATTGAATTCAAACTTCACTACTTAGGAGAGGTGAATTACAAAAGGAAACACAATATTTTATTAAATATGAAAACAATACAATGAAAAGGAAACATCATAAATTCAAATGTAAATAAAGAAGGATCATAATTGAAAATATACAAAAGGAAATATTGCTTTTGTATATTTCCTAATAATGATCACCAGCCGCTTCATTCCCCGCGCCCACAACGTTAAAGTATCGAACCATTTTAATCTGCATTTTATTTATTATTTTGCAACCTCTAGCGTGAGTTTAGAACTTCGAAGATAGCCTGCAGTTCTATATAGAGAGAAATATCACGCTGACAAGGCCTAGAATTTTTGTTTCTTTTGCAAATATGGCCACAATTTCTTAATATTTTCAATTGAACCCTCTAAACTCTAGATATATTTCATCCATTAATTTTTTCTCCTCTGAAAAGTCTAACTTGCAGAATCAACAAGGGGGGCGGAGTTCTAAGGGTTCCTTTGGATGGAAGGGAGGAAATTGGAGGGAAAGGGAGGAAGATTATCTTCCCTTCTAAGTTCTATTGGATGAGAATTCGTGACTAGGTCAAATTCAACAAGTATATGTGCACACTAATGAACGGCTATTCAATACACATTATGGTCAATTTGCTAGTATTTATACTTTTGTACTCTATCAACGTGTTGGTCAAATGTAGAAAATCGTTGACAACATGAAAATTGTTGGGAAAATGATTCTTATGTCCTAAATTCTAACACCCATTTGGTTCACCGGAATCAGGATGAAATATAATCGTCATTCCACTCTTTATTTCGATTATCTTATTTGGTTGTCTAATGAAATCAAAAATTTGATTCCATTGAAATGAAAGTTGATGGAATTAAATTTCATATCTAATGGGCTGGAATCGGCCCAACTTATTGGAATGAAAAAATGAAATTCTAAAAAAGTTCATTTCTTCTTTTACCTTAATCAATTTGAGTTATATTTGACATATTTTTTATCGTCTAAATATGGACTAACATTTTGAGATGTAAATATGGACAAATATCTTCTTTAGTATTTGAACTTATTTTTTTATTATTGTTTTTTTTAATCTTTTGTCCATTCATCTCTTTTATTCATTTTATAAGTTTTTGAATAAAAATTATAATCATTTTATTTATTTGTTGGTAGATTTTGAATATATTTTTTTGGATATTACTATGTTGTGTAGCCATTTTTTTAAAATTATTATTATTATTAACTATATATGTAAAAGGACATTATAGAAATTTTAATATATTTCACTATTCCATTTCTTTAAATATACAATAATAACCAAACAAAATAATTGAATTGTGATTCTATTGATAAACTCATTATATTTCTTACTTCATTCCATTTTTCTCATATTTTATTCCACTCTGATCCTATTTCATCATCCTATTTCATCCGACCAAACAAACCTTACAAGTAATATACCTTCGGTCTCTTTGATGTTTTAGTTGATTTTTTGTCATGCGGATATTCCTTTCATTATTTTCAAAATCTTAAATGTCATTTTAAGTTTATTTTGTGAATATTTTCATCATTTTCTTTATTTGTTATTAGTATTTATACTTTTGTAGAAAAAATCATTGACAACACTTCTAGAAAAAATAATTATGCATAATGGTATATGGAAGATGTTAACTATGTAACTAAAAAATATATCGAAAATATCTAATTAAAAAAGATTAGTTGAATGTGTTTTTTAGGGACTGGCGGTAGCTAAAGAACTATGGCAGGTCGATAAACGACAATGCAAGTAAAAAAGTTCTGATTTTGATAAAACATGAAACCTGATAAAGATATCTAATTAATTAGATTAATTAGTTACCATATCTAAACTTACTAATTAGATTAATTATATTAGATTAATTAGTTACCATATCTAGGCCTTTTTCTTTTTGGTTAGAGATTATATATGTGTGTGTCTATATATATATATATATATATATATATATATATATATATATATATATATATATATATATATATATATATATATATATAATTTTGTTGAATGTAAAATGACTTGACATATTTTATCAACCTCTTTATGTTATCAGAGTAAGGTTCGTAAACCTCTCACCTCACGAAAACACTAAACATTTCTCTTATTTGCTACAGCAGCCACAGCTTCTTTCTCTCCCATCTTTGCTACAACAATCGTTTCTTTCTTCTTGGAGCAGAGAATAGAAATCTGTTCTTCTGCGATCTCCCTATCTCCTCAATTTTTCGCCGTCTGCCTCTCATTCCGCAGCTGTTTGCTCGCTTCTCTTCCTCCTTTATCGTCCACGATTTCCCTCCCACCTTAAGTTATCGCCATCTGCCTCACATCAAACCGTCGTCGTCTCCTGTTTCTCACACCAAAACCCCCCGAAACCTCTTCCCACTGTTATCAAACAACCCCAACCACCACTCTCAGTCTCTCACATCCCTGCGATTCCTCTCTCTCTCTCTCTCCCTCTCCCATCGTCTGCGTTTTTTTTAGAAACAGCCCCACCCATTTTATCCTGAAATTGTAGAAACTACCCAACTAGTTTCTAAAATTTGTTAGTTACCCTAACCTTTCTGTCCAAGTTTCTTAAAAAATAAATTACAGAAATAGCCCCACCTTTTTTTCAAAAGTCACAACACCTTCTTTCCTCCACCTTCCAAACCGACATATGTAGAAGGAGTTCTATTTTTTTTATTTGGCCATGGCCATTGAAAACAATCAAGTTCTCCTACCCAATGCTCAAAAACCCACCTAACCTCTTACTATTATCAATATACACAACGCTGTGAAACTAACATCTACCAATTTAGGGGTTAGAATGTACTGCTGCGGATTTTACAGACTATATGTTGTATTTGGTTCCTTGTAACCGGAGTTTATTAATACAAGGTTGGGTTTTCCCGTAATACGTGTGTGTACTGTTGCGTTGGTGCGTTTCGGTAGTATTTCGGTGCATTCCGGTTGTATTTCGTTACAGGAACGTGTGTGTTTACAATTCTGTCGGTGTAATTCCGTTGCGAGGCAGTGCATTCACCGTGGGCTGACTGATTGTGCAACGATCAGGCCATCACTCGGTTGAAATTGGTGCTGAAAATTTCGACCCCGTGACAGTGGGTATCAGAGCAGGGCTACGAGTGGGCTCTGCGTCGGTGCAAAAACGACCAACAACGTTGGAGGAACGGGCGAAGGCGTTGGACCAATCCGTTGGGCGTGCGTCGACATTTTGCTGTTGGTGAACAGTAATGTGCAGGATGGCTCCTGCGTCCGGTATGAACAGTCGGCTGGAAGCGTTGGAGGATTATGTCGGTGCGCCACCGACGGACGGTGCAGTAAACCTGTCCGTGCAGAACGCTGAACTGAGGGTCGATCTGGTGAACCTGCGGAATTCTTTTGAGGAATTCTGTACCGATGCGACGGCCAGATTCTCGTCCATGGCGGAGGACGTGATTACGATGGCCGACGTTCTGAAAAGCAACCTCAAGTGCGTTGAGGATGAAGTTGCTGTTTTGAAGCAGAACGGTGCTGGACGGCGCACGTCAGAGGACGGACCAGCACGGATGAAGGTGCCGGAACCAACGGCATTTTCAGGCACACGGAGTGCCAAGGAGGTAGAGAACTTCCTATGGGACATGGAGCAATATTTTCAGATTGCTCGTGTCCGTGACGGTGATCAAGTTTCCATGTCAACGATGTACATGGTGGGCGACGCAAAGCTGTGGTGGCGAACGCGTGTGGCTGACAGCACACGTCCGGCGGTAGTGACGTGGGCAGACTTGAAGCGGGAACTCAGGGAGCAGTTCCTACCAACAAACTCGAGTTGGGTGGCTCGGGATCAATTACGGCGACTCAAGCACACCGGATCGGTGCATGAGTACGTGAAGGAGTTCACATCCTTGCTGTTGGATGTGAAAAACATGTCGGAAGAGGACAAGCTCTTCAACTTTATTTCCGGCTTGCAACTGTGGGCGCAAGCGGAATTGCGACGGCAGGGCGTGCGTGACCTGCCTACTGCTGTGGCGGCGGCAGACAGCCTGACCGACTACAACCTGACACGAGACGGTAGCGGAACAGACCAGAAGTCAGGTAGGAAAGGCAAGGAGAAAATGAACGAGGGCACGGAGTGGAAAATCAGAGGCGTGCAGGCCGACGTTTCTGACGGACCCCGTTCAAAATCACAACCGACATCGGCTGCGGGTAAGCACCGGGGTTGTTTTATCTGCGATGGTCCTCACCGGATGAGGGACTGTCCGAAGAAAGAAAGACTGACGGCGCTGGTTCGGGCGGAATCAGACGAGGACGTCTCTGGACGGGAGACGGTGCGCGTCGGTGCAGTGTTGTTGGCAGACAACAACGAGCAGACCAGGAGTGGTCTGAAAACGGGTATGTAATGAACCTGTTTGGGATGTAGGATACCGGAAACAGTCCTATGTCCCGTGCTGAAAAATAACCGGAGGAGGCTGGTTATTTATGGGTTTCCAAACGGGCGTCTGACTTCGTTGGAGGAACGTTGGAGTGTTGGACCAAGTCGTTGGACGAATGTTGACACTGCGTTGCTGGAGCGCAACGGACAGACCGGGAGCGGTATGAAATTGGCTGTGTGCTGCCAATTTTTAAACGGACACCTTACACCGTTGGAGGAACGTCGGAGCGTTGGACCAAGTCGTTGGGTGGACATTGAAAATACGTTGTCAGTGGACAACAATTCTGACCGAGTGCGGTCTGAAATCAGGTACGCTGCGATTCCTGATTTGGGGCATTTGGATTCTCGAAAACATCCTATGCCCGTGCTGAAAAATAACCGACGGTGGCTAGTTACCGTTGAGATCTCCATACGGGGTTTGCGGTAGCAGACTGGTGGACATTCTGGTCATGGACGGTGCTCTGTGGCCAACACGTTGCAACAGATTGCAACGGACTGGTGGAGAAATACTGCTGGCAGAACGAGGAGGCTGTGGCGGTATCATCGGCATAGACGTATGCCAAATTCAGTTGATGCGGTACTAACTGGGCTGGTGGTCAGTCCGAGTCACGGACGGTGTTTCTGTGGCAAAAACGTTGCAGTGAGGTGCAACGGACAGGGGTCAGAGTCGGCGGGCAGATTGTGAAGACTGTGGCTGACGCAATTGATGAACACGTTGCAGGGAGTTGCAACGGAACGGTGCAAGTCTGGGTGCAGATTGTGTAGGCTGTGACAGATGCAATTTGATAAACACGTTGTAAATGATTTACAACGGAACGGTGAGAGTCTGCGGGCAGAATGAGGAGACTGTAGCGGACAGAAATTAACAAACATGTTGCAACGGATTGCAACAAACGGTGAACATGCTGCTGACAGAATGAAACGACTGTGGCAGAACGGGTGGCATCGGTGCATGCCAAATCCAGTGGATTATGCTGGGCACGATCCGACGAGGACGTCGGGTTCTTTCAGTGGGGGTGGTTTGTTAGACCCTAACAATGCTGGAGGACCAAACAGCACCAACTTGGTGCGATTTGCTACCGGACATGGTGCATGTGGCATGGATGGCTTCGTTGGCAGAAAGCGCACCAGATTGGTGCCTACTGTTGGGCAGCAGCGTTGTGGCACAACACCGGTGGGTGTTGGGCAGTGCGGAAGACCTCGGTGCGGGACCGAGGCAAAATGGTGCAACGTAGGTGCAACAATACGTTGTAAATGGTGCCTTGGACGCGGCAACACACGTTGGAGGAGCGGGGTGGCGCTGGACCAAGCTGTTGGGCAGGCGTTGGCAAAAGGAGCACCAGATTGGTGCCTACCGTTGGGCAGCAGCGTTGTTGCACAACACCGGCGGGTGTTGGGCAGTGTTGATGATCTCGGTGCGGTACCGAGGCAGAACGGTGCAACGGAGGCACAACGGTACGTTGGAAACAGTGTCATGTGAGCGGCGTGACGGACTGTTGGGAACGACGGTGCATTTTGGTGCGAAAAATGCATACGGCGTTGGGACGTCGTTGGGCAGAACGATGCAACAAAATAGAACGTAGGTGCAACGCTACGTTTTGGGCTGAGTCATGTAGCGGCATGATGCACCGTTGGGCAACGGTGCATTCTGGTGCGAAAATAGCACACGGAACGTTGGCAGTCGTTGGGTGCAACGACACGTTCCGGCCATGCAGGCGGTGTGGCAAAACGTTGGCAAACGTTGGCAGATTACGGTACAAGATGGCAACGGGCAGACGTTGGGACGGTGCAAAAACGCTGGAAGAATGCTACCGGGTGAGCTGATGGACTGGTGGTTTCCAGACATGTGCAGTGCATGTGTGAGCAGTTCAGGGCAGTTCTTGGGCGGTTTTGGTTGGTTTTCAGACAGGAAAACCAACTCCTATGGTGCTGACATGTGTCGGACAGGTGTCATCTTTCTGCCTAAGCAGTTGGGGCTGTCAACTGCCGTTTCTGCCTATAAATTGTAACGTATTGGTCTGTTTTTAGGGGTTAGAATGTACTGCTGCGGATTTTACAGACTATATGTTGTATTTGGTTCCTTGTAACCGGAGTTTATTAATACAAGGTTGGGTTTTCCCGTAATACGTGTGTGTACTGTTGCGTTGGTGCGTTTCGGTAGTATTTCGGTGCATTCCGGTTGTATTTCGTTACAGGAACGTGTGTGTTTACAATTCTGTCGGTGTAATTCCGTTGCGAGGCAGTGCATTCACCGTGGGCTGACTGATTGTGCAACGATCAGGCCATCACTCGGTTGAAATTGGTGCTGAAAATTTCGACCTCGTGACAGTGGGTATCAGAGCAGGGCTACGAGTGGGCTCTGCGTCGGTGCAAAAACGACCAACAACGTTGGAGGAACGGGCGAAGGCGTTGGACCAATCCGTTGGGCGTGCGTCGACATTTTGCTGTTGGTGAACAGTAATGTGCAGGATGGCTCCTGCGTCCGGTATGAACAGTCGACTGGAAGCGTTGGAGGATTATGTCGGTGCGCCACCGACGGACGGTGCAGTAAACCTGTCCGTGCAGAACGCTGAACTGAGGGTCGATCTGGTGAACCTGCGGAATTCTTTTGAGGAATTCTGTACCGATGCGACGGTAGTGACGTGGGCAGACTTGAAGCGGGAACTCAGGGAGCAGTTCCTACCAACAAACTCGAGTTGCGTGGCTCGGGATCAATTACGGCGACTCAAGCACACCAGATCGGTGCATGAGTACGTGAAGGAGTTCACATCCTTGCTGTTGGATGTGAAAAACATGTCGGAAGAGGACAAGCTCTTCAACTTTATTTCCGGCTTGCAACTGTGGGCGCAAGCGGAATTGCGACGGCAGGGCGTGCGTGACCTGCCTACTGCTGTGGCGGCGGCAGACAGCCTGACCGACTACAACCTGACACGAGACGGTAGCGGAACAGACCAGAAGTCAGGTAGGAAAGGCAAGGAGAAAATGAACGAGGGCACGGAGTGGAAAATCAGAGGCGTGCAGGCCGACGTTTCTGACGGACCCCGTTCAAAATCACAACCGACATCGGCTGCGGGTAAGCACCGGGGTTGTTTTATCTGCGATGGTCCTCACCGGATGAGGGACTGTCCGAAGAAAGAAAGACTGACGGCGCTGGTTCGGGCGGAATCAGACGAGGACGTCTCTGGACGGGAGACGGTGCGCGTCGGTGCAGTGTTGTTGGCAGACAACAACGAGCAGACCAGGAGTGGTCTGAAAACGGGTATGTAATGAACCTGTTTGGGATGTAGGATACCGGAAACAGTCCTATGTCCCGTGCTGAAAAATAACCGGAGGAGGCTGGTTATTTATGGGTTTCCAAACGGGCGTCTGACTTCGTTGGAGGAACGTTGGAGTGTTGGACCAAGTCGTTGGACGAATGTTGACACTGCGTTGCTGGAGCGCAACGGACAGACCGGGAGCGGTATGAAATTGGCTGTGTGCTGCCAATTTTTAAACGGACACCTTACACCGTTGGAGGAACGTCGGAGCGTTGGACCAAGTCGTTGGGTGGACGTTGAAAATACGTTGTCAGTGGACAACAATTCTGACCGAGTGCGGTCTGAAATCAGGTACGCTGCGATTCCTGATTTGGGGCATTTGGATTCTCGAAAACATCCTATGTCCGTGCTGAAAAATAACCGACGGTGGCTGGTTACCGTTGAGATCTCCATACGGGGTTTGCGGTAGCAGACTGGTGGACATTCTGGTCATGGACGGTGCTCTGTGGCCAACACGTTGCAACAGATTGCAACGGACTGGTGGAGAAATACTGCTGGCAGAACGAGGAGGCTGTGGCGGTATCATCGGCATAGACGTATGCCAAATTCAGTTGATGCGGTACTAACTGGGCTGGTGGTCAGTCCGAGTCACGGACGGTGTTTCTGTGGCAAAAACGTTGCAGTGAGGTGCAACGGACAGGGGTCAGAGTCGGCGGGCAGATTGTGAAGACTGTGGCTGACGCAATTGATGAACACGTTGCAGGGAGTTGCAACGGAACGGTGCAAGTCTGGGTGCAGATTGTGTAGGCTGTGACAGATGCAATTTGATAAACACGTTGTAAATGATTTACAACGGAACGGTGAGAGTCTGCGGGCAGAATGAGGAGACTGTAGCGGACAGAAATTAACAAACATGTTGCAACGGATTGCAACAAACGGTGAACATGCTGCTGACAGAATGAAACGACTGTGGCAGAACGGGTGGCATCGGTGCATGCCAAATCCAGTGGATTATGCTGGGCACGATCCGACGAGGACGTCGGGTTCTTTCAGTGGGGGTGGTTTGTTAGACCCTAACAATGCTGGAGGACCAAACAGCACCAACTTGGTGCGATTTGCTACCGGACATGGTGCATGTGGCATGGATGGCTTCGTTGGCAGAAAGCGCACCAGATTGGTGCCTACTGTTGGGCAGCAGCGTTGTGGCACAACACCGGTGGGTGTTGGGCAGTGCGGAAGACCTCGGTGCGGGACCGAGGCAAAATGGTGCAACGTAGGTGCAACAATACGTTGTAAATGGTGCCTTGGACGCGGCAACACACGTTGGAGGAGCGGGGTGGCGCTGGACCAAGCTGTTGGGCAGGCGTTGGCAAAAGGAGCACCAGATTGGTGCCTACCGTTGGGCAGCAGCGTTGTTGCACAACACCGGCGGGTGTTGGGCAGTGTTGATGATCTCGGTGCGGTACCGAGGCAGAACGGTGCAACGGAGGCACAACGGTACGTTGGAAACAGTGTCATGTGAGCGGCGTGACGGACTGTTGGGAACGACGGTGCATTTTGGTGCGAAAAATGCATACGGCGTTGGGACGTCGTTGGGCAGAACGATGCAACAAAATAGAACGTAGGTGCAACGCTACGTTTTGGGCTGAGTCATGTAGCGGCATGATGCACCGTTGGGCAACGGTGCATTCTGGTGCGAAAATAGCACACGGAACGTTGGCAGTCGTTGGGTGCAACGACACGTTCCGGCCATGCAGGCGGTGTGGCAAAATATTGGCAAACGTTGGCAGATTACGGTACAAGATGGCAACGGGCAGACGTTGGGACGGTGCAAAAACGCTGGAAGAATGCTACCGGGTGAGCTGATGGACTGGTGGTTTCCAGACATGTGCAGTGCATGTGTGAGCAGTTCAGGGCAGTTCTTGGGCGGTTTTGGTTGGTTTTCAGACAGGAAAACCAACTCCTATGGTGCTGACATGTGTCGGACAGGTGTCATCTTTTTGCCTAAGCAGTTGGGGCTGTCAACTGCCGTTTCTGCCTATAAATTGTAACGTATTGGTCTGTTTTTAGGGGTTAGAATGTACTGCTGCGGATTTTACAGACTATATGTTGTATTTGGTTCCTTGTAACCGGAGTTTATTAATACAAGGTTGGGTTTTCCCGTAATACGTGTGTGTACTGTTGCGTTGGTGCGTTTCGGTAGTATTTCGGTGCATTCCGGTTGTATTTCGTTACAGGAACGTGTGTGTTTACAATTCTGTCGGTGTAATTCCGTTGCGAGGCAGTGCATTCACCGTGGGCTGACTGATTGTGCAACGATCAGGCCATCACTCGGTTGAAATTGGTGCTGAAAATTTCGACCCCGTGACACCAAGCCTATTGATTATCTCCTCAAACACTCCGCCAAAGGCTAAGTGCATGGTTTATGACTAATTAACCACGCCCACCACACCAATTAGTGACGTTAATCGCTCTCAAATTCCTGTAAATCCCATGAGACATTCAATGCCATAAGGTAATACTCATTTGTCTAATTTAAGCAATTATGTTGCCTATTCCCTCGAGCTGTTACTCTTACGCTAGAGAGACTTCGACGTGCACATACCCAGTTGGTTCTTGTGTAGCCCACTCTCAGCAAGTCGGCTCTCAAGATTTCAGCAAGACACTCAAAGAACATTTTAAAGAATCTACGGAACTCCAGCTCTCAAAGACTCGAGGCTCTACCTCGGTACTCCAACTTAACACCTACTCTTACATGGAATTTGATTAGACCATACTACTGGTGTCCGGTGCCAATTCTCGACACGCGCGCGCGCGCGCGCGCACACACACACACACACACATATATATATATATTGTGAATATGATTGAGAAGTGAAAGAATGAATTATATATTGATATATAAGAAAAAAGTATAAGAATACAACGATATATACACATATTTATAGGGGAAGTGGGGGTTAGAGTTTTTCCCTAATAGGCTACGTGGGCCAAGCCCATATGATACATTAACATCCCCCCTCAAACTCAAGGCAGTAAGTGGGAGGTGAACTTAAGTTTAGAAACCAGAAAGTGAAAGCGTCTGGGTGGGTGAGCCTTGGTGAAATGTTTACTGTTTGATCGATTGAAGTGCCGGATAGTATACAAACCGTATTCTGGAGAATGTAATGACGGCTGAAGTAGTAATCAGTATCGATGTGTTTTGTACGCTCGCAAAAGATATAATTATGAGCGATCTGAATTGCACTCATGTTGTCACATTGTAGGGTAGTGGCAACAGAAGAATAGATGCCCATGTCAGTGAGTAACCATTGAAGCCAAAAAAGTTATTGAGTTGCATCAACCATGGTACAATATTCAGTTTTAGTACTGGAGCAAGCAACCATAATTTGTTTCTTACTACACTAGGAAATGAGAGAATTGCCCAACACGAAATAATAACCAGTGGTTGAATATTTGTCTGTGGGGTCTTCGGTTATTAAATCTAAAAAACTATTATTTTGAATAACTTTTGATGATTTAATTACATATACATATTCACCTGAATAAGATCTTCAAAACAATACGTTTGCTAATTGTTTCTATCAATTTCGACATTTGCGCTAAATTTAACATGGAAATTTCAAAAGTTCATAGTTTTCATATTCACGTTGAATTGAACATGATATTGCAACACAATTTCATAAATCTATTTTGTTTTATTGTAAAAACTATTGTATTTAATAAATAAAAAAATTATCAACAAAAATTAGATTTAATAATAACGCATATTGTTGAATTCAACACATAATACATTATTTTGTTGAATTCAATAAATATTAAATTATACAATAAAATAAATATAGGTTTATGTTGTTTTGAAAGCAATGTGCTTTTCATATTCCTGTTGAATTCAACATCATACTTCCAAAATAGTACTTTAACAAAAACTTTATAGCTATTGTGCTGTTATTGTAAACACTATTAAATGATCAATGAAAAAAATTTCCCAAAAAAATAAAATAAAAATAAAAATTAGATTGAACTATGACGCATGCATGTTGTTGAATTCAACTCGTAATTTATCATCTAGTTGAATTAAAAAAAAATATTAAATTACTAAAGCATAATCCATACCTGAAGGCACGAGTGTAAAAAAAAAACCCATGTTTATACAATATTCTACACTTGTTTTATTAAATACAACAATTTTTTTAATAATATATATTACAAATACAACAAATTTTTTTAAAAATTTTAATCCGTGACTTATCAGAACATAAATATAGAAATATTTATTGCTGCTAGTCCACATAATACTTTAACTTCCAGATTCATCAAACACATCATATGACGTGATTAGTTAGCAATTTAATCTTGATTAAGAAACAAATAAGAGAACATACTTACTGCTCTATTGTAAGCAACAACACCACTGATTGCAATACGCTTAAGGAAAATAGAAATATAAAAAAACTATATAACTAAGTAACATTAATTCAACTCATTCAATTGAAGACTGCGAACAATATCTAAAGAACATCATCAACTAATACAATCTAAAGAACCATTTCACAGCACCTTTTTATGATATCAAGTTCTCTATCTCAAGTCTTAGCACAATTAAATGAAAATGATATTGCATGGATTCCTAATGAGAACAAACGAGTAAAGAGAAGTACCTAGATATATGCCTTTAGATAACTCTTGTCTCACTGTTCGAGGAAAGCCATCAAGAATACATCCCAATTCACCTTTTTGTCTCTCCAGCCTCAAATCTCTTTGATAATAAATTAATTTACAATTTTTTGCCAGCTACAAAATATAAGAAGTAAATGGTTAAATATGGAAAATGGGTAATCATAAGATTTTCTCACAGCTTGTCAAAGACAGATTTTCATGACTCTCACATTTAAGAACAAAGTAAGGGGAATTCAACTCTGAGATGCGTGAATCTCTTCCAATTTTGAGGACTATACACGACTTTTGACATTAAATATTATGAAAATAGGAATTTGGAACTAATAATTTCAAGACACAAACAAATTCGTAACAAAAACAAATAAAAATAGGAACATAAACATTTTCAAGACTAATTGCGACAAATGAAAATATGAACTAATAGAAACTATTTTGGTGGTAGTTCATGTTTTAATAAATAACAGATCCAAACAAACAAATTTGAAGTAGAAATAGAAACTTGGAATAGAAACGAATATAAATAAAATATTCGGAACAAAAGTAGAATATTCGGAATATAATCAATTTATCCAGAAACCTAAATTGAAGGGTGACAATCGGATTGAAATGTCTTATTCAAATCCACATATTATGGATAATTATACCTGTCCATGAATAAAATAATTATATGAGAAAGTGTCGTGATGTCACTCAATACATCAAAGCATTCAACTAAATCAACAAAAATAATTAAAACATGGTAAATCACACTGATGCAAATCTAGAGGGTAATGAACAACAATCTCTAGTAACTGAAACTTAATTTCAAGCACAAATACACAAATCTACATAATCCCATCAAATTAAAAGAATCGAATAGACGAATACAAAGTACAAAAAAAAAAAAAAAAAAAAAATTCACTATTTTTGTATGCGTTTAAGTAAAGAACTAAGCAAACAATAATGGTTGGCATACCTGGCTATATAGATACACGAATAAATTTAGAAGACTAACTCCATGTTAGTGTATTAAAGATTCTTGTAGAGTTACTTATATTCCCTATACACAATACACTACTATAAGCTTTGGGAATTAAAAACTGAAACCATGAGATGTAAAAGAGAAATGATCTCAAACCAAATTCAAACAAATACACAGATGAAAATCTTCAGTAAGTGGAACATAATTTCAAACACAGATGAATACAAAACAATAGTTAAATCAAGCACTTTTTTTTTTTGTATGCCTAGAAGCGAAGAATTGAGCAAACAATCAATCGAATTAATGGAAGTGAAAAAATAAACATTCATTTTTTTTTTAATTATCTGATTTTATTAGAAAGTAGTCACACAAGCAATGCTATGAAGAACGCCAAAACATTAAAAATTACCTATGAATTGGAATCCTCAAACGCACACCAGTTCCCAACCAAGGCGACCTTGATCCACCCGCCGCAAATGCAACACATCCATGGAGAAAGCCCCAAAGACATTTCCGGCGAAGAAGACGTCGTCGGCAAGGACAACGACGTCGATGCTTTCTGTTTGCAGCATGATTCGAAGAACGGTGGTGAATGAAAAACTCTTCTCCATTGACAACGATTGGAGTGCCCATGAATAATATAACATGAACTTCACCCTCCCTATGACTAGTAGAGTGCCCATGAATAATTGCCTAGTAACCAAATTCTTGTCAGCAAGTTGATTTAAATTGCACAACATGCATAGAAATGAAGGCACATGAACTTAAAATATAATGGAAAATAGAATTGGGAATACACACGCATAGAAATAAGAACAGAACAGATCAAATCTATTAAAAAAAAATGGCAAAACAAGAAAAACGAAAAACACAGAACAAAACAAAAACTTTCGTGGCAGTAATGAAATTGAAGAACACTATTTAAAACCCAACTACGAAATTGAAGAACACTATTTAAAAAAAGGGAAACAATAAAACAAAAATTGATGAACCATTATGAGCAATGGATAGAGAGAGGAATAGAAAGTAAAGGAGAAAGAGAGGGGGTAAAGTACCTAGCAGCAAAGAGAGAGAATCTCCATCCCGATTTTCCATTAGTTATCGTCAAATCCGTTAGTTATCTTCATCTCCAGTTTTCCTATAAAGGGATAACATATTGAATCTGCACATATACATATCCTAATATGAGCCACCAAATCTCCATCACACACAAATACCCATCAATCTAATACTAATTTTTTCAGATCTGGACATGCAAATAAAGATATATAAAATCCGGATACAGTGAAATCGAACAAAAATATATAGAAATTGAACTAAGATTTAGGGTTTTGCAAAGAAAAAGAAGCGAATATAGAGTGTGGCGTGGTGGTAACCTGGCTCTTCAATCAAGCATGGTGGCGGTTCAATCAAGCGCGGTAACCTGGTTCTTCAATCAAGCATGGTGGCGGTTCAATCAAACATGGTGCTCTTTGAAAGAGTTACCAGAGCTGTTGTGGCCCATGATAGTAGCGATGCTGGCGATGATGATGTTCGAAGGCGAAGTTCGTGGCCGATATTGTAGCAGCGGTGGTTCGAAAGTATCGAGGGAATGTTGGAGGGAGCATTAATGACGGAAATTGCAGCGATGAAATGAAGAAAGGAGACTATGGAACCATTTCGTGCAGCAGCTCTACAATGGAGACGCGATGGAGACGATACGGCGTGATGTTGGTGAGGTGATAGCAGAGGGAGCGAGGAAAGAATAAGCATGATTTTCAAAATGAGAAAAAGGAAGAGGGAGTTTATTGGTTGTGGGGGTAGCGGCAACCGCTTGTAAAAGAGCATAGGCAGAGGGAAAGGTGAAGAACTGAGAGTGAAAGAGAGAGAAGCGAGAGTGAACGCTGAGAGAGGGCGACAGCTACATCCTAAATTGATCGGTCGACAGATGAACCTTGGTTAGTCGACAATGGCACTATTTCAAGATTTTAAGGAATTTCAGATTTGATTTTAAACGTAGCCATTACTAGCCGTTTTTCAGTTGAGATCTCCGAGATATCTTAGGAATCTGGAGTATTTTTTATTATTTAAAGATGTTTAAATATTCCTATAGATATGGTTCAAGTATTTTTTATTTTACTCAAATTGGTTCATATAATTCTTTCAATTCTGTTTAATTGTGATTAAGAAATATTTGAGGGACTTAATTGAAAAGTTTAAAAATTATAATTAAGTGAATTTATACCAGAATGAAGTCTTAATGATATAAGGGGTCTATAAGAGCAATTAAATATCATAATAAGTGATAACTAGCCGTTAAAGAGTTTATTTTATTCCATTATATATAGACTTGCGTTTTTTACATTATCATATATATATATATATATATCAGTGAGAGAGATCAAGCAAATATACTGAGCTTTTGTAAGAGAAATCATATTGAGAATTGTGAGAGCTGTTCTAAGAGTTATTTTTGTGAATTATTTGTTGTGGATCATAACTGCTACCGAATCTGAAATAACATTGTTATAATATATTCTTTCGGTGGATTCCGGGTGAAATCTTTCTAAATTACTTTCTATTAATTGATTACTTGGTTATCTTTGGAATTTGATCTTTGAAATTGTTTTTTGATTTTTTATAGAAAAATATTTTTAAAACAATTTCTTGAAGAAATCTTATTGCGTGCTCAATTACGTTCTACCCATATTTTTGTTTAAAATCAGATTTTGAGTATTTTACTTTTCTATCACTAGTTTTGGGATATTAATCAAGTTTTAATTTATTTAGGGTGATAGAAGTTCTGAGTGAGAGAATTTGCTTATCAATTTTGTATTAGTGAGTAGTGTGATGGATTAAATACTATCGAGAGTATTTAATCAAAGGGTAGTTGGTTTCAGTCTCTTCCTGTAAAGAGATTGAGGTAGTAATTATTCCTTAATAGAATTGTGAGCAATTTTTTAACGGTTCAATCCTTACCGAGTAAAAGGATATTTGGAGTGTTTTGAGAGGTTTTGATTCTTTAGTCTAACGTATAAAAAGGATTAGGTTATTTTTTAGCCTGTAAAAAGTAGAGGTTATTCCTGAGTTTAGGAAAATGAATTTGTAAAGGTTGATTCTTAGCCTGTGAAAAAAATCGTTGTGAGGATTTGGTTCCTACCTTTAAAGGAATCTTGAGTTTTAGTGGGTGCGACTCTCCATGGGACTTGGAGGACTAAATGAGCTAAGAGTAACTTAGTGAACTAGTAAAAATTTCTGATATGCTACATTGTTTACTTTGATTATATTTTGCTGTTTGGTTGTGCACCTAGTTGATAACACATATCCGTTACTATAAAAAGATAATAATTAATTAATGACAAAAATTAATTGTTTGAATTTTTTAAGTGTTATATTCTGAATTTTTTAATACTACCCAATTCACCCCCCCTCTTGGGTAGCTAACTGGGCTAACAAAATCATTTTCTGAACTTTAAATCGCATTAAAAATATTTTAAAACGATTTTTTGTGATCTGATTACATATTTATTTGTGTGTTATTAATATTTATCATATTCAGATTTTTATATTTTTTTGGTGAAAGTGTTCCAAGCATATTCTTAATTGAGTTTATTGCGATCACTGCTTGTTTGGTTAATTGATTGTTGAGAAATCGTTTTTGAACTTTAAAAGCATAAAAATTCTTTTAAAACAATGTGTGATAATTTGGTTACGTGCTCAATTTTGTGCTATCCGAATTATTTTTATAATAAGATTTTTTGTTTCTTTACTTAATTCTATCACTAGTAGTTATCAGGACATTAATAGAGTTTAAATTGATTTGAGGTAGTAGAAACTCCGAGTGGGAAGAACTTATCAATTTCTTGTAATTGGTGAGTTATGTGCGGATTAGATACTATTGAGAGTATCTAATCAAGGGTAGCTGATTTCAATTTCTTCCTGTAAAGAGATTAAGGTAGTATTTCTTCATTGATTGAATTAATTTGTGAGTGATCTGTAAATGTTTCATCCTTACTTGGGAAAATGATAGTTGGAGTGTTTCTGTGAGATTTTGATTTTTGAGCTTAAGGTATAAAAAGAATTACGTTCATGTTTAGCTTATAAAAAGATACGTTATTCTTGAGTCTATGAAAAGGTAGAGGTTATTCTTCAACCTGGAAAAAAAAAGAGGTTATTCCTGTGCTTGAGAAAATGAATTTGTAAATATTGATTCTAAGCCTGTGAAAAGAATCATTGTGTAAAGATTTGATTCCTACATATTTAAAGGAATCTTAGTGATTAGTGGGTGCGAATCCTTGGGACTCGGAGGACTAGATTTGCTAATATTAGCTTGGTGAACTAGGATAAATTTCTATGTGCTGCAATATTTACATCGTTTAATTTTCGTTGTTTGGTGTGCACCTAGTTAATAACATATATCTGTTTCTATATAAAGATAATAATTAATTTTAGGATAAAATTAATTATTTGTTTTTTGAATTGTTATAATTTGAATTAAATTTTATATCTACCCAATTCACCTCCACTCTTAGATAGCTCACTGGACCAACAATTGGAATCTGAGCTGATTTTAACTCGATTAGGCTTAACATCCTAACTAAACTGATCATGTGCACATACCATGGATGATGTATTTTGTGTATCCTCTTTTGATAGTGGTAAATGCGTATATGATAATGTGGTTTATGATTATTGTGATTTGTGTGGTAGTGATGGAAATGATGATAATGAAAATGTCCATATTGTTATGGAAAAATTATTTTTTTTCACACTACTTTTTACTAAAGAGAGTTTGGGTTTAAAAAGAAAAATTATTTTTTTTGAAAATGGTGAAAAAAGTGTCTGAAACTTTAAAGTACATTTGAATGATTATTGTGGTACAAAAGAATTTTTGGGCATTTTTTAAATTAACAATTTGCTCGCTAAAGTGAATTCTCTTGAAAAAGAAAACAGAGTTTTAAAAAATAATATTGAGATGATTTCTAAGCAAAGGTCAGATCTTGATTCAAAAATTTATTTAGTTAAGAAACATTTTGAAAAATCAAAATCCAGCCTTAAGTCTGTTTCAAGAGATTTTGAAAATAATTTTCCTAGATAAGTGGATATGCATCATTGTCTCATCCGTCATCACAAGTCAGTGATAGTTATGTGGTTATTGTTACAAATGATTTGTATTTTACATCTCGTGCTTTATTTGATAAATCAGATTTGGGATGTTATTATTGCAATAGGGTTGAACATTTTAAAGTATCATGTCCATTCAGAAATCCTAAATTTATGTCTAGCAAGAACGGATTCAAAATGAAATGGATACCGAATAAAACTTTTAAAATGAATTGTGCAGAATTACATAATGTCGGCAATGGACCTGAAGGAACAAATAAAGAAGTTGTATCAAAGTCAAAACAGTAAGTCACCAAAGATCCACAAGCGAGGCGTGCAAAGCAAAAAGATGCACTAAAGACCAAATGTGAAATTACAAAGAAGCCATAAGAGAAATGTGTAAAGAAAAATGTTGTACAAAAGACAGGATAGGATATCACCAGGAAGCCACAAGTGATACATGCAAATGGAATCATCAATGAATTAAATAGCAAAAATCAAAGGAAGAAGGGATATGAACAGGCCAAGAAGAATTGCGCATCTAAATCAATCATTGGTATAAATAAGGTAAAGAGCAAAGTTATCCCAAATGATAGAAAATATATTCCTAATCCTCCGCATTTTAAATTTATTAAATTTCTTAAAGAGAGAGAATCTCAACTTGCCAAATAGGTAAGTTGGTAATTGTTTCTAAGACCTATATTAAATGATGGGTTCACTTGTTATCATAGAAACATTATATGCTGATTATGAAAATCTAATTTAGTTAAAGTGTAATTACATGTTTCTGTAATGTGCTTATGTTGAGTAGTAATCATGTGTTTAATTTTAAAGTATATTATGTAATTTAGAAAATTAATTGAGTGTTTGTGATCACACTAAATAGTGCTAATTATTTGTTGCATATTTATAGTGAGGGGATTTAAAAATAAAGAATGAATTGGTTGATGCATATTGTATGAAGTTTATTTTTGATACTATATCCATAGAGCATCCATCTATGCTTAATATTTTAAGTTGATACTTTGTGTACAAGAATATATTTATGGATATTAAGTATCTTGTTATATGCGTGACAATATGTTCTTCTCCAACATCTCATATCTCATGATTTTTAAATGATTATATGTTTATTAGAAACATGATACTTGAGAAGACTCGATCTAAATTAATTACTTGAAATTGATTAGTGATCACACATGATTCTGAGAATGATTGATAAATATATGTTGACTTGATCTCTACTAATGATCTTTCTCCAAGTATGTTTCAAAGAGTTCTAGATT
The DNA here is from genome assembly GCA_016647705.1 of Eucommia ulmoides. Classification (NCBI taxonomy): domain Eukaryota; kingdom Viridiplantae; phylum Streptophyta; class Magnoliopsida; order Garryales; family Eucommiaceae; genus Eucommia; species Eucommia ulmoides. The sequence continues at coordinate 10,675,173 of CM028328.1, forward strand.
ATAAGATTACTCAAGGAGAAACAAATATTTTCATTAAAACTCAAAGTTGAGTCAAGAATAAGAACGAGGTTGACTCAAGGAGTTAATTGATTAGAGTTGAATCTTCATTCAACTCAGTGGTAAAATAATCTCATTCTTGCATAATTATGAGAGAAATTTAAATATCATGGTTTGATTATATGTCTATGCTATATGAGATCCTCTAAAAGTCATGATTAAAATATCCGAAATATCTTGTTTCAATCCAGGACTTGTTTATTATTGAATTATTTGTTAATTTACATAATCTCTAAATATGTATAGTATGGGTTATTAGTTAATGATTATTGTTAAAAAAAAGGGAGCTGAAATTTTTGTGAGATGAATATGCAAAGTATGCATTATATTGATAACTTCATAAACTATCATTGAGAGATTTTTCATGTCCTAGTGCGTTAAAGATTACATATTACTTGATTCTATCTACATGAAAGATAATAATCAGTATCACGTATAAAGTATGTTGAATAACTGAAATTATATAAATGCATGATATATTATTGAAATCTTTTTATTGCCTCGGGATTAATCTCTTATGCATGAATTTGCTTGTTTACAATTATTTATGGGGGATAAATTTTTATAAATGAGACAATAATGTGTTATGCTTAAATTGAAAAGATGATATTGAAGATTTTAATACTTTCGACTAGCTTGTTGATATACTCACTAAATCTCTAACGTAAAATTAAAGTTCATGACATTTGCCTAGAGTAGTGATGTTTTTGGTTCCCTTTCCCCACTTTTTGATATGACAAAGGGAGATAATTTATTGATGTTTTGTTGAATATTTTAAGAGGGAGCTCGAATTGTTTTGTTGAATATCATAAGGGAGAGTTATGGTTATTTATCAATTTAAAATTTGTGCTTTGTTGATTATATTCATGATTATGCTTAGTTGAGAATTCTTCATGATTGTGCTTGAATATCTTAAGGGGGAGTTAGAGTTATTTGGGGAGTTATTGTTATTTATCAATTTGAAATTTGTGCTTTATTGATTATCTTCATGATTATGCTTTGTTGAGAATTCCTCATGATTGAGCTTTATTGAGCTATAAAACCCGTCCTTGAATTCAGGAAAAGTGTGGTTACATATTACTTTGACAAAAATATCAAAGTTAATTGTCATCATAAAAAATGGAGTGATTGGTGATCCTAAGATTTTGATGAACAATTAAATGTTGATGTTTTTTGTTGAACTAACGGATTAATTGAGTGTTTCAGTTTAAAGAGTTTCAAATAGTATTATGAAGTAATTATAAAGGAAGCAGAGACAATAACATCATGAAGAAATTGTGAAACACGCAAAGACGGATACTAAGAGATTGAAAATTATGAAGAATTTAGGTGAAACAACTCTAATCTATTTTTACTCTTAATGCATCCCGATTAGGATCACACACGACACGAAAATGATGTTATGATTATGTGTGCTTGATAGGATGCTAATTAGTTAAATTATTTACTCCTATGTGTAATTGAAAAAGAAATAAAGATAATTGATTAGAATTGAATTTAAGAATTTAGTGGAGCTAACCGAGAAAAGAAATCAGTTAAAGGGATGAAAACGTTAAAGAAAATGATTTAAAATAAAATTAAGGAATGAGCTCTGCATAGTCCAATCGACAGGTGAGTCGACTTATGAAACTTAGACAAAGTCTTTGAATTGTTCGGTCGATTGGTAGGTCAACCTGTGGCCAAAAAATGAACTCTCTGAATCTTTAGATTGACAGATAGGTCAACTTGAGAAACTCACTGAATCGTCCGGTTGACAGATGATGGATGGGCAGTTGACCGATGGGGGAAGAAATTTTGGCTTGGCTAGTATCCTGAATCGAGCAGTCGACAAATGTGTTGGTCGATCGACTAATGAGTTTGTTTCAAGTGTTATGGAATTTCGAGATTTATTCAAAAACTAGCCGTTAACTAGCCCCGTTATTTGGTTACTTGATTGAGAGATTATAGGGATATGAATATCTTTAAGATATGATACTCTTATTTGAATATCTATATATATTTGGTTAATGAAATTAAAATATTCTTCAAATGGGTCCTTTTAATACTTTCTATCTTATCGATTTGTGTTTGAAAATTCTTTGAGGGACTAAATTGAATGTTTTGATAGCTATAATTACGTTAAATATACCAGGATTGAAAGGAATTCATATATGGGGTCTGTAGGTGATTTTAAATGACATGTCTTATGGAAACTAACCATTATAGGGCTTGTTTCAAGTGCTTATCTATAGACCTGCGGATTTCACATAATAGACACCATATCAAAACTATTCAGTTCATAAGTTTTTATAAGAATCATCACTCTGATATTATTTTGAGAGATCAAATTGTGAGATCAATTGCGAAAGAGTTTTTTAATTAAAGCGCGGATTGTGTAAGGGTCACTGATTTGAATTGTCTAGCGTTTTCAATTCGTCGGTGTTGTTCTGGTGAGATCTTTCCAAGCTATTAATCTTTATTGTATATCTATCTTTCTATATTTGTTTGGTTGATAAGATCTTGATAAAATTGTTTTCTGAACTTTAAATCGCATTAAAAATATTTTAAAACGATTTTTGGTGATCTGATTACATATTTATTTGTGTGATATTCATATTTATCATAATCAGATTTTTATATTTTCATGGTGAAAATTTTCCAAACATATTCTTAATTGAGTTTATTGCGATAATTGCTTGCTTGGTTAATTGATTGTTGAGAAATCGTTTTTGAACTTTAAAAACATAAAAATTCTTTTAAAACGATTTGTGTGATAATCTGATTACGTACTTAATTTTGTGCTACCCGCATTATTTTTATAATCAGATTTTTTGTTTTCTCACTTAAATCTATCACTAGTAATTCTCAAGATATTAATAGAGTTTAAATTGAATTGAGGTGGTAGAAACTCCGAGTGTGAAGAACTTATCAATTTCTTGTAATTGGTTAGTTGTGTGCGGATTAAATACGATTGAGAATATCTAATCAATGGTAGTTGGTTTCAGTCTCTTACTGTAAAGAGATTGAGGTAGTAATTATTCCTTTATTGAATTAATTTGTGAGTATTTTGTAAAGGTTCCATCCTTACTTAGGAAAAGTATAGTTGGAGTGTTTCTGTGAGATTTTGATTCTTGAGCCTAAGGTATAAAAAGAATTAGGTTTATCTTTAACCTATAAAAATATAGGTTATTCTTGAGCCTGTGAAAAAGTCGAGGTTATTCTTGATCTTGGGAAAAAGAAGAGGTTATTCCTGAGCTTGAGAAAAAGAATTTGTAAACGTTTATTCTGAACCTATGAAAAGAATCATTATGTAAAGGTTTGGTTCCTACCTGTTTAAAGGAATTTTAGTGATTGGTGGGTGCGAATCTCTGTGGGACTCGAAAGATTGGATTAGTCAAGATCAGTTTGGTGAATCAGGATAAATTTCTGTATGTTGCAATATTTACATTTTTTAATTTTGGTTGTTTGGTTTGTACCTAGTTAATAACATATATCCGCTGCTATATAAAGATAATAATTAATTTTAAGATAAAATTAATTATTTATTTTTTGAAGTGTTATAATTTGAATTAAATTTTATATCTACCCAATTCAACCCCCCCTGTCTTTTAGGTAGCTCACTAGGCCAACATATAGATTTATTGAAAGTATTAGTTATGGATTCCGCAATGTTGAGTTGGTCATTTAATCTAGGATTTGATGTAATCTTTTTTTAACCATGTTTTAAATTTTTTGTTAATCGTTAATTTTAATTTCATTTTATGTCTCTCTATGTTTAATGCTTTTGATTTATGTGGACAATGAATTAGATGATTTTAGGCCTTAGGGGTGGTCATGGGCTGGGAGGTCTGACTGGCCTGCCTAGCCTGGGCCTAATTTTTTAGGGCTTGGACTTGGTGTTTGAGCTCATGGGCCAGGCTAGGTCCTAAAGATTAAGGCCCATTCATTTTTAGGACCAGGTTAGGGCTTAATGATTTTTGTTTAGGGCCGGCCCTGCCCGGCCCGGCCTGGACATTTTTAAAATATAAAAAAATATATTTTATTTATATTATAGAGAGAGTTGAAGGGCCATTTTGTAATTTTTATTTTGAGCTAGATAATTTAGCAAACCTTCATCTCATTCCTCTCCGCCGATCATCTCGATCGTTCATCTTCCTCTCTGCTTTTCGTCTTTGTTTCCGAAACTGCGTTCGTCTTCATATTCCTCTTCGCCACTGTCGATTGTTCGTCTTCGTCTCCGCCGTTCATCTTCATCTCCAATCTATTGTCTCCATCTCATTGTATTTGTATTCGTCTTTGTCGCTGCAAATCATTCGTCGTCTCTGCCGATTTTTTTTTTGTAGGGCCGGGGTTGGACATGAAATTAGGGCCCGATGCCGAGCCGGGCTAGGGCCTAACATTTTTGTGTAATACTCTAGTCAAAGCCTGACCTAACCCCTGACCACCCCTATTAGGTTATGAATTTTATACTTAAGAAATATTGAGTTTGTGACCGGAATTGAGAGTGCATAGTTTAGATTATTGTGAGACCAAGAGAAGAGCAACACCTAGAATCTCTATTCAATTGTGTTTACCTTATTAATGCTTCCAATTTATGCTCCCATATGATATATTGGTTGATTTGAGAACTTGAGATTTGACACTCGAGAGAGTAATTTTGGGTTCGGATTTAGGTTAAGTACAATGTAAGTTTTAATAGATCAGGAGATTATTAAAATTTGGGTAATCTATAAGGTTAAGGCATAACAAATGTTCTCACCTTAATACTAAATAGGAATATCAGTTTTAAAGTGTTTGCAGATTCTCTCACTTGACACTCGGGAGAGATAGTGAGAGAGCATGAGTGACTTTGATTATTGAATGAATGGAATTGGCTAATAATTGCTTAAAATGATGACATGGGAATAACGAGATGAAATAAAGCCCTTAAAACAATAGTTCATAGGAAGTCCATATTTTATTTTGCTTTTGTATTTATATTTGTTTTTATTTTGTTTTAAGCCACATCTAATTTGGTTGCCTAGATAAAATTGAGTTTTGATAATCGTGGTAGTTAACGACAATTTAAACCAATCTATGTGGATACGACACTCTATATGCCCGTATACTTGTAATATAGCAATAAAACGCTACCAATTACCCCAAAATAATTTGGCCTGGATATTCTTTCAAACAATATCCAAATCAAACAAAATATTGTATGAAAACAACCACACTCCACATATGCCAAAAGTTAACAACACCATTAGATCCAACTTGTAACAAAACACCCATCTATCATCAATCAAAATAATTGATACGCCAATTCAATACGATAACAACCAGTAAGAACACGCTTACTTCATGGCTTCCTATTCCCTATGGATTAATTCATAAATTTACTCTTTGAAATTTGATTCTTTGAGCTTCACCGAAAAGCCAATACTTCTCCCTATCTCTACTACTTTAATTATTCTCTGAAAAATAATCTTAGAACAAATATTTATCTTCTCATCAGAATAGGAAATTTTTCAAATGAATTCCTCACTCCTATGCCCTTTAATGTTATTTTAGGATACCCACAGGAGACCTTCTTTAGTTTAAATCTTTTAAACAAAGAATTCTTTATCTGATTTACTAAATATGAGTGATCAATCCCCTTATCTCCTACCACCTTCGAAAGGCTTGACTCACCATTAATATTGCACTCAACCCATGGAAGGTCGTGGACTAAGCATCCAAAATCCTTTTCAATCAACCTTTTTGGAACATCACCTTTATACACTTCACCTCATCAGATGAAATGATTTTTTTTTTTTTAATTCTCCAAATAAGATTGATTTTGGTTTTTGCAGAAAAAGGCTTCCTACAATGGTTGAAACACTTATCCAGAGCATTAATTCGAGATGGGCTCCAAATATTATTTGTAGGTTCCCAATTTCTATTCTTCAATCCATATTCCGTAAGTTTTACTCTAATTTTACTTCCCCATATATCTGCACCATTTAATTGATTAAACTGAATCTAACAAAGCCAAACGTTGAATTCACACCAACTCTCTGTTTTTTAGGAATGAAAACATCCAAAATTTCTCCCAAATCTCTAAAAATTGAACGTAGTCCGAAATTATTCATAGAAAATGGAAAATGATCGACAAACAGGGTATACACTATCTTGATTAGAGCAAGAGTGCCTACGCCACTAGGGATTATGCCCACTTTGCACCATTCCGAGATGTTGTTGTCCTCTATTGTTGAACCAAATCGACTTTGTCACCCATACCAACACAGACACGACGGCTTCACTAGACAAGAACACAACCAGGGCAACACAAGAACAAAACAAGGGCTTTGCAATTCACCACCGAAGGATCCAACTTCTCCCCTGAATCGGTTATCAACCACAATCCATGATTAGGGCTTCGTAATCAAGGTATTCTCTCCAAAATTGCCAGATTTGAGCACCTATTGTACTACTCCTCAGCCCCGGTGAACTGAATCAGGATTGAGCCTTCAAAACAGAACACCAAAACCCTTTGCAATTTGGACACCTCACTGCCAGACTTGGCTTACCTCAATAAAGATTTCGCCGCTGTCACCCCCCTTCGATAGCGACAAGTACACCTCCAGTCCTATCAAAATGGAGGAACTTGCAGATCTGGACCCAACAATATTTCAGGCGGTGAGTCGGACGAAACTAGCTTAACTCAACAGAGATTTTGTCACCGTCACCCCATCTCCGATAGCCACAAGAACACCTGCGGTCCTATCAAAATGGAGGAACTTGCAGATCTGGATCAATTATAGCAACGCAATGAAGCTTAGCAATACAATGAAAAATGCTCGTGAATATCATTGTTGGCAAAGAGAGAGAAGGGGTACTGGAGATGGGGTAGTAATGTAGGTGGCGTTTGGTAACCGTTTCTGTTTCAATTTCAGCAGTGGGATGGGAATGGGATGGGATGGGATGAGAATTTTGTTTTCTTTTTGGGAGTAGAATTGCGTTTGGTAACGATAATTTTTTTTTTATTTTGGGAAGGGAATTGTGTTTGGTAACGATTTTATCCTAAAATCCTTTTTTTTTTTTTTTTTCTCTTTTCAGTTTTGGCCGGCCGGCGGTGGCGCCGTCGCCGGCCGGCCGGCGGTGCTCCAGCAGCGCCGTCGCCGGCCGGCCGGAAACGGCCGGCGACGGTTCTCCGACGTCGGAGACGGCGGTGGCGCCGTCGCCGGCGACTGCCGGAAATGGCCGGAAAAATTCCGGCGGGACGGTGACCGGCGACGGTCGCCAGACGGTGACCGGCGATGGTCGCCGGAAATGACCGGCGGCGGTCGGCGGCGGCGGACGGTGGTCGGCCGGTAGGTGAATAGTGATCATGGGTTTTGAGAATGGAATGGGAATAATGAGAAATAACTTTTTTTTGTTTCTCATTTCTTAAGAAAAAAGTGGGCACAATTCTCAAATGGGAATGAAATGGAAACGGAAACAAAAATTACCAAACGCTATTCCCAAACAGAATTCCCAAAAATCTGGGAACGGAATGGGATGGAAATGGTTACCAAACGGGGCCGTAGATTTAGAACCCATTTCTAAGTGTATGATTTGAAGCCCTTCTTGCAATTGCCACGCGCCGGTAGTCAGAGATCCAAAGAAAACGGTGGTTTGAAAATACCCAGCACAACTCCCAAGAGACCCACACTCTCTCTAGACTCCCATTAGTCCTTTTTCAAACTAATTAAGAGTTCTGTTAAATACTCTCATATGTCTATCTTATGGAATGGTGAGGTTTAAAAGAATTTAAACCCCATACAAACTTGAGATAAGTAGATCCTGTATCCCTTTATTTATTTGTTTTCTGTATAGAAACCTTATCTAATATGATATATGACATGGAAAAAATGGGTAAATGGCCGGAGATTAGAATAGGTAGAAGGAATTTTAATCTTAACCACCTCTTCTTTTTTGTTAATGGTCTTATGTTGTTTGCTAAGACTAATGGTAAAAGCATAAACACTATTCTTGAAGTAAGAGAAAATTTCTCTCTAGCCTCTTGTCAAAAGATTAATCTAAATGAGTCTAAATTATACGTGTCTCCTAATATCTACAAAATTGAGACTAAATCTATTAGCATAAAAATTAGGATAAATCTTACGGATATCCTAGGAATTTACTGGGGGGTTCGCTTGATACAAAAAAGAAATTCAAAAAACCTCTATGATAATATCTTGCAAAAAAAAAAAAAAAAATTCAAAATTGGAAAGCTAATATGCTCTCGATTGCTGGGAGGTCTATTTTGATCAAAGCTGTCACATCCACAATTTATTACTATACTCTGCAAGTCTCCCCTCTTTCCAAGAATTTTTACAATGAATTGGACAAAATTAATTAAAAGTTTCTATGGGGTGACTCTCAAGAGAAAAGAAAATACCATCTTCTTAAGTGGGAAAGTGACTGTAAACCAAAAGACAAAGGTGGATTAGGTATCAGGAAGGCCAGGAAAAGTAACATAGCTTTCCTAGCTAAACTGAGGTGGAATATTGTTGAAGGTAAAAATTGCTTGCGGAGCAGAACCCTTAGTAGCAAATATAACTTCGATAGAAACCTTAGTTCTTGGTGTGTTAAAAATCATCATTCGTATCCTGGTAGTGTATTGAGGGCCCTATTGGTTGTTCTAATATTTAGTTTGAGTATGATATTAAGGTGTCTGATATCTTAACTCTTCAAACTCCACGTTGCTTTTTTCTACAATCATTTGGGAGGTTGAGAAAGACAGAAATCGAGAAGTAATAGAGGGTGTAGAAACTGAAGCCTCGATTTTTGTCTTCAGGATAAATCGTTTCGGTAGAGAGCTTATTGAAGCTTTTCACCAAAAATAACCCCAAATGATAGAGCTATTTCAGAATTGTCTCACTGGAATTTCCCTCTCATAGGTTTTTATAAGTCAAATATTGATAGAAGTATTGCAGGATTCTCAAGAAAAGGATGAGTAGGAGGCCCAATCCAAGATGATCTCGGAGTTTGGATTGTGGGCGGGCTACTAAGGGCAACTTCACGAATGCACTGCCCTGAAATTGGAGATATGAAGTCTTCACACGGGCATACATATTGTATCAAGCAAAGATCTTCCAAGATTGGTGGTGGAAACCGACTCAATGGAAATTGTATCTCATCCTCGACGATTGTCTAGGGACACATAGGTTCAAGCCATGGATAGAAGATTGTAAAAGATTCTTAAAGAACAATGACTACATTCTCCAATTCGCCTGTAGAGAGGAGAGCAAATGTGTTGATTTTCTATCTAAGAAAGGAATCAATTGAGATGTGGACCTAAATACAATGGAGTCCCCAACTAAGAATATGACAGAGCTCATTTTAGCTGAGATGGACGCAGAAGCCTTTGACCGTTGTCCATAGTTTTGTTTGTCTTTGTGTTTTCTTTTTCCATGCTTTATGTACCAAAAAAAAAAAATAGTGTATGTATATATATTAGACAATAAAAAGGAAAAAAGAAATTTAAATTGTCTTTATGAGAATCCCTGCTATAAATTTCAAATTAAAATTCCCAAATTAAAACTGAAAAAAAAAAAAAAAAAAAAACTATGCAAGTTCAAACATGAAACTTCTAACATCTAGAATTTGTTCAAATATACACACATCATTCATCAAGCAATCCAAGAGAAGCAAAACATGTATTTTTTTTTTTTTTTTAATTATTTTATTTACCCCAATACTTGTAGTGATTTTGGCATATTAAAAACACAAGCAACAACATAATAGAATAGTGTCCGACCTTTAACTGCAGCAATTGCCTCCCTGAGAAACAACTTCATCTCTTCCTCCTGACGGTCCTCAGAAGGAATATTTTATCATGCATGGGATCACCAATAATAGAATGGTGTCCGACCTTTAACTGCAACAATCGCCTCCCTGAGAAACAACTTCATGTCTTCCTTCTAACGGTCCCGAGAAGGAATATTTTATCATGCATGGGATCACCAATATATTTAGCAACCTCCACCACTTCCACCGCCACAACCCCCACCAACCCCACCTCCACCACCTCTACCTCCACCTCCACAAGCCGTACCTCCACCAGCAGCACCACCAAAGAAGCCTCCATGTCTCTGGTGAGGTTTGCCGGACCCAGAGTCACCACAACCAAAGATGAGCATTGATATAATGGAGACAGAAACAACCACTGCGCAGAGCCTGAAGATCACTGCTTCGTAGTCGTTGATCGTATGATCACCTGCCGCTTCATTCCCAGTGCCCACAACATCAATGAGTCTAACCATTTTTTTATTTTTTTATTTTTTTTTGGAACCACTAGCCTGAGTTTGAAACTTTGAAGATAAGAGTGGAGCTCCCTCTATATATACAGAGTAGTCACGCAGATAAGGACCTGAGAGTTTATGACCTGAGATTTTATTTCTATTGTGAATATGCCCACTATCTTAAATTATCATCCAAAACATAACGGTCAGTTTGCTCATATTAAACGTAACTTAAATTGTATCTATACCTTTGTAATCTTATTTATTAGTCAACTGTCAGCTTCGGAGTTGTAAAAAAATCATTAACAACATTTCTAAGAAAATTCTTAATTTGCATAATTTTCTATCATAGGACAGTGCCTATTCCTTTGTTGATTTTTATTCTACAGCCAGAAAATTTTATGAAATTCTCTCTATCTTTGTACAGTAATGATAACACAACCACGTTTACATTGTGCCAGTTAAGATAATTAGAAGATAGAATATTGGAAGAAATATGAAATGATATATTAATATTTAGGAAAATGATACGATATAGAGATTTACAATAGATATATTTATAGGAGACTAAAGAAACACTATGATTAGGTTTTTGAACTAATAAGTCAAGCCCATATACATATATTAACCAATTGGGTCAAGCATATACACATATATTAACATTCTCTCTCAAACTCAAGGTGATAAATGAGAGGTGAGTTTGAGTTTGGAAACTAGAGAGTAAAAACGTTCGGGTCAATGAGTCTTAATGAAAATATTTGCTATCTGATCGACTGAACTAACAGATTGTAGGCAAACAATATTCTCAAGAATGTGATGACAGATGAAGTGGTAATCAGTCATGATGTGTTTTGTACGCTCAAGGAAGACGTCATTGTGGGCGATTTAAATAACACTCCTATTGTCACAATGTAAAACAGTGGCAGTAGGAGAAGAGATTCTCGTGTAAGCAAAGAGCCACCAAAGCCAAAGTAGTTTTTGTTTTGTATCAGCGATATCACGATATTCAGCTTTAGTGCTAGAACAAGCAACCATATTTTGTTTCTTATTGCGCCAAGAGATGAGGGAGTTGCCTAAGAAGAAACAATAACCAGTGGTTGAGCATTGGTCAGTGGGATCTCCAACCCAATCGACATCAGAATAAGCCTGTAAAGTAGGAGCAGGCTAGGCTAAAAAATGAAGGCCTTGAAATAAGGTACCGTTAACATACAGAAGAATACGAAGAACAGATGAATAATGAGTGGTCCGAGGAGCAGATAAAAACTATCCGATTTGATGAACAATATAGACGATGTCTGGGCGAGTGACAGTGGGGCATACTAAGCTTCCAACCAATTGACGATATAGAGTGGTATCCTGAAGAGATGAATTTATTTGATAGTGTATTCAGAGTAAAAAATTCCAAACGTTAGTTAAATAAAATGATGTTTCATAATAGTCCCAAAATTTTTATTTGTACCTCATGAGAATTGATGAAATAATAATAATTTTATTTTTAAATGAGAATTAATATCCATATATTATATTCGCACGAGGTGGGACAATTCGCCTCAAGATAGCAGTGGCTATATCTTAAATTATTGAAGGGAATGAGTCTTAGCCTGCAAGGAAATTACCTAGGAAATAACCCAACCTTTATGATTGGAAATATCATGAAAGAGGTTCAATAGGTAACAACAATCTATATTACTTGACTTATAAAACAACATTATATATTTTTTAAAAAAATTATTTAAAAGATTATCTTGCTCATCCTTAAGGCCTTATAGTGTTGTATAATGTGATGTTAAGGTTGGAGTTTTTGTGGTGGATGGTTAGAAAATAATTTAAAATTAAAATTTTAATTTAGTATTATGTATAAATTATATTATTTTATTTAATTAAATTATTATTTTATAATGGTTATAATTATGTTTTCTAATTACATGTTTATTAGACATTGTTATTGTGATTAAATTATAAAATTTAGGGGCATTCAATAGCAAATCCCTCAGTTTTCCCTTAATTTTCAAAATGTCCCATAGGCTAAAGCATCTTGTGTTTTAGTCTCGTCTATTAAAAAAGGTGGAAGTTCAATACACGAGTTTGCACTCGTGTGCACAATTACATGTAACTAATTTGTATATAAATTTTTGTTAGATGTAACAAATATTACTGTATTTTATAACATGTAATTAATTTGTGTGTTTTGTTAGATGTAACAAATATTACAAAAAATACATATAATTTTTAACATGTAACTAAATTTACATATATACATATAACTAATATTAATCTTATTTTTGTGTGTAATATTTATTAAATGTCACAAATATTATACAAATACATATAATTCATATCGTGTAGCTAATATTACACAAATACATGTAACTAAAATTACACAGATATTTAATATATGTTAATTATTAAATTGTAACTAATATTAGTTACATGTAACTAATATTTACTATAATACAAATTTACACACCAAAGTTCGCTTTAAATCCCTGCAATACCTACATATGCAGGACTAAAACTCAAGTAAAACCCAACATAAGTAACTAAATCAAAACTTATGTCTTAAATTAGACTTTTTTAAAATTACATCTGTTATTTGGAACTAATGACTAGCTATCCGTAAAATTTATTAAAATGACTTTGTGAATCATATTATAAATATATGTATAATATTACTACCAAATAATCACATTGTAACATATATATATATATATATATATATATATATATATATATATATATATATATATATATATATATATATATATATATATATATATATATATATATATATATGTATGTTACAATGTGATTATTTTAATATTTATGTGTATAATTAGTAATTTTATTAATTATAATATTATGAGTACTTAATATTATACTAAAAGTTACATAATTCATACACTATATATAGGCTTGTGAGAATGAAAGAAAATATATAGAAACATAGAGAAAAGCAAATAAGAGAGTATGATACTATATGTTTATTATGATTTTATTGCGATATATAAATATAAAGAAGTGATATTTTGTTTTATTTCACTTATAATATTTACTCGATTATTTATGAGCAATATGTTCATGGTTGATTCAATATAGGGATGTCATGTTGACACATTCTGGACCGTTGTAACTTGGGAAGGACTTGCAATTCAACCATGTCTATAGTTATGATGTCTTTCTTTTTAAAACAATGTTTACATGACTCAATCCACCAGATATGTATTTTCTATCTATTCTATCACTACAACAAAATTGGCCTATCATAACACAAAAATGTGTCGTAATAGAGCATCTATTGCGACACATAAATTTTTTCGGACACTTGGACTGGTGCCCTATAGGTAACCGTCCCAATAGGTTATAAGGGCACTATATATTTCTCTTTTTGGTTGAATTTTTTAAGGTAATAATAAGTGTCCTATAAGATAGTTATTAGGATACCATATATTGTCTCTATATCATTTTATATTTTTTAAATTATATATATTAGGGTACTATAAAGTGTTGTAAAAAACCTATATTAGACAATTTTTAGTGTCCCAAGAAGTTTATTATTTATTTTATGGGACAATTTTTAGTACCTCAAATGGTATACAAACTTTTTTTTTTTTAATTTAAAATAACAAAATACTCTAAATCCAAATAATAAACACCACAAATTCATCACAATACAAAACACATAAATAACTTAAACTACCAAATACACAAAAGTATATAATTACCAAAACCAACATTAATGAATATATTAACCAAAAAATAATGTCAACTTGTTTTTATTCCCCAATAAGTACAACCGAAATAAGATTCACAAACTAAAAACTTCTTGTAACCAAAACTGCCAACAAAACCATATTTCTAATTACCCTCCTCCTGTTAAAATCGCCCTCTTCATCCGTCAATCCCCATTGTAGCTCCACCACATACTGCAATACAAAACTATCAAGTTCATCCCAAAAGCAAAACTTCACAAACTTAGAACTAAAACTTATATAAAAGTTAAATATAGTAAAAAAAAAAAATGTCTTCAATTTAACAATGTTGGCACAAACATGATAAGGTGCTCTTAAATTAACCACATCTCAATTCCTTCTACCCAATTTGGTGAAAATTATTTAAGCACCACTTATTCAAGCAAACCACAATCAAATAACAGGGAGAACAATGAAGCTTGTTTGTCACGTGCAAATCAAGGAACAAGTCTATAGTTTATAACAGAATAAGATGCATCTTATTGATTCATTCTGTTAGTTGAGAACTCCTACTCTCTTGATATATGCATAGCAATGTTGTAAAAGGCATGGGTGCGAGGCGAGGTGTGGGCTTGCCAAGAAAATGCCATTTGCAACATCGATGCATGCTAATGCATGCGCATTGCCCAAACATAAGTATGCAAACATGGTCGTTAAGAACACAACACTAAGTTACACTTCAAAAATAGTGCACCCATGTATATATACATGTTGGGATGGTCATTCAACTTAGGCATCTTCATCCGCTTCATCCGGTGCATCAAACCTAGGTACCTAGTAATAGGCCGTAGCTGCTCAAGCTCAAAGTGATCAAACTATTTTGAATATTCTCAAACCGTGCATACTCACAAAATACCATTTTGAACATATAAAATAGATGTTAACTTCACCTTGCTTTGGCTGGTTCCTAGTATTTGGATTTTCCGGCTTGACACTAGTTGATTCTTCCATAGCCAGACTACCGTTGGCATCATCTACGGAAGGCACTGTAGAAGTTGAGCTCTTTTTTGCAAGACCATCAGATGACTCTGAAGAAATTGCATTATTTTGTGATACTTTCTTATTCATCCCCTTGTTCGATTTTCCGGCCATTTCCACTCCCCTATTCAACAATACAACCCAAAAATGACAAAAAAAAAAAAAAATGACTATTATTTAGAAGGAAACTGATAAATAACACATGGATGAAGAGTAAAATGCAAGAAAAATACATACAAAGCTAACACCTACGTTTAGGCTCTTGCTTAAGACCCAATACTGGTGGAGAATCTGGAGCAACGCCAATAGAACAAAGCCACAAAAACCAAACCAGAAATCTCAAATTTTAATTATTTTTCACCAAAAAACATAAATAACGTAAGAACAAATCAAACCCAGGGTGAGTTATATCAGTTAATTACATAAATAACTCAATTGTGGTTCATATGTAGCTCCAAAATATCCGACTAAATAGACCAAGTAAAATCAATGTAACAAACATCAAAAGGGTAATTATAAACATAAATAAAAAGGGGAACGAAACACCACAAAAAATCATAGAAATTGTATAGAAACAAGACACAAACAACGTAGAAAGCTCAAAAACAGAAACAGGAAGTAGAACAAAACAGGAAACAGAAACACTAAACAAACGCGAACTTGAACCAAATCGATGGCAAACCTAAAATACATAATTAGTGATGGATTAACTGATGTCGATCTAAAAATGAACCGAATCGATGACGAACCTGCAAGGAGAGAGCAAAAGGGAGATAAAAAAGTAAGAAAGAGATAGGGGAGAAGTCTTACCTTTGGCTAGATCGATGGCAATGGTCAGAAAACGGTGGTTAGACCACGACTTTACCTATTTCCACAAATGCAGAAGAATACACTACCGAACAACACCACCAAATCGTCAGTGCCAACCACTCAACACTGTTGAACCAAAGTTACCAAACAATATACTGCCGAACACCACTACCAAATCATTATCAGAATTCGTGAGAAGAACCTAGAGAGAGCGTTTGATGGAGATCAGGTCAGATCTGGCCAAATCGATAACTCCGATTTGGCCAGATCTAGCCAAATCGAGGGAGATTTGGCCGGAGATGGCGATGGCAACGGTGGAGGAGTAGTTGGCGATGGGAAATAGGGTGACGAATGAGATCGATTCGGTGACGATAGCGTTCCGATTCGAAGTGATGAAGATGAGAACTTTAGTCAGAGATGGTGACGATGGTGACAGTGGAAGTGGGATCGAGAAAGGACGATTGGCGATGGAGGATCAAGTGAGAGAGTGAGGGTGAGGAAGAGAGTGAGACGGTATAGAAAGAGAGAGAGAGTGTTAACGAAGAAGGTGATTTTTTTTTGGTCAAATAGAAGTGGATTTCACGGCCGGAGCCGGAACAACAAGATTTTGTACCGCCTTTTGTTATGGTTTAATCTCGTTTATAACAATAAGTATGATAAAAACCTACTATCACAGTTTATTAATATATGTATAATTGGACACAAAATTGTGTTTTATATAATTTTTATTTTTAGGGCACTATTTTTTGTGCTTTTACATTAAATATAGATATTAATCTATTTAATTAATAATTAAATGTTATTGAAGTATTACTTTATGTCCTTTAAATATTTGATTATAAGACACAATACATATAATGTCCCAAAAAGTACCTTTATAGGGCACAATAACATGTAGTGTCCTAACAAATTTACTTTTATACGACACTTTCAATTTTGTGTCCCGAAAACTATATTTGTAGAACACAATACATATAGTGTCCCAACAGAAGTGCCCTTATAGAGAGTTTTTGTTGTAGTGTATATTTTATTTTATTTATTTAATTGTTGATATTTATAGTTATTTAAAAGGATTTAAATTGTATGTGATATTTATTTATTTATTTAATTTGATTTTATATAATTATGTGAAATTTTTGTGTTTGTAATACCAAATTAGCATACATTAGTATGTTCAATTGTGAATATACTAATGTTGACTAGACAGGAGACCTAGATCCTAACCCAAAATGTACCAGTTTATATAATTATATTTGAAGAGGTGTAAATAAATTTAAATATTGAAAACCCCAACGAATTTGAGACGGAGATAGTACCATACATATATGCAAAAGCATAATATCATATTATTTCTTCAATTCTGTGACGATACAAATCATAAGTTTTCAACACTACATATCATGAAAGAATGAGAAAATTATACCAAAAGGGAAAATATTTTGTACAACACCATGTTTTTCTATTATCTAATTTTATGTTTTTATTCTCAATTTTTTGTTATCTAATTTTATGTTTTTATTCTCAATTTTCTGTTTTTGTTCTCAATTTTTAATTTTCGTTCTTAATTTTCTGTTCTCTAATTTTATATTTTTGTTCTCAATTTTCAGTTTATGTTTTCAATTTTTTGTTTCTATTCTCAATTTTCTATTTTTATTCTCAATTTTTAGTTTATGTTCTCAATTTTCTATTTTTATTCTCAATTTTCGGTTTATGTTCTCAATTTTCTGTTTCTATTTTCAATTTTCAATTTTTGTTCTCAATTTTCTAGTTCTGTTCTTAATTTTTTGTTCTCAATTTTCTATTTCTATTCCCAACTTTTTGTTCTCTAATTTCAATTTATGTTCTCTAATTTCTATTTTTATTCTCAATTTTGAAGGACTTAATTATAAGGGTTATAATGTAATTTAAGATATTGATTCCATTGGGTTGGAATCCCATTTCACCCTATTTCAAATGGAATCTCATTCCATCCAATTTTATTCTCTATTGGAGAACCAAACAACGGAATAAGAATCGAGGGCGAAATGCGATTCCATTTCGCCCTCGATTCCATCCAACCAAACATCCCGTAAGGGTTCCTTTGGATGGAAGGGAGGAAAGTGGAGGGAAAGGGAGGGAGATTATCTTCCCTTCTAAGCTCTATTGGATAAGAATTCGTGACTCGGTCAAATTCGACTAGTATATGAACACACTAATGAACGACTTTTCAATACAAATTATGGGCAATTTGCTAGTGTTCAACGTAACTTAATTGTTAGTACTTTTACTCTTGTATTCCATCAATGTGTTGAAAATCCTTGACAACATTTCCAGGAAATTATTGGGAAAATGATTCTTATGTCCTAAATTCTAACGGCCCGTTTGGTTAATCGGAATCGAGATGAAATAAAATCGCCATTTCACTTTTAATTCCGATTATCTTATTTGATTATCTAATGAAATAAAAAATTTGATTCCATTGGAATAAAAGTTGATGAAATTGAATTCTACATCTCATGGATTGGAATTGGCCCAGCTTATTAGAATCAAAAAATAAAATTCTGAATTTTTATTTTTTTTTTACCTTAAAATGTCCACTCCATTTCAGTTATGTTTGATAAATTTTTTATCTTCTAAATATGGACTAACATTTTGAGATGTTAAAATAGACTAATATCTTGTTTAGTATTTGAACGTATTTTATTAATATTGTTTTTTTTTTTTTAATCTTTAGGTTATTCATCTTTTTTATTCATTTTGTAAGTTTTTGAATAAAAACTATAATCATTTTATTTATTTATTGGTAGATTTTAATTTTTTTTGGGGATATTTTTTAAGTCATTTTTTTAAAATAATGATTATTAGCTTAAAAGGGCATTACTAAAATTTTGATATGTTTCACTATTCCATTTATTTAAATATACAATAACCATAAAAAATAAATAAATAAATAGTGATTACAAATCAATTTTATTTCTTATTTCATTCCATTCTTTTCATATTCTATTCCATTCTATCATATTTCATCCAGCCAAACAAACATTCAAGATTTATTTTGTGAATATTTTCATTCTTTTTTTTATTTGTTACTAACATTTGTTCTTTCGTAGAAAAATCATTGACAACATTTGTAGAAAAAATTCTTATGCATAATGTTAATATCACATGAAGATGTTAACTACATAACAAAAAAATATATAAAAAAGATCTAATTAAAAAGATTAGTCGAATGTGTTTTTCATTGACTGGCGATAACTAACGAACTATGGCAGAGAGATAACTAACGATGTAACTAAAAGAGTTCTGATTTTGATGAAACGTAAAACCAAACTGTAAATCCTTTGTTTTAGATCTATTTCTTATATATATATATATATATATATATGTGTGTGTGTGTGGGGGGGGGGGGGGTGTTGATATTTTTTTTTCCAATAAAACTAAACGATTCGGTTCAAAAATCCTAAAATCTAAATCCTAAACAGGACCTATTGGGACAACGTTTTATGGGACACCAGTCCAAATGTCCGATAGACCAATTTTGTTGTAGTATGTATTGGATACTATGCAGTTAATAATAAGATAATATAAATTATTAAATTAATTTAACATTAACACCATTAAGCATGAGTAATCTATGACTAAATCATACATAACTAATCATTTAAGTATTATTACCATAACACTACGGTTATACAAATGATAAGTTTTCAATAATACATATCACAAAAATAAAAAAGATTATAGAATAATTGGAAACCGAGAAGGAATATTTTATCATGCGCGGGATCACCAACAATTTAGCAACCGCCACCTCCACCGCCACCACAACCTCCACCTCCACCTCCACTTCCACCTCCACCTCCACCTCCACCACAACCTCCACCTCCACCGCCACCACAACCTCCACCACAACCTCCACCACAACCTCCACCTCCACCAGCACCACCACCATCGAAGCCTCCATGTCTCCGACGAGGTTTTCCAGACCCAGAGTCGCCACAAGCAAAGATGACCATTGATATAACGGATACAGAAACAACCACCGCGCAAAGCATGAAGATCACCGACCCGTAGCCGTTGATCATATGATCACCTGCCGCTTCATTTCCATTGCCCACAACATCAATGAGTCTAACCATTTTATTTTCTACGATTATATGTATATATATATATATTATTATTTTTTTGCAACCGCTATCTGAAGATAAAAGTGGAGCGCTCTCTATATATACACAGAAAGCACGCGGATAAGGACCTGATATTTTATTTCTATTGTGAATATGCCCACTATCGTTTAATATTTTCAATTGAACCCATAATGTTTAGCAACTTCATTCATTTAATTATACTTTTCATCTGAAAAGTTTAGCTTGCGGCATCAATGGGTTCAGAGCTTTGAGATAAACATCATAGGCTTCTTTCATCACATCGCGAATTTACGGTAAGTCCTTGTATTTGATGTCAGATAAGGAAGACATTAATGAGTGACATAATAAATTGACTTAATTGAAAATATACGATAATCTTAGGGTCTTAATTGGAAAAAATAAATAGATGAAGGACTTGAATTATAACATAAGACTAAGTCAGAATTCCACATGTTTATGTTTACACTAATGAATTGACTAATCATTTATCATCACGCAAAAAAAAAAAAAAAAAAAAAATCATTATCATAAAAAACATCAAGGTCGCTTTGAAAGACCGTAACTTAATTGTATTCATACCTCTTATTTATTAGTCAACTTGGGAGATGTTGAAAAATCATTAAAAACATTGCTAGGAAAATTCCTAATTTGAAATTAAGGATAATTTTATCATTTTGTTCTAACTAATTCAAGGGATCTATTTGCAAAATTTTCAAAAACTAAAAGTCTCCCCTCCCGACGACCGTGGCGGCCGCTAAGCTTCCGATGTCTTCTCTCTCTCTTCTGGGTACCAACCACCCCCATACCGGCCACCCCTAACCAAACCTCCACACTGGCCACTTGAAACATCCAGGCCAAACCACTCTTCGCCGTCACTTCACCGTCTTCTTCGACATCGAAACCCTCATTAGGAATCCTCTTAAAGTTAATGAAACACATCGGCATAAAAAAGAGTAGCAATTTTTGTCAAAAAAGCAAGTCCTAAACTTCAAAATTCAAATCTTCTTCCAGCCCTCCTCGTTGCCAGTAGCCAGTGATTTTAGCCGTCGATGGTCCACCATTTTTGCTCCAGATCCGACTGTTATCCACTGCCTACCTCGTGTTGCCTACTTCCAGATCTTTTTTGGGTTGGAGGGTTTCATCCTGCAGATCGCAATTTCAAGAATCGCAAATCCGGTAAATTGAATCGTCTGCGTTTTTGTCTGGCGCCCGCGTGCGGCTAATCTCGTCGTTGAGGTTCTCTTTGGTTCGATTTCGATGGTTTTAGACAGTGACTTGGGTGGATTTGATTCTAATTTCATTATGCGAGGATGTTCGTTTTGCTAGGGTTTGTGCAAGGGTGAGATTCGGGAGATTTAGGAGAAGGAAAAGAAGCCAAGAAGCTCTCCGCATCTCCGTCGGTCATTTTCCGGATTATACGGAGGCAAGGATCGGCAGCAACGGGTATCTTTCTCCTTCTCTCTTTCTCTGTAACGTATGTCATTGCAATAAAAGTCATAAACTCACTTTCTCTAGTTTTGCGCTTGTTTCTACTCAACTTCTTAAAATAATTTTTTTCAATGTATGGACCTCGTCGATTTTTTTCTCATGATGGCTTTAAATACCACAGTAAAAAAATATTTTGATAGAAGCATCCATATACTATACTCTGATAACAACAACAACAACTAAATTTTTGTCCCACTTAAGTAGAGTCGGCTACATAAATCCGTTTACGCCATAATGAACGATCAAGGGTTATACCTTTAGTCAAGTTCATTGTCATCAAATCAGTTCTTATAGTCTCGTCCCAAGTCTTCTTAGGCTTACCTCTCTCTCTAGTAGCCTCCCACACTTGAACTAAATCGCATTTTATCCCTGGTGTTTCTATGGATCTTCTATGCAAATGTCCAAACCACCGTAAACAATTTTCTCTTATCTTCTCCTCAAACTATTCTTTGATAATGGTGGTGAATATTGAAGCTGAGTATCGCTTAGTTGCGGCAACCACAGCTGAACTATGTTGGGTTTTGTTTCTATTGCAAGATCTTGGTGTTCAACTTCCTCACTAATGAGCGGTTCATTGTGACAATATTGGGGCCACACAACTTTGTTCTAACTTGGTTTTTCATTCTCGAAAGAAACATGTTGCCATCGATTTTCATTATATCTATGATCAAGACCGGAATAGTATGCTTCAGGTTGCACATGTCTCCTCGACGTATCAATTAACTGATTTGTTAACTAAACCTCTTCTATGGGCACAATTTTGTTTTCTAAAAGACAAGATTGGACTCTCTAGTCGAACTCCATCTTGAGGGGGCATAATGGAACTATTCTTCTATATCTGTTCTAACCAATTCAGATATATTTGACTAGTTTTATTTTTTGAATTTGTAATCAAATCTCCATGTATAGGCTTGATGACTAGGTTTAAGATTTTATAATAAGATCTCTATGTATTGACTAGGCTTCAGATCTTTATGTGTGTGTGTGTGTGTATCTGCATCCTATTAATGAAAAATGATGAACCTTTCCATCTTTAATACCTGTTAGTATCTTGGAAAAAACTCGTCATTCAACCCAGTATATAAAAGGGGCATATCTCTTTTAAAACATTGTTTACACGCCTCGATTGATCAGAAATATATTTTCTCTTTATGTTATATTTTGTTTGTTTATTGAATTGTTTATAATCATAATTATTTAAAAGAATTGAAATGGCAAGTCATATTTATTTATTTAATTAATTTAAGTTTAAATAATTATAGAAATTTTGTCACTTTATAGTTCCAAGTTGGTACACGAGACACATTCATTAATACTGGATGTTGATTGGACAGGAGACTTAAATCCGAACCCAAAATGTGGGAGGGACTCCATAAACCATGTGAGGGTCCGAATGAGGAAACTACCACAAGTTTTCTTGGGGCAAGACCGAGATGACTAGAGGTTCTAACTCGAAAGCCTAAGAGAAGGAGCCACTTCTACAGCAAATAGCAAATCAAGCCTCACGCCCTAAATTCTGACCCAATTTACGTTATGAAATTTCAAAAAACCAGGGCATTTTTCGAGAGGAGAATCCTAGTGTGGCTTCAAGGCCCAGGCCGAGAACTTCATAAATCAATTTTTCTAGAAGAGTTTATTTTTTCTAGTATCAGTTCAGAAATTAAATTTTGAATTTAATTCAGAATGCATCAAGTCCCATAAATATGGGAGAATGTGCCTTTAAGATCACCCCGTGAAGTGATTAGTCGAGATGCGCTAAATTGGCCCGAACACACCTTTCCGAAAAAAATAATAATATATATATACTTGAAGAGGTATGAATAAATTTAAAAATTGAAAACTCTAACGAATTTGAGACTAAGATAGTACTAACCATATATGTAAAAATATATGTAAAAGTACAATATCATTTATTAACTTGCTCATTTTTTTTATCAATCAAGATTCGACTCTTTTGAAAAGTACTTTAAGAATTAAATTCTGAATTTAATCTTAAATGTATAAGATCAGTGTGAGGAAGTGCGTCCTTAAGATCACCCAAAAGGTGATTAGTCGAGGTGCATATATTAAATTAACCTGGACACAATTTTACCGTAAAGCCAAAACATATTAACTAATTATTTTTTATACAAATGGTAAGCTTCCAACACTATACATCATGAAACAAAAGAAAAAAAAAATGATACCAAAAGGAGAATATTTTGTACAACACCATGCATTAACCACATCACACAAATATCTTTAGCAACCGCCACCGCCACAACCTCTTCCATGGGCGCAATTTTGTTTTCTAAAAGACAAGATTGGACTCTCTAGTCGAGCTCCATCTTGAGGGGCCATAATGGAATTATTCTTCTACATCTGTTGTAATCAACTCAGATATATTTGACTAATTTTATTTTTTAAATTTGTAATCAAATCTCCATGTATCTAGGCTTGACGAGTAGGTTTAAGATTTTATAATCTGGTCTCCATGTATTGACTAGACTTCAAATCTTTGTGTGTGTGTGTCTGCATCCTATTAATGAAAAATGATGAACCTTTCCATCTTTAATACCTGTTAGTATCCTGTAAAAAAACTTGTCATTCAACCCTGTATATAAAAGGGGCATATCTCTTTTAAAATAGTGTTTACACGCCTCGATTCATCAGATATATAATTTCTCTTTATTTTATATTTTGTTTGTTTATTGAATTGTTGATAATCATAATTATTTAAAAGAATTGAAATGGCAAGTCATATTTATTTATTTAATTAATTTAAATTTATATAATTAATGTAAAATTTTGTCACTGTATAGTTCCAAGTTGGTACACGAGACACATTCATTAACACTGATGTTGATTGGACAGGAGACTTAAATCCTAACCGAAAATGTGGGAGAGACTCCATAAACCATGCGAAGGTCCGAATGAGGAAACTACCACAAGTTTTCATGGGGCAAGACCGAGATGACTAGAGGTTCTAACTCGGAAGCCTAAGAGAAGGAGCCACTTCTACAGCAAATAGCAAATCAAGCCTCACGCCCTAAATTCTGACCCGATTTATGTTATGAAATTTCAAAAAACCAGGGCATTTTTCGAGAGGAGAATCCTAGTGTGGCTTCAAGGCCCAGGCCGAGAACTTCATAAATGAATTTTTCTACAAGGGTTTAATTTTTCTAGTAGCATTTCAAAAATTAAATTTTGAATTTAATTCAGAATGCATCAAGTCGATGTGAGAAAATGTGTCTTTAAGATTGCCCCGTGAGATAATTAGTCGAGATGCACTAAACTGGCCCGAACACATTTTACTGAAAAATATATATATATATATATATATATATATATATATATATATATATATTTGAAGAGGTATGAATAAATTTAAAAATTGAAAACTCTAACGAATTTGAGACTGAGATAGTACTAAACATATATGTAAAAGCACAATATCATATATTAACTTGCTCATTTTCTTTATCAATCAAAATTCGACTCTTTTGAGAAGTACTTTAAGAATTAAATTCTAATTCTGAATTTAATCTTGAATGTATAAGATTATTGTGGGGAAGTGCGTCCTTAAGATCACCCGAAAGGTGATTAGTCGAGGTGCATATATTAAATTAGCCTGGACACAATTTTACCGTAAAACCAAAATATATTAACTAATTATTTTTTATACAAATGGTAAGCTTCGAACACTATACATCATGAAACAAAAGAAAAAAAAATGATACCGAAAGGGAGAATATTTTGTACAACACCATGCATTAACCACATCACACAAATATCTTTAGCAACCGCCGCCGCCACAACCTCCGCCACCTCCACCGCCGCCGCCACAACCCCCACCACCTCCGCCACATCCACCATCATCACCAAAACCCCCATTTCCGCCTCCACAAGCCGCACCTCCACTAGCAGCAGTGCCATCATAGAAGCCTCCATCTCTCCGGTGAGGTTTTCCAGACTCGGAGTCGCCACAACCAAAGATAACCATTGATATAATGGAGACAGAAACAACTACCGCACAGAGCATGAAGATCACCGTCCCGTAGCCGTTGATCATATGATCACCTGCCGCTTCATTCCCAGAGCCAACATCATCAAAGTATCGAACCATTTTAATCTGCATTATTTATTTATTTATTTTGCAACCTCTAGCGTGAGTTTAGAACTTCGAAGATAGCCTGCAGTTCTATATATATATATATGGAAATATCACGCTGACAAGGCCCAGAATTTATTTTTTCTTCTGCAAATATGGCCGCAATTTTATCACCTCTGAAAAGTCTAACTTGCAGAATCAACAACGGGGGCGGAGCTCTATATGATGAGGAATTCGAGACTAGGTCAAATTCAACGTTTACTCTCTCCATGTGTCGGTCAAATGTAGACAAATCGTTGACAACATTTCCAGGAAAATTGTTGGGAAAATGATTGTAATTATGTCCTAAATTCTAAGAGTAATATACCTTTGGTCTCTTTGATTTTTTCAGTTGATTTTTTGTCATGCAGATATTCTTTTCTTTTTATTCTTAAAATCTAAAATGTTATCTTAATTTCAGAGACAGTTAGTAAGAAGTTCTCGACAAAATTGCTAAATACACAATTTTTTAAAAACATGTTACAAAATAATCATTTCATCTTTTTGTGACGATTTTACCCTTCACGTTTTATTCGATGCGAGATCCTGTTGAATATAATACAAGATCATATTATATTTAACACAATATCAAATCGTGTTATATTCAGCACAATCTCGCGTTACATTTTACTTTCAAATTTCACCGAACTTATTCCATCTCACCAAAATAACTATACAATATACCCAACATAAATTTCACACCAGCAGAGGCATAAACCAAGTCCATTTCCTCTATTTCTCTCTCACATTTATTTAGGACAACGAGTTTGAGGCCGCCGGCCATCGTGTTATATTCCATTTTTTTTTCCATTCAAATTGATAATTTTTTTTTTCTCTACATTCATATGATTGATTTTTCTCAATAGGAATCAAATCAATCCAACCAAAAAAATCTTAAATTCCACACACACTCACACACATATATGTGTGTGTATCAAATTCACTATTCAATCCAACTAAATCAATCCAAAACAAATGAACCCTAAATTCTACATATAAAAAACCAGCGAATTAATAGAGAAAGTGAAAAATGTTTGCAACGAGGTCGTCTTCTCCCAACCTTATTTTCTTCAGGAACTTCTGGGTAATGAAAGATTTTGCCAATGCAAGACCTGGACATGAATTTTGTACAAACCATAGCACTCAATTGATTCGTGAAACCAATTTGATTCAAACACACTTTTGAGTTGTGCAATTAAGGATTCAATTTTATTTTATTTTTGAGTAAAATCGAATGCAAAGAATGTTGTACGTTGTTTCTTCCCATTGAGAACTTTTTTCGAACACCTAGAAGGTAGGTCTGAACAAGCAACAATAATACTATTTGTGCTAACCATATCTCGTGCTCGGCGACGAACACCAATTTCATCAAACCTTTCATCATATAGATGGATGTTGATAAGGGTAAAATCGGGCTCCTTCCACGTGTCAGCCACCTGGATTTGAACCGCCACGTTACCAACTCCACGTCGCGATGACATAGATCAACCTGGTGTGTAGACTGCCAAGGCAGATTCCCAGGTTGGTGGATGGAAAGCATTCCAGGATCTCTAGCCACTAGCCCCTCCATAGGATCGTTGCGTGATCATAGGTCGAAGTGCCCAAACCGACCTGTGCCCTATTGTTTGCCAAT
This sequence comes from Eucommia ulmoides, assembly GCA_016647705.1. Taxonomy (NCBI): domain Eukaryota; kingdom Viridiplantae; phylum Streptophyta; class Magnoliopsida; order Garryales; family Eucommiaceae; genus Eucommia; species Eucommia ulmoides. The sequence continues at coordinate 10,702,373 of CM028328.1, forward strand.
CTGCCGCTATGCCAGGTCGACCCGTATCTCCGTCGTCCACAGTAAAGGGCCCTAGGCCCAGGCCTATGGCTCTAATTAGTCGTATCGCCTATAGCTTAGCGCTAATCAGAGCTTAAGGCCCTAATCATGCTGAAACCAATCACGTTTACGCCTATAAATAAAAGGCTTTCCATCACTTTTGAGGGATCAGAAAGGAATTTTAGAGAGAGAAACTCCACCATAGGTCATTCAGACAGGTCAAGGTAATAGTAACTTTTCGTTTTTCGATCTATATTTCTACCCCCAAGCTCTTACTCTTACGCTGGAGGGGACATGCTGGGAAAAACCTAGCCCGTCCTGTGTGCAAGTGACAGATTGGAGCTCAGCCTAGACAACAGCAAGGAGCATCAGGCCAAGAACACGAGACTTGGGCTAGGACGTAGGTTGGATAATACCTGTCCAGCTCAGCTGCGATACATAAGAGACCACAATTAGCTAAGCACCATCTCTCTTTTCCCCGATCCGAGGGTGTTTGGACCATACTATTGGTCGGCCAATTTTCGACACCAACAGTTTGGCGCCGTCTATAGGAAGCGCTACTAAAAGCCTTATCCAAATCATCAGCTACCTGCTCTGCTAAGGTTTGATGAACACAAGGTCTGATCACTCTCAACGATCTGAAAACATAAACATCCCGGTGAATAGACAGCCTACAGAAGATATGTCACGAGCACCAAGATTGGAAATCAGGGCCATAGCCCGTTGAACGGTCAACGAAGAAGACGTAGAGATTGAAAGGTGAAACATTAATATTAAGGGACAATCTCATCAACCAAACCCGACCTCGGGAGTCTGCCCGGGCCAAGCGTCAGTGGCTATCGATACTGCCAGGCTCGACGACGTGGAACGCCAGCTCGGCAAGTTCTAGGAATACTTCAACATCCTCCTCTCTCGCCTGCCTCTGGCCCTAGTTGAAGGGGGACCAGACCTTCATATAGTAGGGGAGAAGGTCCATCTACAAGAGTTCGATAATCGAGCACTCGCCTCTCACGGATAGGTGACTCGGGTCCAGGCTTAGGTTGCTAACTGAGCACAAAGAGAAAGGCATCTCGACCCCCATGTTGCCTCGATATCCGTTTCAAGATCAGTTCACGGGCGACGATCTAAAAAGTGGCCGGGGTCACCACTGGCTTGGGATTATAGCCACCAAGATCATTCTGAACACCGATCTCACCAATTATTGGAGATGGACTCCTACTCCCCGCCACCAACCTGGAAAAGGAAAGCCAGGCCTATTGCCTACCAGGTCATATCTCCGAAAAGGGTATTGACCACGATGGAACGATGCCTGGCCAAAATAGAGGCCACCCTCAGTCGGATGTGCCATACCAGGAGGACTACCGGGCTCCATACTGGGGTTAGGTCTCTTTTCGTCGCGAAGGTCACAAACGAACTAGTTCCATACCGATTTCCCAATCCACCAGCGGCTAAGTATGATGGGATGACTGATCCACTGGATCATCTTTCTATTTACGTCTCCCATATTTATGTACATGTTGCCTCCAATGCAATAAGGTGCAAGTTCTTTTCCCTCAGACTGATTGGTCCTGCAAGGACGTGGTTCAACGACCTCTCATTGGCATCAATCTCCACATTCCTCCAGCTCAAACAACAATTCATGGAGAGGTTTAGTCGATTGTAGCGTAGGCCAAAGACTGCCACTCATCTCATCGACGTCAGATAGTAGGAGAATGAGAATTTAGTCGTTTATGTGCACAGGTTTTGGATTGAATCTCTTGTATATGAAAGGGTGTCTGATGATGTAGCGCTTAATGCCTTAATTAGTGTGCTGAGCCACAGAAGGCTCACTTACAACCTGAATTCTAGGCCGATAACCAGCCTGCGTGAGGCCCTGGACCTCGGCGCCAATTACTATAAAGTTGATCTCGTCGACAAGATCAAGAAAGAGAATGATGAACTCCTCAGAAAGAAAGCCAGACCTGATGAGGGGACGAGCCGATCTTAAGCCTCCAAAAGGCTCCAGGCAGAAGTAAGGTTGGGACCACTGCCCAGTGATAAGAGGCCACCTCCAGGCCCCCACCAGCTCGTTTACACTTCCTTGACCACTTTCGTCGCTACCATCTTCGCTGAAAATGCCAGAAAGGGGATTTTCCCGGCTGCATCTCCCCTGAGGAGGAAACCTCTAGGTAGGTCGACCGATAAGTACTGTGACTTCCACAGGAGCAATGACCATGCTACCAACAAGTGCTTCAAGTTAAAGAAGGAAATTGAGGCCCTCATCCGAAGAGGCTACCTCGACAATTATGTCCGCCGACCTGACGAGGACCGATCCGACCCGACTGACCTCCGCAACGAACACCATGGATAGCGTAAAAAATGGAATGACAATCGGGCTCAGTCCCGTGGCAAGCGCGATTGTAATGACTTTGACCTGAGGGTTGATTGGGAGATTAACGTCATCCACGGTGGCCTGGGCTTTGGTGGAGAAATGTCATCCTCCTGAAAGAGGTATCAAAGTAAGGGTAAAAGAAAGGCCAAGCAGGGTGTTTATGAGGTCAACACGATAGATATTGCCTCGCATAATGTAATCTTCTTCGGCAAAGCCGACCTGAAAGGGGTACACGTTTTGCATGATAATGCCCTAGTTATTTCAACCCTGATCAATCATTTCAAGACGGCGAGGATCCTCGTCGACGAAGGCAGCTCAACAGATATCATCTTTAAAGGGGCCTTCGATAAAATGGGCATGGACTCCAGCTCCATGCAGCCCGTAAGGTCCCCTCTCTTCGATTTTTGAGGGGACGTGGTTAGCTCGATTGGTTGGGTTTATCTGCCCGTCACCATTGGCTCCAGCCCCGGGATCGCTACCGTTTGGTCTAAATTCCTTATAGTGGATAGGCTGTCGCCCTACAACGCGATAATGGGTCGACCCACCACGACCGCCCTGAAGGCCGTGTGCTTTCCATATCACTAGAAAATGAAATTCCCCACGGATTCCAGGGTTGGAGAAGTACAAGGAAACTAAGAGACTGCCCAGTCTTGTGCAAGAAGAGCCTTGGAGAGGAAATAGCAATTACAGCTAGGGTCCATGCTGAATATTCAGTGTCAAACTCACGGAGAGTTTGTGGCCCTAATCGACGTGGTCGGGCCCGTCCTTATCGATAATCCCCGTGACGAAGAGCCCATCCCCTAAGCCCATGAAGACCTAGTCAACGTCCCCATTCAACCCCACCATAATGGAAAGGACGGTGAGGATTAGGGCTCAGCTCGGCCCAGAAGAACGATTCGACCTCACTGAGCTGCTGATAAGAAACTACAATACTTTTTCCTGGTTGGATAACGAACTTCCCGAGATTGATCCCAGTATCGCTATGCGCCGGCTGCAAGCCGACGTGTACTATCCCCTATTCGCCAAAAGAAAATAAAGTTACATCCAGATCACCAGAAGATAATTGAAGAGGATATAGATAAGCCCGTCAAGTCGGACATCGTGAATGAGGTCAAGTTCCCCAATTAGCTCGCTAATGTTGTACTAGCCTTGAAGGCCAACAACAAATGGAGACTTTGTGTGGACTTTAAAGACCCGAACAAGGCCTGTCCGAAAGATTTCTTTCCCCTCCCAAGGATTGACATCGCAATCAAACACGAGCAACTTAGCTTCCTCAATGCTTATGCCGGTTATAACTAGATTCCCATGTATCTTCCGAATAAGAGCAAGACCTCATTCATCACCGACAAGGGCACCTACTGCTACAAGGACATGCCATTTGGCCTCCACAATGCAGGGGCGACCTATCAGAGGCTTGTCAACAAAATGTTTAAAGAGGAAGTCAGGAGCACAATAGAGGTGTATATCAACGACATGCTCGTAAAAAGTAATCGGGTTGAAGATCACTGATAAGTAGAAAATACCTATCTATTTCTAAACCAGATTTGATAGTTTTCGAGTGAATTAGTTATATTTAATTGTGTTTTTGTTAGTTTTTATTTAATTTAGGTGTAGGGATGCAAACAAGTGATAAACGAGTGAAAACGGTGGAAAAACGATGAAGAAACGTTGAAAAAACAAGGTTTCAAGATCACAGAAGCTACCGCCGCAGCGAGGAATCCACCGCCACGATGGTGAGAATGCAGAAAAGTACTGTCGCGGCGAGAAGGTCACGGCCGCGGCGGTAAAAGATCAGAGAGTTGGGAGCCAGTCCCACGGACGTGGCCGTGAACCCACCGCCACGGCTGTGAACGATCAGAATGTAACCGACTTAGCCCACCGCCGCGGTCGTGGGCTCCAGAATTTTAATGAGAAGAATGCCTTGTACTGTAGTGGGATGATTAAGAAACTTTAAGCCCCTGTTTGGTTACTATTTTCGTTCCCTGATTTTTGTTCCCATTCTCAAAATTTTGAGATTAATGTATATAAACGTGTTTATTAAACATATTTCTATTTCCAAAATTTATGGAATATTTTCTGAATTTCTTAAGAATATGAGAAATACAAAAAAAAAATGTTAATTCTTATTCACTCCCACAAAATTATTCCTGCCACCTCTTTGTCGGTCGCCACCACCATGCTGGGTATAAAATATATATATTTATTTTCATACATTTAAAGAAAAAAAAGATCACATGTTGCAACCAAGTGTATTTTTTGTTTCTGTTCTCATAAATTAAAATAAATAATTTCAGGACAATAGTTGTTACCAAAACAATTATTTGTTTTTATTTCAAAAAATACTCCATAATGGAAATAGAATTATCATCTTAGCTTATTGGAAGCAGAAACACTAACCAAATTCCACCTAAGGTGTTACATGTTCAATTGAAACCATTATAACCAAAATAAGATTTTAGTCAAACTTCAAGAGCACAAAGTGTGAAAACCCACAAAAAAAGGGAGGGGGGAGGGGGGGAGGGGGGGGGGGGGGTAAGAAAATGGTTAATAATTAGTAATGGAGATTGTGAAGATGGGAAGGCAAGGAAACGCGCATGAGCCATCAATATTTTGAGATATTTTGGAACCTTGTGCCTATTAATACCTATTCTCCCACTTCCTTTAAGACCTCTTGGATGTTTTTGAGACCCCTTGCACCTTAGATAATTTAGGAGTAGAATATATTAGTTTAGGAAGTGATCCTTGGCCAATCTTAAAGAGATCGAAGAGGAAGGTTCACATGCCGAAAAAGAAGAACAATAGCGGATCGATCTCTGGCGAAAGCGGACCACTCCACTTTAAAATTTAATTTTTATTTCCTTGTTCTATCTTTGTATCTTAATGTTTTAGTGTGATTTATTCTTGGTTTAATGTTCTAATGGCCAAGATCATGTTAGTTTAGTTAGAGATTAGTTAGGGTTAGATGTAATTCATGTAAATACCTTTTTCGTTAAATATAATTTAATTTTAATGGTTTGTTATCCAATTTCAATTGTGTTTACCGTTATTTCATGTTTATTATGTTTGTTACGATAAACCGAGAATACAGAGTTTGACACTCGGAAGAAGTAACCCCGGATTCGGACTAGGGTTAAACACAACGCGATGATCCAATAACCCGGAGAGAGAGTTGGAGAGTGTGCAATCCATGAGGTTGGGTCAAGACTCACGTGGCTATATGTTCAGAAAGGCATTCAAGGGGGACTTCAGCGTCAACACGAAGTCATGTATTCGCTCGTTTTTCACTCGGAAGAGGGAGCGAGTGAGTTATAGATACTGAGATTATTGGATGTGATAATAACCATTATTGATGACTAAACTAAGCTAAATAGGTACTAAGTAAATGAAATCAATCCCTAGTTAATCAGTGTAATTATAATTAATCCTTAGGAGTAGTTTTAATTAGTTTATTTTAAATATTAAATTGAATCGTCAAGACAATATAAGACTACGTAAATTGCGGTACTCAATTATTCACACTTTCTTTGTGGACACGATACCCGATCTTAAACGATCCACTATTCTAAAACTTTGACCTCGTATACTTGCGAGTGTAAGTAGTGGCGTATTCATGCGCTATCAAGTTTTTGGCACCGTTGTCGGGGATTGTGTGAATTTTCAGTGATATTGCAACTAAGTGGTCAAATATTAATCCTGACATTTATTTTGTTTTATTTTTAATCTTTATTTTTATTTTATTGCGTTAGTGTGATCAAGCCGTGCGAGAAACAATGAAGAAGATTGGAATTCTTAATTCTCAATCCCGAGATCGAGCTTATATTGAAAATTATAAAGATAGATAATAGAAGCCGACTTCAATTCATGATCTTGATCGGACTGAGCATTTGAGCCCAAATTCTTTGTCTATGGGGAATTTTGGTGAAAAACGCTTAGCAACACGAAAGTCCAGCTAGGGACGATAAATGAAGTGCATTTTTTTTAATATGAAACGCATTCTTTTTTATAAGAAAAAGAGGGCATGATTCCGCTCGATTTTTGCTATTTATTTAATTCTTTTTGGAGACCATAATGGTCTTGTAGCATGTTTGGAGGTAAATCTAGGAGTTTGGAAATTCAGGGTTGTGATTTGTACTTAAAATTGTTGAAATAGCAAAGTGAAAATGAGTGGTAAGGAGTTTTGTTAAGAAAAATGAAGAAAAAAAAAATCAACAAAGCCTACTGCCACGGCGGTGAAATATCAGGATGGGCATTTTTTCAACAAACGCTTCAGCGCCGCAGCGAGAAATCCCACCGCCGCGGCGGTGGAACGTCAGTAGTTGAAGTTTAGAAAAAGTGTTGCCACGGCCGCAGTGAGAAATACTTTGTCGCAGCGGTGGAATGTCAATAGCTTAAGTTTAGAAAAGCTCTACCACGGCCGCGGTAAGAAATCCACCATTGCGGCGATGGAACGTCAGTAGCTTAAGTTTAGAAAAAGTGCTGCCACCACCGTGGAGAGAATCTCACCGCCGCGGCGGTGACGTGTCTGTTCAAATTAAAACCGCAATGCCCCTTCGAACAAAACTCTCCCCTTTTTCTCTAAAACACAAATACCTCTAATCCCAACCCTCCAAACCATTTCCAACCCTTAAAAATCATCCTTCTAGTTACAAAAATTTTGATTTCCACCACGAAATCAACCTCCAAGAATTGGATTGAGCCACCATTTTCGAAAAATTAGGGTTTACGGTCGACCAAGCAATTTTCTTCAAATTTCAATCGATTGGACCACCATTTCTCAACAAGTAAGTGTTGATGCTTCTACATTTCATATATTTGTTGAAAAACGTTAATTGATTTGCAATATTATATGAAAAATCATTGGATTTGGAATGTGCCCTACCCCTAAAACCCCCATTTTTCGCGATTTTCATTTTCTAAGGGATTTTGGTTTGATTTTTGATGATAACCTTAGTTGATATGGATTGTTTAATTTTGTGAAACAAAAATTCATGCTACATTGTTAGTATTTTGTTGAAATCGTTGCAAATGGTGAATGTGTATTGAGATAAAGCCTTGTTCTTGATAGTGTTGATATAGAGACTGTTTTTCATTGTGCGTATATGATTGGGTTTATCTTGTTTGTGAATGTGATTGCTAGGAACCATGCCTAGAAGAGTTGCTTCGAAGAGGGCAAGGGGTGAAGGATAGGGGTCGGCTCCTGACTTCGATTCCACCCGATTCATTTCAAAGAAAGCCGATGAGCATTTCCTTAAGCATGAGTTCACCAGGCCATATATAAAGCAGAGAGGATTTGGGCCCCTGGAAGATCTCCCAATGAAATTTCAAAGCATTATTCAAAGCTGAGGTTGGGAGTATTTTGGAAATCATCTCCCCTCGGTGAAGTTTCCGTAGTCTGGGAGTTCTACGCAAAGGTCCAAGGCAAGATTATCCTCTTCAATCCTAAAAAATTGAACGAGGTATTAGGAGTGGGACCACCACAACCTTTTCAAGAGCCATATGAGGGGTACACGCCAAGTATAAAGGACATAATCTGGGTCCTTACTACGGGCAATGTCCAATGGACCATCAAAAGGCTGGATCAAGCAAATTTCCCCGCCAGATTTCTAAAGTCGGTGCTGAAGATATGGAACCACATCATAAGTGGCAGCCTAATCCCAACCTCTCACTTTTCGAACATGTTAAAGGAGCGGGCTATTGCATTACATTCCATATAGCGGGAAAAATCGCTCGACGTCAGATCTCACATATATTCTTCTATACTACATACTGCGGGGACAACCAAACGAGGCCTACCCTTTCCAAACTTAATCACGGAGTTGTGTCAGCGAACTGGGGTGGTGATCCATTGGGATAACCCATTTTTTTCTAATCATTCATCTCGATTAGGCCATTATTGCAAGGATGTCAAGGGGGAGCGCTCAAGGCTAGACATCGGGAAGAGCAAAAGAAGAAGTTGAGCATGCGGGAGACGAGGCAGGGCCTTCTGAGGCCCCAATTCTCGAGGCACCAGGACGGGCCAGACTCAACGGGGAGTGAGTTTATCAGGAACTCCAGAAATTTTGGCTAGAGAAATACGAACTATGGACTTACCAAGACCAATATGGATGCTATCAAGATTAAGTCAACCGGCTTATGTGTGAGCACTTCGGCATCGATATGTATTCTTTTCCGACTATGCCGCCGGTGCCGCCTCACCTTTTGTAACCACCATAGTTTCTTTTCCTACATGAAAGTGGTGGTGATGATCCTTCCCCAGGTGAACAGTAGGAGGTAAGACTCATCTGTCTTATCTCATAGGTATGTGTCCGAATCCAGTTTTCCATTTTTACATGCTATATTCAGTTATTGGGTTCACTGCTCGATAGTGTGGACACTGCGATGTTTAAGTTTGGGGGAGTGTTCATCCATTTTTATGTTTTTGTAGAAGAAAGATGTTTATTTTTTGAAAAAAAATGCAAAATTTTTTGATGTACAGAATTATTATTATATATGTATTTTATTGTTTTAATTAATGTTTTAGTTTTTAATTTCCAGTTTAGTTTAGTCCTTGTTTTTGCATGTGTAGTTTTCAAAATTAGTATGTATGTTAGTATTAGATTTAGTTTAGAATTGTGTATGTATAAAGTTGTATTTTCATGTTTAGTTGTTGAGTTTATTTGAGCTAAGTCTCGATGATGACAATTATCCCCTAATTGCATATTGAGGTCGGGGGTGATGCCTTCCATGTGCGTTTTGTGTGCTTAACATGTTGATTGGGTAAAAATTGTCTTGATCCTAAAATCGCATGACATTCGGACTCAATGTATAATAATCTGAACAATACCGATTATTCAATATGAAGTTCATGACAAAAATGAGGAATCTAGAACTTGATTTGGGGGAAACTTGAGGAGAAATCCTCGGTAAGGTAATTCCGGATACGTGATTTAGGCTGTCATTTTTTCGCTTGAACCGTTGTAGCTAACCTGAAAAATTTCATCATTTATTTCCCCTGTCGAAGCCTATAACGTAATCAATTTTGAAAACGTTCAAATACTCTTTTCATTTAAAGTTTTCCTAAACCAATGTCGCTAATCCTAATTTTCAAATTGAGTAAAATCAAGTGAGCGGTGGGGTTTCAGTTGAATTTTTATTGACTCGGTATTAGTATATTCACTTGTCACTTTAGTATTTCTTTTCACACGCTCCTAAAATAAGTTTGGGGGTGTGTTTCTACCATTTCTTTTTGCATATTCCTAAACTTTTATAAATTCGAATAAGTTTGGGGGTGTGTTTCTCTAACTTCTTTTTGCACACTCCTAAAACGGTTATTACTCGAATTAATTTAGGAATGTGTTGTTGAAAAAAAAACAACTATGTGAATAGTGTTTTCATTTTCTTTTCTTTTGACAAGTGAATACACACGATCTTCATTTCTTATTCAAAGTTGTACTCTAAAAGTGTAGGGTTATGAGAGAGGATAACGACAAGTGATTTAACCTCGGGTATCGATCAATTAAACCGATTATCTATTTTCAATTCCAGTGATACCCGTGGTCGTTCTCCAAAGCCAAACCAAGCCCTATTGATCTCTGTGAATATCCGAGCCTACATTAGTAGATAGTAGACCCCAAATCAAGTGTATGGTTTTCCTGAATCCTTAAACGGTATACGTTATGAACTTAACAATTGAATAATCCAATCTGGTATACGCGTAATTATGCATTTGAGTTCTTACACACACACATTCAATGGATCTAGAATGGTTTTTATTGATATTGAATGTTGAAATTCTAGAACACCACTTGGTGTGGGATATTTCCCAAACTTGATCAGATTTAGGGATATTGAGGGAGGAACAAATTGGTCCTTTCGATTGAACTTTATACTTAGATGCATTTACTTCTTTTGTGTTTCAAGTTTTTCATTTTTAGTTAGTTTGTTTAGTTTAGTGTTAGTGTTTTGCTCGAGAACTAACAAAATTCCAAGTTTGAGGGTATTTGATAGGTAAAAAATATCTATCTACTTCTAAGCCGGATTTGATAGTTTTCGAGTGAATTAGTTATATTTAATTGTGTTTTTGTTAGTTTTTATATAATTTAGGTGTAGGGACGCAAACAAGTGATAAACGAGCAAAAACGGTGGGAAAACGATGAAGAAACGTTGAAGAAACAATGTTTCAAGATCACAGAAGCCACCACCGCGGCGGTGAGAATGCAGATAAGTACCGCTGCGGTAAGAAGGTCACGGTTGTGGTGGTAAAAGATCAAAGAGTTGGGAGCCAGTCCCATGGCTGCGGCTGTGAATGATCAGAATATAACCAACTTAGCCCACCGCCGCAGCCGTGGGCTCTGCACAGCAAAATAGATATTTTGAGATATTTGGAAACCTTGTGCCTATTAACACTTATTCTCCCACTTCCTTTAAGACCTCTTAGATGTTTTTGAGACCCCTTGCACCTTAGATAATTTAGGAGTAGAATAGATTAGTTTAGGAAGTGATCCTTGGCCCATCTTAAGAAGATCGAAGAGGAAGATTCACATGCCGAAGAAGAAGAACAATAGCGGATTGATCTCTGGAAAAAGTGGACCACTCCACTTGAAGATTTGATTTTTATTTCCTTGTTCTATCTTTGTATCTTAATGTTTTAGTATGATTTCTTCTTGGTTTAATGTTCTAATGGCCAAGATCATGTTAGTTTACTTAGAGATTAGTTAGGGTGAGATGTAATTCATGTAAATACCTTTTTGGTTGACTATAAGTTAATTTTAATGGTTTCTTATCCAAATCCAATTGTGTTTACAGTTATTTCACGTTTATTATGCTTGTTACGATAAACCGAGAATACGGGGTTTGATACTTGAAAGAAGTAACCCCGGATTCGGACTAGGGTTAAACACAACGCAACAATCCAATAACTCAGGAGGGAGTTGGAGAGTGTGCAATCCATAAGGTTGGGTCAAGACTCATGTGGTTATGTGTTCAAAAAGTCGTTCAAGGGGGACTTCGGTGTCAACACAAAGTCATGTATTCGCTCATTTTTCATTTGGAATAGAGAGCGAGTGAGTTATAGATATCAAGATTTTTGGATGTGATAATAACCATTATTGATAATTAAACTAAGCCAAATAGGTACTATGTGAATGAAATCGATCCCTAGTTAATCAGTGTAATTATAATTAATCCTTAGGAGTAGTTTTAATTAGTTTATTTTAAATATTAAATTGAATCATCAGGACAATATGAGACTACGTAAATTTCGGTACTCAATTATTCACATTTTCCCTGTGGTCACGATACCCTATCTTAAACGATCCACTATTCTAAAACTTTAACCTCGTATACTTGCGAGTACAAATAGCGGCGTATTCACGTGCTATCAAGTTTTTGGCCCCGTTGCCGGGGATTGTGTGAATTTTCAGTGATATTGCGACTAAGTGGTCAAATATTAATCCTGACATTTATTTTATTTTATTTTTAATCTTTATTTTTATTTTATTGCGTTAGTGTGATAAATCCATGCGAGTGGATAAGCTCTAAGCTCACTGCGTGAAGTTGAATCCGAACAAGTGCATTTTCAATGTGTCCGTTGGCAAATTCCTGGGCTTTGTGGTCTCCCAACACGGCATTAATGCCAACCCCTACCAGATCAGTACGGTGCTCGGTATGACTTCTCCTCGGAAAAAAAAAAAAAAAAAAAAAAAAAAAAAGAGGTCCAGATGCTGACAGGTCGGTTGGCCGCCCTAAACCGGTTCATCTCTAGTTCATCCAAAAAATGCCTCTACTTTTTCAAAATTCTCTGGGGGAACAAGGCATTCGAGTGGACTGAGGAGTGTGACCACGCCTTTGAAGAACTGAAAAAATACCTCTCGTTGGCTCCTCTACTCATCACGCCTCAGAAAGGTGAAGCCCTACTTATTTACATTGCGGCCTCCTCCATGACCGTCAGTCCCACCCTAGTCAGAGATGATTCCAGCGTGTAGAACTCGGCCTATTACTCGAGCCATGTTCTAACTGATGCTGAGACGAAGTACACAAAGTTTGAAAAACTGGGCTATGCCCTGTTGATCATCTCGAGGAAGCTACGGCAGTATTTTCAGGCTTATACCATTGTAGTATTGACCAACCAGTCGATAAGGAAAATTCTCCACTCCCTTGATGTCTCAGGGAGGTTGATGAAGTACAACATAGAACTGGGCTAATTCCATATCGAATATCGCCCTGGGATGGTAATAATGGGGCAGGTCCTGGCTGACTTCATAGCCGAGCTGACCTTCCCCGAGGAGGAGACCATCCCTGATCAAGGTGACGCCGAGCAAACCGCCCAAAATATGGAATGAGCTGGAAGCTCGGTCGAAACGAACAAAGTGTACAACGACCTAGGCCTCAGCTAGTGGTAGCTCTTCATTGACGGATCCTCCAACCAGAACAACTCGGGTACTGGGATGGTCCTCGTCGTCCCGGATAAAGAGGAAATCGAGTATGCCCTTAGGCTCGGATTTCGAGCTACAAATAACGAGGCTGAGTACGAAACCTTGTTGGCTGGGTTGCGGTTAGTCCGAGAATTCAGCGTAAAAACCCTCCTAGTAATGTGCGATTCCCATGTCATTATCAACCAGTCAACGATGAATACCTAGCCAAGGACCCAAGCATGGTGGCCTACCTAGAGAGGGTGAAAAACCTTATCAAACTCTTCGAGAAAATACAAGTTACGCAAATACCTCGGGAAGAAAACATGTATGCTAATGCGTTGGCTAACCTGGCCTCAGCATTAGAATATACGTTCAAGAGGATGGTCCTTATGGAATTTCTCTCCGAGCCGAGCACGGCCTCCTCGAACAAGACCGCGATGATATATGCCCTGGATTGTTAGCCGACCTGCATGGACCGCATCATAAGCTATCTCACCGACGGAATGCTCCTAAGTGATCAGGCTCACTCCTGAAGAATACGACACTAAGCGGCACAGTACGCCCTCATCAACGGTGTTCTTTACTAGAAGTCTTTTTTCGGTTTGTACTGTCGATGCCTCCGACCTGACTACGTTATGAGAAGGTCCACGAGGGGATTTGCGAAAATCACTCGGGGGGTAGGTCCTTAACTTGGAAGCTGCTTCTAAACGATTATTATTGGTCGAAGATGCTCGGGGATGCGGAGGAATCCGTGAAGAAGTGTGACAAGTGCCAATGATTTGCCGCGTACCCTCACGCTCTGCCAATCGAGTTGGTTCCAATGTCCAGCCCGTAGCCATTCTCTCAGTGGGGGATCGATATCCTCAGCCCATTGTCTTAGGGGACCGGCTAAAGAAAATTACTGGTCATCGCCATCAACTACTTCTCTAAATGGGTTGAAACCGAGCCACTCGGCAAAATCACCAAGCAACAGATTCGAGACTTCGTCTGGAAGTACAAGGTTTGTCGGTTTGGCATCTTGAGGGCAATCATCTCCGACAATAGAAAGCAGTTCAAAAATGACCTATTCGCTAAGTTGTGTGTCAATCTTGGGATCTGAACGCATTTCTCCTCCCCCGGCCATTCTCAGTCTAACGGCCAGGTTAAAGTTACAAACCGAACTATTTTGCAAAACCTGAAGACCAGACTAAACAAATCCAAGGGGTTATGGGTAGAAGACCTATATCCCGTGTTGTGGGCGTACCAAACAACTATCCGAACTCCGACCGATGAGACACTATTCGCAATGACGTTCGGCTCGGAGGTAATCATCCTGGTTGAGATAGGTCTGCCCTTTCCCCGTATAGCCCGATCGTTCGACTGAGATGAAAATGAGGTAGGTCTGGCTCTCAACCTCGACCTGCTCAAAGAAAGGAGAAAAAAGGCTCAAATTCACCATCCCACCTATCAATAGAGAACGGCCCGCTACTACAATCGTTGAGTTCGGCCTCGATCTTTTGATGTCAGTGACCTCATTCTAAGGAAAGTTACCCTGGCTACAAAGGAGCAAAACACCGGGAAGTTAGCACTAAGCTGGGAAGGGCCCTACCGTGTGACTCGCGTAGCCAGACCTAGAACCTATAATTTGGAAACTGAATGAGGGGGGTACCGCTCAGACACCCCTGGATTGCTGAACACTTGAAACGCTACTATCTGAGAGAAGAACGGAATCCCTAAGCTTGCCAAAGATTTTTTTTTTTTTTTTTTTTTTTTTTTTTTTATCTCAGAAAATTGTAATGGAAAGATCGAAGTCAATGAAAAAGAGAATTTTTCAGTTCAATGAATTTCCAGTTTCTAACGTTTGCTAAGCAATACAATAACAGGTTGGACCCTTAAGAAGATTGGCAAGCTCGATAAAATCGAGCTCACCAGATTGTTTGGTGGCCAAAAAGACTGTCCAAAATTGATTCAAAGTCTACAAGCGAGGACGAGCAGCCCTTTGTGTGCCAAGAGGCTGGGGTGATCCATCCTAAGCCCTTCTCACTGCTAAGTCAAAGGCTAGCATCCCAACGCGCCATAGGCCTGGACGAGCTGTGCTCTAGCCATTCCTCCAGGCAGAGGTAGCCCTCTTACTACGGAGATGATCCGGGGATAAAGAAATGTAATCACAGGTCGAACCCTTCAAGAAGACCGAAAAACTCGAAAATACCGAGCTTCCCGAATTGTTTGGGGGGCAAAACGATCGACCAAAACACAAAAATACCAGACCATAGTGTGTCTCGGTGAAATTAATTGCGTTATAGAGGATGTTAAGTGGTAACAAAACGCCAAGATCCAAAAGACAATCGCAACAGCTCATCAATACCATATCTCACGGTCATCTGGGGGGCAAGGTGGGTGTAGCTTGGAAATACTCTATGGTGGGACTTCTCTAAATATCAAGTGGCAAGAACCGACCGGGCTTGAAAGAATCCTACCGGGCTAACATACGTCTTCCTTGAAATTTTGTCAAAGACTACTGGAGTGGAGGTTGCTTCGGTCGCTAAACCAACGACTTCCTAGTTCGAGTTCTCCAGGTCGATAAATTTTGTGAACTTGCAAATAAGAGGTCTACATTGGTTTCAACTGGCAACCAAGCAGTAAAAATCCAACAAAATCAGAAAAATAAAATAGGAGAAACATAATTGGCAAAATGGAGGAGTTATATTAACTGATCAAAAGTTGATTACAAAAAAAAAAAAAAAAAAACACCAAGACTTCTGCCCGTAAATACAAGACCGCTCAACACCGAGCTGAGTGAAAAGAAAAAACAAAATATATATATATATGGAAGGGGTTGCTACTACTGGAATGGGTCCAGGTCGGCCTATTCACCGCCGACCTCCTCTGCTCTGGCCTAGTCACCATATCGACCACTCGCTGCTCTCTGGTCCCCAGATGACCTTTGCGAGTCGCAACGACTCCTTGAGAGTCTACTCGATCTGGCATCTTGGGTGGCCGACTTAGTGCTCGGCCTGATCGTTCTTGCGTCCTGCTGGGCCTGTGCTTCCGTGAGGTCCTTGTCGGAGAGCTCAAGCTCGATTTTTCTATGATCTACCTCCGAGAATTGGCGCCGGACCGAGTTGACGGCCCCCTTAAAGCCGAGATGGATCACGCTTACTGCTATTCGGTCTTGGAGCCCGGTGAACTCTTCACTCTTCTTGAAATCCTCGATTGTTTTGTCTCAAAGCCTGGTGAACTCTTCACTATTCTTGAAGCTCTCGCCGCTTCAGCCTGTGCCCTCTCCAACTTGGCTACCTGGTTCTGTTTAAGCTTCTCGAGTCGGACAATAGCAATATGCTCGGATCACCTGAGGTCTTCGGCCCTCTTGGCCGCTCTCTTGCTCTCAGCCCGGACCCGATCCATCTCCTTATAGTATTGGTTCAGAAGGTCGATGTATTCCTCCATTTGCTTTGTTAGCTTCTCGAGCGCCTGATTTGCTTGGTGTAAGCGAATTCCCATCTCTAGCGCAAAGAAGAGGCTCTGTAAGGTAGGCATCAAAAATAATTATTAACCCAGTCCAAAGACAAAGTCTAAGAAATCGTTTGAGGTGAGCACTTACTAACAGCTGGTACCAGTACATGTCGACGCAGAGCTGACCATCTGACTTCTCGAAAAACCTGGCCTTGTCTACCAGAGGGGTGATCTGCTGAACAAAGTTCGAAAGCATGGTCGGAGTCTGGGTGACGGCCCTTTCGATTTCAAATCCAACCACAGTGACAACCAACTCCACCACCTTCTCGCCTTTTTCTCACACCTCCTTCGACCAGGCTAGGGCCGTAGCTCGGCTCTCCTACTCCTGCCGGGTTGGGGCTGCAACTCGGCTCCTCTTTTCCTATCGGGCCAGGGCGTCAGACACCCCTACCTTTCTTTTTTCCTTGTCCCTCTTGGCTTCAGGGGATGGGTTCTCGACAATCGCCTTTGTCTGTGTCGGCTTAGCCTTCTCAGAGTGGGAGCCAGCCTAGCCTGACCTTCTTTAAAGAGGACGTCAGTCAACAAAAAAAGAATTCCAAACTAACTAGACGGGCAGGGCTAAAAATACTTACCGTTCCAAGAGCTCTTCTTTAAGGTTGGTGTAGGCAGGGACGGATCGCTCTAAAAATACAGGTCGTAAAGGCACGACGATAGCAGTGAACCAACGTGAACGAAAGGGGTTCGAAGTATCAGATCTTTCTCCTCGAGGATTTCTGGGCAGGCCTCGTGCTTCTTCGTCACTGAAAAAGACAAACAAAAAACTTAGAAGAAATGACTGGGATGAAAAACGATGAGCTGTGAGCTGAAATACTTACCCACGGTCACCTAATGCCTTTGCACCGAGAACTCTAATTCTGGCGCTCCATCGGCCTCCTATCCGGTGCCACCCAGAAAGAAAAAGTCCAGTTTCCAATCTTTGATGAAGTCGGGGTAACCCTCAAGGAATTATTACCAAGCTGAGAGGTAGCACCAGCCTTTCCCTCTGGGTATGCCCGTAAACTAAGAATAAAGCATGCGACAGCACGAGGGACACGACCATATGCATGCTGTTGGGAGATAGCTGTGACAGACACAAACCCAGGTCCCAACAGACCTCCCTCACCCAAGGGTCGATAGGGAATTACAGCCTGGCCTGTAGCTATTGGTCGTAGACCGTGATAAACCCCTCAGGTGGGGTGTAATCCTGGCCGTTCTCCCCAGAAATGTGCATCTCCACTGTGCCCGAAATCACGTATCTGGAGCACAATTCCCAAATGTCTTTCTCTGTTAGGTCAAATTCCACCTTCCAGACCCAAGCATCTGGGAGGACTTCACAGACCGGCAGACGAGATGTCAAACTTGCTCTAGGAGGGTGGTCGGACGTCGATGGTTGAATGGCAGTCTCCTTTAAGAACATGACCTCCGTACCAAACTCCACGGCTAGACCCGTGCCAAGATTAACCACGGGGCCCCCGATGGAGCTCGTCTCGCTCTTCGTCCTCTTCCTTAAAGACCCAAGGGATGCGCTAGGTGCAGGGCATACCCCCAATTCGATCTCCTCATCGGACTCCTCAGATGAAGACATCCACTGGACAGCGAGCTCTTGCTTACCCGCCGGCCCAATGGGCGAAGGAATGCCTGTCTTATTGGTTTCTATTGCAGATGAGCTGAGCTCAATCTGGATAGCCAGAAGGTGAACCGCGTCCACATTGGATTTGGATAGGCTGTTCCCTGACGAGCTGGATCACAAACAGAAGACATGAAAGAAAAAAGAGAAGAAGGGTACCATGCTCAGAGGTCTGGTGGAGCTTTAGCACTACTTTGGTGAAGAAACCTGAGAAATGAAGCGCGTATTTATAGGGGTGCTGAGTAGCTGAACCATCACGTTGATCGTACGATTCGCAAAACTTCGATTCACGCGCCTTCAGCCACGTGTCGCGCATCTAGTCAGTGTGATAGTCAATCTTCCTAGGAAAGCTAAGAGGCGGGTCCAGTCAAATTTCTCCAATCGAGCAGGCCTGAGCCCCTGGGCTGCGTCGTCTCGGTCCCATTGTCCCTACTCCATCAGGTTGGCTGACCATTCCCCGTACTCCAATAATAGAACCCTCAGCATCTCATGTCCCATTTCCACGCTAAGGTTTGGAGGGCAACTAATGAGGGTAAAACTGGGCTCCCTCCACGTGTCAGCTACTTAGATCAGAACTGCCATGTCACCAGCTCCACGTCGTGACAGCCTAGATAAGCCTGATGTGTAGACAGCCCGGGTGGATTCACAGGTCGATGGATGAGAAGTATTCCAGGATCTCTAACCAGCAGCCTTTTCGTAGGATCGTCACGTAATCACAGGTCAGAGTGCCCAGACCGACCTGTGTCTTGTTGTTTATCGATTTGCCACTGTACCAGGTCAGCCTGTATCTTTTCCGTCCATAGTAAAGAGCCTAAGGCCCAGGCCCATGGCTTTAATCAGCCATACCACCCACGCTTGACGGCTTAGCGCTATTCTGAGCTTAAGGCCCTAATCTTGCTGAAACTAATCACATTTTCACCTATAAATGAAAGGCTTCTCCAACACTTTTGGGGGATCAAAGAGGAATTTTAGAGAGAAAAAATCCATCATAGGTCGTTCAGACAGGTCGAGGTAATAGTAACTTTTCGATTTATATTCTACCCTAGGCTCTTACTCTCACGCTAGAGAGGACACGCCCAGAAAAACCCGGCCCGTCCTGTGTGCAGGTAATAGATTGGAGCTAGGTCCGGACAATGGCAAAGAGCATCAGGCCAGGAAGACGAGACCCGAACTCGGACGCAGGTCGGATAATACTTGTCCAGCCTGGCTGCGATACATAAGAGATGACGATCAGCCAAGCACCATCTTTCTTTTTCCCGATTTGAGGGTGTTTAGACCATACTGCTGGTCAGCCAATTTTCGACACCAACAAATGTTCTCTCCTATATGGTCACCTCCGACGACTAGGGTTACCACTTTCTCAATTCAATGTCACCGCTCATATACGACCTATCTCAATGCTTCAACAACGTTTACGATACTGCTTGTGCCTAAACATCTCATATGTAGTACCGGGTGTGGAGATATTTGGCTCGTCGTAGCCAAATCTACGAAACTCGTTCCCCTAAAGCATTTCCAAGGAGCCGCTACTGAACTCGTTCCCCCCTCTTTGTTTTGCTGATCAAATTGTTCAGGTCGACGGTAAAAATTTGAAAATAGAGTGTAGAGAGAGAAGTTATCTCTTGGGAGTTGTGTCCATTCAGGATTTTCAAAGTAGTCGTTTCTTCTCCATCATCGTGAGTATGCCGCTTTCTTCTTCGATCACTTATTCTGATGGAGCTTACGGCCTTTGTTAAGTGTGAAGAGGGCTTGTCGATGTAAGGAGGTTCAGAGCAGAGATCTCGCCATTGGTCTTTAGAGGGGATGAACTAGCCCTCGTAGGAGAAGAAGATGCCAATGAAAAGGCAGATCTAGATAAACAATCTCAGTTTCGAAGTAATCAAGAGAAAATTTGTTCAAATAAATATCATATTTGGTGAAATCAAGTATGGATCCACCACATCTATAGCCCTAGTAAGAAGATCCATCACAGATTTGAGGCTTGCAGCCAAAATTGCTCCAAAGAAGGTTCACGTGCCCAAATCTGTTGACCAACATTAGTATTCAGGCACCTCTGGTAGCGGGGAGTCAATGCCTGGTGTAGAAGTTTTGGCGGTTTCATGGTCTTCCTTTAGGCTGACAGCAGATATTTTGTTGACACTGTTCATTCGATTGTATTTCTACGAGGTGGAGGCACTGGTGGGTTACTGAAAAGGTCTGCTCAACGGTGAAGGTCAAGGGACAATCTCGGTAGATCAAATTTCACAGGGTTTTCATAACAGAGGCCATCCCCTCGATTTCTAGAGATGAGCCAAGGTAAAGTTTATGCCATCTTTGTCGATTTTCTCCCCCTCTCAATGAATAATGTGTGGCTTCGTCGCATCTTTCGAAATTTTTGAAGAGTAGTTGATGTCTTCATCTTGGAGGAGGAGATTTGGCTTGAATTTGGCTTATGGTTTGGTGAGATTTGGTTCAATCAGAGTAGCTAGGGCCATTGTTAAATCACTAAATGGGTTTGTTATCTGTTGACATAAAATCAAAATAAAATTTGCAGATTTTGGGTTAGAAAGAAGAAATGGTGTTAAAAATCGTAAGGGTTCTTCTTTCATCTACTCTTTTGATAAGTGATAGGTTTAAAATACCTATCTATTTCCAAGATGAATTTGTCAGTTTTTAAGTATTTTATTAATATTTTAATTGTGTTTTAGTTATTTTTATATAATTCAGGTGTAGGGATGTAAACAATTGACAAACAGAGCGAAACGGTAGGAAAAGGGTAAAGAAAAGATGAAAAATTGAGATTTCAAGACCAGCTGAAATCCGCCTAGGTGAAGTTTCCACCGCCTAGGCAGAGTTCAGTCAAAAAGTTGGAGTGTTGAAATCTGCCTAGGCGAAGAAACAACTGCCTAGGCGAAGTTCCGTCAAAAAGTTAGAGTGTTGAAATCCGCCTAGGCGAAGTTCCGTCAGAGAGTTGGAATGCAACCATCCGCCTAGGGGAAGAAACCTTTCCCTAGGCGGAAATCAGTCAAAATGAAAGTTTTTAGCCCTCCGCCTAGGTGAAGAAACCACCACCTAGGCAAATTTGTAACCAACTTAACCATCTCCTAGGCGAAGATTCTACCGCATAGGCGAAATTCTCTGTACAAGGGAAAATATTTTTTCAGATATTGTTGAAACCTTAGGCCTATAAATACCCCTTTCCCATGTCTGAAAGTGGTTGTTCAGCATCCCTAACCCTAATATAGTGTTGTTAAGCTATCTTGAGGAGGTTCATCATTTAGGCAAAGAAGAAAGATTTGTGGAGCGATAGTGGACCGTTCCATTCTCAGATTTGATCGTTCTTCTCTTGTTTTTATCTTTGTAATTACATTTCCATATCTAATGATGTTGAATCACTCTTGTTTTGTATGGTATATGGCTAAGATCATGTAGTAGTAGTTAAATGTTACTTAGGTGTTATTGAAATCATGTAAATGCTAGTTGAATAAATTAATGTTACTTTAATGGATGTTTGTCTAAATCTGATTGTGTTTATCGTTATTCTTGATAATATGCTTGCATTGATAAACCGTCAATACGGGGTTTGACACTCGGGAGAGGTAACCCCGGATTCGGATTAGGGTAAACGCAACGTGACATTCTAACGACCCGGGAAGGTGTTAGAACGTATGCAATCCATGACGTTGGCTCAAGACTCACGCGACCTAGAGTTGTTAAGGCGTTGAAGGGGACTTATTCGTTGACACGAAGTTGTGTAATCCCCCGTCTTACACTCGGGTGAGTTAGAAGATGAGTTGTAGATACAAAGATTGTCGGAATAGATAAACATCGTTATAACTAACTAAATAAAGTTATGTATGCATTATGTGGAAGAAATCAATACCTAAGTAATTAGTGTAATTAGAACTAACCTAATAGTTGTCATTTATTTTAGTAGATTAAATAGAATACAAACAATTCTTGAAAAATCGGGACAATATGAGACTATGTTAATAAAAATATTTAACCAAATTACACGTGTTCCTAGTGCAACGATATCCGATCTCATGATCACTATATTAAAATTAGACCTCGTGTACTTGCGAGTAGTTATTACGCGAGCAATGAAATCCTCGACGTACAAGTTTTTGGCGCTATTGTTGGGGACACAGTGTTTTTAATTTGGATTGATATTGTGACCAAGTAGTTGAATGTTAATCACGATATTTATTTTACTTTTAATTTCATTCAATTCATTTGTTTATTTGATTTATTTGTTTGAACTGAGCAGTGCATGCAGCTTAGTAAAAGAATACGTTAAAAGAAAAAAGAGCAGTCTACTACTATGGCCGGTGGGGAAGAACATATGCAGCAACCTCCGGTACCGCAGGCATTCCAGCCTCCAAAACCTAAGAGCCCACAAAGAATTCTTAGGGATTACTACCAACCATTGATGTTGGAGAACTTCTCAGGCATCCAGAGGCAACCGATCCAGCCAAACAATTTTGAGTTAAAGCCCACCCTGATCAACCTAGTTCAACAAAACCAATATGGCGGGAATCTTCACGAGGATCCCAATGTCCATTTAGCCACTTTTATGAAAATATGTGATACTGTGAAGATAAATGGAGTTGTTGAGGATGTTATCCGTTTGTGGTTATTTCCATTCTCATTGCGTGATAGAGCACGAGGTTGGTTCCAATCTATCCAACCGGGAAGCATAAACACTTGGGAGGACCTAACTCAAAGGTTTCTAACTAAGTTCTTCCCACCTTCTAAGACTTCTCAGCTCCGAGGCAAGATTTTGCAATTTCGCCAACGAGATTTTGAGTCGTTATTTGAAGCGTAGGAGCGATTCAAAGATTTATTGCGAAGGTACCCTCAACACGGGTATCAGGATTGGTTTCAAACCCAACTCTTTTACAACAGGTTAGACAGCCAAACCAGAATAATCGTTGATGCTGCCTCAGGAGGATCATTGTTGTAAAAAAACCCGACTGAAGCTAATGCATTGTTGGAAGAAATGGCAACCAATAATTATCAATGGCCAAATGAGAGGAACACGGGAAGAAGGGTCTCTTCTATTCAAGAATCTGACCATATTGCAACTTTATCAGCCCAAGTGTCTAAGCTCTCGAAACAATTGGTCGCCTTGCCTACTAAAGGTGCTTTGTCAAGTCATGGAGAGGAGAATGTTGCAAGTTGTTCCCAAACCAGATTTGATAATGAGTTTGAGGAATGCCACTTTCTGAACAATCGAGCCTATACTTTCAGGCTCGCTACAAACATTCCAATTCATTACAATCCTAGACTTTGCAACCATGAGAATTTTTCTTATGCAAATAATCAGAATTCTTTGCGGCCACCTCCGGGATATGGAAATCAAAATCAGGGATATCCGATTCAACCCAACCGTCAATTGCAACAACCCCCAATGCATAATCCAAAATCAAATTTGGATGAAGTATTGGGTTCGTTTATGAAGGAAACTTAGACTATTATGCGTGAGATGCATAACCGGCTGAACAAGCATGAAACATGGCTTGATTTGATTGATACAACTTGTACAAACACCAATGCTACGGTGAAATCTTTAGAAACTCAAATCGCACAGCTTGCTAGATCCATCCAAGAGCAACAAAAAGGGAAGTTTCCAAGAAACACGGAAACCAACCCTAGAAAATGCAAGGTGATTCAATTGAGGAGCGAAAAAGAAGTGGATGTGAGCAAGCTAATGGAAAACGAGCCGAGGGTAAGTCATGAGTTTCAACATAACGAACCAAGAACAAATGTGGAGGAAGAAGTTGAAGAGAAAATCGACTAAAGAAATGAGAAGCTGAATGAAGACAAAAAGGGAGACATGAATTAGGAGAATAAATAAGAGAAAGTCGAGGAGAGAAGAAGAGATGAAAGGTTGATGTCGGGACAAGTAATATTTTCTAAAAATCCACTAATTCTAGCTACGCCGTTGCCATATCCTCAAAGATTCGAAAAGAGAAAGTACGACTCACAATTTGAAAATTTTCTTGAAATCTTCAAGAAAATTTATATCAACATTCCTTTTGTGGATGCATTGGAGCAAATGTCCAACTATGGCAAGTTTTTGAAAGATATCATGACAAAGAAGAGAAAGTTAGAGGAATACAAAACGGTAGAGCTAACGGAGGAATGTAGTACAATACTACAAAGGAAGTTTTCCACCAAATTGAAGGATCCGGGTAGTTTCACAATTCCGTATACTATCGAAAAATCTCATTTTGATAAGACTCTTTGTGATCTTGGGGCTAGTATTAATTTGATGCCTTCTTCCGTTTATCGGAAGTTAGAACTTGGGAGTGCAAAGCCAACAACGATTACCCTCCAAATGACGGATCATTCGTTAACCTATCCTAAAGGCATCATTGAGGATGTATTGGTGAAAGTCGACAAATTCATCTTTTCGGTGGATTTCATTGTGCTAGAAATAGAAGAAGATAGAGAAATCCTGATCATCCTAGGAAGACCTTTCCTTGCAACGAGAAAGGCCTTAATCGATGTGCATAATGGAAATCTGACGTTAAGGGTGAATGATGAAGAGATAAAGTTCAACATTTTTAAAACAATGAACTTTTCGGATGAACTTCCCAAATGCAATCGAGTTGATGTTGTGGACTCTTACGTGAGGGAATTCTTTCTTGCAAATGTGGAGACGGATTCATTAGAGCATACTCTTACAAATTCCTTGTTTATGGGAGATCTTGGTGAGGAAGGCTCTACCACGGACCTTGAAGTTGTGGACTACGTGTTGACTTTGGATGCTCAATCTAAAGACGTAGAGGATCCTATTCATGTGGTGGTGATTGAATAAGTTGTAAACTCTCCCGAGGAATTAAATCCGCCTCCCGGTGGATTAATACTCAAGCAATTACCGAAGCATCTTCGGTATATCGTTTTGGGAGAGAATTCGACCAATCCGGTTATAATTTCATCATCTTTAACGGAAGAAGGGGAGAGCAAGTTGCTAAGAATTTTGAAGCAGCATCGATCCGCTTTCGCTTGGTCTATCTCAGATATCAAAGGAATTAACCTTTCGATTTGTATGCATAATATTTTGATGGAGGATTCGTTTAAACCCTCCATTGAGCATCAAAGGAGTCTAAATCCGGCGATGAAAAAAGTGGTAAGAGCGGAGTTGTTGAAGCTCTTGAATGCGGGAATTATATATGCTATATCCGATAGCGAGTGGGTTAGCTTGGTGCAAGTGGTGCCCAAGAAAGGAGGAATGACGATGGTGAAGAATGATAAGGATGACCTTATTTCTACACGAACCATCATGGGATGGCGTGTGTGCATTGATTATAGAAGATTGAATAAGACGATGAGGAAAGATCATTTTTCTCCTCCTTTCATTGACTAAATGCTCGATCGATTAGCCGGATATGATTACTATTGCTTTCTTGACGGCTATTCAGGTTACAATCACATAGCCATTGCACTGGAGGACCAAGAAAATACTATTTTCACATGCCCGTATGGGACGTTTGCTTATAAACGTATGCCAGTCGGCCTTTGCAATGCACTGGCAACTTTTCAACGATGTATGATGGCAATATTTTTGGATATGGTAGAAGAGAAAATGGAAATATTCGTGGATGACTTTCAGTCTTTGGGTCATCTTTTGATCATTGTTTATACAATTTGGCGCTCGTTCTTGATCGATGTAAGGAGAAAAATTTAGTTCTCAATTGGGAGAAGTGTCACTTTATGGTTAAAGAGGGGATCGTGTTAGATCATCGAGTCTCTTCCAAGGGGCTTGAGGTGGACCGAGCAAAGATTGAAACAATTGAGAAGCTTCCACCACCGATTAATATGAAAGGAGTTCAAAGTTTCTTGGGGCATGTCGGCTTTTACCGGTACTTTATCAAGGACTTCTTGAAGATGGTGAAGACGTTATGTCACCAATTTGAGAAGGATACTCCATTTAAATTCAATGAAGCTTGCATGGAAGCTTTCAAGGCAATAAAGGAGAAATTGATCACGGCTCCTATAATGGTCTCTCTGGACTGAGAGGTGCCATTTGAGATTATGTGTGATGCGAGTGACTATGTCGTTGGTACAGTGTTAGGCCAACGGAAGGAGAAGATCTTCCAATCCATCTATTATGCAAGTAAGACATTAAATGATGCCCAGGAGAATTACACCACGACGGAGAAAGAAATGCTAGCTGTTGTTTTTGCTTGTGATAAGTTTCGGTCGTATATCAATGGATCAAAAGTGATCGTCTACACAAATCACGCAGCTATCTGGTACTTGTTTGCAAAGAAAGACGCCAAGCCGAGATTGATAAGATGGATTATTTTATTACAAGAGTTTGATGCTGAAATAAGAGATAAAAAGGGGAATGAGAATGTTGTTGCCGACCATTTGTCAAGGTTGATTCAAGAAGACGTTGGTCAGGAGTCTAGCATCACGGAGGTGTTCCCTGACGAACAATTATTCTCAATTGAAAATGCACTTCCGTGGTTGGTAGATATTGTGAACTTTCTTGCATGTAAGGTGTTACCACTAGATTTGACAAGAGCCCAAATAAAAAAAATTCCTTTTCAATTCAAAGTATTATTTGTGGGATGAGCCATTGCTTTTCAAGAAGTGTGCTGATCAAATGATCCGGAAGAGGAGATGGCGAGTATTCTATCACTGCCATTTATCACCTTGTGGCGGCCACTTTAGTGCAACTCGAACAGCATCGAAAGTGCTTAAATCAGGTTTTTACTAGCTTTATTTGTTTAAAGATTCATACACGTTTGTAAAAACTTGTAATAGATGCCAAATGGTAGGTAACATATCGAGAAGGCATGAATTACCATTGACGTCCATTCTTGAGCTTGAGTTGTTTGATGTATGGGGCATTGATTTCATGGGGCCATTCTCGTCGTTGTTTAGCAAGGAGTATATTTTATTGGCGGTAGATTATGTGTCAAAATGGGTTGAGGCCGTGGCGACACCTACCAACGATGCTAAAGTGATCTGAAAGTTCCTTCAACAAAACATCATGACACGGTTCGAGACACCTCGAGCTTTAATCAGTGATGAGGAAACCCACTTTTGTAACAAAATGCTTAATGCTTTGTTGAAAAAGTATGGGGTTAGGCATAAGGTAGCGCTACCATACTACCCACAGACAAATGGCCAAGCTGAAGTTTCTAACCGAGAAATCAAGCAAATTCTAGAGAAAACGATTCATACAAATCGCAAGGATTGGGCGGTGAAGCATGATAATGCTTTATGGGTGTACCGTACGGCTTTTAAGACACCGATCGACATATCGCCGTATCGAGGTCTTTTGGAAAGCGTGTCATTTGCCCATTGAATTGGAACACCGTGCATTCTGGGCGATAAAGAAACTCAACTTTGACCTCAAGGCATCTGGTGCGCAACGTCTCCTCCAATTGAATGAAATGGAGGAATTCTGGCGCGAGACTTATGAGAATTCCAAGCTTTTCAAGGATAAAACGAAGAGGTGGCATAATAAAATGATAGTCAAGAGAGAGTTCAGTCCAGGCCAGCAAGTTTTGTTGTTTAATTCAAAACTAAGACTCTTTCCCGGAAAGTTGAAGTCTTGGTAGTTTGGACTGTTTTGGATCAAGCATATTTATCCATTCGATTCTATCGAGTGGGAAGGCAAAGACGGACAAACTTTCCGAGTCAACGGGGAGTGGATCAAGCACTACTTCAAAGATGAAGAGCGAGTTGGAGAACATCTCCCTCGTTGAAGGCTAAAGCCAGAATTCATAAACGTCCAGGTAGGGACGTTAAATAAAAAAAAAATCTTTTGATATGTCGTCGAGGGTAACGAACATTCTCAACTTTTGTATAAATTACTTTTTGGAGATCGTATTGATCTCAAAATATTTTTTGTGGTGAACTGATGAGGATAAATACTTAGGGTTGAATTACATGCTAAAGATCGTTTGAGAAATGAAGTGGAAGTAAGTGGCGTAAAGAAAAGTTGTGAAAACATGAAGAAATCCAACCAAAATTCACACTGATGTAATTTTTCCTAGGCGGAGAAACCACCGCCTAGGCGGAAAAAGGGCAGTAGGCTGGGTTTTCACACTGATGTAACTTCGCCTAGGCGGAAAAACCACTGCCTAGGCAGATTAGCGTCAGAACCAATTGAGTTTCACACTGACGTTCACTCGCCTAAGCGGATTAACGTCAAAAGGTAGTTTAACCAAAAGGGCGCTACTTTTCCTAGACCAAAAAAACCTCCGCCTAGGCGAATTAGCGTCAGCCCTGTTTTAAAGAGCAACGTTTCCCTTTCGCAAAACGGTATTCTTCCCTAACATTTTTGAAAACCTCTAAACTTCACATTTCCAAATCCTTTCCACACTTTAAAATTCATCCTAAATTTGTGAAAAACTTGGATTTCCACCAAGAATCTTCATCAAAACGTCGGATTCTCTCCCCCATTTTTGGAAATCTAGGGTTTAAGGGGTGAACAGTGCGAAATTGCTATCTTCAAGAGATTTGACCGAAATTTTTCAACAATTAAGTGTGAATGATCCTATTTTTCATTTAAGTGTTGAATTATCTGCTTGATTTGTATATTTATTTCAAAAATCATTGGATTTGGAAAGAACCCTAAACCCCTCAATCCCTAGTTTCGTGTTTTTCATGTTCTTAGGGTTGATTTTTGGTGAAGATTATCATGTTTATGTATAAATACACTATGGGAATGGTTTATTTTAGGCTACATTGTGAATTTATTATTGATTTGGTTTTGGTTGGTATGCTATATTGCGAAATTATTGTGATGCGGTTTTAGTTGGTATGCGGTTG
Organism: Eucommia ulmoides; assembly: GCA_016647705.1. Lineage (NCBI taxonomy): Eukaryota > Viridiplantae > Streptophyta > Magnoliopsida > Garryales > Eucommiaceae > Eucommia > Eucommia ulmoides. The sequence goes on from CM028328.1 coordinate 10,731,030, forward strand.
TTATTATGCCAATGTGTGTTCGCTGAAAATTATTTGATTTGTTGCGTTCTATTGTTATTATTGTGGCTTGTGTTGTGAATTTGATTGATAGGAAAAATGGTAAAATGTCGTGCAGCAAAACAGCCACGCACGGAAGAATCATCGGCCGCCATGGATTACGATTCGTCGTGATTCGTGTCCAAACAAGCCAAAAAATATTTCAACGATCACGAGCACAAACGAACTGGCATTTGTCAACGGGGGTTCGGACCTTTGGAAGACCTCCCAGAAGAATTCAAAACTGTCATACAGAGCCGACGATGGGAGAAATTATGCGCTTCACCCCAATCAGGTGAGTTGGCCTTGGTACGAGAATTCTATGCTAATATTACTGAGGCCACTGGCTACCAAACAAAGGTCCAAAACCGTCCAATCCTATTCAGTGCGGAACACTTTAATGATCTGCTAGGTTTGACGGGGTCGGACGCCTCACGGGATTTGTCTGAAGCTCTCATGCCCACAATGAATGCTATGATCTGAGCCCTGACCATGGGCAACATCGAATGGAAAAAAACATGGCAGGGTCAAGCTATCTTTCCGGCAAGGTATCTGAAGCCAGTTCCCAAGATATATCATTACTTCATTTACGGGAATTTTCTTCCGACATCCCACTTATCAGATGTCACTAAGAAGCGGGCTTTTATGTTATATGGCATCTATAGGGAGACACCATCAATATCGGTTGGCACATCTACTCTTTGATACTTCATGTGGCCAGAACGACGAAGTTGATCTTCTTTTTCCCCCATTCCTGACTGCGCTATTCATACGAGCCAGAGTACTCATCACAGAGAATAACCCTTGCCCCCCTATACGTCCACTCGATCATGCCATGATTACCCGATTGTGGAAGGGAGAAGCATTAGACCCGGCTCAGCAGAAAGTTGAGGAAGATGAGGGGCACAAAGAGAACGAAGCAGGTCCGTCAGAGGCACTGACACTCTCAGCCCACCGCCACTAAATGAATTAGATTTTTCATGATATCTGTGGTCTCCGATCTGACATGAGCCATCTTTAAAATAATTTTTCTCGTATGGGGATTTCCTTGGATTACTACACTAGGCAGCATGATCAAAATCAAAGGGTTTTATTCGAGCATCTCGAAATCAACATGATGCTCTATACACCAGTGCCGCATCTCAAGCTCGATGAGCTGCAACCACCATCTCCTCTCCAATGAAGGGTAAGAGGTTAGACTATTATGTCTTCCCTCCTAGGTATGTGTCAACCCAATTTTTCATATTTCTTTTTCTATATATGTTATTGGGTTCGCTGTCTACACAGTAAGGACACTGCCTCGTTCAAGTTAGGGGGTATTAAGCATATAGTTTCTGTTCTTTTTGAGATATGAATAATGGATTTTTTTCCAAATGTGAATGTTGAAGGACAAATTTTTTTATGTACAAATTTTTTGTTTATAATTCTATTAATGTTTAGCTTTTGTTAAATGTAGAATTTTTTTTGTTGTGTATGTGTAATGATTAGTTATGCATGTGTAATGTCTCATTAGCATAGGTATGTTAGTTTTTAGAATTAGAGTAAATATGTTAATGAATGTAGTTGTACGTGTATGTTGAGTTTTTGAGTTCATCTGAACCATGTCCCAATGATGAAAATTATCCCTTAATTGCATATTGAGGTCGGGAGTAATGCCATTCATGTGTGTTTTGTGTGTTTAGCATGTCGATTAGGTAAAAATTATTTTGATCCTAAATCACACGATCGCATAGACTCATTGTATAATAAGTTGAACGATTTGACGCCGATTATTTAGTAATAAGTTCATGACAGAAATGAGGAATCTAGAACTTTATTGGGGGAGGCTTGAGGCGAAATTATAGGTGAGGTAATTCCGGAGGCATGATATAGGCCTTTATTTTTATCGCTTGAACCTTTTGAAACTAACCTGAAAATTTAGTCCCTTGTTCCCCTGTCAAAGCCCATAAACTTTTCAATTTTGAACTTGTTTCCATACTTTAGCCAATTAATTTTTTCCAAACCATTGTCACTAAGGATAAAAGTCAAAATTGAGTGAAATCAAACAGCATTAGTTTATGCTAACTTGAAGTGAGCGATCGGGGTTTCAGATGAAATGTTCTTGGTTAAGTATAAGCGTGTTCACTTGTCAGTCTTTTACTTCTATTTGCATGCCCCTAAAATTGTACAAATTCGAATAAGTTTGGGGGTGTAAAAAAAAACTATGTGAATATAGTTTTTATTTTTGGTTGTTGTGACAAGTGAATATTAGTTTATTAAATCTTGTTCAGGGTTGTATTTTCAAAGTTAGGGGGTTACGAGAGAGATTTAGCAGCAAGCGTTTGTGCCTCGGATATCATTAAATTATAACAAGTTTCTGTTTTCTATTTCTACGATGCCCTTGGTCGTTCTCCAAAGCCAATCCAAGCCCTATTGATCTCTGTGAATGTCCGAACCTACATTAGTGGATAGTTGAGCCCAGTCAAGCATATGGTTGTCCTAAATCTTTTAAAAGTTTAAGTCATAACCTTATTTATTGAATAATCCAATCTGGTGTTTGATTAGTTAATACATCTAAGTTCTCACACACACACATTTCAAATGGATCTAGAATGGTTTTAACTGATATTGAGTGCTGAAATTCTAGAACACCACGTGGTGTGTATTATTCCTTAACTTGATATGATTGCGGGTTGTTGAGGGAAGAACCACATGGTTTCTTTGATTGAACTTGAATCTTACAGGTGTTTACTTCTTATTTGTTAATGTTTATTTATTTTTAGTTTAGAAATTAGCTCATTAGTGTAGTTAGTGTTATTTAGTGTCAGGGTCTTTTGCTCGAGGATTAGCAAAATTCCAAGTTTGGGGGTATTTGATAGGTTTAAAATACCTATCTATTTCCAATCCAAATTTGCCAATTTTTTAGTGTTTTATTAATATTTTAATTGCATTTTAGTTGTTTTTATATAATTTAGGTGTAGGGACGTAAACAATTGAAAAATCGAGCGAAATGGTGGGAAAAGGGTAAAGAAAATATGAAAATTTGAGGTTTCAAGACCAGCTGAAATTTGCCTAGGCGAAGTTTCCACCGCCTAGGTAGAGTTTAGTCAAAAAGTTGGAGTGCTAAAATCTGCCTAGGCGAAGAAACAACCTCCTAGGCGAAGTTCCGTCAGAAAGTTGGAGTGCTGAAGTCCGCCTAGGCGAAGTTCTGTTAGAGAGTTGGAATGCAGCCATCCGCCTAGGCAAAAAAACCTTTGCCTAGGCAGAAATCAGTCAGAATGAAAGTTTTTAGCCCTCTGCCTAGGCGAAGAAACCACCGCCTAGGTAGATTTCTAACCGACTTAACCTTCACTTAGGCGAAGATTCTACCGCCTAGACGAAATTCTCTGTACAGGGGAAAATATCTTTTTAGATATTTTTGAAATCTTAGGCCTATAAATACCCCTTTCCCACGTTTGAAAGTGGTTGTTCAGCATCCCTAACCCAAATATAGTGTTCTTAAGTTATCTTGGAGAGATCAAGGAGGAGGTTCATCATTTAGGCAAAGAGGAAAGATTTGTGGAGCGATATTAAGCGGTAGTTGACCATTCCATTCTTAGATTTGATCGTTCTTCTCTTGTTTTTGTCTTTGTAATTACTTTTCCATATTTAATGATGTTGAATCACTCTTGTTTTGTATGGTATATGGCTAAGATCATGTAGTAGTAGTTAAATGTTACTTAGGTGTTGTTGAAATCATGTAAATGCTAGTTGAATGAATTAATGTTACTTTAATGGATGTTTATCTAAATCCGATTGGGTTTACCGTTATTCTTGATAATAGGCTTGTATTGATAAACCGAGAATACGGGGTTTGACACTCGGGAGAGGTAACCCCGGATTCGGATTAGGATAAACGCAACGTGACATTCTAACGACCCGGGAGGGTGTTAGAACATATGCAATCCATGACGTTGGCTCAAGACTCACGCGACCTAGAGTCGTTAAGGCGTTAAGGGGGACTTTTCGTTGACACGAAGTCGTGTAATCCCCCGTCTTACACTTAAGAGAGGTAGCAGAGGAGTTGTAGATACGGAGATTGTTGGAATAGATAAACACCGTTATAGCTAACTAAATGAAGTTAAGTATGCATTATGTGAAATAAATCAATACCTAAATAATTAGTGTAATTAGAACTAACCTAATAGCTGTCATTTATCTCAGTAGATTAAATAGAATACAAACAATTCTTGAAAAATCGGGATAATATGGGACTATGTTAATCAAAATATTCAACCAAATTACATGTGTTCCCAGTAGAACGATATCCTATCTCACGATCACTATATTAAAACGAGACCTCGTATACTTGCGAGTAGTTATTACGCAAGCGATGAAATCCTCGACGTACAAGTTTTTGTTATGCTTCCCGATTGTAGTATAGTGGTGAGTATTCCTGCCTGTCACGCGGGTGACCCGGGTTTGATCCCCGGCAATGGCGTCAAAAACAAATTTTAATGACATAGAAAGGAAGGGATAAAACTTGTTTTCATCCTCTTCTCGATTCTCTACTTCTTCCACTATCAAAATCTTGGGTGCGTCAACTGGAAACTCCGCTAGGGACTACTGTAAGAGTATCAGGTCTAGTTGAAGTCTAAATCTATATTCACTGTTTAATAGCATCCAAGGATTATGTATTTGATTTCAAGCATGAATGATTCCCTACCACCAATAATAATAATAATTAAAAAAAAAAACGTATTATTTCATATGTATATATCAGCATACATTCATATTTAATGTCTTTATTTACTATATTTATATTTATTGTCTTTAAATACCATATTTAAATACAGTATTTACATTTTTGCATTTACATTACTGTATACTCTCTCCAAAGCACGAGCACTCACTTTGCATTGCATATCATTGATGAAAAACCCTAGCCATAACCCTCTTAGAGATAAAGAGACGTAGTAGGGGCTGAAGTCGGCAAGGTCATGATGCTGATTCAAGTACTGAAAACCTTTAAGTTAGAAAGAAAAGTTACTAAAAGCAAGGCTGGGTGGATTCCTCCCTTGGGAGCCACCTACAAACCCCTTCTCGCTCTAACCACCAACCAAAGATGGATGTTCCCCTGGGGAGGACGCCAGAGGTTTGAAGGTCTGGGAACCAAGATTTTTTGGATGCACTAGAAGAAAATCCAAACCCACATATAGTAAGCCTAGGATAGAGGATAACCAAAACCCTATTCTACTCAGGACACTTACCTTGGAAAGAGATGTTATTTTCGATTTCTGTACAGTTATTTACATTACTGTTGTATTAGGTATATAGAATAACCTTCTAAGAGAATTAGAGGCGTAATAATCAAGCTGCAAGAAATAACAAGAATCCTTATTTTATTTAACCCAATAGACCATCAAACATAAACATCAAATTAATAATGCCCATTTCATCCATAATAATCCACTTAAAACTTACTTCAATAAAGCCACAATCACCTTCGCCTTTAAATAATTACAAAAAGATTCACTTCAAATAAACAAATAATCATATCATTTTCTAAACAAAGTTGTCTAAGGTTCGCCCACTTGGACAACACGAAGTAATGTACTTTGATCGTGTGAAATCACGTTAAACTACCAAAATATAAGAAAGTGTCGTCACACAGTTGAATCAGGACTGTGTGATATAAATAGAGCATATCTCGGGTCACCATTTCCTAGGAGATGTATGTCATGTCCTAAGCATAATGTCATTTCTCATAAATCCTATACAATAAAAATTATACACCATCAGGAAAGACATTTATTTTAGGTTTAAAATGCCTTAGGCAGGTCAAGATCTATTCTAATAGGAGTCCACCTGAGGTTTACTAGTCAGACTGTCCAAATAAAGTCACCCTCAGCGAGACGTCATGAGATCAAAGGTGTCTTAGATCCTTCCTCAAGTCCTAGGAATCATAATCCATCTTTTGAGGAAGAAAAAAAGATAAGTTCTGCCTTTAGGTTCTAAGAAAAATGATTTATTGAGGAAAAAGAAGTATAAGTTCTGCCATTATGTCCTAAGGAAAATGATCCATGTGTTGAGGAAAAAATATATAGGATAATTCTGTCATTATGTCCTAAGAACAATGATCTATTTTTCAAGGAAGAAAATAGACGAGTATGTCATCAAGCTCTAGGAGCAATTATCCCTACTTTGAAAAGAAAAAAGTGGGAAATAATTTTGTCATTAAGTTCTTGGGGCCATGATCCATGTCTTGAGAAAGAAAATAATGACTTTGTCTTAGGGTCCTAGGAAAGAATGATCTGTATCTTGAGGATAAAAGACTAATCATGACATAGCCCTAAGATGACTGTAAATTTTAAACTTGACAATGAACTAAAGTTGTACGTTACCCATACTCTACAAAGCCGTGTCCAAGCTATGGTTTGTCCAGAATAGATTTGAGAATTGCCTACTAAAGTTGTGTGTTCCTAGGTTTGCATACATACAGTACGAACATAATCATCCATGTAGACATACTCACATAGTCAAAAAATATAAAACATGGCATAAAGATAGGATAATTTGCATCCTTAAAAGTTCATTATTAGAGTTCTAGGTTGTTAATCACTTAATAAATCTAGAAAATCTATTTTACGTAACTTTTGCTAAAAGCCATCCGAGAGTCACTTGCAAGGTTGTAAAATAGACTCGATCCCTCCCTCTGTTGGAAGTCCTCAAGATGACTCCGAAATTTCGACGATGCGAGAAGACATTACCTCCGTGAAACAAATACTAAGCCAGACAAACCCAGCCTCATTATTCCTTGAAAAGATAAAAGAGTACCATATCTATCTTCGTCTTTCCTTTAACTCCTTAAGCCCCTTTCAATGAATTAAGTATTATCTTGTACGCCGAAGTACTATATCTATGTATCACTAAATGCAGGCTTATTTTGTCTAAGGTCGACTCAGGTCTTTATACTCTAACTTCCATAAATTAATTTGCTTGTCGCAATATATATACCGTGAATAGTTAAAAATAACGATAATATAATTTCAATACTAAATTAGACCATTATCTAAAGAAAAATGTTGAAAGAAATGTCTTGTTTCAACCAAACAATGGTGAGATGTTGACAAAAAATCTTAGGACGTTAGAAAAAAAAACCTAAGAACCCTGATATGGAATGGGTACACTTGCTCCAACCAGGGAGTGTCCAAGTAACACTAAAGAAGTATAGAAGACCTCCTCAACCAGAATGAAGGAAGAAATATCCAAAAGATTTGAGATGCAATTAATGATAGATAAAATCTTAGAGCCTAGACCCTGTCTGAGAAAAATTCTTGAAAGATCGGGTAGTTGAACAAAGAAGGATTGATTAATATAAACTAAGATTTTATCTAGACGTAACCAATTCAGAAGTACATGGAAACCTACCTAAAATAAAAGTCAGAGGAACCTTGTAGAATTGAAGAAAGCCAATAATGGAATAAGACAATGAGACTTCATTTAAATAATACCTAATAATGGGAAAAATAGTCGCGATAAGGGTGAAACCAACAAAGACCTCAAGACTGACTCAAATTACCATAAACATCTAGAATTGTAAAAATCCTGAAATTACATGTTAAGAAAAATAATAAAGATCAGTCTCAGAAAGTTTCTATATAATCCGAGTATTCAGTCGTAAGGGTGTTTCAACACCTAGTGACTTGGGCCAACTGGATCGGGATTACTACCCAAAGCTTGCTATATGGATTATGTGGAAAGTATGACTCCCTACTTGTTGGAGTAAAGAAAAATAACAAAAAATTCTCTTAACACTACCAGGACATAATAACATTTGTTAGTCATCATTAACCAACACTTATTTCTCTATTACTTCTATTTTTCCTCCTCTGAGTCATCTCAGGAAGGCTCATTCCATCTGCCCTCAGTCCAAGACAGAAGAAATGAAGTAGAGTCATCGATGAAGCCTGGGTAACTGGTGGCCGCTAATCTAGCGCTGCCACTTTCACCGCAAGCGTACGGATCAAGTTTTAGTAATAAGGACCTTTCGGTCGGGTATCGTATCCACAGGGATTGGTTGAGATTACTATCGAGTACCGCAATTATCATAACCTAATTTTATCTAGGTGAAAAAAATAGAATATAATTTAATACTGATATTACAATACTACTTTAACTATACTAATTACTAATACGAGATAGTTGTGGGATGGATTATCTAGGGATTAACTCTATTTACTTAAACGCATTTGATTTCGTTTAGTTTACAATAATGGTGTTTGACCTATTTGACAATCTCGGTATCTAAAACTCCTCCGCCACCTCTCCCTAATGTAAGACGGAGGATATAACGCAACTTCCTGTCAACGAAGAAGTCCCCATCGACGTCTTAACGACCCTAGGTTGCGTCAGTCTTGCCCCAACCTCATTGATTGCACACAAAACCTCAATTCGAAAACTCCCTTGCCACCTCTCCCGAGTGTAAGACGAGGGATATAACATGACTTCGTGTTAATGAAGAAGTCCCCCTCAACGTCTTAACAACTCTAGGTCACGTGAGTCTCACCCCAACGTCATTGATTTCATGCGTTGTATTTACTCTATCGACAATCTCAGTTCTAAAACTCTCTCACCACCTCCCGAGTGTAAGACAAGGGAATACGCGACTTTGAATTAATGAAGAAGTCTCCCTCAATGTCTTAACGATCCTAGATCGTGTGAGTCTTGCGCCAACATCATAGATTTTCGACAATCCTAACCCCGACCGGGTTATTGGATCGTGGCGTTTGTTTATTCTAATCTGAATCCAGGATTTGTCAAACCCCGTATTCTCAATATGTAAATCTAAGCACAATAAATAAACAATATGATAAACACACTAAAACATTGAAGAACAATCATCAAAGAAACACAACTAAACCAAAACTACATTTTTATAAATAATATTCATCACATACATAATCCACGTTTAACCTAAGACCATAGCCATCTATACAATTGAAACTAGACTAAAAATGCTCAAGCATACATAGAAGATAAGAAATAAAAGGAAAAACGGATGAACTTAGCTGATATTCGAATATTAGCTGCTAAAACTATCCACCAAAAGATTCTCCTTCTCCGCGTGTTGATCTTCTCATTCCGATATGTTTGAGCACTCCCCATACTCTCTTTATATCCTAACCTAAGCCTTAAGGGTTGTAATAGCCGGAGTGTGTGAAGGAGGAATAAGGAAAAGGGTATAAATAGACAAAATATCTAAAATAAATATCTCCCACTGTGTAGAGCCCACCGCCTAGGCGGTAAGATTTTTCGCCTAGGCAGAGAGTATGTCGGTTAAGGTTTGCCGCGGCGGTTGAGACGACGGTGGACTAGGAAAATAATCTGCTGGATTTCTGCCTAGGCGGTGGGCTGTCAGCAAGATTTGGTTTTTTTTCTACTTCTTTACCGCCTAGGCGGTGGGATTCCTTCAGAATTTAGCCTTTATGCTTGTTTTTCCACCGTTCTCCAACCGTTTTTTATACGAATTGATCATTTAAGCTCCGATTTCATACCTTTTCACTCCATGCTTCTGTTTTAATACAAAAAGAATAAAAACATATTAAAACATATAAAAATAACTATAAACGTACTTGAAAACTAACAAATTCGGTTTGAAAATATAAGGGTAATTTACACCTATCAGTAACATATAAGGCCTAGATAATCTCGATAACAATCTTAGAAAATGTCAATATCATAACTTGATGGAATTGAAACTAGACAACCTCGTTAACTAATAAATACGGATATTTGGTCTAAATTACTATTGAACTTATCTTCATCATAATTTACATTAATCCGATGCAAAAATCACAACAATCATTAAGATAATTAAACGTTTGAATATGATTTCTTGAGTATACTCTAGTCAAAATAATCTCACATAAACATGGAAAGAAAATATATATGGTGCATATAGGTTAATTCTTAGGAAAGTATGGGAAAGGTAGAGAAGAAGTCTTATTAAATACGTCATTCACTTGAACCCTCTCCCAAAACTCATCCAAAAGTTATTCAAAACCAAAGCTAAATCAACAATTGTCTCTATTATAAGCCAGATGTTACCATTCTGGGATATTCTGAGCTTAGCCAAGCAAGAACTGAAAAACCTCCCACTTATTCTTGTCTGAACCTTTCTATCCTGCAACCAAAACCTAAAGATTGTTCGAATAGGAGATCCCGATCAGAATTCCAATTGCAACGTAAGAAGGACCAAAGAAGAAGGAAGCCTATCAGAAGCACCAGTCAACTTTCTGTATCAGAAATAACATGGAAATAACCAAGTGAGAGGGCTAATAGCAAAAGGGTACATAGGGAAAACTTTCTAGGAAACATTCTAGGAGAAAACTAACATCTCTAGATATATGACACATTCCCTAGGAAAACATTCTAGAGTATGGCGTCATAAAATCATACAATACATACGTCAGTATCAAAGTACTAAGCAGGCACTATGCATTGTGTATCACGTAGACATACATAACTTGCATACGCATAAGAAAAATTAGGCATCATACTTCAAACTAGAGCCTATGACATTGTGCATATCATTTATGCATCAATAGGCCGTCATCGACACGACACTTGCACCTATATATCTTATCTGGAAGCTCTAGTAGGCTAGCATGCAATCCTCGGACATGTAATTTGGTCAAGTTACCTCACTATGTCACTGTACCATCATCCGCCCCTAATAATGGTTTTCAACCAAATTAGGGTTAGACAAGGAATCGAACTCATATAAGGTGCGTCTTGACAGTAGACCTTACTCATTCCCAAGAAGTGTCAATTTGTAGTGTAGTGTCATTAGAAAATCGGCCTCACTAGGATCTAGCACGATTTTCTTAGAATTGAGCAAATCCTAGAGTCGTACTAAGCCTCCAGTCAACCAAAATGAAATAGTATAATTTAAATACATAGAAACATTTTCCAATCAAAGTTAACGATTGATTTTACCTAGCTAAGGCTTAGACAAAAATTCTAGCAAGACGAACCAATTTAGCTTCATAATCCTATAGCTAATCAGTCTTCTCCCCAACCCACAGGATCGGTATATTTTACACTATTAATAATCACAAATTGCACGATAGGAAGTGTCGGATTAGATTTCCAAACGGAACTATTCCAGTCGCTGCCCTAGTCTACGATTGGGGCACATTTCATCATATCCATATTTTTTTTTATGGAAACAACAGTCATTTAATCTCATAACATGAAATTAAATGCTCAAATTATAATGAAATTAATTAATTTCATTAAACCAAAAGATGTAGGAACTACGTGTCAGCCTGATTCCTCGGTAGAGCCTAGGATACATAGGAAACCCTTGCAGGTTCGATTAATAAACTTAAACTCAACCATGTGCAATGAAATATGTGCCGACATGATTCTTAGTTATTTGACATTTTGTAGGCAACCAATATACAGGTTTGGCCGCGCCATTTAAAATAAAATAAAAAACATTCATGCGCATTGAACTAAGCGTCAACCAAATTCCCTGTGCAAAATAGGAATACCTAGGAAACCTTTACAAGGTTCGGTTGACAACCAATGAATACCTAGTAATATTTCGACCAGATCCTTGGTAGATCACCAAGGTACATAAGAAACCCAAGTAGGTTTGGTCGAAACAAAAAGGGGAGAGGGGTATCATATTTATAACGTTTTCTCAGCCCTAAACTAGGGCATATCTCTAGGAATAGTCCTTTGACTCTCTTGAGAAAATCCATATGCACTCTCTTTGTTTACCAAAAAATAAATGGATGCTTAACTAGGAACTACGCATCAACTTGACTCCCAGCGAAGGCAGGGATACATAGGAAACCCTTGTTTGTTTCGTTGACAAACTAATAGGAACTGAACTACTATTTTGACCCTTTTCTTAGTAGATTACCAAGTCACGTAGGAAACCTTTTTGGTCACCATTAACAAAATCTCAGGCCATTTGGAAGTGAAATCATGACAAACAATAAAATCATCACAGAGTTGCTCAATAATAAATCCCCCAATCAATTGGAAATGAACCACACCAAATATAACAATAGGCCACTAATCCAGATTTATCCATGCTAAGCTTTAACCAGTCAAGAAAGAATTAAGCATCAACCAGAGTCCTGGTAAATACCAGGATACGAAAGACCTTTATAGGTTGGGTCATCACCTTAAACAAAAAATTACTCCATCCCTAGCAGACTGTGCTTCGACCTGTCCTTAGTAGATGGTAGCACGTAGATACGTCGCTACTTTTATGGCAAGTGTACGAGTCACGTTTTAGTACAGATTGAAAGAGTTAGAGTTATTGTATCCACAGGGATTGGTTGAGATTATTGTTAAGTACCGCGATTATCATAACCTAACTTTATCTAAGTGATAAAAATTATAGTTTAGATTAATTATATACTAATATAAATTAAACTAATTAAACTAATATTAATAATATAGATGTTAATAGGAGTAAATTTCCTAGGGATTAATTTCGTCCACTTAAACGTGTTCATTTCAATCTAGTTTACATTAATAGCGTTCATCCTATCCGACAATCTCGATATCAAAATCTCACTTACTACCTCTCCCGAGTGTAAAGTGAGTGAATATGTGACTTCGTGTCAACGTCGAAGTCCCCCTCGATCGTCTATAGGACACTTGGCCACATAAGTCTCGCCCCAACGTCACAGATTACACACTTTCTAACTCTCTCCCTGGTTATTATATCATCGCGTTGTGTTTAAACTCTAGTCCAAATCCGAGGTTACCTCTCCCGAGTGTCAAATCCTGTATTCTCCATATATCATAACAAGTATATAAATATGATAAAACGGTAAACACAATCGGATAAACATGAACAACCATCAACAAAACATCAATTTTATTCAAACACATTTTCGTGGAGTCAATCGCTCCCTAGACAATATATGTTTAGTTACACATGGCCATGGCCCTATATACAATGAAATACAAGATAAACATATACAAATACAAACAAGGATTTAAGAATAAAAGAGAAACAAGAGAGTTTAGTCTTTATCCGAAGATGTGACGGTTCCACATCCGTGATTTCCACTTCGAGCTTGATTTCTCTTCTTCAATTTGTAATCTATCCTTGTTGGTATGCCCTTGGAGCTCTCAAGGGACTTCCAAAACATTCTTTTGTGTTGGGGTGAAGGGAAGATATACAAAGCAATTAAAATATTCCAAAATATCTAAATTGTGTGCAGTATGACCACTACGGTGGTGGAATGACCACTGCAGTGGTGAAGATTCATTAAACTCTCTAGACTTTCACCGCCATGACAGTGGCCCGACCATTGCGACAGTGGCCTGACCATTTCGGCGGTGAGATTTTTGCACTCCCAACACTTTCACCACCGAAGCGATGGCTTGACCGCTATAGCGGTGGGTCTGCTACTTTGAAATATTGTCTTTTTGCCCGTTTTTCCACCAGGCTAGTTTCGATATAATCGTTTAAGTACCGTTTTCGTCCCTTTTCACCCCGAACACCTGATTCATAACAAAATAAATAAACATATATTAAAATGCTATAAAAATACTCAAAAGCTACCAAAACTGGCTTGGGAATAAATAGATAAATTATACATATCAATAGATCACCAAGGTAAATACAAAACCCAAGTGGGTCCAGTCGAAACCAAAAAAAGGTCAGCATCATGACATTCTCTCAGCCTGATATCAGGGCACACCTCCTAAGAAGTCACTTGACTTCCTTGAGAAGTCAATTTCTAATCCTTTTGTTAAGTAGACAACAAGATATACATGTGCTCAAACTACGCATCGACCCAATCCTTAGTAGATTACCATGTTACGTAGGACACCCTTGTAGGTACAGTTGACAATCTGAAATAGCACAGCAAGGGCCTAACTATATTTTGACTAGATTCCTAACCTAGGAAAGTCAGTGTATGTAGATAACTCAGGTGGGTTTCGATCATCCGGTGATCACCATCCAGAACAGTAATACCAATATACATAAACAAGCCAACGGGGTTTCCAGACTAAAAGAAACATTACAATCGCACGCTCAGTTCAGGATATAGAGACAACCCATGTAGGCTCTGTCACATCCTTAAATGCTCAAGAGATAGTCTCACGCTGCAGCTAAAGCTGAGGCATATTTTATTCAGGTTTCTTCATTTAGAATCTATGATGGGACTCACCCCAGTTAGAGTTGGTGGACATTATATCCGATTTCTCCGTTGAGATTTTGTGATAAGAGTCACCCCAGCTAGACCTGGGGCACATTATATTAGATCTTCTCCGTAGGAAGTTTCTTGATATAAGACTCATACCAATCACCAATTGAAAACTATAATCCCAGAAAATAAGTAAGTATCATCGAGCCCCAATCAATGACTGGGGCACATTTTATCCGAGGTTAAATATTCCCCATGAAGTTTTATAGTCCTTATCAGGTAATCCCAAGTGGGATGTGGCCAAGAAACTCCACTATATGTTGAGTTTCCCCAAGAGTCTTTGCCCATTGTGAATTCTCTCACTCATTTTCAATCTTGTATTGATATGATGACTCAGGAATTAGTTTCCCTAACCAAAAACCTATTCCATCAAATATTAATGTACTTTACATGTCTGAACTACATTTGACCTGGTTCTTAGTTAAGTCTGAGATATGCAGGCGCTGTAATGGAGTTTGGTTAAGCCAACTCATAAAAATTAATATTTAGATATACCGTCAACTTCAGTCTCAGACTGACTAAACACCCCATAATCAATTTCTTTAACCAAGAACCATTCCACCAAATCCTGATTTACTTTTCCTGCTAAAACTACATGTGACTTGATTCTCATTAATTTGAGATATGTATGGAAACCCCACGTAGGGTTCGGTCAAACACTTAAACAAAAACCAAAGTGTCTAATTCTCGTCTCTAGCTACAGAATTATCTAATACCTATCTTTAGTGATAGAAGTCATACCTATCTTTCGTGATAGATGCAATACATGTCTTTAGTGATAGATACAATACATGTCGTTAGTTATAGAAGCTATACCTATCTTTAGTGATAGATGTAATACCTCTCTTTAGTGATAGATGTCGTTGCATATTTTGTAATAGATGTCATACCTGTCTTAAGTGATAGAAGTCATACCTACCTTTAGTGATAAAAGTAATACCGATCTTTAGTGATAGATGCAATACTTGTCTTTAGTGATAGAAGCCGTACATATCTTTAATGATAGAAGCAATACATATCTTTACTGATATAATCCGTACCTGTCTTTAGTGATAGAAGCAATACATGTTTTTAGTGATAGAATCCATACCTGTCTTTAGTGATAGAAGTCGTACATATCTTTAGTGATAGATACAATACATGTCTTTCGTGATAGAAGTTGTACCTATCTTTAGTGATAGAAGCAATAGCTATCTTTAGTAATAGATGCAATACCTGTCTTTAGTGATAGAATCCATACCTATCTTTAGTGAGAGAAGAAATACCTATCTTTAGTGATAGAAGTCGTACCTATCTTTAGTGATAGATGCAATGCTTGTCTTTACTAATAGAAATCGTACCTATCTTTAGTGATAGAAGCAATACCTATCTTTAATTATAGATGCAATACTTGTCTTTAGTGATAGAAACTATAACTATCTTTAGTGATATAAGCATACCTATCTGTAGTGATAGAAGCAATACATATTTGCCGTGATAGAAGCAATACCTGTCTTTAGTAATAGAAGTTGTACTTATCTTTAGTGGTAGAAGCAATACCTATCTTTAGTGATAGAAGTCGTACTTATCTTAAGTGATACATGCAGTACCTATCTTTAATGATAGAAGTCATACCTATCTTTAGTGATAGAAGTAATACCTATCTTTAGTGATAAAAGCAATGCATGTCTTTAGTGATAGAAGTCGTACCTATGCTTAGTGATAGAAGTGAAAACCTGTCTTTGGTAATAGAGATGAATGCCTATCTTTACTGATAGAAGAAATAATACCTATCTTTAGTGATAGAAGACATGCCTATCTTTGGTGATAGAATAAATACCTATCTCTGGTGATGGAAGATAAAAATATCTATCTTTGGTGATAGAAAAGGAACATACTTATCTCAGGTGATGGATGAGAAAAATACCTCTCTCTGGTGATAGTAGAGAAAAATACCTATCCCTAGTGATAAAAGAGAAACATACCTATCTTCGATGAAAAAACTGAAACATTCTTATCTCTGGTAATGAAAGCATAGCATTCCAATCTCTTATGATGGAAGCAAAAGAGTCCTGTCTCTGTAAAAGAATTAAGGATTCACCAATGACAAACAAAAAACATTCTTGTCTCAGTTGGTGGATGAAAAACCCTCCAATCTCTGTTGAGGGAAGCAAAATGTTCATGTCTTTATTGGCAAAAGAAATGACTCTTTAATGAGAAATGTAAAAAATCCTTGTCTCTAATGATGGATATGAAGACATCTCACTAAGGAGAGTCAGCTAAACTCTCTCTCACCAAATCACTGTAAGCATTTAAATATGTGTCTTTCAAATTTCATGTCTAGTGGAACAAAATGTCAATGTCTCCTTCTTTGTCATTATGAGTAAACTCACATGACAAAGAGGGACAGTTGTAGACACTGTATTTTGTCCCGCCCAATCAGTGTTGGATCAAGTACAAGTTCAGATAAATTTCAGACTCAAGTTTAAAGGGAATGAATTTCTACCTGATATTACACTTTATAATATACAAAAATACCGGAAAACATGAGAAATACACAAAAAAAAATGTTAACTTTGACAAAATGCAATTAAGTATAAGTTTGAGGTCAACTTCGAAAATCTCATAACTTAAGAGGGACTAAAATGATCTAATTAACGTTTTATTTTCATTAAATAATCTTTAGTATAGATATAAAAAATTAGCCACTACCCTTAATTTATAGGATATTTCAAACAATTACCTCGGTTACCAACCCTGACCTTGAAACACTTACAATCACTGAATCTTGTCGGTTTAGCACCAAAAACAATTGTTTCAATTATTCATATTATGTCATGAACCACAAAGAAACAATCGAATAGACCTTAATAAAGGCTTGGAAAGGTTATGATAAGCCTTAAATGACCAAGGTGATTAAAGACTTGGGCTTAGTTTGGATTTACACCAAAACCAAGTTGTGTTGACAAACCAACCTAGGCCCATTGAATTAAGGTTATAACCATCATTAAAGTCCCAAACAATGAGCCTTTAAATTACCAAATAACCTTCATAGAAGTTTCCCACAAAATATCTAGGAAGGGAACCAAGACACTTAGGGTGTGACCAACCATTATCGAAACTAAACCGATTTAGTTCACCACCTAAGTTAGGCATTTAATGTGAATTAAATGCCCATACCATCAATCATTATATGCTTAGGATGACATGGATAGGCTACATTCAAGGTATCTAGATATTTTGAGCAAAATATCGTAGGTGTAACCAAAAACCTTGAATCCTGACTATCTATTACCGAAACCAAATCGAATTGGTTTCTCACCTAGCCAATGCATTAAATGCATATACCATCAATCAATAATTTCTTGGGATGACAGGGAATGGCTGGGTTCAAAGGATGTAGATATTTTCACCAAAATATCTTAGGGTTAACTAAGAACTTGAAAACGAACTGTCGGTTACAAGATAAGTTAACCCGATTCCATCCAAAACCAATCGTAGGAGTGCTCACCAAGAAATGATTCATCAAAGAGCATTAAATGCAATGGTGACATGTCTAGACTAGGTTCAATACATTTGGAAAGTATTAATGTCAACTAAACCAAAATAGTGAAATTAATCGATACTTAGCCCCTAAACCGAACCGGATGTGTCACATCGAGCCATTAATGCACCCATGTGCAAGGAATATGATTGGACGAGAGGTAATGATTGTCAATGATTGCCAATCATTAGTAATGATTGCTAATCATTACTAAATCTTTGAAGATCTTGCCTTCCACTCTAAATTTGTTCAACATAAAACAAGATCAATACAAGAGACCAAGTCCCCTAGGCCAAACACCCCCCAAGGAAGAGGCTAGATTGGCTTGCGCATTAACAAATGCACAGGCCCCCAGCCTATATATAGGGGTTATTGGTTCTAATTTATTTCCAAGCCTTGGATGCCTAGCTTCTCTCTCTAAACTTGAGCAACTTTCTCGGGTGATCGACGTTTCAAGCAAATTTCTCAAATAACACACCGTTATTCAACTGAAATCCGGTCCTGGAAGTTGTTCTTGAAGTTCTTGGAGCAAGAACTCGAGAAATCGACGGTCACCGATCAACGCCAAGATAAGAGGATCAAGGAGGAAATGATATAGCTATTTAGGGATGACCACATCCCCTAAATAGGGTGTTCTTGAAGTTCTTGGAGTAAGAACTCAAGAGATCGACAATCACGGATCAACTTCCAACCAAAAAAATCAAGGAGGAAAATAAGGTAATCACTTAGGTAAGACTGCATCCCCTAAGTAGGTATGTTTCTTCCAAATCCCCTTTAATCTTGGATTAAACTTGTGTATGTTGCTTGTACATAGCATAATTATGTAGTTAACACACTTTAATTTCATGCACATGACACATAAAACCCATAAACAATCAAACTTGATTTTGTCATAACAACCAAACAAACACTCAATTTTTTATTATAACAACCGAACAATGTTCAAATCATACAAAATCATTACAAGCATCTCAAGAACATCCGAGAACATGTTAAGAACATGTGATGACCCAAATCATCCGAGAACATGTGAGGATTCAAACAAAATTTCAATTACACCATGAGTTGTACATACTCTCTACGATTCTCTCAAAAACTTTACACTGACTCTTTACTAACTGTTAATACTAACAACTACTAATAACTGGATTTACTTTCTGCTAAACATCAAGATCACAGTCAGGTTAGCTTGTGAACTGACACACACACACACACATACACACACACACACACACACACACACACATATAAGTATATGGGCCTCTATTCCTTCGGGGATATGTGTGATTCACCTTCAGAAAAATTCCCGTTTTCCTTAGTTATGAAGAGGACTGGCATAAATATATGGTATTTATTTTCATTCGTTTAACAAACAACTCACACACTAACACTAACTAACCAAAACAAAAGAGTTTGTTTAAGTTTTTCTGGACAAAAACAAAGAGGTTATGTACATGTCATGTTGTGATTTAGGTTGTTCACAACATTAAAAACGATTAATAATAAACATAATTAAGATTGTAATTTAGGTTGTTGATAGGTGTAAAATACCGATCTAATTCTAAACCGAATTTGTCAGTTTTTGAGTACTTTATTTAAGTTTGAATATCATTTTAGTTGTTTTTATTAGTCAGGAGCAGGGAAGTAAACAATAAGAAAACCGAGCGAAATGGTGCAAAAAATGTAGCCAAAAAGATGAAAAAAAGAGGTTTCAAATAATAGAGCAAGTCCGCCTAGGCGAAGTTTCCACCGCCTAGGCGAAAATTCAGCAGAAAGATGCAAAAACTAAAGATTTGAAATCCGCCAAGGCGAAGTTTCCACCGCCTAGGTGGAAATCTGTCAGAAGGTTGCAAGGGCTGAAGTATTGAATCCGCCTAGGCAAAATTTCCACCGCCTAGGCGGAAATCCATCAGAATGCTGGATTGACTAAATTGCTAGATTGTGCTGCACTGCTGTAAATCTGCCTAGGCGAAGTAGCTACCGCTTAGGTGAAATTCCATCAGAAAGATAAGGAGCCAAAAAGTTAGTCCTCCGCCTAAGCGAAGATTCTAGCGCTTAGGCGGAATTCTAACCGACTTAAGCACCACCTAAGCGAAGTTTCTACCACTTAGGCGGAAATCGCAGAACAGGTCAAAATATCTGTTTAGATATTTTTGAATCCCTAATCCTATAAATACCCCTTGGCCATGTCTGAAATTGTTTGTTGAAGAACCCTAACCCTAGTAAAGAGCTCTTAAGCTATATTTTGAAGATCAAGAAGGAGGTTCATCATTCGGATAAAGAAGGATAACTTGCGGATCAATCATTAGTGACAGTGAACCGTTTCACTTCCAGATTTGATCGTTTCTCTCTTGTTTTATTTTTTGTAATCACTTTTTCATATCTAAGAATGTTGAATCCCTCTTATTTTTCATGGTATATGGCTAAGATCTTGTAGTAGTAGTTAAATGTTACTTAGGAGTAGTCGAAATCATGTAACCGTTTAGTTGAGTAAATTTATGTTACTTTATCGTGTTGTTTGTCGAAATTCGATTGTGTTTATCGTTATTCTTGATATTATGCTTGTATTGATAAACCGAGAATACGGGGTTTGACACTCGGGAAAGGTAACCCCGGATTCAGACTAGGGTAAATACAACGTGACTTTCTAACAACCCGGGAGGGTGTTAGAACGTATGCAACCCATGACGTTGGCTCAGAACTCACGCGACTTAGGGTCGTTTAGGCGTTGAAGGGGACTTCTTCATTGACACGAAGTCATGTAATCCCTCGTTTTATACTCGGAAGAGGTAGCGGATGAGTTATTGATACAGAGGTTGTCAGATTAGATAAAAACCGTTATAGCTAACTAAATGAAATCAATTATGCATTATATGAAAGAGATTTATACCTAAGTAATTAGTGTAATTAAAACTAACTTTATAGTTTTCATTTATCTTAGTATAGTAATTAGAAAACAAACAAAATTTGATTAGTCGAGATAATATGAAACTATTGAAATCGCAATACTCAACTGAATGACCTGCCCTTCCCAGTGGAACGATATCCGATCCTAAAAAGATCCATTATATTAAAACCAGACCTCGTATACTTGCAAGTAGTCCAACTACCGCGAGGAGGAAACATATGTGAATCTGAGCGCGTAGCAAGTTTTTGGCGTCATTGCCAAGGTTACAGCAATGTGTTTTTCAATTAAGTTGATATTGTGATTAAGTAGTTGAATGTTAATCACGATAATTCTTTTACTTTTAAATGTTATGCAATTCATTTATTTATTTTATTTATCTATTGAATTTGAGCAGTGCATGCGGCGTAGTAAACGTATTGCTAAGCAAAAAGAAGAAAAAGCTAAAGCAATGGCCGGCGGACATGAGAATATTCCGCAACCACCGGAGCTGCAAGCACTCCAGCCTCCGGAGCATGAGAGGCCACAACCAGTCCTTCGGGACTATTATCGGCCTCTTATGTTGGACAATTATTTAGGGATCCGGAGGCAGCCGATCCAATCTAATAACTTCGAGTTAAAACCCGCCCTAATCAACATGGTTCAGCAAAACCAATATGGCGAGAATCTTCATGAAGATCCCAACGTACACTTGGCTACTTTTATGGAAATTTGTGACACCATTAAGATCAACGGAGTCGTGGAAGATGTGATAAGGCTGAGGTTATTTTCATATTCCTTACGAGACCGAGCAAGGGGATGGTTTCAATCGATTCAGCCGGGGAGCATTAACACTTGGAAGGACCTTGCACAAAGGTTCCTCACTAAGTTCTTCCCACCCTCGAAGACGTCTCAACTCCGAGGAGAAATTGCGTAGTTTCATCAGAGAGATTTTGAGCCATTATTTGAGGCGTAGGAGAGGTTTAAAGACTTATTGAGAAGGTTCCCCCAACACGGTTATCAAGATTGGTTTCAAACCCAATTATTCTATAACGGGTTGGATGGCCAGACAAGAACGATAGTCGATGCGGCCTCCGGGGGATCATTGTTGTCCAAAACCCCAACCGAAGCAAATGCGTTATTGGAAGAGATGGCAGCTAATAACTATCAATGGCCTAATGAGAGGAACACGGGAATACAGGTCGCTTCTATTCAAGAATCTAACCATATCTCAACGTTATCGGCCCAAGTGTCCAAGCTCTCGGACCAATTAGTCACCTTGTCTACAAAAAGTGCTTTGTCAAGTCAAAGGGAGGAGATAGCGGCAAGTAGTTCTCAATCTAAATTGGATAACGAGTTTGAGGAATGTCATTTTCTGAACAACCGTGCCTACACTTTCAGGCCGGCTACCAACATTCCAACTCACTACAATCCTGGACTTCGTAACCATGAGAATTTCTCATATGCGAATAATCAGAATGCTTTGCGGCCACCTCCGGGGTATGGAAATCAATCTTCGGGATATCCAATGCAATCCAATCAGCAAATGCAACAACCGCCAATGCACAATCCGAAGTCAAATTTGGATGAAGTTCTAGGATCATTTATGAAAGAGACGTAGACTATGATGCGTGAGACGCATAATCGCCTGAATAAACATAAAACACGGCTGGACTCTATTGATACCACATGTACAAACACTAATGTCACGGTGAAAGCTCTTGAGACTCAAATCGTGCAACTTGCTAGGGAAATTCAAGAACAACAAAAGGGAAAGTTTCCAAGCAACACGGAAACCAACCCTCGGGAATGCAAGGTGATTAAGTTGAGGAGCGGCAGAGACGTGGAAGTGAGAAGGCCTATGGAAACTGAGCCGGGTGTGAGTCGTGAGTTTCTGGATGATGAACCAAGAACTAGTGTGGAGGAGGACGTCGAAGCAAAGGCCGATGAAGGAAAGGAGAAGCTGAGTGAAAACGTGAATGGGAGTAGTAACAGGAGAAAGTCGAGGAGAGAAGAGAAGATGAAATGGTGATACCGGGAAGAGTCACATTTTCAGAGAATCCACCGATTCTAGTAACACCATTACCATATCCTCAAAGGTTCCAAAAGAGGAAGTTGGATGTACAATTCAAAAAATTTCTTGAAATCTTCAAGAAAATCCACATCAACATACCTTTTGCGGATGCATTGGAACAAATACCTAACTATGGCAAGTTCTTGAAGGATATCATGACAAAGAAGCGGAAGTTGGAGGATTATGAAACGGTGAAGCTAACTAAAGAGTGTAGTGCAATACTATAGAAGAAGTTGCCTACCAAATTAAAGAATCCAGGTAGTTTTACGATTCCGTGTACTATCGGGAAATCTCACTTCGATAAGGTGCTTTGTGATCTAGGGGAAAGTATCAATTTGATGCCTTCTTCCGTTTATCGAAAGTTAGGACTCAGAAGTGCAAAGCCTACGACGATCTCTCTTCAAATAGCGGATCGTTCACTAACCTATCCGAAGGGGATCATTGAGGATGTGCTTGTGAAAGTTGACAAATTTATTTTCCCGATGGATTTCGTGGTTCTTGAAATAGAGGAAGACATAGAGATCCTAATCATCATTGGAAGACCTTTCCTTGCAACGGGAAAGGCCTTAATAGATGTGCATAATGGCAATTTGACCTTAAGAGTGAATGATGGAGAAATAAGGTTAAACATTTTTAACACTATGAACTTTCCGGATGAATCTCTCAATTGCAATCGAGTTGATGTTGTGGACTCTTACGTGTGGGAGTTCTTTCTTGCAAACATGGATATGGATTTCTTAGAGAGCATTCTCACAAGTTCCTTATCTATGGGGGATCTTGGTGAGGAAGGCTCTACCACGGACCTTGATGTTGTGGAATACGTGCTAGCTCTTGACGCTCAACCGAAAGACGTAGATTGTCTTATTCATGTGGCGGAGATTGAAGAAGTTGGAGACTCTTCTAAGAAATCAAATCCGCCTCACGGTGGGTTATTACTCAAGCAATTACCGGAACACCTTCGGTATATCTTTTTGGGAGAGAATTTGACCAATCCGATTATAATTTTATCAACTCTGACGGAAGAAGAGGAGAGTAAGTTGCTAAGAATCTTGAAAAGGCACCGATCCACTTTTGCTTTGTCTATTTCGGAGATCAAGGGAATTAGTCCGTCGGTGTGCATACATAAGATTTTGATGGAGGATACGTTCAAACCCTCCATTGAACATCAACGGTTGCTAAATCTGGCTATGAAGAAAGTGGTGAGAGCGGAGGTGTTGAAGCTATTAAATGCGGGGATTATATACGCTATATCCGATAGTGAGTGGGTGAGTCCGGTACAAGTGGTACCAAAGAAAGGAGGCATAACGGTAGTAAAGAATGAGAAGGATGACCTTATTCCGACACGGACCATTACAGGATGGCGAGTATGTATTGATTATAGGAGATTAAATAAGACAACGAGGAAAGATCATTTTCCTCTTCCTTTCATTGACCAAATGCTAGATCGTTTAGCCGGTTATGAGTACTACTGCTTCCTTGATGGCTATTCCGGTTACAATCAAATAGCCATTGCACCGGAGGACCAAGAGAAGACGACTTTCACATGCCCGTATGGAACGTTTGCTTATCGACGTATGCCGTTTGGCCTTTGCAGTGCACCGGCAACTTACCAACGGTGTATGATGGCAATATTTTCTGATATGGTGGATGAGAAAATGAAAATCTTTATGGATGACTTCTCAGTCTTTGGATCGTCCTTTGATCACTGTCTCTACAATCTGGCGCTTGTTCTTGACCGATGTGAAGAGAAGAATTTGGTTCTAAATTAGGAGAAGTGCCACTTTATGGTTAAAGAGGGGATCGTCTTAGGTCATCGAGTCTCTTCCAAGGGGCTTGAGGTGGACCGAGCAAAGATAGAAACGATTGAGAAGCTTCTGCCACCAATAAATATGAAAGGAGTTCGTAGTTTCTTGGGGCATGCCTGCTTTTACCGGCGCTTTATTAAGGACTTCTCGAAGACGGTGAAGCCGTTATGTCACCTTCTTGAGAAGGATACTTCGTTTGAATTCAATGAAGCTTGTATGGAGGCATTTAAGGCGATAAAGGAGAAGCTGATCTCGACTCCAATAATGGTCGCTCTGGATTGGGAAATGCCATTTGAGATAATGTGCGATGCGAGTGACTATGCCGTTGGCACGGTGTTAGGCCAACGGAAGGAGAAGATCTTTCGCTCAATCTATTATGCAAGCAAAACGTTAAATGACGCCCAGGAGAATTACACCACAACCGAGAAAGAAATGCTAGCGGTGGTCTTTGCTTGTGATAAGTTCCATTCATATATCATTGGGTCAAAAGTGATCGTCTACACGTATCACGCCGCTATCCGGTACTTATTTGCAAGATGCCAAGCCAAGGTTGATAAGGTGGATTCTTTTATTACAAGAGTTTGATGCTGAGATAAGGGACAAAAAGGGGAGTGAAAACGTTGTTGCCGACCATTTGTCGAGGTTGATTCAAGAAGACATTGGTGACGAGTCTAATATCACGGAAGTGTTCCCTGATGAACAACTCTTTTCAGTAGAAAATGTACTTCCGTGGTATGCTGACATTATTAATTACCTTGCATGTGGCGTGTTACCACTTGACTTGACAGGAGCACAAAGGAAGAAATTTCTTTTTGATGCTAAGTACTATCTGTGGGACGAGCCGTTGCTATTCAAGAAATGTGTTGATCAGGTGATCCGGAGATGTGTTCCGGAAGAAGAAATGGCTAGTATTCTCTACCATTGCCATTCATCACCTTGTGGCGGCCATTTCGGTGCGACTCAGACAGCATCAAAAGTACTGCAATCAGGTTTTTATTGACCCTCTTTGTTTAAAGATTCATATACGTTTGTAAAAACCTGTGATAGATATCAAAGGGTAGGTAACATATCAAGGAGGCATGAATTGCCACTGACGTCAATTCTTGAGCTTGAGTTGTTTGACGTGTGGGGATTGGATTTCATGGGGCCATTTCCGCCCTCATTTGGGAAGGAGTATATTCTGCTAGCGATGGATTATATGTCCAAATGGGTCGAGGCCGTGGAAACACCTACTAATAATGCCAAAGTGGTGTTAAAGTTCCTTCAACATAATGTCATGACACAGTTCGGGACACCTCGAGCCTTAATCAGTAATGAGGGGACCCACTTCTGTAACAAAATACTCAATGCCTTGTTGGCAAAATATGGAGTGAGGCATAAGGTAGCGCTACCATACCACCCACAGACAAATAGCCAAACGGAAGTTTCAAACCGTGAGATCAAGCTAATTCTGGAAAAGACGATTCATACAAATCGCAAGGATTAGGCGGTGAAGCTTGATGATGCTTTGTGGGCGTATTGCACGGCTTTTAAGACACCGATCGGTATGTCTCCGTATCGATTGGTGTTTGGAAAAGCTTGCCATTTTCCCGTTGAATTGGAGCACCGTGCATTTTGGGCGATAAAGAAACTCAATTTTGACATAAAAGCTTCTGGTGCTCAACGTCTCCTCCAATTAAATGAAATGGAGGAATTCTGGCACGAGGCTTATGAGAATGCCAATCTCTACAAAGATAAAACGAAGAGGTGGCATGACAAAATGATAGTCCGGAGGGAGTTCAGTCCGGGCCAACAAGTCCTATTGTTTAATTCAAGTCTGAGGCTCTTTCCCGGAAAGTTGAAGTCTCGGTGGTCTGGACCGTTCCGGATCAAGCATATCTATCCATTTGGAGCCATCGAGCTAGAAGCCGAAGACGGACGTACTTTCCGAGTCAACGGGGAGCGGATCAAGCATTATTTCAAAAATGAAGAGCAAGTTGTGGAGAACATCTCTCTCATTGAAAGATAAAGCCAGAATTCTTAAACGTCCATGCTAGAGACGCAAAACCAAGCAACATTTTTTTTGACGTGACATCGAGGGTAACGAATATTCTCAACTTTTGTATAAATACCTTTTTAGAGATCGTATTGATCTCGTAATATTATTTTTTTTGTGATGAATTGATGAGGTTTGAGGATTGAAGAGGAAATAAGAGGTGTAGAGAAACAATGTGAAAACCTGAAGGAATCCAGCTTAGGTCCACACTGGCAAAAATTCGCCTAAGCGGTAAACCCATCGCCTAGGCGAATATTGGACAAAAAGGCTGAGAAAACATTCTGGCGTAATTTTGCCCAAGCGGTAAAACCACCGCTTAGGCGATAATTGGACAGAAAAAGTCAGTATTTTTACACTGCCGAAATTTTGCCCAGGCGGTAAAACCACTGCCTAGGCGGAAAATTAAAGAAAAGCTGAACTTTCACACTGGTGTAAAATTGCCCCGGCGGAAAACCCACCGCCTAAGCGGATTTACAACCAAATCAGGCTTTCACACTGATGTAAACTCGCCCCGGGCGGAAAAACCACCGCCTAAGAGGATTTACACCGGAGAGTTTTTAAAAAGAAAAAGGCGCTAATCCGCCTAAGCGGTAAAACCACCGCCTAGGCAAATTTAGGCGAACTTTGTTTTTAAAACGCACAGTCCACTTTGCAAACGGCATTTTTCTCCTAAAAATTTCAAGAAACCTCTCAATCGCACCATCCCAAATTCCTTCCCCCCTTTAAAGATTCATTCTATAGTGCTAAAAACTTGGATCTTCATCAAGAATCTTCGTCCAAACGAGGAATTTCTCTGCCCATTTTCGAAAAATTAGGGTTCGAAGGGTGAACAGTGCGAAATCGCCATTCTCCACTGTTTTGATCAAATTTTTCAACAAGTAAGTGTCAATGATCCTATTTTTCATTTAGTTGTTGAATTATTTGCTTCATTTGCTCATTTATTTCAACAAAACATTGGATTTGATTTGAACCCTAAACCCCTTTAAACCCTAAATTGCGATTTTCATGTTATTTGGGATTGAGGAATGCTAAATGATAAACCCTATCATATTTTTGTGTGATATACAATGTGAATCATGTAGTTTGCGCTACATTGCGACAAAAATGTGATTTGGTTATGGTTGGTGGAATATCTTGTGAGTTTTGTGTTGATTAACTTTGGTTCGCTGACTAGGGTTTGAATTACTTGTTCTATTGTTATTCTTGTGGTTGGTGTGGTGATTTTAATTTTCAGGGAAAATGGAAAAGTGCAGGGCTGCCAAGCACCTAAGAACAGACAAACCTCCGTCTGCTTCGGACTTCAATTCCCTTACGTTTGTTTCTAAGCAAGCGGGAGATCGGTATAAAGAACATGAGAGTAAGCGGCCAGGCATCCGTCAAAGAGGATTTGGGCCTTTGAATGATCTTCCTGAAGAAATCAGAACTGTGATCATACAAAGACGATGGCAACAGTTTTGTGCTCCACCTCCAACGGGAGAGTTGGCCCTTGTTCGAGAATTTTATGCCAACATCGTAGAGGCCACAGGGTTTCAAACACGGGTTCGCAACATTCCCATCCTCTTCAGTGCCGATCACTTTAATGAATTGCTAGGATTGACGGGGCCTAAAACTTCAAGGGATTTATCCGATGCCGCCTCACCGACAATGAGTGCGGTGATTCAAGCCTTGACGACAGGAAACGCACAATGGACCAACACATGGCAGGGCCAAGCAATCTTCAAGTCGTGGTTTCTAAAACCAATCCCAAAGATTTGGTTTTCATTTATCTGCGCCAATCTGCTCCCAATGACGCATGTGTCTGACATGTCCAAGGAGAGAGCTTTCACGCTCTACGGCATCGATAGAGGGACGCCCGTAAATGTCGGCTGGCACATTTATTCTTCCATACTTCATGTTGCCAAATCGAAAAAGGGTGCCCTTCCTTTTTCTTCCTTCCTCACTGCGCTCTTTCAACGAGCCAGAGTTCGAATCACGTCTACAAGCCCCTTTCCTCCTGTGAAGCCACTTGATCTAGTAATGATTAACAGATTATGGAAAGGCGGACAAGGTGAAGGAGAGGAGGGTCAAGAAGAGGAAGAAGTCTACAACCAGCCGAGGCCAAATCACCCAAATCTTAAGAGATGTCCGTAGTCTCCAGTCCGACGTGAGTCAACTTCAAGATAATTTGGCCCGGATGGAGAACTACATGGAGTCCTACATCCAGCAACAAGATCAAAACCAACGAGTCATATTCGAGCATCTTGGAATCGACATGGCGCGTTATACGCCCGTGCCGCTTTCCAAGCCGGATGAGCCGCCACCGCCATCTCCTCCACAATGAATGGTAGGAGGATAGACGTATATGTCTTCCCTCCTAGGTATGTGTCCGCCCCATTTTTAATACATATTTTTCTATTCTGCTCTTGGGTTCGCTGCTTAGGCACTGGGGACACTGCCTCGTTTAAATTTGGGGGGAGTATGACATGCGATGCATGTAGTTTTTGTTTTTTGTCTTAAATAGGACAAGAAGGATGAAAAAATTTTGATGTAAAGGGGACAAAAATTCTTTTTGTGTACAAATTTATATATTAATGCTAAAATTTTTGTAAATTTTGAAATTCTTTTTGTTATACATGTGTAATGTTTAGCTATGCATGTGTAAGGATAATTAGCATAGGTAATATTAGTTTGTAGAATTAAAATAGAATTGTTAATGAATTGAGTTGTACAAGCATGCTGAGTTTTTGAGTTCATCCGAACCATGTCCCGATGATGAAAATCACCCCCTAATTTGTGTTTTTAAGGTCGGGGGTAATGCCATTCACGTGTGTTTTGTGTGCTTAGCATGTCGATTAGGTAAAAATTATTTTGTTCCTAAAATCGCACGATTGCATAAACTCGTTGTATAATTAATTTAACAATTGGACATCGATTATTCAGTAATAAGTTCATGACAGAAATATGAAATCTAGAACTTAACTGAGGCAGGCTTGAGGTGAAATTATAGGTAAGGTAATTCCGGAGGCATGATATAGGCCCTCGTTTTTATCGCTTGAACCTTTTGAAACTAACCTGAAAAGTTATTCCCTCGTTCTCCTGTCGAAGTCATAAAATTTTGTCACTTCTGAATTCGTTTCTATACTTTAACCAAGAAAATCTTTCAGAACCATTGTCGCTAGGAATAAAAGTGAAAATTGAGTGAAAACAAGTAGCATTAGATTATGCTAACTTGAAGCGGGCAATCGGGGTTTCAGTATTTTTGGTTAAGTATAAGAGTATTCACTTGTCAATCCTGTAGTTGTAGCTAAACACCCCTAAAATTGTATAAAATTGAATAAGTTTGGGGGTGTACTTAAAAAAAAAAAAAAAAAAAAAAAAAAGCCCTATGTGAATATAGTGTTTAAATTCGATTGTTTTGACAAGTGAATACAAGTTTACTAAATCCTGTTTTGACAAGTGAATACAAGTTTACTAAATCCTGTTCAGGGTAATATCTTCAAAGATAAGGGAATCAAGAGAGAGATTTAGCGACAAGCGTTTGTACCTCGGGTATCGTTAAAATTATAATGAGTTTCTATTTCTACGATACCCTTGGCCGTTATCCAAAGCCTGACCAAGCCCTATTGATCTCGGTGAATGTCCGAACCTACATTAGTGGATAGTTGAGCCCAGTCAAGCATATGGCTTCCCTAAATATTTTAACAAGTTTAAGTCATGACCTTATTCATTGAATAATCCAATCTGGCTTTTGATTTGTTATATATCCAACTTCTCACACACACACATTTCAATAGGATCTAAAATGATTTGAACTGATATTGAGTGTTGAAATTCTGGAGCACCACGTGGTGTGTGTTATTCTTTAACTGGATCTGATTACGGGTTGTTGAGGGAAGAAGAGCATGGTTTCTTTGACTAAACTTGTATCTCACAAGTGGGTACTTCTTAATTGTTAATGATTGCGTATCTGTAGTTTAAGATGTAGCTAATTAGTATAGTTAGTGTTATTTAGCATTAGGGTGTTTTGTTCGAGGACTAGCAAAATTCCAAGTTTGGGGGTATTTGATAGGTGTAAAATACCTATCTAATTCTAAACCGAATTTGCCAGTTTTCGAGTACTTTATTTAAGTTTGAATATCGTTTTAGCTGTTTTTATTAGTCAGGAGCAGGGAAGTAAACAATTGGAAAACCGAGCGAAATGGTGCAAAAAGGGTAGCCAAAAAGATGAAGAAAAGAGGTTTCAAATAATAGAGCAAGTCCGCCTAGGCGAAGTTTCCACCGCCTAGGCGAAAATTCAGCAGAAAGATGCAAAATCTGAAGATTTGAAATCTGCCTAGGCGGAAATCCATCAGAATGCTGGATTGACTGAACTGCTGGATTGTGCTGCACTGCTGTAAATCTGCCTAGGCGAAGTAGCTACCGCTTAGGTGGAATTCCGTCAGAAAGATAAGGAGCCAAGAAGTTAGTCCTCCGCCTAAGCAAAGATTCTACCGCTTAGGCGGAATTCTAACCGACTTAAGCACCTCCTAAGCGAAGTTTCTACCACTTAGGCGGAAATCGCAGAACAGGTCAAAATATCTGTTTAGATATTTTTGAACCCCTAAGCCTATAAATACCCCTTGGCCACGTCTGAAATTGGTTGTTGAAGAACCCTAACCCTAGTAAAGAGCTCTTAAGCTATATTTTGAAGATCAAGAAGGAGGTTCATCATTCGGATAAAGAAGGATAACTTGCGGATCGATCATTAGTGACAGTGAACTGTTTCACTTCCAGATTTGATTGTTTCTCTCTTGTTTTATTCTTTGTAATCACTTTTTCATATCTAAGAATGTTGAATCCCTCTTATTTTGCATGGTATATGGCTAAGATCTTGTAGTAGTAGTTAAATGTTACTTAGGAGTAGTCGAAATCATGTAACCGTTTAGTTGAGTAAATTTATGTTACTTTAACGTGTTGTTTGTCGAAATTCGATTGTGTTTATCGTTATTCTTGATATTATGCTTGTATTGATAAACCGAGAATACGGGGTTTGACACTCGAGAGAGGTAACCCCGGATTCAGACTAGGGTAAATACAACGTGACTTTCTAACAACCCGGGAGGGTGTTAGAACGTATGCAACCCATGACGTTGGCTCAAAACTCACGCGACTTAGGGTCGTTTAGGCGTTGAAGGGGACTTCTTCGTTGACACGAAGTCATGTAATCCTTCGTTTTACACTCGGAAGAGGTAGCGGATGAGTTATTGATACAGAGGTTGTCGGATTAGATAAAAACCATTATAACTAACTAAATGAAATCAATTATGCATTATATGAAAGAGATTTATACCTAAGTAATTAGTGTAATTAAATCTAACTTTATAGTTGTCATTTATTTTAGTATAGTAATTAGAAAACAAACAAAATTTGATTAGTCGAGATAATATGAAACTATTGAAATCGTAATACTCAACTGAATGACCTGCCCTTCCCAGTGGAACGATATCCGATCCTAAAAAGATCCATTATATTAAAACCAGACCTCGAATACTTGCGAGTAGTCCAACTACCGCGGTAAGGAAACATGTGTGAATCTGAGCGCATAGCAGTTGTTCGCAACTTTAAAAAATTGTTAATAATAACTAACTAAGGTTATGATTCAGGTTGTTCACAACTAAAATTAACTAAAATAAACCATTTTTATAACTAAAAACAAATCATTCTTTAACTAAAAACAACTCAGCTTTCAACTTAACAAGGATGAAATACATTTGACTTGATCTTTGATAACCACCAAAAGTACGTAGGAAACCCATGATACGGGTTCGGTCACCTTAAACAATAAAAAAAATTACCTTAATTGAAATGAACTACGTTTGACCTAATCTTTGATAACCACCCCAAGTACGAAATAAACTCATAAGGATTCGGTTATACCTGTAATAACATAAACCATATTCTTTAACCTAACACAAATGAAACACTTAAATACTTGATTCTCATTAAGTTGAGATACGTAAGCAACTCGATTGCATATCCAAATAAATTAGTCTCAGCCTACATTTCATATAGTTTGCATATTTACATTTCTGTCTATATAAACTGTTATTGGTGTCGCTGACTAGTATTAGTTGTAGTATTTACTTGTTTATTATCACATCATGTAAATACCATAAAAAGAGTAAAAACATTAAAAAGTGAATTATTCTTGTTTAAGTAAATCAAAGAAAACTACTTGGATATATTTAACAATAAATATCTATTTAGACCAATGTATGTACCATTTATGGATAGGTGTCTTAGGGTGCGTAAAACCTTCCCCAAGCATAACCGACTCCCGAACTTAAAGAATATCTCTGGTACACAAACCTTTGGAAGTCAAAACACGTGTCATTTTAAAAGAAAAAATAAATTTTCAAAATCCAGATGACCTAGCACACCATATAATCCCATGCTAGGTGGAGACTTTGTCTTTAACGTAAAATCCCAGCCCAATAAGTTTTTTAAAACCGACGCCAAGAAAAGTCCTTGAAAAACCATTTTCAAAATGAATGGATTTAAGTGACTTAAAGAGGAAGGGATGAAAATTGTTTTCATTCTCTTCCCGATTCTCTAATTCTTCTGCTATCAAAATCCAGGGTGCGTCATTGGGGATAAGAGTTTTAAATACGTTTGATAACTTTTAGTGTCCTAGGAGAGTTATAAGTAGAAAAGCCAGTTTATTATGCGTGTCATAATTAGTTGTTATGAGATTCTTAAATTTATAACTTCATAATGTTATAATTTGATGTTAGTTTGACATTAGTGCATTTAGGCACTTGGCGTCGCTAGTGTATATACACACACACACAATAAAGAGATTAAACGTGAGACACCCTTTGTTATTTCCATAAATATTAAGGACATCCCCTTTCATTTTTATAATAAGTAAGACACTTTATCTTTTCATAATGTTTACTAGAGGTGGTCATGGGTCGAGACTGGAGCCAGACTTTACACACAGTATTACGAAAATATGTTAGGCCCTAGTGCTGCCTAGCCCTATAGTTAGGCTCTAATATTTTGCCCAAGTCCAGCCCTACTAAAAACTTTTAAGCCCAAGCCCGATCCTATAGTTGTTTTTATAATTCAAAAAATAAATACTAAAATACAAATAAAAATAAAAATTATAAACTACATTCATTCACATTTCACACTAAAATAAAATACATTCATACATACCCAAATAAAATGAATACATCCATAATTCGATATTATAGTTCATAATAAAAAATTAATCAGTACCAGATAACCAAAAATATGAACTATACTATCGGTTAAGCAAAATTTAACCTCCCAACTTCCCAAGTTGCAACATCATATACACTTCAAAAATTGCATCATATAAACCTCAAAAATTTGAACAACCTAGCCTTCAAGTTTCAACATCAAATAAACCTCAAAAATCTAGTTAACCACTTAACCAAGCCTCCGAAGTTCAAAAATTACCAAAATAACTAATAATGAAACATCGTACACAGAAATTAAAGAAATAAAAACAAAATAAAAAATAAAACAAATAAAATAAACAATATAGAACAAAAGTGAAAAATAAAAAAATTAAAAATTAAAAAAACAATATTGAACAAAAGTTAAAAAAAAAAAAAAAAAAAAAAAAGAAAAAGAAATAAAAATAAATATTATGTTACAAAGGTAATTTTGTCAACAAAAACATGATAAAGGGGGTATCAAGTATTATAAAAATAATATTGGGTTTTCTTGATATTTGCCTGATATGGGGTGTCTCGGGTTTAACATCATATACTGAATTTGGACAACTTTTTAAAATTGTCTTTTTGTTCTCTCTTCCTTATTTGGATCCATTCATTCCTCAACGCATGCCTCCTTGCCCTAGCACAGTCACATCCTTCCTCAATTCTAAACCTCCTTGCTATTTATTCCTATTCTTCGCACTCATACACTAGCGCTCGAATCGTCGCCAATGTCAACCACCATCATCCTCACACACTCAAATTGTCACCAGCACCAACTACTCCAGCTACAATCCACAAACACATTGCATGTTGCCTCCACGATTTCTTCCACAGGTTCGTCCTCCCTAAATTGAAATTTTTATTTTCATTTTTATCCTAGGGTTCTTTTGATTCAGTCACCTTATTTTTCCCTCTCAATCGAACACCACCGTCGTCGATTCAGGTTCCAAATGTCGTCGACCACCATTGGGGTGGAATGTTGTTGTAGGATTACTGATAATCGAGCTACACATATGGGTTTTAATGATAGATACAATGCCAATAAAGTGTTTGATGTGTGAACCCAATCAGTTTTTGAGTACATGTTAAAAAATAGAGATTGCGTGTGATATAGCTTTGCAAACATTAAATCATTCCTGTCATTCGTTTGATACTTCTTCCATTTCATAAACGTTAATGCCATTAATCTAGTATTTTGGGTGATTTCTCCTTATTTTTGTTACGAAGAAATCTTACTTTGGTTTTTTATTCATAGGTTTTGAAACCATCACCTAGATATTGCAGGTAAATCAAATTCACCTTTTCATTTTTTATGTTTTATTTTTTCCTTTGCTCTGATATGGTCACCACCAACTGTTTCTTCATTTGCCTTTTTTTTTTCCCTCGAGATTAGTCTCACCCAAACCATTCATTGTTTTATTTTTTTTAGATTTTGCATGTTGAATTTAAATTTTGGTTGTAAAAATTGAAAATGTTCGAGTTAGGTTAATATCAGAGCAGTGGACATTGAAGCCCCCACGTAAGCGGCCATTTTGGGGTGTGGGGTGGTCTCTTCTCTACCTTCAACTGTAACATGGTGTATATCCGCCATTAGCAGTTCCCCTAGAACTTGATCATCACCGGAGCAGCCACTGAATGGTTTCTCTAGATGCGTCTGGGGCTGGGCCTACCCTCTAGATCGGGGGTGTTTGGAAGGATGTTGCTTGCACTGATCGAATGGGTTGGAATCATGTTGAATAAGCTGATGAGGGCACCTGAGAATTTTTCGGGCGATGGAGGAGCCAATGCTGAATGTGCCGGTCTTCATAGGTTTTTGACTCCAATGAGCGAAGTGTTGCCTCTGTCGCTAGTTGAGTTGGATTCCTTTTCTTTGTCGTCGTGGTTTGGATGGTGGTTTGGTATCGAAAAGAATCAAGACTCCAGCGAGAGTAGCGGCAGTAAGGCGAAGGTTTTGGAGAGACTTAATGCTCCGAGCCCGCCGTCTTTCAAGTACAAATGAATGGAATATATCAATGTATGGTGAGTTTGATATGGTGGTTTTTTTATTTTGTTTTTGTTGCTAGATGCTGAGAAGAAATTTTTGAAAAACGAAAAAGGAAAAAACAGAAATAGAAGTGTTGGAAGAAGAAGCACCAACCAAGCATGACATAATTTTTTATCTATGTTTTGTGGGTGAAGATTATAATTTTGTTGATTGTAGAGTAATCTTTCAAAAATGGTTTTATGCATTATGATTTGAAAATGGTGTTAACTGTGAGTGTTCATGATGTGCTCATAGAATTCGGTAAAATGTAATTTTGTTCTTCCTTATTAGGTGTCGTGGTCATGATTTAAGACCGCCTTATAATTCTCTGTTTAATATTCTACGTATGTCAACCGAGCACTGTATCTTTTGTATCTGACATGTGGGCCTTCTCGCCCTAATACTGCTGCCAGTTATATGAATGTTGCAATGATGGAAGAAGTTTTGGGGAATATCCATGTTTCTCTTAGATTCCTCCATGAGGCGCTGAAATGTAACCAAAGACTGCTTGGAGCTGACCATATACATACAAGTAATCTCTCTCTTTGTCAATCACTCTCTCTCTGTCTCTCTAACACACAAAAACACACAATTTCTAAACATATAAACAGTAGGTTATGTACAAATGGTAATCCTGCAACTAAAAGTGAGATGGTATGCAGTAATTTACCAAGTTTGATTATGTTAACACCATTTTCAAATCATAATGCATAAAAACCAGGTTTCTGAATTTGGAAAGACACTTCCTCGGGCAATAGCAGTAAGGACGTGCCATTGGTACCTCTCCCTCCTCCTTCTGCAGCTCTTTCATCCAACCGAAGGTGAGTTAGGGTTTAATTATGTTAATTTTTGGTTTTTGGGATATGTAATGTGGATTGGGAGGAACAAGTATATCTCAACCATTTTGGTTTTGGAATATGGAATGGTTATTATTATTTGTTTAACCTACATTTTCTATTTTATGATTTTTATTTCCGAAAGTTTATTTTCTATGTAGTATTATTTTTTGGTTTTTATTGATCTATATACTCAATAAATTTTTTATATTTTTTTTTTGGTTTTCACAAGTTGAAATCAAAAAAGTTATAGTTGACTTTTATTGGTGATGAACAAAACTGGAGTCGTAGAGAAAGTAATGTAAGTTTTTTTCCCATTTTAAATTGCAAAGTTCTTTTTCTATTCACTACAACAAAAATGACTTATTATGACACATTTTTAGAGACAATTCATAAATAGTGTCCTTATAAAACTTTATTGAGACATTTAATCCTAGTGTCCTTATAATTTGCCCCCAAAAAATAATATCTTATAATATTTATTTAGTAAAACATTTTAAAAAATATATAATACCTTATGAGACACTTAATCCTAGTGTCCTTATAATTTTCCTCCAAAAAATAATATCTTTATAATATTAATTTAATAAGAGACACATTTAAAAAAATATATAATGAAAAATAAAAATATTATAAACAAATTTAATAGGGCACATATAAAAGTGTCCTATTAAGGACTCAAAATTATTATATTTTAAAAATAATAAAATAGAGTGAAAAAAAAGTATTAAGGGTACGAAAAGAATTTTATTTTTAATCTTTGATTAAAAAATAATAATAAAATAGAGGGAAAAAAAAGTTTTAAGCCCACAAATAAAATTTTCATTTTTAATCTCTAATTAGAAAAGTATAATTATGAATCAAATTGAAAAAGAAGTATAAACTATTTATATAATTATGAACTAAAGTGTTTTCAGACTTCTCTTCTATTTTATTTATTTTCACTTTAGTCCTCGGTAGTTTCAATTAAAAAAGTTTGACCTAAAATAGAAATATTATTTTTTAGATATACCTAGATGTAAATGCCTACTTTTTCATTTGGTCTTATTTCTCTGAGTTAGGCAGAATTTCTTGTTTCATTCAAATGCTTGAGCTAGGCAGTGGGAAAATCATTTGCCTGAGATAAGCTAGAAGAAGCTCGACCAGAAGCTCCAGAAATAATCAAATCGATTCATCTTCGAAGCTCAATCCATCCATCGCTCAATCCATTCATTTCTAGAATCTTCACTTCTCTTCCAACTTCTCTTTTGACTTTTCAATCGATCGAAGAAAAGGAATGAAGAAATTTTGAGAATCGATCGGAGCTTAATAACGAATAATCGTTCCAATCGATCCAATTTCTCAAGCAATCGATTCAATCTCAAGTTGTTCTTCTTCAAGCTCAGCTTCGATTACTGCCTTTCAAGTATGTTTAAGTTTTAGGTTTAAGTTTTTTGCCATACCTTAGTAATTTTCTGCCATACCTTAGTAATTTTCTGGTATTGTTTAGTAATTTTTGCCTTTCAGCCCCGATTATTTTTGGTATAGCTTAGTAATTTTTGTCTTTCAGCTCCGATTATTTCTGATATTGTTTTGTAATTTTCGCTGCTGAATCTTGAATTAGGTGATTGAATAGATCCATTTCTTTTTTACTCTACTTTTGATACATAAATTCAGCTGACTAATATAATTCATGTATATTGATCATAAATTCAACATCTACTCTTTCTGTTACACGATAAAAGATTTGTTCCATTTCTGTTCGAATTCTTTTATTTGTTGGCAATTTGTTTTTGTTTGATTATTCTTAAATTACTCCTTGATTTAGTATCTTGCTTTGATATCTGTGAAAATATTTTTTTCTCAATGTACTAGTTCTTTTTTATTTTTTTATTTTTTATTGAGATTTAGGATTCTATTCTTGTGCCGATAAGTTTTCTTTGGATTCAATACCTTAATGATTATATTGAGATTTAGGATTCTAGTTAGCTCATGCAAACTGTGATTCTTTCTTCATTTGTCTTATTTTTTTTTCTTAGCTCAATTTCTAAGTCCAATTCAAATCCAAACAAGTTTTTTCAATGCACTTGATATAAAAAATTCTAGACATCTGTATGGCGCTTGCTCCCACTCTTTTACTCTGTATGCTTGCAAGTGCATTTGATTTATGTATGATAGAATTGAATATTACCACAATTTTCTATCCCACAGAAAATGTTGCAACCTTTAAGTTCTCGTGTCTTGCTATTTTCATTTTTTATCTTTTATATTTCTTTATGAGACTAAATGTATACTAATTTTTCTATCGGCATTGCAAGTTAAAATAGCCTTGAATGTCTCTTCTTTTTTAATATGTCAACAGTTTAAGTTGTTCATAATGGACAAGAGTTGGACGTACGAGTCTCTTGTGAGTCATGCATATATGGTAGGAGTTCAATACTTTCTTGATTTATCATTTTCGAATGTGAGTATTAAGGGAAAGATCATAGGTCCATGTGTAAGGTGCGGAAATGAAATGTGGGTTACCTGCGAAGAGGCAGACAAACATTTGGTGTGTTATGGATTTATTAAAGGTTACACTCGATGGATTGCTCATGGAGAAGCTTCATCATGTACTAAAAACGGTGCTCAAGTGCCTGGAATGTCAAATAGACAAGATAATATACTTGAGTTATTACATGATGTTTTCGGGACACCAAGTGACGATACAGAAATTGAAGACAATGCGAATGATATAGAGGAACCTAACGAAGATGCAAATAAATTTTACAAGTTGCTTGTTTTCCAATTTGATGAATAATATTTGGCCTTTTCTTTTTTTAACAGACAAGAGATTCACGATTTCATGGCGGTGAGCGCATCCGCTACAGCGAGACCAACTATTACAACTAAGAACGGTAACTTTTATAATTTTTGCATTTTACGTTTTCATGATTGCTAGTTTGGTAAGGATTGTTGCCTCATAGATCTCATAATTGGTCAATCTTTATTTTAATTTCTTTAATGGGATTTATGTTTTTAAAATAACTGCATAATTGTCTTCCCACTTCTTCTATAATAAATTTTTTGTTTTTACAGTCCATAATAATATTTATTTCTTTGATATTGGTCTTGATCCCTTGTTTCAGTCAAGGTAGATGGAAATAATGAGAATAATAAGAGGGTAACCTTTATGCAATTGCCATTGCTCATTTCATGTTCAAGTTGAAAGCTTATTTTCAAATTAACCCAAAAGAACGACTTGTGCGAGAAACCAACTAACACCCCTTGATAATGACGAGGTATGGTTTTTTTTTTTTTTTTTTTTTTTTTTTTTTTTTTTTTTTTCTGTTCTAGTTATCCATCTTGAACTTGATTAGAAAAAATCTGCTGAATAAAACATATTATATTTTGTAAAAATTGAAGAAATTAATATTTTCCCACTTAGGATAAGGCTTGGGCATCAAACAGAAATGGCTCCGAGGATGCAAGAAAATGTGTCAAATGCAACTTCGCTTAATGCTAACTCAGGCATATAACAATGAAATTACTTAAATGGTTGTTTTTATTTGCTCACTGGTAGCAGAATATTACGTCGCTACTTTTACTGCAAGTGTAAGAGTCAAGTTTTAATATAGTAGGAAGAGTAAGGGTTGTCGTATCCACAGGAATTTGATTAAATTGTCGTTAAGTACCGCAATTGTTATAACTGAATTTCATCTAGGCGATTCAATTTTAGGGTTTTTATATTAATAATAAAACTAAACTAATTAACTAATTAAACTATAATACTAATATTGACATTTATGGGAGTATATTGTCTAGGGATTAATTTCGTTCACTAATACGTGTTCGATTCAATCTAGTTTACATTAACGGCATTTAAACTATCCGACAATCTAGGTATCGAAAACTCACTCACTAACTCTCTTGAGTGTAAAGTGAATAAATATGAGATTTTGCGTCAACGCCGATGTTCCCATCTAGCGTGTTAATGACACTGATCACATGAGTCTTGCCCCAGCCACACAGATTGCATACTTTCTAATACTCTCCTGAGTCATTAGATCGTCACGTTACGTTTAAACCCTAATACGAATTCGGGATTACCTCTCCTGAGTGTCAAACCCCTTATTCTCAAACCAACCAATATATCATAACAAGTATATAATGAAAGTAATAAAATGGTTAACACAATTGGATAAAGATAAACAACCGTTAACAAAACATCAATTTATTCAAACCATGTTTTCATGAACAAGTCACTACCTAGACAATAGATGTTTATCTACACATGGTCATAGCCCAATATTCAACAATACAAGAGATAAACATGATCAAAACAACCAACCAAAACTAAAAATAAAAGAGAGAAATAAGGGAGAATAGCTAAATTTGAAGAACGCGTGATTCCACGTGTGCTAAGTCCACTCTAATCCGTTTTCTCCTCTTCAAATGGATTATCCTCTTGGTTTATGGTCTTGGAGCTCTCAAGACACTCCCAAAAATGTGCCTTAGATGTTGGGGCAAAAGGGGATATCATAGGGATCCAAAATATCACAAACAATATCTCATAATATCTCATCCAGGTAGAGCCGGACAACTGCAGCAGTGGGAAGCTAGTAGGTTCACTGACCCTTCACCGCTGCAACGGTGGTCTTTTAACCTTAACTTTCTTGTCCGAACTCTATTTGAGGTGATTCAAAAACCTATGAAATGCTAAGACATTGATCTACAATTTCCATGTTTTGAGATTTTCCAAAATTGGAATGAATCATTGTCAAAAATAGTTTTGACGTTACTGCACCTAAACCGAAATTGTATCTTTTCACCCATTTATTCACCCTGTCACGCGGGTGACCCGAGTTCGATCCTCAGCAACGGTGCCAAAAATTTGGTAGCGGAATATTACATCGCTACTTTACCGCAAGTATACAGGTCAAGTTTTAATATAGTAGAAAGAGTAAGGGTTGTCATATCCACAGGGATTGGATTAAATTGTCATTAAATATATACAGTGCTTGTCATAACTGAATTTTATCTAGGTGATTCAATTTTAGGGTTTTTATATTAATAATAAAACTAAACTAATTAACTAATTAAACTATAATATTAATATTGACGTTTATGGGAGTATATTGTCTAGGGATTAACTTCATTCACTAATACGTGTTTGATTCAATCTAGTTTACATTAAAGACATTCAAACTATCCAAAAATCTAGGTATCGAAAACTCACTCAGTACCTCTCCTGAGTCTAAAGTGAATAAATATGTGACTTCGCGTCAACGTCGATGTCCCCATCTAGCGTCTAAATGACACTGATCATATGAGTCTTGTCTCAACCCCACGGATTGCATATTTTTTAATATTCTCTCGAGTCATTAGATCGTCACGTTGCGTTTAAACCCTAGTCCTAATTCGGGATTATCTCTTCCAAGTGTCAAATCTCGTATTCTCAAACCAACCAATATATTATAACACGCATATAATGGAAGTAATAAAACGGTAAACACAATTGAATAAAGATAAACAACCGTTAACAAAACATCAATTTATTCCAACCACGTTTTCATGAACAAGTAACTCTCTAAACAATAGATGTTTATCTACACATGATCATAGCCAAATATTCAACAATACAAAAGATAAACATCATCAAAACAGCCAATCAAAGCTAAAAATAAAATAGAGAAACAAGGGAGAATAGCCAAATCTGAAGAATGGGTGATTCCACGTGTGCTAAGTTTGCTCCAATCTCATTTTCTCCTCTCCAAATGGATGATCGTCTTGGTTTGTATGGTCTTGGAGCTCTCAAAACACTCCCAAAAAAGTGCCTTAGTTGTTGGGGGAAGAGGGGATATCATAGGGATCCAAAATATCACAAACAATATCTCAAAATATCTTATCCAGGTGGAGCCGGACCGCTGCAGTGGTAGGAAGTACCGCTGCAACGGTGGGAAGTCAGTAGGTCCACTGACCCTTCACAACTGCAGCGGTGAAGGCCACTGCTGCAGTAATGGTCTTTCGGCCGTAACTTTCTCGTCCAAACTTCGATTAAGGTTATTCAAAAACCTATGGAATGTTAAGACATAGATCTACAACATCTATGTTTTGAGATTTTCAAAAATCGAATTTCATCATTGTCAAAAATGGCCTTGAAGTTACTTCACCTGAACCGAATTTGTATTTTTTCACCCATTTATTCAAAAACCTATAAAATAATACAAATACACGTTAAACTAACAAAAATGCTTCAAAACACACAAATATTTGAATAAAAAAAGTACTTGATTTGTCTGTAAATAAATTACTCATTAAAATACCCCTAAACTCAAACGTTTGTTTGTCCTCAAGCAAAAACACACAATAAAATAAAATACTCTAATTAATTAATGAACTTAAATACTAAAAACGGAAAAACACAAACGAACTAAAAATAAAGACATGTGAGTTTTGAATTTAGCTTATCAACCAAAACATTTTCCCTCAATGGCCCTCAATCATATCGAGTTCAGGAATAAAATGCACCATGTGGTATTCTAGAATTTCAACATTCAATAATGATAAACGTCATTCTAGATCATGTTCAAGTGTGTGTGCGAAAACTCAATAAT
Source organism: Eucommia ulmoides (assembly GCA_016647705.1). Taxonomy (NCBI): domain Eukaryota; kingdom Viridiplantae; phylum Streptophyta; class Magnoliopsida; order Garryales; family Eucommiaceae; genus Eucommia; species Eucommia ulmoides. The sequence goes on from CM028328.1 coordinate 10,774,242, forward strand.
ACAACTATCCAAAGACTGGATTGGATTATTCACTAATAAAGCTCATGACTTAGACCATAAAGGATTAGGATATCCATATGCCAGATTGGGTTCCATTCTCCACTAATGTAGACTTAGAAATTCAAAAAGATCAAAATGACTTGGTTCGGTTTTTGTCAAATGGCCAAAGGTATATCGGGAATAAGTAAACGTTATTAACTCGACGTTACCTAAGGCACATGCTTGGCACTCAATCACTCTTAAACCCCCAAATATCAATTCAAAACAACCTTGAACCATCATTTAAAAATGTCGTACTCACTTATCAAAAGAAACTAAAATAGAACTATATTTAAATATAGTGCTTTTTTTTTTAACATACCACATCCCCAAATTTATTTGATTTGTACAATTTTATGGGTGTAGGAAAACGATAGAAAAATGACAAGTGAGTACTTGAATACCAAACCAATCAAAAGTTTGCTCAAAACCCAACCGTTCACTTCAAGTAGCATTTGCAAATGCTCACTTGATTTTGACTCACATTATCTTAGGTTTAGCGACTTAAGTTTGGAAAAAGTTTTATTGGACAAGGAATTTGTTACATGTTCAGAATTGAAACGGATTACAGGCTTCAACAGGGTAACGAGGGATAAAACATATAGCATGGTAAGTTTCAAAGGATCAAGCAATCAAAATGAATGCCTAAATCATGTCTACTGAACTACCTCACCTAGGATTTCGCCTCAAGTTTCCCCTAATCAGGTTCTGAAATCCCTAAAATTGTTATGAACTTGCTACTAAATAATTGGGATTAAATCAACTAGATAGCTAGTACATTGAGTCTACGTGCTCGTGCAAATTAGAATCCACAATAACTTTTAACAAAATGAAAAGTCAAGCACACAGAACACACATGATGGGGATTACCCTTGACCTCGAAAAACAATCAGGGGATAATTTCATCATCGGGTAATAGCCCAGAAGAACTATAAAACTCAACACACAACAACTACTACTACAAACACAAATATATTACACTAACTAAACAAACATGCATACATGAAATCAATTTAACTTAACTACATAACTAACAATAAGAAAACATACTAAACACCCTCCACCCCCCCCCCCCCCCCCCCCCCCCGCCCAAAAAAAAAAAAAAACTTAAAATGGTTAGTGTCCACAATGACCCAATCATCGATCTCAACAATTGAAATGTAGCATGCCGATGAAAGGGGTTTAGAACATGTAACTGGAAGGCGAAACAATCTCGCCTCCGAGTAAATTCAGCGGTGATTCTCTAATTTATTTTGAAACTTGGGTTGCCTCCCAATAAGCTCTTGGTTTAATGTCCTCAGCTTGACACGGAGAAGGGCTCGTCAAAGAGCAGTTTTCGCCCATAGTATGTATCATACAACACCACATATGGGTCTTGATTCAAAATGCCCTCAAGTTTGGCAAGATATAGCATTGTTCGACACACTCTCAACTTGATTTGGCTCCGGCTCATGTGCTTGGTGAGCATGAAAGAATGGTGCTAAAAGCGACGAATGACAAGTGAGTCACATCGAATCCTCATAGATGTGATTGTCTTGGATCGATGGTAGCATCACAATGTGGATCTTAAATGGTAAAGAATCACAATCGTCGATCCATGCTTGGGTTTCTATCTCATTCGAATCATCGCCATTAAACTCACCCAAGTTCCTCCCACTCATATCTGATTCCTCCTAGTGGCTTTCACATTTGGATGTGATTGGTATGTCTCTTAGTATCACCACTTCTGACTCGACCTCAATGAAGCAAATAAGCTGACCGATTTGAGTCTCAAGGGACTTTACAGTCACATCAATTTCAGTGCAGGTCGTCTCAATATTGTCAAGACGATCTTCAAACTCATTGAGACGGTTATGTGTTTTCTTCCAAAAAATCTAAGTCTCTCCCATAAATTTAGCAAACATCTCTTCCAAAGTGGGGAAAAACTCTACATATTGGTCCAAGGTGTCAATCCATGGCGCCAAAATGATGAAACTATCCCTCAAACTTTGATAACTTATTGAATAATTCCAATACTGAAAATTGAACTCCTCGATGTCTTCCAACAATCAATAGGAATCATCAGTGGTTAGTAGGTCGAAAGAGGTGGTACTGTTTCCTTCTTCCACCTAAGTTCTTATTGCGGCTAGTAACCAGTCGAGGAAGTTCAGTAGTTGACACTCCCTCGGGAAACCATGACTGAGGAACCGAAATAGCAACTCCTTGTATCTATCTCAAGCACAATAAAATGGCTTGGAATCTCATTGAAAGAAATGCAATAGCACTTGTTGATCTAACATCTTCAAGTACATCGCAAGATAAAACAAACTAAAAACAAAACTTATAAATAAAATAAATGTCTAAATTAAAATCAAGTTACTTACTCACAATATCAACAATAATCTAAAAATCAATCCCCGGCAACGGATATTATGTCGCTACTTTTACCGCAAGTATACGGGTCAAGTTTTAATATAGTAGGAAGAATAAGGGTTATCGTATCCATAGGGATTGAATTAAATTATCGTTAAGTACCACGATTGTCATAACCGAATTTTATCTGGGTGATTCAATTTTAGGGTTTTTATATTAATAATAAAATTAAACTAATTAACTAATTAAACTATAATACTAATATTGACGTTTATGGGAGTATATTGTCTAGGGATTAACTTAGTTCACTAATACGTGTTTGATTCAATCTAGTTTACATTAACGACATTCAAACTATCTGACAATCTAGGTATCAAAAACTCACTCATAACCTCTCCCGAGTGTAAAGTGAATGAATATGTGACTTCGCATCAACATCGATGTTCCATCTAGCGTCTAAACGACACTGATCACATGAGTTTTGCCCCCAACATCACGGATTATATACTTTCTAATACTTTCCCGAGTTATTACATCGTCACATTGCGTTTAAACCCGAGTCTGAATTCGGGGTTACCTCTCGCAAGTGTCAAACTCCATATTCTCAAATCAACCAATATATCATAACAAGCATATAATGGAAGTAATAAAACAGTAAACGCAATCGGATAAAAATAACCAACCGTTAACAAAACATCAATTTATTCAAACCACGTTTTCATGAACAAGTCACTCCCTAGATAATAGATGTTTATCTACACATGGTCATAGCCCAACATTCAACAATACAAGAGATAAACATCATCAAAACAACCAACCAAAGCTAAAAATAAAAGAGAGAAACAAAGGAGAATAGCCAAATCTGAAGAACGGGTGATTCCACGTGCGCTAAGTCCACTTCAATCTCGTTTTCTCCTCTTCAAATGGATGACCCTCTTGGTTAGTATGGTCCTGGAGCTCTCAAGACACTCCCAAAAACATGCCTTAGGTATTGGGGGAAGAGGGGATATGTTAGACCCTTGAGATTGGAGCAGGACGTTGGGTTAGATTCTGGTGCTATATCTAAGCCAACGTCCCTGCCAGGTTAACCGGACTAGGTTAACTTGGCTAAACAGTAGCGATGCTGGATGATAATGCGGAGGCAGACAGAAGGCATCAGCATGCGTTGGCATGCGCGGCACCAAGGCGTTGCTGGACGGTGGGTTCAGACACCGGGCACGCCAAGACGAGGTACGGTGATCCTAGGCGCAACGCTAGGATCGGCATTCACGTGGGTAGCTTGTGCACGAGGCCAAGAGAATGTGACGGAACGTGGGCTCAGAGACACGTTCTGGGCAGCAGACGGTATGACGAGGCATCGACATCCATTGGCAGGTCGCAGAGAACAAAACGGTGAGTTTGCAGCACGTAGACACAACGGACACGGTGCAGAAACAGTGAGCTGAGGACTTAGCTCGTGGAGTGCATGTTTCTGGAAGGATAGAGCAGTTATGGGAGCAGTTCCATACAGATTGGGTAGGAAAACTGCCCATCTGGGGACTTGACAGGTGTCGGACAGGTGTCAAACTATTGCCTATGCAGTTAGGGATGTTAACTGCACTTGTTCTCTATAAATAGCTGTAGAATAGTCTGAATTTTGGTTAGAGGAATTGTTCCTACGTTTTTATACCGATTTGTAAGACTGTGGTTCCTTGTTCCTGAGTTTTGAATACAAGGTTGGGTGTTTACCTGTAATTCGGTGTTGCCTGTGTGTGGGTGCGTTCATTCTGTTTTGTGTCGGTATATTCTGTTCTGTGAAAACGTTGCAGGAACGTGGCTGACTGATTGTGCCAACGATCAGGCCATCACATGGTTTAAAATTGGTGCCAAAAATTTTAACCCTGTGACAGTGGGTATCAGAGCAGGGCTACGAAAATGGCCCTTGCATCAAGTGTAAACAATCGGTTGGAGGCGTTGGAAGATTATGTCGGTGTGCCACCGATTGGCGGTGAAGTTAATCTGTCCGTGCAGAATGCTGAATTAAGGCTCGAAAATGCAACTCTTCGAACCGCCGTTGAAGAACTTCGTGCATCCCTTGAAGAATTCTCCAACGACACATCTGCCCGGATTAGAAGCATGACGGAGGACATGAGTGCCCTGACCGATGTCTGGAAGATCAACCTGGGAAACGTGGAGGAAGATGTTTTCCTACTGAAGAAGGCCGTTGCTGGACAGGGAGCGCAAGATGGTCCAGCAAAGGTGCGTGTACCGGAACCGAAACCGTTCTCTGGCGTTAGAAACGCCAAAGAATTAGAAAACTTTCTGTGGGACGTTGAGCAGTATTTCAAAGCTGCACACGTTCCAGACACTGAACAGGTGACTATTACTACAGTGTATCTAAGTGGTGATGCAAAATTATGGTGGCGAATACGCGTTTCTGACAGAAATCGTGAACCAATCACGGAGTGGGACGACTTGCAGAGGGAATTGAAAGAGCAATTCCTGCCTAGCAACGCTTCATGGGTCGCTCGTGAGTCCCTGAAGAACCTGAAACAGACCGGTACGGTACGTGATTATGTGAAGAATTTCACATCGATGATGTTGGACATAAAGAACATTTCCGAGGAGGACAAACTGTTCAACTTCATGTCGGGTTTGCAACAGTGGGCACAGGCGGAATTAAGGCGGCAAGGCGTGCGTGACTTGCCGGCTGCAGTCGTGGCTGCCGACAGTTTGGTCGATTACAAGTTTAGTGATCGGCGCAAATTTACCGTCGGTAGCAAAGGCAAAGACAGATATGGTGGTTCGAAAGACGGGAAGAATAAGGCCCGTGATGCAAAGAAGAAGGGAAGCGCTGGAGATTCCCAATTCAAATCCAAGGGTGAGGGACCATCCCGGTTCAAGGATAATAGGAACCAGGGGTGTTTTCTATGCAACGGACCATACCGAATGAGAGACTGTCCAAAGAAGAAAAAGATTAGTACAATTGTTGCTGATGACTCGGGAGAAGATGGGGAGGAGCCTCCTACACGAGTCAACCCGTTACAAATCCTTGGCGCACTACGTGCTAAGAAGTCACCGACATAGCAACGTAGTTTGCTGTATGTAAAAGCGGTGATAAACGGTTGTGATGTGCTGGCGATAGTAGATAACGGTGCTACACACAACTTTGTTGCGGATCGTGAAGTTGAGAACCTCAAATTAGGACTGGTGGAAAGTCCTAATCGAATCAAAGCGGTGAATTCAGAAGCTAGACCCATCCGTGGGTTAGCTTGTGCCGAATTGAAGATCGATACGTGGCAAGGAAGAGTGAACCTGATGGCGATACCTTTGGATGATTTTGACGTCATCCTAGGAATGGAGTTTCTGGTAACGACTAAAGTAGCAGTGATACCGTATCTCGGGGGCTTGCTGATTGCAGATGAAGAGCGGCCTACCTTTGTTCATGCTGTTGAACGTGAACAGACCAAGAAGGAAGGGAAAAGAAAAGGCAGTATGCTGTCGGCGTTACAGGTGAAGTCGGGATTGAGGCACGGTGAGGATACTTACTTTGCTGCGCTAATTGAAATCAAACCTAATCTGATGACCGAAGTCCACGATGCTATCGTTGAAATTCTGGATGAATTCAGCGACGTAATGCCTCCTGAACTTCCAAAGACCCTCCCTCCTAGGCGAGCTGTTGATCATAAGATCGAGTTGGAACCCGGAGCGAGGCCTCCTGCCCAAGCCCCTTACCGGATGTCTCCATCGGAGTTGGCTGAACTTCGGAAACAGATTGGAAAGCTTCTGGATGCTGGATATATAAAACCGTCAAAAGCGCCGTATGGTGCACCGGTTTTATTTCAGAAGAAAGCTGACGGCTCACTGCGTATGTGTGTTGACTACCGAGCGCTGAATAAAGTAACGATCAAGAACAAGTATCCTATACCGAACGTTGCTGACTTGTTCGATCGTCTTGCGAAAGCCAAGTTCTTCACGAAGTTGGACCTGAGGTCGGGTTACTGGCAGGTTCAGATTGCAGCCGGTGACGAACCAAAAATGGCGTGTGTAACCCGGTATGGTTCTTATGAGTTTATGGTTATGCCATTTGGCTTAACCAATGCCCTTGCTACATTTTGTAATCTGATGAACGATGTGGTGTACGAATTTTTGGACCGTTTTGTGGTTGTCTATCTTGACAACATAGTGATCTATAGCGAAACGCTAGAAGATCATGTGGTGCATTTGAGAACGGTTCTCTCTAGGCTGAGGGAGAACCATTTGTACGTGAAAAAGGAGAAGTGTGAGTTCTACCATGAAGAAGTCATGTTTCTTGGACACTGGTTGAGCCAAGGAAGGGTGCGTATGGATGAACGCAAGGTGTAGGCCATCGTTGATTGGGCTGCACCGAAGAAGGTTGCAGAATTACGATCATTTCTCGGACTTGCGAATTACTACCGTAAGTTCATACAGGGATACTCGAAAAAGGTGAGTCCACTGACGGACTTGCTGAGAAAAGACGCAACGTGGGATTGGACGCTGAAATGCCAACAGGCGTTTGACTGGTTGAAAATAGCGGTTTCTGCGGAACCCGTTTTGAGACTGCCCCAGTTTGAAGTGCCATTTGAGATGTGGACTGATGCTTCCGATAGAGCAATCGGTGGTGTCTTAGTGCAGGAAGGACACCCAGTTGCCTACGAGAACAGAAAATTGAAGGATGCTGAGCAACAGTACTCAACGCACGAAAAGGAGATGACGGCTGTTGTTTACTGCCTTACTATTTGGAGGCACTACCTGATGGGGACGAAGTTCGCTGTGATGACTGATAACGTGGCGAACACATACTTTAAGACCCAAAAGAAATTGACACCGAAGCAAGCACAATGGCAGCAATTTCTAGCGGAGTTTGATTTCTCCTGGGTACACAAACCGGGAAAATCTAACTTGGTTGCTGATGCGTTGAGCAGGAAGGAGGTCCAGGAGTATGTCGCGTCGATTTCACGGGTGAAAACTGATTTCTTACAGAAAATAAAATAACAGTCTCCACACGACGTTACCTACCAGAAACTTCAACAGAAAGTTGATAAAGGCGTTGTCCGAAGGTTTTGGGTAGAAGACGAGTTGTTGTACGCCAAGGAGAGCCGGCCCTATGTCCCGACTGGAGGCGGACTAAGGAGAGAACTGTTGCGTGAGACACACGACACAAATTGGGCAGGTCACTCCGGCGTTGAACGAATGTATGTTCTGTTATCTCGGTCATTTTACTGGCCGAAGATGGAGGAAGACATAGAGAGCTATGTCAAAACTTGCCTTGTTTGCCAACAAGACAAGTTGGAGAAGAAGAAAGAAGCAGGATTGCTGCAACCATTACCGATACCGGATAGACCGTGGCAGTCCGTTTCAATGGACTTCATCTCTGGTTTTCCAAAAGTTGACGGTATGCGTTCAATTTTTGTCGTTGTTGATCGTTTCTCCAATTATGCAGTATTCATTCCCACGCCCCACGCATGTCCTGCTGATGTTGCGGTAGAATTATTTTACAAAAACATTGTAAAATACTTTGGGCTACCTGAAGATATCATTAGTGACTGGGATACTCGCTTCACGGGACGTTTCTGGACGGTGCTATTTAATATGATGGGCACCGAACTGAAATTTTCCACCGCAAACCATCCACAAACGGATGGACAGACCGAACGGATGAATCAATTGCTGGAGGAGTATCTCCGACATTACGTGACGGCGAGCCAAAAGAATTGGGTAGAGTTGCTGGACAGTGCACAATTCTGTTACAATTTGCACAAATCGTCAGCAACGGGAATGAGTCCATTTGAGATTGCAAACGGGCAGCAACCTCTAACGCCAAATGAGGTGGCTGCACAGCGTACCAGTGGGAATTGTCCTGCTGCTTATCGGTTCGCTCAGGCAAAACAGGAGTTGATTGATGAGGCCAAGGACAGTTTAGCGAAGGCAAGCCGAAGAATGAAGAAGTATGCGGATCAACACCGCAGAGAGCTAAAATTTCGAATCAGAGATTGAGTAATGTTGAAGCTAACTCCTCAGATTTGGAAGAAAATCAGTAGCAAAACGGTACACCGAGGGTTGATACCGAAATATGACGGACCGTTTGAAGTGCTCAAGAAAGTTGGGAACGTTGCTTACCGGTTGAAGTTACCGGACAGGTTGAAGATCCACCCCACATTCCATTTAAGTTTTCTAAAACCTTACAATGAAGACTTGCTGGATTTGGGTAGGAAACAGGCGAGGCGAGCACCGCCTGTAATCCGCAAACAGTTTGAGAAGGACGTTGAGAAAATCCTAGATCACAAAACCAAAGGGATGAGCAAGAAAAACCGAAGGACCCATTTCCTGGTTCAATGGAAAGGGTCAACCGAGGCAGATGCTACCTGGGAGAAAGACGTTACTCTCTTTAGCAGTTTGAGAAACATCTCAAGGAATACTGGGACAAACACCCTCCGACGAGGACGTCGGCCTCTTCTGGTGGGGGTGGTTTGTTAGACCCTTGAGATTGGAGCAAGACGTTGGGTTAGATTCTGGTGCCATATCTAAGCCAACGTCCCTGCCAAGTTAACCGGACTAGGTTGACTTGGCTAAACAGTAGCGATGCTGGATGATAATGCGGAGGCAGACAGAAGGCATCAGCATGCGTTGGCATGCGCGGCACCAAGGCGTTGCTGGACGGTGGGTTCAGACACCGGGCACTCCAAGACGAGGTACGGTGATCCTAGGCGCAACGCTAGGATCGGCATTCACGTGGGTAGCTTGTGCACGAGGCCAAGAGAATGTGACGGAACGTGGGCTCAGAGACACGTTTTGGGCAGCAGACGGTATGACGAGGCATCGACATCCATTGGCAGGTCGCAGAGAACAAAACGGTGAGTTTGCAGCACGTAGACACAACGGACACGGTGCAGAAACAGTGAGCTGAGGACTTAGCTCGTGGAGTGCATGTTTCTGGAAGGATAGAGCAGTTATGGGAGCAGTTCCATACAGATTGGGTAGGAAAACTGCCCATCTGGGGGCTTGACAGGTGTCGGACAGGTGTCAAACTGTTGCCTATGCAGTTAGGGATGTTAACTGCACTTGTTCTCTATAAATAGCTGTAGAATAGTCTGACTTTTGGTTAGAGGAATTGTTCCTACGTTTTTATACCGATTTGTAAGACTGTGGTTCCTTGTTCCTGAGTTTTGAATACAAGGTTGGGTGTTTACCTGTAATTTGGTGTTGCCTGTGTGTGGGTGCGTTCATTCTGTCTTGTGTCGGTATATTATGTTCTGTGAAAACGTTGCAAGAACATGGCTGACTGATTGTGCCAACGATCAGGCCATCACATGGTTTAAAATTGGTGCCGAAAATTTTAACCCTGTGACAGGATATCATAGGGTTCCAAAATATCACAAAAAATATTCCAAAATATCTTATCCAGGTGGCACCGGACTGCTGCAGCGGTGGGAAGTCAGTAGGTCTACTGACCCTTTACCGCTGCAGCGGTGAAGGTCACCGCTGCAGCAGTGGTTGTTTAGCCTTAATTTTCTTGTTCGAACTCCGATTGAGATGATTCAAAAACTTATGGAAATCTAAGACATATATCTACAACTTCTATGTTTTGATATGTTCCAAAATCGGATTGCATGATTATCAAAAATGGCCTTGAAGTTATTGCACCTGAACCGAATTTGCATATTTTCACCCATTTATTCAAAAATCTATGAAATAATACAGACACACATTAAACTAACAAAAATTCTTGGAAACACACAAATATTTGAATCTAAAAGTACTCGATTTATCGGTAAATAAATCACTCATCACTCACCTATATCTTTCATTTATATCTTTAAATTGTTTTTTAGCAAGCACGACGACGAAAAAAGGGTTACGAGGACCAACATTTATGCGCAATATTTGGGGACAAAGTGATGACGAAAGCACACATGTTGAGTTCAATAAATATGGACAACCCATTGATAAAGGTTCTAGCACATTTTCTCATTTCCTTGGGACGGTAGCACGTAACGGAAGGTATGCTCCGCTACACCACGAAAGTTGGATAAAGGTTCCTCAAGTTAACAAGTCCAACATGATAGACTTGGTAAAGGTACAATGATATTTTAATAGTATAAAAAATATTTGTTTTTAATATTGTTTAAATGTTTATCTAAGTCTTTTGCTTCATTGTTGTATATTGTTTAAAGTCGAAGTTTGATATTCCTCCCGGCCACGAGAGCTATATATATTAAAGTTGATTGCAAAAAAATGGAGAACTTGGAAATCTATTATGAAGTCGGAGAGTTACGATCCAACCTTGTCTATGGAGGAACAATTGAATAATGTACCCAATAGAGTGCAAGAAGATCAATGGAGAGCATTCTTAAAATATTGGGACTGTCTTGAAGGAAATGTACTATGCATGGTAAAAATAATTATTTTCTTGAATATTAAATGGATAGTTACTCACCATTTTTTTCAGAAAATTAGTGCAAATAACAAAGCCAATAGGAACGAGTTAAAGATGATTCATTGTATGGGAAAAACAAGTTTTGCAAAGGTTAAAAAGATGATGGAAAGTTCTTGGTACATTTTTTAGAATTAACAGAATAACATTGTTCTTGGTAAATTCCTAGAAATTTATTCTAAAAACTATTTTTGTAGGAAGAAGCCTCTAGTCACTGTCCGTCTCGTGCAAAAAAAATTATGTTTTGCTACACGAGGAAGGATAAAAGGCCGATAAATGAAGTAGCAAGTCATGCAATGGTAATTTTATATATTTTTGTTTTTAGTTGCTCATTTGAAAAGCCAGGACGTGTTCGCATGTACGGATTATGTATTTCTGCTTCTGATATTTGGGGTACAATACCTAGTCGTGAAACAGCTTATAGATTGGCCATGGAGTATAAGGAAAAATTGAGTCAAATGGAAGAAAAATGTGAAAAATTAAGGTGGCGTTTGGTAACCGTTTCTGTTTCCATTCCAGTAGTAGGATGGGAATGGAATGGGATGGGATGGGAATTATGTTTCCTTTTTGGGAGCAGAATCGCGTTTGGTAACGAATAATTTTGTTTTGATTTAGGAACAGAATCGTATTTGGTAACGACAGAATCTATTTTGTTTTGGGAACAAAATAGCATTTGGTAAAGACATTTTTGTTTCTTTCTGAAAATAGAATTACGTTTAATAACGAATTATTTATTTCAATTTTTTTTTAGTGTAGAATTGTTAGTGTAAAATCATATTTTTTTATTTTTTTTTTGTGTATGATAATAAATATAAAATTACACTTAATTCAAACAAATCATACGCGATGTAATTAAACATAAATATAAAATTATGTACGTACATACAAATTATTTTGTTCTACAATATATGTTCATTTTCACATAATTAGATACAACAATTAGCTCAATGATGAGATGCACAAGTAACATTATCAAAATTAGAATCGTATTACATCCCAAAAAAAAATGAAAACAAATTTTTTGTCAAATTTTAATGTCGAGGAGGGTTATAGTTGTTGACCGCACTCATCTCTGCAAATAAAAAATAATTGAAATAGTTAGTAAAAAATTGATATATTATTGGTGTGATATTTATATAGAAAATATTAAAACTTATTTAATTTATACAAACCGCATTTGAACTGTCCCAAATTGCTCGGGCAAGATTATCCCTAAAACGTCCCATTTCTCGAACACTTTGATTAGTAATCACGGGAGCTTCATCAGGTTCACGTCGTTGTCTCGATGTACTCCCCTCTTCCTCTTCTGTATACCCTTCCCTACTCCATATTTCAAATAAAGTATCATTCATATCATGCATTTTTATAAAATTGTGAAGTGTACAACATGCAATTGGAATATACTTTTGTACGTCCATCTCATAGGAAGGCATGCTCTTAAGGATTTTAAATCTCGCTTTAAGCACATCAAAACACCGCTCTACGACATTTCTAAGAGAAGAATGGCACTGATTGAATTTTTCTTCAAATCTCGTTGGCCGTCTATCTCGAAAATCTCGTAAGTGATATCTTTCCCCTATGTACGGTGCCAAAAAGCCATGGGTATTTGTATACCCCAAATCCACAAGATAATATTTTCCTGTATTGTGTAATATCAGAGAGGCGTAATTCAATACATATAAAATCATTCTATATTTACACACATACCTTGAGGAGGTGTTGGAAAAATAGTCCTTGGGTTATTCATACATTCTGAAATAACCCTAGAGTCGTTGGCAGTTCCTTCCCAACCTGCATATACATATATAAACATCATATTGAAACTACCTATACACATAACGTTTTGAGTAGTATCCACTTTACGTCCTCGAAATGGAATTTGATCTTCTCGAGGAATTGATGCGGCAATGTGGGTGCCATCTATCGCCCCTACACAGTCCTATAAATATTCTTAAAAATATTAGCTCCAATATATATATTTTTTAATTCTAAGTACTATTTTTTTTTTTTGTAATAAAAAAAAAAATACGTTTACCTTAAAAAATGGGTAGAACCTCGGATTGTGCAGTATTTCCAGAGGGACTTCATTGAAATTTGGAGGCGCAATCAACTCTATACCCAATTTGCATATGGCCTTCAACACTTTCCGAAAATACACCAATACAGTTTGGGTTGAATATTGAAAACGATCGGCAGTAAGTCGCATAGATTCACTATGTGATAAAATATATAAACAAATTCCTAATTGTTCTTGAACACTAACATATCTACTCTGGTGAAGGTAACCTTTGGACACTAATAATTCACACAATAACTTAAATGTATCTTGGTGCATCCTAAACGTATCGTAACAACGTGCATCGTGTCCTTCTAATATTTCTTTAATATAATTACCACTCTGTAATACAGACGTCCGACAAGGTTGTTTCTCTGCACGCTGAATGCGTTGTGCCATATCACCTAGATTTGAAACATTTTCTATGTCGTCCGCATCGTAAGCGCCAAGCACGTTTTCAAGATCGACCGTGTGTTCCCAATCAATTTCGTCTTCTGAATCCATTCTACAATATAGACAAACAAAAAATGAAACATAACCAACTACACACTAACTGCACACTTGCACACAAAAAAAAAACTGCACACTTGCACCCAAAAAAAAAACCGCACAAATAAGAAAAATGAAACTACACAAATGGAGGAAAAAAAAACTGCACAGAAATGGCCAAAAGCCTGCATACATATGAAAGAAAAACTGCACATATACATACAAATAAACCTGCACACATACACATAAACAGAAAAACTTGCACATCTCTTTAACATCAACATAAGTAGTAGAAATTTAAACACAATAATCGTCATCATACTCGCACAAATTCAAACGCATATTCAACATAACTAGCAAACCATAATTGTCTTACACAGAACTAAATTCAAACACAACAGTCGTCTTGAACATAAACATAACTAAAAACAAGAGATAACCATTGTTCGACTTCAAATAAAACAAACACACTGAAATCATTGTATTACAACGCAAATTAAATTAATTTTCTTCTTTCATCACCCATGCAATTCGCGCTTCCGGAGGCATGCCTACTAACATAGTCCTATATGACACATTGTTAACCAATCGTTCGGCTGCATGTAGATATTTATCCATGTCCTTAATACCCATAGCATTGAGGATTTCCATACATGAACCCAATTTCTCCTGAGCTTCACTAGCTGGGTCCGTAATTTTGGTTACGTTAGCAACTGAAGCATTTGATTTTGATGAGTATCGTGACAAATGTTCTTCAAGGATGTCACACCTTTTTTTCTGTCCTTCAGCAAACGACGTCGCCATAGATTCAAATGTCTCTCCCATACTATCCTTACGAACACGTTTTTTTTTTCCCTTCACTTTTTTCTTTGAACTTTTTACACCTACCTCAACTACATCGTCATCACCCATCTCATCAGTCTTAGGCTCATACACAGGGTCAGTTTCATCCGATGAGGATGGGGGTTGGGTCGACGCATGCGCATATTTTCCCGTTGCAGTGGTATCCCCATAGATAACGCACAACTTCGGGAATAAGGGACATCCATTTTTTTGAAAATGTTTTGCGTACTTGTTGACCTATTATACATACAAGCAAAAATCAGTTTGTTAATCATGTAATAAGCCAATAAGCATGACATATATAATTTCAAGATTAGAAGTACCAACACACCCCGGCCATTCGTTTCCACTGATCGTCGGAGGCGTATATCCTACCAGTCATCTTATCATATGTAAATCCTGCCCCTGTCTCCTTAAGTAATGAATTGAAACACCTATAGATAGTTCTCATCTTATTGAACTTGTTCTTAAGTTGTGCTAGGTCAAAAGTTAACCCCGTTCTTGTTTTCATTTCTTTCACAATGGTGTTCCAACTGTCTTTGGTGAACGTTGTTGTTGTCCTATTACCCATAAGCACTTCATTTTCCATTAATTCAACAAAAATATTAATATTATTGTCACTCCACAAATCAACCTTCGGTTTTGAGGTTCCCTCCGAAATAAGGACAACATTTTCTTCAGCATCAATGGTGGCCATCTACAATATAAGGTGTTTACTATGAAAAAAACTTAGAACATAAAATATATATATAGTGCATAACATAGAACAATTGAAACAATAACCATAAAAAACCACTACCATTTGAAATTCTCACAACAGAACAGAAGCGTTCCTAACAACGTGCAACAGAACAGAACAGTAGTCGCAAACACAAACCCTAGAAATCGCAATCACAGAAATCGCAAACAGAATCCCTAGAATCGCAACAGAACAGTAATGTATGATAAACACAAACACTAGAAATCACAAACAGAGAAATCGCGAACACGAACCCTAGAATCGCAACAGAACAGAACAGTTGTAATGTATGACAAACACAAACCCTAGAAATCGCAAACAGAGAAATTGTGAACTAAAACCCTAGAATCGCAAACCAATCTGACCCAAAACCCTCGCAAACAGAGAAATCGCGAACTCAAACCATAGAATCGTAAACCAATCTGACCCAAAACCCTCGCAAACAGAGAAATCGCGAACTCAAACCCTAGAATCGCTAAACAATCTGACCCAAAACCCTCGCAAACAGAGAAATCGAACTCAAACCCTAGAATCGCAAACCAATCTGACCCAAAACCCTAGATCTAGGGGTTTGATTCTCATCAAACTCGGCAGACATTGCACACAAAAACAGGGAGAGAGAGAGAGAGAGGGAGGGAGAGATAGAAGAATACCTGGTACCCGACGGATTGCAAAGCTTGAAATAGCGACAACGATCGGCTTCAAGACAGCAACGACAAGCAAGGAACAAGGGAACAGGAGGAGCTTCGAACGATCGATCGATCGTAGAAGTGAGAGGGAGAAGATCGCAGATCGAAGGAGGAGATCGATCGTAGAAGTGAGAGGGAGCAGATCGCAGAGAGCAGATCGAATGAGAAGATCACAAATCGCAGAGGTGAGGAGGACGATCGGGAATGAAGGTGAAAATGAGAACTCGTTAACAATTTTGATAATACCAAGTGTGTCCTCTGTTTTGGGATGGGAAGGGTTTTGGAGAAACGGTTTTTTTTTTGTTTCCACTCTTCTATACAATAAAATGGGCACAATTCCATATTGAAACGGAATGGAAACAAAAATAGGGGTTACCAAACACTATTTCCAACAGAAAATAGAAATGGGATGGGAATTTCTGGGATGGGATGGGTTACCAAACGGGGCCTAAGCAGCCAATATGAAGAATTGAAAGCTTTGATTGTAAAAAATGGAAGACAAGCAAACAATTCCTCAGAGGTTTCAAGTGATCACTATTCCTCTCATCAAAGAGTCATTCGGGTAAAATAAATTCTCTTAACCTCTTATCAAATAGAAATCAGTTTATGTTTTTAAGTTTTTTAAAAATCTTGGAAAGAAAATAAAAATATGGGAATTTATAAAAAAAAAAAAAAAAAAAAAAGATTATTCTCATAAATTACATAAAAATTATGTATTAGGTTGGAGATTATGTATTACTCAAAAGTATAGCAAATATATCCCAATGCGTGGTAAAAACTTTTGTTTGCAAAAATATTTTGTTTATGTTTCTGTTTTCAAACAAAAATATGGATTACATAGTAAACATATCTGTTATAGGAATTTTGGTCGAAAATTAATGTGGGATTTTCGATTCTGTTTCGATTCTATTCCCAGATTTTGTTTCACAATTTTTAGTAATATTTGTTTTTCAATTGGATAAATTTGGATTATTGGTTTTAACCAAATTAAATATATTGAATTTTTTTAAAAAAAATTACTTTTTGGGACACATAAAATTGTTGTATAAATTATTTATTAATAGGTTAAGGGACACATTGTTTTGTTCTATTAAAGATTTATTGGGACACTTATTTAGATCTCGAAAGTCTTTCTAATACAAATGCTCAAAAGATTTATTAGGACACATAATAGTGTCCTAGTAAATATAAACTAATGTAACAAAAAATAAGTGTTTTTATAAGTTATTGGGACAATCTTTTATAGGACATATTTTTTAATTGTCTCAATATGTAATGTGTCCCAAAAGAATATATATTATGATCAATTTAGGTGTCCTTAAAAATATTTTTTGTCGTACTGATTTCTGTTATTTGATTTCTCTTTTTGATTTTAATCCTTTTCCATGTAACTATATTTTTTATTTTTAAATTATTAATTATTTAGTTGCATATGCGAAATGTAGTATTGAAATAATGAGATTTAGATAGACAGTAAATATTTTTCGCTTTGATTTGTCTCGATTTAACTCATGTTTAATTGTGATATTATTTTAATAGTTGAATATCTAAACTATTAGATATTGTGTTGTATTTGTATTTGTATTTGGTGATTGTATTAAAATTTTAATATATATATCCTAACCCAAAATGTGGGAGTGACGTCCTGAACCGAGTGGGGTTCCGGATAAGAAAACTACTACAACTTTTGTTGTGGACCGACATTGAGGGTTGGAGTTGGAAAGCCCGATAGCAAGCTCCAGCACCTACACCGTCATGATGACAAGCCGCACCTCCACCGACATGATGACCAGCCGCACCTCCACCACCAGTGAAGAAGCCTCCATGCACCTCCTGTAAGGTTGGCCGAACCCGCAACCATAGAGGACCATCGATATAACGGAGAAACAAACAAATATCGCGCAGAATATGATTACTATTGTAGTCTGATTTTGATTCATTTCTTTTGCAACCTGTAGCGTGAGTTTAGAACTTCGAAGATGGCCTGCTGTTCTATTTATAGAGAGAAATATCACGCTGACAAGGCCAAGAATTTTTGTTTCTTTTGCAAATATGGCCACAGGTTTTAAATGATTTCAATTGAACCCCCTAAACTCTATAAGCTTCATGCGTTAAATTTTTTTCTCCCGAAAAGTCTAAATTGCAGAATCAACAAGGGGGGCGGAGCTCTAAGGGTTCCTTTGGACGGAAGGGAGGAAAGTGGAGGGAGATTATCTTTCTTTCTATCCAATGAGAATTTTGGAATTTTTATCTTGACATTAATGGATGGGAGTAATATTATTTAAATAGACTAAATTGATACTATCTTATAATTAAATGGCCTTAATAGAAAGAAAAAAAAAAAGATGAAGGACTTGATTTACAAGATAAGACTAGGTCAAATTCGACAAGTCTATGTGCACACTAATGAACTTAATTATAATACGGAACGTAACTTAATTGTAGTCCATCCATGTAGAAAAATCGTTGACAACATTTCCATGAAAATTATTGGGAAAATGATTCTCATGTCCCTTTGATTTTTTCAGTGTATTTTTTTGTCATGCTAATATTGGTCGTTTGACCAATGATTTAAAAACCGGACCGGCCGGCGGAACCGGTTCAACCGTCGACCGGCACTATTTCCGGTCCGGAAATACCCTAGAAACCGTTTACCCGGTTGAGCCGTTCAATCGGCCGGTTCAAACCAGTTCAACCTCAAACCGGTGAACCGGTCCGGTTTTCGTTGAACCGGCCGGGTTTCTTCATTCCCCAAAAAACCATTGCTCTCCTCGCCGAAGTGAAGACGATTGATAGCCGGACTTCGCCATCCCCAAATCCGACCACCGCCGGCCCTCACCGAACACCGTCATCCCCAAATCCGACCCTCGACAATGGTTCAGCTAGCATCATGGCGATGGAGGGAGAGAGGGATACGGCGGCGACTTTGGGTTGGAAGGCGGACGATGACGGCGAGATTGGGGCAGTGAGGAGATCGACAAGATCACCGTAGACTGTAGCAGCGGAGAGGCGATGTAGAGAGAGCTTGAATGAGCGAGAGAGCCAAGAAATCAAATGGGAGAGAGAGAGAGAGAGGATTCATGGGAATTTGATTGGAGTGAGCCCGTGACACAACTAGGATTAGTTGTGAGGAGTGAGGGTTATAGAGTCTTGATCATGACCCTTGGATCAAAAGTGATCTAGGGGTCAAAAGGTCTCTCATGTGGTGCAATGTAGACCATATAATATGAGATCCAAAGATGCAATGTAGACCATATAATATGAGATCTAAGGATATTAGGTTTTATATATATATATATATATATTATTTTTTATTTAAATAAATATATATATATATAAATATTAATGACGTATTTATGACATCACCGGTTTAACCGCGGGTCGCCTACCGGTTGAACCAGTGACCCGTGACTTTTCCGGTTCGACGTCCGGTCCGGTTTTAAAAACATTGCGTTTGACTCGTTTCATTACTTTTAAAATTTTAAATGTCTTTTTAATTTTATTTTGTAAATATTTTTAGAGATAATTTATCAATAGTTCCAACAAGGCGGTCTCATAGAAAATTTATCCTAATTTAATTTTAAGTTACTTAAAAATTTATTTATAATATTTTATTTTATGTTTTAGTCACACGAGAAATGTTTTCTTATTTTTTTAATCAAATATATTTAATTAATTTTTACTATATTTTTTAGTTAATATTTTTAATTAATTTTTACTATATTTTTTAGTTAATATTTTGAATATATATTTAGTTACTTTTTAATATATTTTTTAGTTATAGTTTGTTAATGTATTTTTAATTATATATGTGTTTTTCACGACCAATAACTGAAAAATTAGTTGAATATAACTTAAAATATAATAAAAAATATTATTAGAAATTATTAATTTGACTAAAAAATTAATAATTCATATTTCATAATTCATTCTTATTTCTTTTATTTTTGTATTTGAAATTTTATTTTAGGGAATTTTTGACAAAAATAACTTTAATTGGAACATTAATCGGCATGAATTCTAATAAACGAGAGTCTAAGTAAAGTAATTAATTGGCATAGTAATTTTTATTAATTTGATGTGATTTTTAATATCTCCCATTAATTATCTCAACAACAACAATTAAGCTTTTATCCCACTTATGTAGAGTCAGTTATATGAATCCATTTACGCCGTAGAGATCGATCAAGGATCATCTCTTCTGTCAAGTTTAATGCCACCAAATTATTTTTAATAATTTCGTTCAACATCTTCTTAGATCTACATCTCCCATATATCTTATTTATTTTTATTTCTTACCGGTACTTGTACTTTCGGATTCTATCTATTCTTTGGTCAACTTGAGAGTTGTAGAAAAATCATTGACACTTCTAAGATGTTGTCCCGGGAAGATGTTTTCACTTCTTTCTTGTTGTTTGATGTTCTCTCTCTATCCCTGTCTCTCCGGTTCCATTTTTTTTTTTTTTTTTTTAAATTTAAAGTAAGAATAATGGATGATTGATCCCAAATAGTTGGTGTAATCCATTATTATTTTCATTTAAAATATAAACTTTGATTTAGTCCCTAAAATTAATTTTTACTTGCGTATTAATTCTGCATGTGTTTACACCTGTGTAATATTAGTTACAATACTAATTACAGATTAAATGTACTTGTGTAATATTTATTATATTTAACAAATATTTTACACACAAGTTAAATATATATATATATAACTGCGAGAATGCAACGAGTGTATTGGATTTTGTCTATATTTATTATATTTAACAAATATTTTACACACAAGTTAAATATGTATAACTGCGAGAATGCCACGCGTGTATTGGATTTTGTCTTTTTTTTTAATGCATATGACTAAAACAAAAATTACAATTACTTTTTTTCAATTAAGAGTAAAAACGGACTAGCCATACAAACACCTAGTATCATTCTCATGCAGACAAAAATATTGTCCTCTTTTTCTTGTTTTGATCTAGCAATGGAACTTCCCTCTCTGTTGATTCATTTATCAAGGATTCACCCAATAAATTCACTATTTTTTTTATATTTTTTAAATTCTGATCAATTGATTGAGAAAACAGTGCTCGAACAAATAGAGAAAGGAAATGTACTTTCTTCTGTATTAAATACAGAAGATTATTAAATACATACTTTCTTCTATATTTAATAATATAAAACCACCTCACGTTTAAACATAAGAAAAATATGTGGAAGGAAAATCTATTTCATCATATATAGTGGTCCTGATGGGTACCGGGCCATCTTTAAGAAGAATTGGAGTATTATCAGCAATGATGTGCATGATTTTGATAAATAACAAGACTCTCGTTGCTCTGATTCCAAAATTTGACATTCCTAAAAGCAGTACCCAATTTGAGCCCATTAGCTTATGTAACACTAAATGCAAACTTTACTAAAATAATTGTGTTTCGCCTTAGACCTATGTTGAAGGATCGAATTGGTCCTGATCAAAAGCAACTTCATACCGGGTGGACTGACCTCTGTTATTATTATTATAACTCAAGAAATCATTCATTATCTTAAGAAAAAACATGTTAAAACTGGAGGTATGATTCTTAAGATTGATCTTGAAAAGACTTATGATAGAGTCAATTGGAATTTTCTAGAAGAAACTTTATTTGCTTTAAACCTTCCTTGTCCGCGGGTGAACTTAATTATAAATTGTGTTAGATATTCTAATATGTCTATCTTATGGAATGGTGAGATTTTAGAAGAATTTAAACCCCATAGAGACTTGAGACAAGGAGATCCTTTATTCCCTTATTTATTTGTTTTTTATATGGAAAGGTTATCTCATATGATATTTGACATGGAAAAAAAGGGTAAATGGTAGGGGATTAGAATAGGTAAATGGGATTTTAATATTACTCATCTCTTCTTTGTTGATGTTCTTATGTTGTTTTATAAGAGTAATGATAAAAGCATAAACTCTATTCTTGAAGTCTTAGAAAATTCTCTCTGGCCTTAGGTCAAAAAATTAGTCTAAATAAGTCCAAATTGTACGTGTCCCTTAATATCTACAAAATTAAGGCTAAATTTATTAACAGAAAAATTGGGATAATGCTTACTGAAATACCTGGGAATTTACTTGGGGGTTCCTTTGATACACAAAAGAAATTCAAAAAACCTCTATAATTATGTTCTACAAAAAATTGAAAAGAGGATATCTAATTGGAAAGCTAACATTCTCTTGATTGCTGGGAGGTCTGTTTTGATCAAAGTTGTCACGTCTACAATTCCTTACTATACTATGCAAGTCTCCCCTCTCCCTAAGAAATTTTGTGATGAATTGGACAAAATTAATAAGAAGTTTTTGTGGGGTGACTCTCAAGAGAAAAGAAAATACCATCTTCTTAAATGGAAAATTGTTTGTAAACCAAAAGACAAAGGTGTGTTAGGTATCACAGAGGTTAGGAAAAGTAACAAAGTTTTCCTAGCTAAACTGCCTTGGAATATAGTTGAAGGTAAAAATTGCTTGTAGAGCAGCTCTTTGGTAGCAAATATAACTTTGATAGAAACCTTGGTTCCTTGTGTGTTAAACATCATCATTAGTATCTTTGGTTGTAATATAAATCTTTGGACTGATTGGTGGTGTATCGAGAGCCCTATTGATTTTTCTAATATTCAGTTTGAGTATGATCTTAAAGTGTCTGATATCATTGACAATAATAGAGATTGGTTCCTCGTACCAATACTCCACATTATTGATGATACTAAAAAAGAGCTCATTCGTAATAATAAGTGTACAGATTTTTGCTCTGAGGATTTTGCTATTTGGCACCTTGAAAACCCAGAGAAATTCTCAATTAAATCTATTTATAATATTATTAAACCTGAAAATAAGGTAACTGATAACTCTAAGTTGTACTGGATTTGAAAGCTTAAAATCCCTCAAAATATCAAATACTTTCCCTGGCTCACACAACATGGAAGAATTGTTACTAACAAATTCCGAGCCGTTAGGAATAGCAATGTTTCCAATGTCTGTCAATGTTGTTCTAATGAAATTGAAACAGTTGATCATGCTCTACGTAAATGTTTGAAAGCAGCTAATATTTGGTATTGCTTTGTGGAGTTACTTGGCAGAAACCTTGATTTGGGTATGGACTTGAATCGATGGATCACCAAATACCTTAGAGTGATCTTAACTCTTCAAACTCCACTTTGCTTTTTTCGGCAATCATTTGGGAGGTCTAGAAAGACAAAAATTGAGAAGTTATAGAAGATGTTGAAACTGACACCTCTATTATTGTCTTCAGGATAAACCATTTTGGTAGAGAGCCTATTGAAGCTATTCACCAAAAAATACCCCCCAAAAGACAGAGCTATTTCAAAATTATCTCACTAAAATTTCCCTCATGCAGGTTTTTAAAAGCTAAATACTAATAGAAGTGTTGCGGGAAACTCAAAAAAATGAGGAATAGGAGGCCTAACTCGAGATAATCTCGGTGTCTGGATTGTGGGCTACTACGGGCAACTTCAAGGATGCACTACCCTAGAAGCGGAGATACGTAGTTTTCACATGGGCATAGGTATTGCATCAATTAGAAATCTTCCAAGAGTGGTGGTGGAAACTGACTCAATGGAAGTTGTCTCTCATCCTCGATGACTGTACAAAGAAACATAAGTTCAAGCCATAGATAAAATATTGTAAAAGATTCCTAAAGAACGACGACTATGTTCTCCAATTCACCCTCAAAAAAGAGAACAGATATGTTGATTTTCTCTAGTTAAGAAAGAAATTAATGGAGGTGAGGAACTAAAAACAATGCAATCTCTGACTGAGGATTTACCAGAGTTAGTTTTAGCTGAAATGAACGCGAGAGCCTTTAATTGTTGTCCATAGTTTTATTGTTCTTTGTGTTGTCTTTTTCCATTTTGTTTTAATTTCTCTTTATGTACCAAATATATATATATATATATACACACACACACTGTATACACTGTATGTACATATATTAGACAATAAAAAAGAAAAAAGAAATTTAAATTGTCTTTATGAGAATCCCTGCTATAAATTCCAAATTACAATTCCCAAATTAAATTTGGAAAAAATAATCACTATACAAACCCAAACATGAAGCTTCCAACATCTAGAATTTGTTCAAATATACACACATCATTCATCAAGCAATCCAAGAGAAGCAAAACACGTATATTTTCTTTTTCTTTTCTTAATTATTTTTTTCACCCACATACTTGTAGTGATTTTGGCATATTAAAAAAAAATAAAAAAAAAATTGTTTTCAAGGACAATGAAAAAAATACAAGCAACAACATAGTAGAATCATGTCCGACTTTCAACTGCAGCAACCGCCTCCCTGAGAAACAGCTCCATCTCTTCCTCCTGATGGTCCCGGAATTCCACCATATCCAACTTTTATTCCATAAGACTGAGATAAAGAACCATAAACCATACTCTTATTAGTAAAAATTACAAATGAACGCATATAAAAATCTAAAAATTCACATACGTTCATTTTGAATTCCAGTTCCATGACTTTGATTATGTGTTCCCAAACGCTACCCAAGTTTTTAGATTTTTACATGCGTTCATTTCGAATTCTAAATTTCCAATTCCGAGACTCCAAGTTCATGAAACCAAAGGCTACCTTAGTGAAATTTCCGATATTTCGTGCCAAGTAGACATGCAAGAATTTGTGGTTATGCTAATTAATGAGGGGTATTTTAGGTATTTACAAAGAAAATTTGTGCTAAACTAAAATAGGTAAAATGTATCTCAACCATTCTTTAGTTCCAAAATATTAGCCCTCTCAAGTACAAGACTATTCATAAACCATGGTGTTTAAATATAATCAATCTATGTGCTTCAATACTGAAAACAAGCAGCACATACCTCATTCGATACATCAAAAACTCCATCTTGAATCTTCTTATAGATCGTAGCAGCTGTGCTTATGAACGCCTGCAAAATGAAATTCTATATCAGGAGAAAAGGAAGAAATAAACCCACCATTCAGAAATCGAATAAGATTTAGGCCGTTTAATTATATGTCTTTTTTTTAAGTAATTTTTATATTAAAAAAGTGAATTAAATAAAAACTATTTCTACTTAAAAATAAAAAATCAGAAGTGTGTTTGATAACATAGGTATAAATATTCTTAGCATTACCCATATAAAATATCTCGTCCAAACTAAAATTCATAGATGGTTGAGAAAATTTAGGTGGAGACACCGTCCATAGATCTCTTAAAACATAAATGTTAAAAAACAGAAGGTAACAATTTTTTGGTAGTTTTTGAAAAAAAAAAAAAAATTATTAAAATCATGTTTTTACTTTTATGAGGGTGAGCCTTGGGTAATTGCTCCATTGTGACTTGAAAGTCCCGAGTTCAAATCTTAGAAAAAAACTCTCTGTATATAGGCGTAAGTTTGCGAACGTTTGACCCTCCCCAGACCTTGCATGATGGCTGCCTTCACGCACTGGGCAGCCCTTTTTATGTTTTTACTTTTCGGATGTTTAAAATATTTTTTTAAGTGAAAAAACGAATGCCACTTCTAAAATCAAGCACTTTTTTCCGTAACCTTTAAAAGAGCGGAACCAAACAGTGCCCAAGAGAGCACATCCACAAGAAAAGAATAAATGAAGCAAGATAAATCACCTCCTCAACATTCTGAGCCGTTTTTGCAGAGGCTTCCATGAATATTAGGCCATGCTCCTTGGCAAACTGTTCACCTTCCTCTGTGCTTACAGCCCTTCTGTGTGCAAGATCACACTTGTTTCCAATAAGCATGATCGTCATGTTTGCATTTGAGTGCTGTCTGGCATCCTCCAACCAACTAGCGAGGTGATTGAAAGTCTCCCTCCTGAGTAAGTAGAAAACAAAAATCATTTACAGTAATACAAGAAAAGCAGAGCTACATCTCTATTCCCTACTCTACAAGAAGCTAGTAAGAACATCGCATCTTCAGCATTTGGATATATCATTGTCCATCTCTTTGTTTCAAGTGCGCGGAGAAAACGTGTCCCACGTTATGTACTTTCCCCATACAGGAGAGAACAACGGACACAGCCATAATGAGTTCAATATTTTGCACCCTGAAATGCTTATACCATTTTCGTTTGGCTTCCTTATTCATTATGCCTAAGAATATATTGAACCAGGTAGAGAATATCAGTAAGGCCATAAGCCGCTCTCACTTAAGACTGTCATTTCTTTTTGCCTTACTTTTTTTTATCGCATCCCTATTAGAGTTATAATATTATTTATTTAGTATTAAGGGTAAAATCGTCTTTTATTATTTACTAGATCTTTTTATTACAAGCTTGTTTGAGTTATCTTTTGTAATAATAAATCCTAACCTCCTTTCTCTCTTCTCCTTTCATTCTTTGTTATTCAATGATGCTCACAACCCCTTTTTCCTGTTATTAGCTGAATTTAACTTCAAACGAGGGAATATCCATGAACCACATGGATCCCTAAGCTCTCACTCTCAATCTATGACGCTTCTAATTTGCAGTTAGAGTCTCATATAAAAAACCCGTCCAAATAATGTAAAAAAAAAAAATATTGTCCAGCATGAATTTAAATAAAAACAAGAAAATACCTAGTGATATCATACACGAGTAGAGCCCCAGCAGCACCTCTGTAGTAGGACCTTGTGATAGACCTGAATGATTCTTGCCCAGCCTGTTATGAAAAGAAAGAGATACGGTGGAAGTCATAATCATTTGCAGCAAACATCTAGAAATAACTGTGATAGCTCTGCTGAGAACACAATCACACTTGTTGTCTACGTAAAGAAATTAATCTAGAAAATTCCTTGTAGTATAAGTTAACATCTGCCAAGCAAGTAAAGAACACAATTTCGTTCATTTCGGAATGAAAAGAGAAAATCTAACATGAGAGAGAAAGAGAGAGAGAGAGAGAGAGGACAGAACGAACCGTATCCCAAATTTGCAGCTTGATTGGTTTGTTGTCAATTGTGATCATTCTTGCTCCAAATTCAACACCAATTGTTAAATCATGCACTGGCTGAAATCGTTTATCAGTGAACTGCAGGAGCAGACACGATTTTCCTACCCCTGTGCAATGAAAAGAATGTAATACAATACGTTCGAATCTTTCCCTTGTTCTAGTTTCTTATGCATTATCCCTATCTCTGTTCTCTAGGGTTATGTAAATTGAGAATATACTAGGTCCAACTTTAATATCCCTTTTTCTCTCAATTGCATCTAAAAGGAAAGGTTTACTTCCTAGCAATCACAGTACGCACGACAAAAAGCAGAAGATGCAACAAGATGCCATGCAATTCTTGAACTTATAGAACATTGGCTAATTCATTAATTCCAAATTTCAAATGCAGATTAAATTAATCATTTTACATTTATTTAAAACGAGATAAACATTATGGTACTTTTGTTCTGGTTAGCACAGATATGGAGATAATTGGGACGAAACCAACAGAAAATAAACTACTTAGTTTAGGAATAGGTAAAAAATATCCATAGATCAAGAGAATTTGATTTATAATAGGAAAAATAAAAGAAAAGGGAATCACCGCATGCTCTAGTATTCCCATATGATCACCGATTCACGTCTAGATGAGTCATAAGAGAACATTTCTTCGACAGATCTCTCATGATCTCAACTAGGTAAAAGTTCGAGGGATACTCGCACAGAATTGATCCAAAATTAAACGAACTCAATTGGCAATTCAAGCAACCAAACAAACTAACGGGAATGGATAAATGATCGGGCATGCTTTGCCTTCCGCAACAAAATTCCCAGAAAGAAAATCAAAAATTCAAAATTATATAAACAAATGATTTCCGTAGCCATCCAAATTTGATGCTAAGGTAAAGATCTGTTAAAAAATCAAGATCTATATATGCAACACAAAAAGAATGCTGTAAAAGAACACAAATAGGATTTATACCGGTATCACCGATGATGATATACTTGAAGAGGTACGCGTACGACATCGCTGCTCAGATCTTCGGATATACTCCAAACAGAAACCCGATCACACAGATATATTAATGAATTGTAAACGGATACAGGGATACAGAGTTTTCGTATAGAGCAGAAGACGTGATCTCGAAGACAAATAACAATAAAGTATAGAAATTCCAATGGCGGAGAGGTTTCAATTGACCGAAAGCTTCGTAAATTCCAAAACCCAGCAACAGTTATCTTCTCCTTCCTTCTTCCTTAAAAACTTATTCGAGAGAGGGGGAAAGGGAGAGGTTACGAATATACAGAGAATCGTGCTTAGCTGCCCCTTCGCAGTTCTTCCGTGTTTCGTTCCGCCAACGAAGCATTTTCAGAAGATTTAGCAGTACAAGTATCTTCCAGCACGGGCCCAAGGCGGTCTGCAAGGCCAAGCCCAAAACAAGCCTGACATTTGATTATTCTATTTATTTATTTATTTTGCATTAAAAATAAAAAAGGCAGTTATAAAGGACAAAACTAAGAGGACAAAACTATAAAATGAATCTCCTAACAAATTAATCTTTTTAATTTTTTGTGATAATTTTGTCGCTCCGTACTTTTCAATTAATAAACAAAATATTCTAACAAACTCATTTTCATATAATGTCAGTCTACTGAAATCAACTCAAATACATCCTAAAATCAACAAAAATAAATCGTTTCGTTGCAGAATAACTTAAAATAAATACATATTTGTGATCGTTACTAACACACGAACAAAATACGATCTATATTTATAATATTTTGCGACTTGTTTACAAGAACGTGTTACATTCAACACAGGTAATTTTGAACTAGCTCGAATATGTATGAGATGTATATTTAGTAACGATTAAACACATAATGTACTCAAAATATAATGCGTCAAACAAAAAACAATAAATCAAGAACGAAATTTTGAACAAAAATAGAATATAATACAAGATTGTTTTATATTCCACTTTCGTTCTGAATATAACACGAGATCATGTTATATTCACCAACCAAATCCGGAATTTTCTAGATCTGAAAAATTTCAGATATTGAATTTTTCACATTTGAGAAAATAGACTAAGAGAGAGAAAGCGCGGCGAATGGCAAGCACAATGACGAACGAACGAAAACAGATCTGGCGGTGAATGACGCAGCAGAGAGAGAGAGAAAAGAGTGACAGAAAGAGAGATCACAAATCTGAAAATTCAACTCTCAGATATAGAATTTTCCAAATCTGAAATTTTTCAGATCTAAGAGAGAGAAAGCGCAGTTGAGAGAGAAAGAACGGCAAACGGAAAGCACAGTGGCCATTCAAAATGCAAAAGGGTAAAATTGTCTAGAGAAAATTTCGGATTTGAAATCAAGACTTTTGGGTAACATAAAATACTAACTTGAGGATTGTTCTATGCAAGAAAAAAGTTATGGGGTCATCCGGTATATTGACTTTATTATCAAAGAGTATTCGTTAATTTTCTCTTAAATAAAAATTAGGAATTTTCAACCAAGTCTTATAGTTTAGCAGTTATCTAGTATATTTTTATGGTGAAAGGTCTAGTGTTTAAAATTTCTTTTTTCAATCTTTTATACTAAAAAAATTAAATAAATATATTAAAAATTTTCACACTGGGTCAATTTTTAAATTTATAAATACGAACATATAATAAATAATAAAAAAATTAATTAATAAAATACATATATATTTTTTAAAGTGTACAAAATGTAGTTAAATTCAACAAACTTGTATATAGGGGTGTGAAATATTTAAGGGTTAGTTAAACTTTATCCCTGTGATTTGACCGATTTGCACTTACCCTCTATGATTTGAAAATCGCCACTTACCCTTCCTGTGGTTAGATTTTCAAACCACTTACCCCCTAATATAGGGGGATAAATGTAATAAATATCTGACCACAGGGAAGTAAGTGACAATTTCCAATTCACAGGGGATAAAGTGTAAATTGGCCAAACCACAGGAGATAAAATACTATTAACCCAATATTTAAACATGAATTTTTTCTCTTAAATATTTCAACAACTCATCTTCAATCATTAATTTTTCTCCAATTAATTTAGGGCATATTTGATAAATAAATTAAATATTTAAAATTGATTAAATTAAGTAGTTAATTAATTAAGAGTGTTTGATAAATATAAATAAAACTACTTAATTAATTAAGTTACTTAAAAATTAAGTAATAATATGATTGAAAAATTCAGCCAATAACCCATTACTTATTTTATTTTGCAAAACGGGGTCAGCGTTTTTTCATTTTAAAAACAAATCTATTTTAATCATTTTACCCTTCAATCTTGTAGGGTTTCTCATTTCACCGTTTCATGTCAGCGAGAAGAGGAAGCGAGCGAAGCTTTGAAATTGATCGCTGACGGTGGTGTTCAAATCTGAATTGCTGGAAAGCTTTGAAATTGATCGCTGCTCCTCTGCAAGTCCACGCCGCCGTTGAGTTGAAGCTCGGGTCAACCATCGATCATTCTGGGTAGCCGTCGTCTTTTGGTGAGCTTGATCGAAGCTATGAACACTTGATTGCTGCAAATCAACTTCCAAACCCAAATCAACTGGTAACCAATCTACCCTTATTATCCATAAAAACCCAACACAATCATTCTTTCTCTCTCTAGAAAATTCAGTTTGATGTAAACCAAATTTGTTGTTCTTTATTTTGATGATTTCGATGATTTTGTTGTTTGGTGAAATTTAGAGTTGCGAATCGTTGCTTTGTACCGCAAATCGTTACTCTGTGCCAAAGAAAGAGTGATAGAGGTGAAATTGATGTTTAGTCTCAAATGTTAATCCAAATCGCCATTTACTGACTTTAGAATGATTTTGAAACAAATAGGCCTGAAATTAAGGAAGTTGGTGGTGGCAGGAGTGGTTGTTCAGCGATGGTGTTCGGTGGTTTAGTGGAGAAGGAGATGAGGTGCAGGGGAGATTCTGAGAGATGGGTTTTGGTCGCATCGGCGAAGATTGTGTTTTGTTCGACAATAGGCTAGGCTGGATTTTCTCGCCCGAGGTTGTGGTTTTATTCGGCCGTGGGCTGATTGGATTTTGGTCACCGGAAGTTGGAATTTTGTTCAGAAGTGGAGGTTTCGTTGATCATCAATGAAGTTCCAGTGATACTGTGATAGAGAACAGGGAAGGGGGTATGGATTTAATTACAATAAACACTCTTAAGGTTTTCTTATGTTTTAGTTTGGCCCTTTATTTTAATATATAAGGTTAATTTTAATATAGCTATGCAAAATGTAATTAATTCATTAAAGAAATTGAATTTGAACGCGAAATGACCAAAATATTTTTTGACCGTTACCATTGATCTTAATAGATTTGTAAATTGGGCTAATTGGAAACAAAATTCAAATGTAAATGACCCAATGTGTCTATTTCCAAATACAGAGGTCCAATTGAACACCGGATGCATTTGTGAGTGACCAAAAAATTCATTATCCTTGAACTTTTTAGTTTGTTAGTGGTGTTTTTAGTTTATTGTTGTTCTTAGATTGTCTTGATTTCAGTAAAAAAAATTAAATTCCAGGGTAGTTATGTAAATTAAATAATTTTTTAGTATTCAAATTTTTTACTTATCAAACAATCAAAAAGAATTCAACACTTAAATTTTGAGCACAATTTATCAAACAACCTTCTTAAATTTTCAGCACTTAAAATTTAAATACTTAATTTTTAGAATTTAAATTTTCAGCACTTAAAATTTAAATACTTAATTTTTAGAATTTAAATTTTAAGAATGAAAAATTAAGTCGTTATCAAACAAGCCCTTAGTCTCTGAATAAATAAAATATCTAGATTTATTAATAGATAGGAGGAAAATATGGAATGAAATTATGATAGATACACAAACTACTACGCTCTCTTTCTTATTTGTGGTACGGGAAATAAAAAGTGGTAGTAAAAAAAAGAGATTTGTATTGCTTAGACCATATCTAAGAGTTTCTATAGTAGATTACCCAAATAAATAGTTTCATTGCTATGTCATCCATTTTGTACGGAATAGTTATTTTTTGGTCCTAACGGTCAAAATCATGAAGCGATTTTGTCAATTATACCCTCGCGATCTTCACGCATCAACTGGAAGGCGGAAAGTTCATATATGGTAAGTTCGATCATGGTATTTTGAGTAATTACCTTTTAGGTGTTCAATGATTCTGCAAGGCGATTCATTCCACATATGTCTTTTTTCATTTTTGGCAAGAGATTCATTCCTTTTTGCATCAGCGGGTTGAAATTGCAAGATCGGCGACTACCAAGTTTACATTCACGAGATTGATTGTGAAGAACAGTCGGCATATTTTGCTACCGTACTTGTATCGAACAATTGTGTATTGCAGTACGTATTAATCCATATTATCCGTATTGGTCATAGTTTGTAATACATATCTTGCAAAAACTTGATTACGCATTGTTAGGTCGATTAGAACAGAGCACGATAAATTTTATTTCTTCGTATATGATTCATGTATTCTTTAGGAAGTCAGATGTTAAGTAGTCTTACTTCACACAATAACGTTTATGCATGTGATTTTAAGTTAACATCCACGACGCAAAAAAAATAAAAATTGCTTTTATGTACGTTCTCATATGGTCAGAAGTTTAATGGTCTACATCACGTTAACGTTATTCATATCATTTTCAAGTTAACATTCACCTGAATAAGTCAAAATGTTAACATTTTTGTTCATTCCTGATGTAATTTAGCCAACCTGATACATCACATTAATGTTATGCATGTGTCCTTTCAGGATGTCAAATGTGGAGTGGTATTAATTCATCACACTAACATTTATGAATGTGATTTTGAAGTTAACATTCATTTTTTCATTTAGTAAATGTCACTCATGAGCAATCTAAGAACATTAATATTTTTCGCAGGTGGCAACACATTCCCACGTAGTTTTTTTTTATGTTAATTTTAGTTTTGGCCATGTCTTTGTTTGAGGCAAAATATACAACGGTGACTCTTGTGGTATTGATGTGCAAGTATGATGGTTACACAATGGTAGTAAAAGTTGACGTAGATTTTA
Source organism: Eucommia ulmoides (assembly GCA_016647705.1). Taxonomy (NCBI): domain Eukaryota; kingdom Viridiplantae; phylum Streptophyta; class Magnoliopsida; order Garryales; family Eucommiaceae; genus Eucommia; species Eucommia ulmoides. The sequence goes on from CM028328.1 coordinate 10,806,890, forward strand.
TATATGAGATGTTGATACAAAAATTGATAGTGAGGTGGGATGTGTTGAAGGACGAATCTTTTGAGCTGAAATATTCGTTACTCGGATATGAAATGTGTTTGATGACATGTCAAGATGACTTAGAAGTTGTAATTTGTCTCGCTTGTTCATTGAGATTGGAGTATGTTGAGGTGGACATCAAGATATGCGGTGGTCAAAGTGGTTCAGGCGGTAGTGGACAGAACACGATGGTTGAACATCGACGAGGACGTGGTGGTAGAGGCGATGCACATACGGATGAAGATTTGTTGCCTATTTTTTGTCTGCTACTGCAAAAAGTATTGTTGTTTGGTCATTAGGCTGACGGGATAACAGAAGTAGGCCAGAGCTTCAAGGGTGGAATACCCGAGTTTAGAGAGGCATTGAGGAAATATGCTGTCTAATTTGGGTTTAGTTTTAAATACAAAAAGAAGGACAAACAGCGGATCACAACCGATTGTTCGCTGAAGCAGAAAGCGGGATGTGTGTGGAGAGTGCATGGAAGAGTTGATAAAAGAAATGATTTTTTTTTTTTACATATGGGATTTGGTAAAGGATCATTCCTGTGTAGCTGTTTTGCGGACAAACAAAAACGAGAACATGAACTCCAATGTTGTAAGTCGTGTTTAGTGGATCTGATCTGCAACACACCGGGCACTCGCCCAATTGATGTTGTCCATACATTCAATAATGATTACATCATTGAGATTCCGTATCACATTACATGGAATGGAGTTGAGAAAGCTCGAGATAACTTGTACGGTGATCACAAGTCTTCATACGATCAACTGCACTGGTACATGGATGCGTGCTTACGCACGAACCCTGGGAGTCACTTGATATTGAATTATGATCAAGAAATTGGACATTTTAGAAGATTGTTCGTTGCATTTAAAGCATCTATTCATGGATTTGATTATTGTTGCCTGATGTTATTCCTTGATGGAACATTTTTGGAGGGTAGATATAAGGGATACTTGATGGCAGCTAACGCAAAGGATGGAAACAATGGTAAAGTCTTTACATGTCTATGATTTCTCACATTTTTCTTTTGGCACATTTTTTGTAGTTTTCGATTTTGTACGTATAATGGTGTTTGCAGGGTTGTTGGTAGCGCGTAAATATGTCGTTACTTTCGCTCGCAAGTATACGAGATTAAGTTTAAATATAGATCGGGAGAGTTAGGGTTATCGTGTCCATAGGGATTGGTTGTGATTATTATCGAGTACCGTATTTATCATAACCTAATTTTATCTAGGCGCTAAAAATGTAATTTATAATTAATTAATACTAATACTAAGTTAATTAAATTAACTATACTAATATTATTATGAGGTGTTTAGGGAAAATATCATAACCTAATTTTATCTAGGCGCTAAAACTGTAATTTATAATTAATTAATATTAATACTAAGTTAATTAAATTAACTATACTAATATTATTATGAGGTGTTTAGGGAAAATATTGTCTAGGGATTAACTTTGTTTACAAAAACGTGCTTGGTTTCGTTTTAGTTTACATTAATGGCGTTCGGGTATCTGACAATCTCGGTTCTTAAACTCACTCGCCACCTCTCCCGAGTGTAAGACGAGTAAATACATGACTTCGCATCAACGAAGAAGTCTCCCTCAACGTCTTAACGATACTAGGTTACGTAAGTCTCACCCGAACGTCATTGATTGCACACTTTCTAACGCCCTCCCGAGTTGTTAGATTGTCGTGTTGTGTTTATCCTAGTCCAAATTCGGAGTTACCTCTCCCGAGTGTCAAACCCCATATTCTCTAATTATCTTAACAAACATAATATTAATGACAAACCGATAAACACAATCGAAATTATTATAAAACACACATTAACAAAACATAAACTCAAACGAAACTACACTTTTATAAATTATATTAATCTCTAGACAAAAATCCGTTTAGCTCATGGTCATAGCTGGTTATACAATTAAAAAGGAGCTAAACATGCTCAAACAACAATTCTAAGTTAAGAAATAAAGAAAGCAACGAGAGAAATTTAGCCAAGTCCGAAGATTTGTCGCGAAAAATGTTTTGAGATCGCTCCCCCTTCTTTATAACGTGATCTTCTCATTAGGATTTGAATGAGCACTCCCAAAACCTCTCTCTAAAATATACTAAGCCTAATGGGGCTCTCATGTCCGGAGAGAGGAGAGGAATGGGTATAAATAGGAAAAATATCTAAAAAATATTTAAAATCTGGTGCAGAGTAACCGCCTAGGTGATGGGATTCACTGCCTAGGCGGTGGGTATGTCAGTTAAGCCACAGCCTAGGCGGTAAAGTCAGTAGTGGAATCAGGGATCATCTTGTTCTTTTACCACCCACCGCCTAGGCGGTGGGATGTCAGTAACAATTTGGTCCATCCTGTATATTGATCGCCGCAACAATGAGCCAATTTTCAAAATTATGCCTTTATACTTGTTTTCACACCATTTTTCTACCGTTCTTGGTCCGATTTGATCGTTTAGCATCCGTTTTTATACCGTTTCATCTCACACACCTAATTTAATACAAAAAGAATAAAAACACATTAAAATGTATTAAAACGTACCAAAACATACTCGAAAACTAAAAATATTCGAATTAAAAATAGATAGGTAATTTACACCTATCAATTGTTCCCAGTCGCTTTTCCGGTGGTCGATGCGGAGAATGACGATAACTGGTATTGGTTTTTGGGGCATCTATCTAAAATTGTGCCTCGCAATTGCGTGCTAATGTTCATATCAGATCGTCATAGCAGTATACTTGAAGGCATTCGTAGAATCTTTCCTAAATGTTTCCACTCATTTTGCTTGAATCACTTAAAGAACAATTTGAGAGACAAATTAGCCAGTATGAAACAAGGATTCAAAGAGAAGTTGGTTTATAAGTATACTATGATGGCGCATGTGACAACGATAGAAAAGTTTTATCAAATGTTGGGGGAAGCAAAGACTGAATGTTTTGGACGAGTGGATAATTTTTTGTCAGGTGTGCCGTTTGAAAATTTTTGCAACATGTTCTTTAGAGGTAAAAAGTACGGTGAGATGTCTTCTAACCTAGCAGAGTCATTTAATGCCTGGATTCATGAGTACCTCCACCTGCCCATCATAATTATGATTGACAAGATCAGGTGCAAGCTAATGTCGTATTTGCTTGTTAGACGTGCAAACTCGTTGCTGGTATCTACTATAATGTGCCCGGTTCGCAAGGAGATGATTGGACAGATGATTAGAGATGGTCGGACTTGGACTATTGTGGAGTGTACGAAGAATGCTTATGAAGTACACTCTAATCCAACCGTGAATGTAGACATGGGAAAGAGAACATGTACTTGATTCAAATGGCAAGGGAACGGATTCCCTTGCGCGCACGCGTGTGCGGCCATTCAACACAGTGGTCAGAATATGTATTCTCTAATAGAGAATTTTTTCACAACTGATTACTACAGAAAATGCTATTCGGAAGGTATATACGGGGTCCCGATGCTTGAGAAATCAAAATGGGATGAATCAAAAGCTGTGATCATCCCTTCGATTACGAAAAAACAACTTGGTCGTCTAAGGAAAAAATGAATTCCATGGAGAGGAAAGGTTACTGAGATAAAGTGTAGTAGGTGTAGCAAATACGGTCACCACAACCGGAAGTCGTGCACCGCGCCCATCTGATTTTGTGTTCATTTCATTTTATTTAGTTGCGTCAATTTGATGTTCTATTTGTTTTGGCTTCTTAGTTCAATGATTTTTACAAATTCATGTTTTTATTTTGGAAGAAAACCAGTTTAGTGATAATATTTGTTACATTTTCAAATAGGATCCCCCGATTTCCTCATTTTTTTTTTTTTGAATAAGACTGTTGTTGTTGAATGTACCAACAACACCCACCCTCTCAATTGATGTTATGTGCAAAACTTGAACTAGCATTATTAGTTGTTTCCATATGCACTTGTGGACACAATGTAAATCTCTGTGCCCATATTACATTAACATTCACTTATTTAAATAAAGAAGCTAAAGCCTGAAAATAAATTAGTTAGATGAACTGGATTTTTTGGGGGGAAGGCATAGTTGGGTAGTGATTTTTTTGGAGGCCAAGTTTCTCCGGTGTAAGAACTATATATGATTTGCTCAGGATCCTAATATAAATATGTGGATGTTTTGAGTGGTTGTTTTTGTGCGCATAAATGTTTTACGTCATATTCACATGCATAAATGACGTTAGGGTTTCCGAGGAAAATTAAGTTCAATACGGATTCTTTGTGTATTTGTTTTGGAGGTTTTTAACTAGATGTTTACCATTTTTCTGTTAACATCCACACAAAGAACATTAAGATAACGTTAACACTCAACAAGAAAGATTCGGCCAAAACCATGCCCACACTGATGGAATAGTAACATTAACATTGAATTAGAAATGATAACATTAACATTGAATCAGAAAAGGTAACGTTAACATTGAATTAGAAAACATAACGTTAACATTGAATCATAAATTTTCGACCACCTCCCAAAAAGTCATCCACATATATTCCACCTATTTAGCTCCATTAATATTCACTTATAAGAAACCAATCAATACTTCAAAACCGAAGGTCAAGTTGTATTCCATTCAAAAAAAAAAAGTCAAAAAAATTTCACGAACTTGCTACCTAATTTTTTTTTTCCACACGGGCTTGCAAATCATGGGGCAATGGGGTTACATCTTCATGGATCTAGACAACGACATCGACCAACTTCTAACTGGATCATTCAACATGTAGTGTATTTTTTGTTTGTACAACTGCCTTATCTTAGTCGGCATCAATTTTTTGGCAACTGCTTTATTGTCAGCATATTGCTTCATTATATACATAACGTGAACCCCGCATTCAGTCTTGAAAAAAAGTTAGACAAATAGGTCACATATTGCTTGATAACATTAAAAGAATATAATTTTACATAGGATGATGTAAAAGTACACGTACGCCCCCCCGTTATTGAGGACACGTAAGACACTATTGGATCTACGCGCACCCCCACCCATGAAGTACTTTTGCATTGATATACTGCTCGATAAATACTTGTATAAGACCCTAATTTTCGCACGTGCATATTCATTAGCCACATTTTAGAATATTTAAAAAATAACGGGGTAGAATGTGTAATTTATTATTCAATTTAAAACCTTAAGGGGTGAATTTAAAATTTTAAGAATATTAAATTTTGAAATGGGTTTAAATAATAATTTAAAGGTATTTGGGAGGAGATTAATATAATTTGAAAAAAATTAATATATATATATATATATATATATATATATATATATATATATATATATATATATATATATATTGATCCCTTGCGTTGCCACGTCAATTCTCTTTCTTTTTTTTTCTTTTTTTTTTGGGTTTCTGATCCCATAGAATTGACGTGGCAACGCAAGGGATCAAAGGGAACCACTTCCACCATGCATGTAAATAGGTATACATGCATTTCATAATTTCAAAACACCTAAAAAGATGAGGAAATTAGAAAACAGAGAGAGAGAGATGAGAAGGTTCTGACGAACGTGTGTGTGTGTAGCCGCTGCTGTGAGTGTGGGTGATCGTCGGTCTGTGCGTGTCGCCGCCGATGAGAAGGGGGTGTGGGGGTGTTGTTCGACTGAATTGTGTGTGTGTGTGTGTGTGTGTGTGTGTGTGTATTCGTTCAAACGAGCGTATGTGTGTGTGACTGTGTGTGTGTGTTCTGTTCAGTGCCGGGGTGTGTATATTATGTTCAACGTTGTGTGTGTATGTGTTCGGTAGTGTGTTCGGCAATGTGTCGTTCGTTGATTTTATCGATGGTGTGTGTGGGTGTGCAATCGTCGTTGGTTGTTGCCGGTGTGGGTGTGAGCGTCGTGAGTGTGTATGTTTCCTATTCTGTTCATACGGTTGCGTGGGTATGTGTGATTAGTCGTCGTTCATTCGGCATGTATGTGGGTGTGTGGTCATCGTTGGTGGTCCGGCAGTGTGTGTGTGTGTGTGTATTCAGAAATTGTGTGATTGTGTGTTGTCATCGGTTTCGTGTGTGCATGCGTGATCGTCGTGTGTGTGTGGCCGTCTTAGGGTATAGGTGCGTCGCTGACAGTAAGAGTTAGGGAGAGAGAGTGCCAGGCGGTGGGGTTCGACGAGCAGGACCCAAATCGAGAAGGAAGGTTGTCGCCGCAGCGGTAAGGTTCAGAAAAGCAGGAAAAAAAAAAATAAAAAAAAAAAATCCAATTTCTCGACCTGCGAGTGATTTAGAACAAGTAAAATTTTAATCGGGTATTATTATTATCGATTAAATTAAATTGTTAAGTATTACAATTTTCGCAATCGTAATAGTAATTCTTGTAATCGTAATAATATTTTATTAATCGTTAATCTAAATAAATTGATACAGTAAATATTAACATAATGAAATGGACGAAATAACAAATCTTGCATAATAAAAATTTGGGGAATGGAAAATATGAAATTTAGGGTCTGCATTGCATGTTAGGTTATTTTAACTAAAATATTAATTTAGGCCTATCGTTGTTAGGTTCACAGGCGCTAGCGCCCCAGTAGGTTTTGGGCAGTGATATTTTTGCAGTGCGAAAATCGAGGTGAGTGTACTGTCTTCTATGTAAATCTAAAAATCTTATTTTCGTATAAATTGTGAAAAATATGTTTATTTAAAATGGACGATTTTGCAACTTATATGGATTAAGTTGGTTTTGGTTTTAAAGGCGGAAAATGATTTTGGATCAAGTTGGTTTTAAAGATGGAAAATGATTTTTGAGATCAAGTGGGTTTTAAGGGTGATTTTTGTCCAACCATGCCATAGTTTTCTTCTCGTTAAGCGGATATGACCTACGAGATATGAATTTTCTTCTCGTTAGGCGGATATGACCTACGAGATTTGGATTTTCTTCTCGTTAGGCGGATATGACCTACGAGATTTGGATTTTCTTCTCGTTAGGCGGATATGACCTACGAGATGTGGATTTTCTTCTCGTTAGGCGGATATGACTTATGAGATGTGGATTTTCTTCTCGTTAAGCGAATATGACCTACGAGATATAGATTTTCTTCTCGTCAGGCAGATATGACCTGCGAGATGTGAATTTCTTCTCGTCAGGAGAATGTGTCCTATAAGATGTGGATTACCTGCTAGGCAAGACTTGTAGGGTGGTTTGACCCGTCAGGAGTGCAAATCCTGCGGATGGTACCCTTACCATTGGGGAAAATAAATGGTTCTGGCACTGATAGTCACTTTAGATGACACAGTTGTACAGGTTATGATACTGTTATAACTCCTGATCGTGAGGTAAAAACGATCCTATGGCTAGTAGGAGAAGAGGTGTGATGTATTTTATTATACATTAAAATATTTGGACTGATTGATTTAAAATGTTTAGGTGTAGTTGATTTTAAATTTTTGGAAGGGTTGTCCTAAAATGTTTGAGTTGGGGTTAATTATAGTACTTCATTTCATCAGTGGTAGTAGAACTAGATTTTCAACATAGTAGGCGGTTGTATTATTATATTTTGAAAACGTGGTGTTTGATACTCCTGCTTATTTTAAATATATTAGCTTATTACATTGGTAATAGTAAGGCTGGATTCTCAACCTGGTATGTAATTATAAAATATTATATTTTGAAGGTTGGAATTTAATAATTGTACTTGATTCAATAAATATTTTTATTATAAAGACAGTACACCGATAACAACATTTGGTTTCAAGTACCGCGGTTAGGAGTTGGTCCACTACTGGCACTAGGTAGAGTTTAGAGGTAGTGTCGTTTTAGAGGTGAGTCGGTCGGATGTGAACCATAGAAGGTTCATGTATTTTTTTTGTGTTTTCAATTGTGAATATTTGGGACAGGTATATTCTCAAATTTTGAAACACGTATTTATATTTATATTTTTGAGAAAAAAAAATTATAGTAGCGCAAGTATGTAGGTATACATGTATAGATGGATATTCGTGGATGAGTCAGGTAATGTCAGGTCGACGTCACGCCCGACCTCGGGTGACGGGCACCCAGGGTAGGGTGTGACATTCTGTATTACATGTTTAAAATTAGGTACAACAGATATATACGTTAAAGCAGCAATATAAGTCACACGTGTTGAAGTTTACCACACTTTGTGCGTCGGTGTAGTAGAAATCAGACGACTTGTCGCTCGACAGGATGGAATTGTAGAATGTCCACTTCTTTTCAAAAATATCCAAAGCCAACAGTGTCCAGTGGTTTGGATGTGCATGTCGACCAGTTGTATTCATCGGGAAAATAATGTATTTGTAATTGCCAATGAACACACCCTTTATTGTCTTGTAAAGGTTGCGCAAAAGAGTCCCATGTGCCCTACCGATGACGGTCTGTCAGAGATTAAGTTAGAATCTGATTATAACGTAATTTAAAGCCTATTCAGCAAATGACTTACTCATATACAAGCGATTGCAAACTTTGTTTGATCTAAAAGCATATCGGATATTACGTTTCGATGATCGTTCATTGATTGCATTTTACGTTCGAGATACTCACCAAAAGCATCAGTCACCTACAAGAGTCACCCAATTTGCTAAACAGCATGCCATAAAGTTAACATTTTCACAAAGAACCATTATGTGCACATTTACCAAACATAAAAAAATAATTTTTTGTAGAGTTTTCAACGCTTACATTGTCTGCAATTTACCAATTTTTCATGATGCATATAGCATCCCCGCAACTCACGGAGGCTAGTGGTTTTTTCCCAACATATATAAATGCACTGAAAGAAATTTTTGTCACAACAATGAATATGTTTTGATTGTAGAAGTATACATACAATTATAACTACACAGATAACTCACCCTATCCCGTCTTTAGAGTATATCAACTGCAATTTTTCCCAATCAGTATCGCTTAACATTGTTGCAACTTCACATTTCTTTATGTTTGGCATCTTAATATTGTCCTCGTACTCACGCACGGACAGATCATTGACATTTTTTGTTTCTTGCTTGCTCCGTTTCTTGCCCTTTCTCTTTACCTGCATATAGACATAATCACTGCCTTATTTTGTTGGTTGCCTCACCTTGACTTTCAGTCGATTTACCATGGAGCTAACTTTTCGGGGTTCTTCTATTTGGGCATGGGATTCGTTAGGCATAATAACAGAAATTGGTGTTACATTGGCGCACACGATGTTGGTGTAGGTATGTTACGGTGTTTCGATAGGTGCATGCGTCGTGGGTGGAGGCTTTGGGGTGGTATACTTATGCCCAGTAAGACTATTTGGTGTTGTGGCAATTAGGGGAGCGACGTAGGTTGGATCAAATGAGTAATCATTCATCTGATTTCTCAAGGTTTGGATTTCAAGCTTCAACTCGTTGATCAGTTTGATGTATGCATTTTTTTGGTCATAAATCATCCTGGTTTGTACTTTTGAATCCTCTAACTCATTTATGAGCTCGTTACATTTAACTTTCAAATCCTCATTCTCCTGATCAAATGGAGGATCTCGATGTTTTTGAGTGATGTTGTGCACCCGCATCTCTAGTTCCATTTGTTCATTTTTGCTCACAATTTTTGACATTTTTTTGGTGAGCACAGACACAACATCTTCGTAGTGACCTTTTTGTACTGTGTATGCAGATTTCCAATCGTTGATTTCTGTCTAGAGGTTAATATTTTTGCAGGTTATGTTCCCTAAGATTCTCCTGAATGCCACGATTGTTTCGTCTTCTTCCATTTGCTTCCTTTCAAATTCTTCTTCCATGTCATCCAGAGCACGTAGATGTCACCAACCACGATGCCATACGTGCTTCACCCAATGGCTGTTATATTTGGTGGGCTGTACTCCACACCTAAATCAAACGTGGCAGATTATCGATCGTTGTTAGGCTGACTGAGGAACGGGAACAAATATTTGCCAATTACAACATTTATCATGGAGTCATTTTCAGGATCGTCTTCTATAATTGACTTCTTTCCTTTATCATCGTTCCTACCCCTTTCGGATGTGACTCATGCTTTTGCAAGCTCATCAGCTGGAGTTTCCTTAACAACATCTTCGTTATCGTCCTTGCAGTCGACAAGCCCCAATTGCAGCTTTTGCAAGGTCCAGTCAATGTCGCGCCCCTTCACCTGATTAGTAATTATCACACAAACACAAATGTGAGATGGCAGTATTAAGAATCAGAAAACTGTGTCATTCTATATTTGCTAATACCTGGTTAGTCAAAAGATGGCTGAGGGGAATGGACCCAATTGCAGAGGCATGTGTAATTAAACACCAACGTTGCATACGCGGGATTGCAGATTCCCTCCCCTCCAACGAAGATGTTAACGTAGTATGCTCGCAAAGCCAGTACTAACACCAAAACAAAAGGAGACAATAAAACAAACAAGACTTTAACAAAGGCAATGGACAGTGTGCATGTACAATAACACACATTGCAAATTACGGTCCAACAATCATAAAGTGATTTTGGAATCAACATTTCATGTATACAAGAGAGTGAAAAGAGAAAAAAAAAAATAATAGGAAACTACCTGCAGTACTAGTACACAACCTGTTACTGATCTTGGCTCGGTATATGTCTTTTTAAGACTTGTTTCCAAGTCTGTAAAAATTGCTTCTGGCCAATTATATTTTGACATGGATTCAATATCCTCTACGTACTGCACCAACCATTTGGGAACTTGTTACCTCGTTGTTGTAAAGAAGCACATGGTTAACAAGTGGAGGCAGAGTAGACGGACAACGTTGTGTACAGATTCTTCACTAGTGTTCTTTACTTCTTTATCTAGCAAGGATTTCAAGAATGCCACACTAAACTCTCTTAGGCCGTAGGTGACCTTGCTAAGAAATGGGGAGTCCGTTTTCGTGTATCTACTTTGCACTATTTTCCCCTCGCCAAGTGGCAATCCAAAAATAAGTTGTATGTCCAGGATAGTCACATTGACGAGTTTCTCACCGATTCTGAAAGCCGAACGCGCAGGATTGTAACCTAGAATGATCTTCTCTATCAAATTATCGTTCTTGTGCATATTCTCAAGCGATAGCTGCTGGATGTAGAGTGTCTTGAACAAACGTGCAAAAGGGGTTTTCGACAGCAATGTTTTGTGTTGGGTCGTAAGATTGCAATCTTTTATTAATTCATATGTCTGTTTCAAGTTGATTCAATATAAAAACACCCTCAGGTAAGGATGAGACTTGACCCGCTTTTGCACTTTTTTGCTCTCGGGGCTACAATAACGATACATTAACATATTAGAAAATAATGAGTATTGATGTCATACTTGTGAAACAACATAATTGATGCGTGTGTGCATACAGAACAAGCGTGCATTAACATACACTCAAGAAGACAATTAGTATAGAGATGAATCAAAAACCACGTTTGAGTTAACATACACACAATAAGACACAACTAGTATAGACACGAATTAAACTGTTTCGTAGACAAAAAATACACGTGAGTGAACATACACGAACACAAAATTAAGGATGAAATCTTTTTTACAACTGAATAATCATTGTGAACGCTCAGAACAAAACACTGATTTGAGGAATAGATTCGATGCGCACAAAGGGAAAACACATGAGTTAAGCGTGCGTTAACATACACTCAAGAAGACAATTAGTATAGAGATGAATGAAAAACCACGTTTGAGTTAACATACACACAACAAGACACAACTAGTATAGACACGAATTAAACTGTTTCGTAGACAAAAAACACACGTGAGTGAACATACACAAACACAAAATTAAGGATGAAAATCGTTTTTACAGTAAAATAATCAGTGTGAACGCTCTAAACAAAACACTAATTTGAGGAACATATTTGATGCACACAAAGGGAATATGCATGCGTTAAGCGTTCGTTAACATACATAGAACAAAACAAAATTAGTCTATGCGCCAATGTTAGGCGTTTGAGTTAACATGCAGAGATGAATTAAAAATGTTTTTTGTCGGCAAAAACCACATGTAAGTGAACATACACGGACCCGAAATTAAGGATGAAAATCTTCTTACGACAGAGTAATCATTGAAGTCAACCAAAACCATAATTTAGTAGCGTACTTACTCGGAGAACTGTCACTACCCCTCTTTTTGGATGAAGATTGGTTTGAATCACCGATCATCGCCATTTGCAATGAACAGAGGATGGGGGAAATGTCGGTGAGTTATGCATGCTAGAGTTTCGAGAGAGATTTTGAGGGCAGATTAGAATGTAAAGAGGTGTAATTTTGGAAAATGGCGAGATTAACGGGTTTTGATGGGATGTTTATTTTAGGAAACTGAACAGACATAGCAGAAACTGTCAGACGACCAGCTACGTTAACATATACTGAAGTATTTTTATAACCCAAAAAATTAAAATAAAACAGTGTCTTGTTCGTTTTTTCGCTAGCATTAATTCAGTGTTATCAAACCGGCGGTGCGACCAGTTTCCTGCTATGATATTGAGTTTTCGGATGATGAGGTATCACTTGATTGATGCTCACTCTTTCTATTCACGTAGATGGGAGTTGCAAGTGTCAAGATGGTTTTTTTTTTTTTTTTTTTTTTTTTTTTTTTTTTATGTAATTTCCAGTGAACAAGGAGGGCAAATGGAAAGGACTTTTTTCTAAACACTCTACAAGGACCAAAAACTTAAAAAATGTTGTGGACGGACTAAATTATAGTTTACCTATCTATAAAGGATCAAATAATTAATTGCTCTAAAAAAAATTATTTAATAATTATGAATTAGTAAATTAATTTTTAAATATTTTACTTTTTTCCTTGACAACTAATAAAACCATATATAATTAAATATGAGATAATATTATAAACTCAATACTTTTTATTTATTTTTTCCCCTTTTTTGGAAGGATAAAGCTTCATTCTATTATTCTTTTTTTATTTTTATTCTGGTCATATTTTCCTTTAAAACAAATAAATAAATACTATTCTTTTTTATTTTTATCCAACTTTTTTTTTAAATAAATAATAATAAAAAAAAAAGACTTCATAAGTTCTTATATTTTTTAGGAAAAAGTACAATTTAGACCCTTTAACTATTGACACATTTCTAAGTGGTCCCTCTAAGTTTAAACGTTTCATTTTAAACTCTCTATGTATCAAAACGTTTCAAAATGGTCCCTTCGTTAGAGATTCCGTTAAAACTAATAGAATTCTAGATGAAAAATGGTATTTTCACGTTTTTTTAATTTTTTAATCATTTTTAATTAATTTTTTTATCTCTCTCTCTCTCTCTCTCCCGCCACCTCCCTTTCTCTCCTTCCTTCTCCCCGCCACCTCCTTCTCCCTCTCCCTCTCCCTTTTCTTCCCCTTCCCCTCTCTCCCTCCCACCCCACCCCACCCCTGCAACAGGGGGTGATTTTTCACCCTCTGAAACAGGGGGTGGAATCACCCCCTGAAATAGGGGGAGCAATCACCCCCTGTTGCAGGGGTGGGGTGGGAGGTAGAGAGGGGAAGGGGAAGAAGAGGGAGGTGGCGGGGTGAGGGAAGGAGGGATAGGGAGGTAGCGGGAGAAAGAGAGAGAGGAAGGGGGAGGAAGAGAGAGAGAGAGAGAGAGAGATAAAAAAAAATTTAAAATTAATTAAAAATGATTAAAAAAATTTAAAAACATGAAAAGACGATTTTGTCCCTAAATTCCGTCAGTTTTAACTGATTTTCTAACGGAATGACCAATTTGAAACGTTATGATACGTAGAGGGTTTGAAATGAAACGTTTAAATTTAGAGGGATCATTTAGAAATGTATCAATAGTTGAGGGTATAAATTATACTTTTCCCTGTTTTTTATAGAATAAGGAAAAGAATAAAGTAAATAAAATATGAAGTTTTGAAGTAGTTTCCGGGAGGACAAATCTTTTAGCAATAAAGGTCAATTAAGGCACCAAACTTTAATCCCAAATTATTTTAGGAAAATTAATTATAACAGTTTCTTAAAACGGTTGTGTCAGTTCTCCTGTTTTTATGAAAGTGAGAGTGCTAGACGCGTTTTCTTAAAAGCAAATTTAGGAATTTTTTTTTTTTTTCTCAAGAAACAAAAAATATTTTTTATTAAAGTAAAAACAGGATTAGTAATCCCATTTATAGCAAAATAAAAAAAAATAAAAAATGACTTACAGTATCATCTATCTTTTAAAAATTGATATGTCAATCCCATTTTTATTGGGGAAGAAAAAAAAAAATAGAAAGAGCACTGGTAGTCCTGTCTTTTTCCCATACCCCTTTCTACTTAACTCTTTTGTTTTTCGAAATATATTTTATAGTGAAGGTTCACCAAATGAGTTTCTTTGTTGTTGTTTATTTTCATAATTAGTGAACTATTAAAAAAGTGACGTTGACCATTTTTAATTGTTAATAACTTGTGCTAATTTATCTGAAGTTAATCAATGTGAACACGTAGACAAATGATCCAGATAAAATCAATCAAATCGTTTAACTTGCTTAATGTCGACTTGTTCAAGTTTAAATCATACGAGTTCAGATAACGATTTTTTTTTTTAACACCACAATAATCTAGAAAAAAATAGGTTTTGGTGTAATAATGATTACAGATCCATTGGAAGATTTATACTCAATTCAAAATGTAATTAATTCGAACTTTGAGTATTTTTCAATGAGAGATGTTATCATAGATAATAGCAGACAATATTCAATAAAGATCTAAGATAGAGAATCAAATTTAGAATCAGATCTTAATGAATAAATATAGCAAGTGTTAATCCCGAGATTTTGATAGACAATTAAATATTGATGTTTTTGGTGGAATTAACGGATTTGTTGAGTGTTTCAATTTAAACGAGTTTCATTCAAGATCAAATCATAAAGTAATTATGAAGGATGCAGAGACAATAATATCATGAAATAATTATGAAGGATGCAGAGATAGACATTAAAAAGATGAAGAGATTGAAGATTCTGAAGAAATTAAGTAAACACAACTCAAATCTATTTTACTCTTAATGTATCCCGATTAGCATCACACATGATACAAATTAAATAATTTATATTTATGTGTGTTTAAATTAAGATCCTAATAAAGTTCAATTATTTGCTCCAATGTGAAATTGAAAAAAGAAAATTGACTTAAGTAAGATTAGTATTTAAAATTGATTAATAGTGTCAATTTAGTTAACCGAGAAAATAAATTGGTTAAAGGGTCGAAAACGTTGAATTAAGGAAAAATGTTTCAGCAATGATCAGTCAACTGACCAAGTAGGATTGGTCAAGCGATCGGTGTAGGCTAAAAATTTGGAGAAGTCTCTGAATCGATTGGTCAACCGATGGCCAATATGGTAACTCTCTGAATCGATCGATCAACCGACCAGAGTTGAAAAATGGCCTAGGGAGCATCCTGAATTGATCGGTCAACTGACCCATGGGGGATCAATCAACCGACTGGCATATGAGAATGGCTTAGCTAGTTTCCTGCATCGATCGGTCGACCGATAAGAAAAGGCCGATCAACCGACTGTGCTGTTTCAAATTCTAAGGATTTTCGTGATCAAGTCTAAAACTAACCATTAATAGCTATTTTTGGCATATCTTTTGGAGATATTTTAGGGATACGGATATATTGATGATATGTTACTCTTATTTGGATATCCCTATAAATTTGGTACATGAAATTAAGGTGTTTCTTAATTTAGTTTGTTTAATACTTTCTATCTATTTAATCTGAGATTAAGAAATAATTTGGGGACTAAATTGAATGTTTTGAAATCTATATTTAAGTCAAATATACCATAAATGAAATGTAATGCTATATGGGGTCTGTAGGTGCCTTTCAGAGGCTTATTATTTGAAAACTAGCTGTTGGAGGACTTGTTCTAATTCCTTATATATAAACCTACGAATTTTAGTAAAAAAGATAACACAATATCAAGAGTTATTCAGTTCCTAAGCTTTTCTAAGAGTCATCATACAGATATTATTTTGAGAGATCAATTGTGAGATCAATTGTTGAGAAGTTCTTCACCTAAAGCGCTGATTGTGTTGGCGTTACCAATTTGAGCTCTCTAGCGTTTGAATCTATAATCTTTCAGTGTTTTCTTGGTGAGATCTTTCCA
The DNA here is from genome assembly GCA_016647705.1 of Eucommia ulmoides. Lineage (NCBI taxonomy): Eukaryota > Viridiplantae > Streptophyta > Magnoliopsida > Garryales > Eucommiaceae > Eucommia > Eucommia ulmoides. Next base: position 10,822,986 of record CM028328.1, read on the forward strand.
AACTATCAATCTTTATTGTGAATTTATATTTCTATACTTGCTTGATTGATAAGATCTTAGTAAAATCGTTTTTGAACTTTAAAGTGCATAAAATTATTTGTAAAATAATTTTTGTGATAATCTGATTATGTGTTTATTTTTGTGCTACCCACATTTGTTATAATCGGGTTTTGAATTCCTCATGTAAATTCTATCACTAATAAATTTGGGACATTAATTAAGTTAAATTGATTTGAGGTGGTAGAAGTTCCGAGTGGAAAGAAACTTATCGATTGTCTGTAACTGGTGAGTTGTGTGTGGATTAGATATTGTTGAGAATTTCTAATCAGGGGTAACTTAGTTTCAATCTCTTCTGGTAAAGAGAATGAGGTTTAATCTTTACCTAGTGTATAAAAATGTTGGGTTACTCTTTTCCCTTGAAAAGAGCTTAGGCGTGATTCTTCCTGATTAGAATTAATTGTGAGTGATTTGTAAATGTTCCATCTTTACTTGGAAAAATTATACTTTCAGTGTTTTTGGTGAGATTTGATTCTTAGCCTAAGGTATAAAAAAAATTAGATTTGATCCTTACCCTGTGAAAGAATTAGGTTAGTCTTGATCCTGAAAAAAAAGATAAAGTTATTCAGTCGCCTGGAAAAAGGATTGGGTGGTGATTCCTCGTGAATAGAATTAGATTAGTCTTGAGCCTGATAAAAATATAAGATTCTTCCTGAGTCTGGTTTAGTGGGTGCAAATCTCCGTGCGGCTTGGAGGACTAGATTAGCCAAGAGTAGCTTGGTGAACCAGAATATATCCTTGTGTACTGCATTAATTTACATTATATATATTTTTGTTGTTTGGGTGTGTACCTAGTATTTATGACACTTATCTACTGTATTATATAGATAATAATTAATTTCGGATTAAATTAATTATTTTTATTTTTTAAGTGTCTAAAAAAAGAATTTGCTAAAATTTTTATAACTAACCAATTCACCCCTCTCTTGGGTAGATCACTAGCTAAATCGATCACGTGCACACACCATGGATGACGTTTTTTGTATATCATCTATTAATGGTGATAGATTTTTATATGATAATGTGATGTATGATTCTTGTGGTATTAGTGGTAGTGATAGAGATGATGATAATAAAACTATTCATATTGTTATGGAAAAATTAATTTCTTTCACACTACTTTTTGCTAAAGAGAGTTTGAGTTTAAAGAGAAAAATTGATTCTTTTGAAAATGGAAGAAACAGTGTTCGAAAATCTAAAGTTCATATGGATGATTATTGTGGTATAAAAGAGTTTTCGGACGTTATTTTTTAAATTAATAATTTTCTCTCTAAAGTGGATTCTCTTGGAAATGAAAACAGAGTTTTAAAAAATAATTTTGACATGATTTTCAGGTAAAGGTCAGATCTTGATTCAAAAATCGATTTACTTAAGAAAAATTTTGAAAAATCAAAATCCGACCTCAAGTTTGTTTCAAGAGCTTCTGAAAATGATTTTTCTACGCAAAGTGGATATATTTTATCGTCTTATCCTTCATCACAAGCCAGTGATAATTATATTGCTATTGTTATAAATGATTCATGTTTTACATCTCATGCTTTCTATGATAATCATTCGAATTTGAGATGTTACTATTGCAATAAGGTTGGTCATTTTAAAGTATCATATCCATTCAGGAACCCTAAGTTCATATCTAATAAGAATTGATCCAAAATTAAATGAATACTGAAGAGAGTTGTTGAAATGTCTTGTGCAGAGTTACATAACGACAGAACTGGATCCGAAGGGACAAACAAAAATGATATATCAAAGCCAAGACAAGAAGTCATCAAAGATCCACAAGCGACGCATACAAAACGAAAAGATGCACCAAAGACAAAATGTGAAGTTATAAAGAAGCCACAAACCAAATGTGCAAACAGAAAAGATTTGCTAAAGCCAAGATAGGATATCATCAGGAAGCCACAATTGACACGTACAAATAGAAGTATTAATAAATCAAATGACAATAATAAAAAGTTGAGAGGATACAGACAGGCTAAGAGAAATAGTGCACTCAAATCAATAATTGATACAAATGAGGTAAAAAGCAAAGTTGTCCCAAAAGATCGAAAATGTACTCATAACCCTCTGCATTTTAAATTCATTAAATTTATTTTAGAGGGAGGTGTCTGACTTGCTAAATAAGTAAGTTCGTAATTGTTGGCCAGTAGAATACCCAAGAAGGGGGGGTGAATTGAGTAATTAAAAATATGTCCGAATAAAATTTGAATAAATCACATAATTAATTTTATGTCTAAATTAATTATTATCTTTATACTACAACGGAATTATAATAAATCTAAGTGCACATCCAAACAACAAAAATAACAAAGTAGTAATGCAGCACACAAAATATTTATGCTGGTTCACCAAGCTACTCTTGGTTAATCCAGTCCCCCGAGCTCCACGGAGGTAGTACCTACTAAAATCAAGATCTCTTTAAAGGTAGGAACCAAACCTGCACACCGATTCTTTTATAGGCTCAAAATCAACCTTTAAAATCTTCTTTTCCCAAGCTCAGGAATAACCTCTACTTTTTACAGGTTCAAGAATAACCTATCTTTTTACAGACTAAAAATTAACCTAATTCTTTTTATCACTACGACTCAAGAATCAAAACCTCACAAAACACTCCAACTATCATTTTCACATGTAAGGATGAAACCTTTACAAAAACACTCAAAACACAATTTTTATCCAGGAATAATTATTACCTCAATCTCTTTACAAGAAGATACCGAAACCCAGTACCCCTGATTAAATACCCGCAATGGTATTTAACCCGTCACAACTGACCAATACAAAAATTGATAAAAAATAAATCTCACTCGGAGCTTCTACCACCCCAGTAAACAATAACTCAATTAATATCCCAACTAGTGATAGAAATATGTGAGATACAAAAATCTGATTTTTAACAAGATAAGGGTAGCAAATTAGAGCACGTAATCAGATTCAAGAAATTGTTTGTAAAAATATTTTTTTCAAAAATCAGAAACAATTTCTAAGATCAATTTCCAAAATATAAACAAATAATGCAATGAAAGAATATAATTGGAAAGATTTCACTGGAATCCACAGAATAATCAGATAAAGTAATGTAATTTTAGATCCGGTAGCAGCAAATATTAATTGCAATTGATCTTCAATATCACTCTTAGAATAGATCACAAACTCTCAGAAATATAACTCTTAAAAAAGCTCACTCTTATGATATGATATGATTTCTCTTCTTTACTGCTTAATGATATATGAAATTCGTAGGTCTACTTAAAGGAATATAAAATCAGTCTTCTAACAACTAGTTTACATGTGTCATGACAATTAATAGCACTTATAGATCTCTTATATCATAATGACTTCATTTTAGTTCAATTCACTTAAAAACAACTTTCAAATATCTTAATTAAATCCCCAAAGTATTTCCCAATCTCAATTAATAAGAATAGAAACTATTTCAAGTACCAAATTGAGAAACATTAATATTTAATGTACCAAATCAATAGGATTTAATTAATATATGAACCATATTTTAAATATCACCAAAGCCCTTAAATCTCTCTCAAATCCTAACAAAAAATAACTACTTTTAGATATGATTTCAGAATCCACATGATCCTGAAACAGAGCCACCAGTCGATAGGTCAGTCAACTGTTCAATTTGGGATGTAGCCTGCTGCATTCATCGGTCGACTGCTCGATCGACTTGTCAATTCAGAGAGTTTTATTTAATCTCACCGGTCGACCTACCTATCGACTGCTAGATACAGAGAGTTCTCTTCTTACGCTCCGGTCGACTTACCGGTCGACTCACCAATGCTGGAACCTTTTCTAAATTTGTTTTAAACTCTTTCTCTTTTATATTTTCACCCCTTTAACTAATTTCTTTTCTCAATTAGCTCCACTAACTTTCTCCAATTCTATTTTAACCATTTATAAATATTTCTTTTCAAATACACATAGGAGCAAATAAATTCATCTCAATTAGCTCTACTAACTTTCTCAAATTCCATTTTAACGATTTATAAATATTTCTTTTCAAATACATATAGGAGCAAATAAATTCATCTTATCAAAACACACGTAAATAATAAAAATATTTTGTGTCGTGTATGTTCCTAAATAGGATATTAAGAGTTGAAATTTACCTGGGTTGTTTTTCCTAATTTCTTCAAACTCTTAAATCTTCAATATTTTCAATTTCATCATTTATTATCCATTTAATTTATCATCTTCATCACTGGAACTTTAAATCACTGAAACACTCAATTAAAATATTAGTTCCACCAAAATATCAGTACTTAATAGTTCATCAAAATCTTAGGATCAACAGTAATGATTTCTAAGACCTATTTTAAATGTTGTGTTCACTTGTTATCTTTGAAACACTGTTTGGTGATTATAAGAATCACATTTAATTTAAAATATATTAAAATATTTTTATGATGTGCGTATATTGAGGATTGTTAATATATTTGTTTTTGAAACATGTTACTTGAGATGATTTAATCTAAATCACTTGGTTTATACTATCAAAATTGCTCGGAATTGATTAGTGATTGCACATGATGTTGAGAATAACAGATAAATATATGTTTACTTGATATCTACTAATGATTTTCTTCCAAATATGTTTCAAAGAATTTCAGGTTATACTTCAAGGAGAAACGAATATTTATACTGAAATTTAAAATTTAGTTAAGAATAAGATCGGGGCTGATTCGAGGAAATAATTGATTAGAGTTGAATCTTCATTCAAATCAATGAGAAAACAATATCATTCTTGCATGATTGTATAAAGAAATTTATGTGATGTGAAAAATTATCATTTAATCTACAGAAATTAACCCACATCTCTATGAATATCATAATTTGATTATATACCTACGTAGAACTCTATTGTTAGCTATATACTAATTTATTGATGATATATATACTACATAATAATTAGAAAAGCTTATATATTTTATGTGATATTGTTAGGATATGCTATATGAGATCCTCTAAAAGTCATATTTAAAAATATGCGACACATCTTGTATCAATCCATAACTTGTTTATCATTGAGTTATTTATTAATTTGCATGATCTTTGAATATATAGCATTATACCATTGCACATGGATATCCTTATAAGCAATAGTTGTCTAACTTTCCTCTAATGTTTTTTTTTTTTTTCATGAATGGGATTCTTACAAGGAGCTGGAATTTCTATGAGATAAATATGTTCTTATCCATGTTTAATGCATACATTAGATTTATTTTGATAAATTATCATTGAAATATACTTCATGTTCTAGTGCATTAAAGTTACACGTTTCTTGATTCTATCTACAGGGAAGATATTAGTCGGTATCATGAATAAGGCATGTTGAATAATTAAAATTATATGATTTCATGCTACATTGTTAAAACGTTATGAATATCTTAAGTTTTTTCTCCTATGCATGAATTTGCTTATTTACAATTATATAGGGGGAGATTGTATTCTTAGAATGATGTTTTTGGTATGGATAGGCATAAAAATGATTGCAACATTGCATGCTTAGAATGATTTTTTTGGTGTGGATAGACATAATGATGATTGCCTAAAATTGATGTTTTTGGTTCTCCTTCCCCACTTTTTGAGATGACAAAGGGGTAGAATATGTTGATGTTTTATTGAATATCTTAAATAAATTGAATTTATTATAGGGGAAGATATAAATGGGGGAAATCATAGTTGCACTTAAAACGAGTTAGTTAATGTTATGGTTTTGTTCACCTAAGCATTGCACAGTTATATGGGAGAACAATATTGATATGATCATGTTGTTTTATTGAATATCTATAACTGTTTTATTTATCATATTTTGTGCTTCATCGAATATCTGATGAACTTATTGAATTATCTTCATGATTGTACTTTAATGAGTTAAAGAACTCGTCCTCAGATTTAGGGGGAGCGTGGTTCCATTATTATTTTGAAAAAAAAATCAAAATTAATTGTCATCATAAAAAATGGGGAGATTATTGATCCCGAGATTTTGATGGACAATTAATTTTTGATGTTTTTTGTGGAACTAATGGATTTGTTGAGTGTTTTTAGTTTAAAAGAGTTTGATTTAAGATCAAATCATGAAGTAATTATAAAGGATGCAGAGACGATAATATCATGAAGGATATAGAGACGATAATATTATAAAGTAATTATGAAGGATGCAGAGGTGGACATTAAAAAGATGAAGCGATTGAAGATTTTGAAGAAATTAGATGAAAATAACTCAAATCTCTTTTACTTTTAATGTATCCCAATTAGGATCACACACGACATAAATTAAATAATTTATATTTATGTGTGTTTAAATTAAAGTCCTAATTAAGCTCAATAATTTGCTCCAATGTGAAATTGAAAAATAAAAATTGACCTAAGCAAGATTACTATTTAAAATTGATTAATAGTGTCAATTTAGTTAATCGAGAAGCGAAATTAGTTAAAGGGTCGAAAACAACGAAGATTAGAGTTGAAATGAATTGAGGAAAAATGTTCTAGCAATGATCGAACAACTGACCAAGAGGGATCGATCAACCGATGGGTGTACGCTAGAAATTTAGAGAAGTCTCCAAATCGATCAGTCAATCGATCAAGAGATATCGGTCAATCGATGGACGATATGGGAACTCACTGAATTGATCGATCAACCGACCAGGGCCCAAAAATGACTTGGGGAGCATCTTGAATTGATCGGTCAACCAACCCATGGAGGATCGGTCAACCGACCAACATATGAGAATGGCTTGGCTAGTATCCTGCATCAATCGGCCGACTGATGGGCAGAGGCTGGTTAACTGATCGTGCTATTTCAGATTCTAATGGTTTTCGGGATCAAATCTAAAACTAGTCGTTTTTTGGCATATCATTTGGAGATATTGTAGGGATATAGATATATTGATGATATATTACTCTTATTTAGATATCCCTATATATTTGGTACATGAAATTAAGGTATTTCTTAATTTAGTTCATTTAATAATACCTATCTATTTAATTTGAGATTGAGAAATAATTTGGGGACTAAATTAAATGTTTTGAAAGCTATATTTAAGTCAAATATACCAAGAAATGAAAGGTAATGATATATGGGGTCTGTAGGTACCTTTTAGAGACCTATTATTTAAAAACTAGCCGTTAGAGGGCTTGTTCTAATTCCTTATATATAGATTGACGAATTTTGATAAAAAGATAACATAATCTTAAGAACTATTCAGTTCCTAAGCTTTTCTAAGAGTCATCATACTGATATTATTTTGATAGATCAATTGTTGAGAAGTTCTTGAACTAAAACGCTGATTGTGTTGGCGTTATCGATTTGAGCTCTCTAGCATTTCAATCTATAATCTTTCGGTGTTTTCTTGGAGAGATCTTTCTAAGCTATCAATCTTTATTGTGAATTTATATTTCTATACTTTCTTGATTGATAAGATCTTAGTAAAATCGTGCATAAAAATATTTCCATACTTAAAGTGCATAAAAATATTTTTAAAACAATTTTTGTGATAATCTAATTACGTGCTTATTTTTGTTCTACCCACATTTATTATAATCAGATTTTGAATTTCTCACGTAAATTCTATCACTAGTAAATTCGAGACATTAATTGAGTTAAATTGATTTGAGGTGGTAGAAGTTCCGAGTGGGAATACACTTATCGATTGTTTGTAATTAGTGAGTTGTGCGCGGATTAGATATTATTGGGAATATCTAATTAGGAGTAGTTTAGTTTCAATCTCTTCTGGTAAAGAGAATTAGGTTTAATCTTTATCTAGTGCATAAAAATGTTAGGTTACTATTTTCTCTTGAAAAGAGATTAGGCATGATTCTTCCTGATTAAAATTAATTGTATGTGATTTTTAAAGGTTCTTTCCTTATCTGAGAAAATGATACTTTGAGTGTTTTTTGTGAGATTTGATTTTTAGCCTAAGGTATAAAAGAATTAGGTTTGATCCTTAACTTGTGAAAGGATTAAGTTAGTCTTGAGCTTGGAAAAAAGATAAGGTTATTCTTGCACCTGGAAAAAAAATTAGGTAGTGATTTATCGTGAATAGAATTAGGTTAATCTTGACCTTGGTAAAAAGATAAGGTTATTCTTGCACCTGGGAAAAGAATTAGGTAGTGATTCCTCGTGAATAGAATTAGGTTAGTCTTGACCTTGGTAAAAAAATAAGATTCTTCCTGAGTCTCAGAAAAATGAATTGTAAATATTGATTCTGAGCATGTGGAAAGAATCATTGTGTAAATGTTTGGTTTCTACTTGTTTAAAGGAATCTAGTGGTTTAGTGGGTGCGAATCTCCGTGGAGCTCGGAGGACTAGATTAGTCAAGAGTAGTTTGGTAAACTAGGATATATCCTTGTATGCTGTATTGATTTACATTATTTATATTTTTATCATTTGGGTGTGCACCTAATATTTATAACACTTATCCGCTGTATTATAAAGATAATAATTAATTTAAGATTAAATTAATTATTTGATTTTTTAAGTGTTTAAAGAAAAGAATTTGCTTAAATTTTTACAACTATCCAATTCACCCCGTCTTGGGTAGATCACTGGGTCAACAACATGATCTTGTCGGGATAAGAAGAATAGAAAAATACATATAAGTAATTCAGTCTAGACAATGATCAACACAAAATATTCCAACTAATCTCACAATATTTTGATCTAAAAAATGAATCACAAACATATTATTTTTTCAAAAACAATTTAGTTGTTGTACACTATTTCCTTCTTCATTTTTATGTGAATTCTTGTGATATTAAATAGATTAAATTTTTGATGTTCTCAATAGTCACAACTCTAAAAATCTGTCTATCGACCAAAGACTTTGACCCCCTTAATTTTTGAATTTAAACCACAGATTGAGACACATAATAGCTCAAGATGCATTAATTAACATTTAAAAAAATGTGCAATTATTAATGTTTTCAAAAGAGCCAAAGATTATTTAGGAAGATCTTGGAAATTTGAAAATTTAAGGGCGTAAATTAAATATCGTATTTTTTTTTTTTCCAAAAACTCTTCAATGAATAAATATCTTTATAAATGATTTCTAATAAAAAAATATATCATCTAGGAATAATAGAAAAATATTTTAGAAAGATTTTCTATCAAAAAACAATGCAAAAAGATTCTGAAAAACTTTTGCAGTTCATGCCGTTTTGAAGAATCTTAGTCGACCAATCCATCCATTTGGTCGACTAGATTAGGTTTTTAAGGAAAAATCTGGATATACTACTGAGGTTGGTCGATTGTCATCATGGTCTAGTCTTGGCTCATTTCTAAATACCTGTGCATTCTACAACATCGTCGACCGATCTAATCACCTAGTCGATCGTTATACCCCCTTTTTATCATTTTCTAATGTTTTGTCCAATTCGATTGAATACCCTAGGCATCCAGTTGATAATTCAACCAGAATTCAACATTATTTACATTCAGTTGACCATTTTAGTTCCTTAGTCGACCATTTTGAACACTATAGTACTCAATTATGCATGAATAATAATGAAAGGCGTATATATTAAGTATCATGCATATCTAAGGGCTAACACACACATGATTGTATAAATTTAAAATGTATAATGCATCGTGTGTGATCCTAATCAAGTTGAAAGATGAAGAGATAAGTATAGGTGCTATATTACTTATGAAGTACAAAAAAAAAATCATCTTTCCAAAAAGGTCTTGATCTTCCAATCCATTTGCTTCTCATTTTTCTCGGATTCTTTATCTTTTCATATATTTGACGTAAATCACTTAATCTGTCATATTTTTTAACCAATGAATTTGTTCAGATCATCAAGTTAATGTTATCATCAAAATCATCATTTACGGAATTAAACCCTTTAGGGCTAACAATTGCGAATTACATATAACATCACCAACGTCATAAAGAAATTCTTGAGGAGGCTATTGTAGCAATTGATGGAACACTGATTCTTGCTATTATACCTCCAGAACAACAAATTCCATATTCAGAAAAGGGAAAAAAGAAACATTATCAAAACGTACTTGCAATTTGTGATTTTGACAAGATCTTTACTTTCATATGGACTGATTAAGAAGGAGTTGCACATGACGTAAGGGTACTAACAGGGACAATGCTTGATTCAACTGATAACTTTCCAAATCTTTTGCCAGCTAACTCATTCAAATTACAAAAAATTACATGTAATTAACATAAAAATAAAATAAGTGATATAAGCTTATCTTTGAGTTCTTTACCTAATAAATATTTTTAAAAAAAGAAATTACTGAAAAAACTAATGTTTCAACTTATTTACGTTAGGCAAGCATCCCGTCGTTCAGTAAGCCGGGACTAGATCCCTGCGTTTCGAACGCTAGGATCATTTCAAATATTTTTTTTTTAATTTTTTTGATCCCAGCCTTGTGAAGGCCAGGATCAAAAATAATAATTTTTTTTTAATTGTTTTGATCACGGCTTGTGAAAAAAAATAATCTATATATATATTTTTTAAACAGAAACGGCGACCACCGTTTTTTTTTTGGCCGATCAAACGTGTACCGTTTAACCGGCCAAAGGCTGGCTGCCTGCAAAAGGCAGACAACCTTTTTTTTTTTTTTGAATTTGGCCGGTTGCCTTTGCAGGCAGGCAGCTGGACCCTCGGCTGTATAAATATACCCTGTTTCATTTCAATCTTGCTCATGATCTATCCGATTGCTCCGCTCTTCCTCATTTTCTTCCTCATTTAAGTTTTTTTTTGTTTAATTTATTTATTAGGTTGATTAGTACATTTTTTATTTGTTATTTATTGGTTTGATTAATTTACATGTTTGTTAGTTTGATTGATTACTTGTTTTTTACACATTATAATATACTGTTTAAAAAAATAATTAGTTAGTTAATTAGTTTACTTGTTAATTTTATTTTTTTAAAACATTGGAGGATAGTTTAATTTTAATTTGTTATTCAACGAATTTATTAGTTTGTTTGTTTGTTTTGTTAATTTAATTTGTTGGTTTAATTATTTAATTTGTTAATTAGTTGGTTAGTTTAACTTGTTAATTTAGTTATTAAATTAAAAATTACACTTTGACCCCTTTCATATGTGTAGGAAAATATAAATCAATATATTATTTAAAAAAAATGTATGTTAGTTAATTTAATTTTTAAATTTAGCTATTTAATTAAAAATATAAACTTTGGCCCCTGAAATTTTGACAATTAGAAAAATATAAATTTTTCAACCTATTGTTTTAAAATAAATTGTTAGTTAATTTCATTTTTGAATTTAGTTATTTAATTTAAAATATATTTGTTTAATTGTTTAATTTAGTTGTTAAATTAAAAATTATACTTTGGTCCATTTTCACATGTGTAGGAAAATATAAATTAATATATTATTTTTAAAAAATTGTTAGTTAGTTAGTTTAGTTTTTTAATCTAGTTATTTAATTAAAAAAATATGCACTTTGGCCTCTGAAACTTTAAAAATTAGAAAAATATAAATTTTCAATATATTGTTTTAAAATAAATTGTTAGTTAGTTTCATTTTTTAATTTAGTTATTTAATTTAAAATATATGTGTTTAATTTTTTAATTTAGTTGGTAAATTAAAAATTACACTTTGACCCCTTTCACATGTGTAGGAAAATATAAATTAATATATTATTTAAAAAAATTGTTAGTTAGTTCATTTAATTTTTTTAATCTAGCTATTTAATTAAAGTTTGACAATTAGAAAAATATAAATTTTTCAACCTATTGCTTTAAGATAAATTGTTAGTTAGTTTCATTTTTGAATTAGTTGTTTAATTAAAAACTATATAATTAAAAATGTACACTTTGGCACCTAAAAGTTTGATTAATTACACATGTGAGAAAATATAAAAATGAAAGTAAGTTTAATTTATTTCTTAGTTTGATTATTATATTTTTTATTTGTTTAATTATTCAGTTAATCTGTTTGTTAGTTTGTTTATTTATTTAATTTGTTAATTAATTAGTTAATTTAATTTGTTAGTTTAATTGTTTAATTTCTTAGTTAGTTTGTTAGTTTAATTTGTTAATTTAGTTGTTTAATTGAAAATTATGCACTTTGGGCCCCCAAAATTTGAGTAAATTATACATGTGTGAAAAAATATAAATTAAAATATATTATTTTTTTAAAAGTTATTTAGTTAATTAGTTTAAATTTGTAATTTAGTTGTTTAATTTTAAAAAATGCACTTTGGATCCTCAAAATTGATAAATTACACATGTGAAAAAAGAAACTGAAATAGAAATTATAATAGATTATTTAAAAAAAAATGTTAGTTACTTAATTACTTTATTTTTTAATTTGTTTAAAAAAATTAAATTGTTGACTAATTTAAAAAAAATAAATTGAAAAGGATTGAAAATGTATATGGTGAGAGATTTGTATCGTTCAATGGGACGTCACTGGCTTTTGGAAGACAAATTCTCATACTCTTTAGATCCAAGAGTTCGTTACTCTTCGCGGTCGATTGCAAGGATGCGAGAGGAATACACTTATTGTGTCAACCAATCAGAGGTTACGGTGGACGAATGTAGGCAATATAATAGTCTAATAGTGCGTCAATTGGCCAAAATAATGCCAATAGACACGCTGCATAATCTTCAAATGGCGTTGCATCGCTACCGTAAAAAAAATAACCGAATGCAAATTCGAACTCTTCGACATGAGCTTGAAATTATGGCACATGAGCATCTCGATGGGATGAGCTTGAAACGCCTGTTGCATACTCCCCGAGATGGCATCGACATCGTCCTCGAACCACGGCACTGGTGACACTTGTCTTTGCAATCTTAGGGGTTCGACAAATGTCACCAGAGGAATGACGCCTGAAGTTGAAATAATTCCGTCAATCTCTGGAGTGACGAATGACGATGACGGGTGTGTGCCTAACTGCGATGCATAATATGAATAAGAGTCATGCATCTGGTACACGTCGGATGGCCCAACATCGTCACCTATGCCGTACGCACTAGATGATCCGGCATGAGCATCCATGCCGTATGTACTAGATGATTCGGCATAAACGCCCATGCCGTACAATGTAGAAGGTCCGGCATCACCCACACTACCTGGACGATAAGCGTCAGAAGTCCATGGCTGAGGAGAAGGCTGAGGAGCAGCCTGAAGAGATGGAGAAACGTCAGCTGCCAAATGGCGTGATACCCCTTGGTGCATCTTCCCGATAGTGCCATCGTAGACGGCATGAGCCAACTCGATACCTGATTCCGCAGTACGTGACCGCAGAGTTAGATGACTCATGCGTATCAGGTTAGATACCTCTGTATCCTACGAAACACATATAATCGTTAAGTTAATACATGAATAATAACAACATAATCAAACTCATATAACTAAACAGATGGTACACTCAATGTGATCATACCTCTAACACCAGTCGTCCTCCTACTAGTAGATACCCAAACTAAGGTTGGTACGCCTGGTTGACCAAAAATCTTCATGTGATTTGCTAATACCAATCCATGTATTCTTGATCAACCCCTATCCTTCGCTCGAAGTTTCGACATCTGGTGCTCGTCGATTATTCTACGCAGCTATATGTGCGTGGTGATAGTCATCCCAATTCGCACCGAAGTATCTTTGCCGAGTAATTCTGTGCAAGTTCTTATCCATAATTACCGACTGAGGAACCCCTTGGCGATAACCAAACTGTCGTAGCATGGATTGGGGATACGTGTACTCGACGATCTCGTAGCAAATTAGGGGAAACTTTGCCATCCAAATATATTCTCCATCTCTAGTATATGAAGGCAAAGTTGGAAGGGTATAGGGCATCCAAATGACCTATAAAATAAAATATAAATAAACAAATAAAAAAAATTTAAAATTTCGATATAAATAAATAACTAACATCGTCATTCTTCAAGTAATCTAACTGATCGCGATATACCACCAAAATATGCATCGATAAATTTTTCAAATTGAATTCAAAGGTCCACCTGTACACCAAAAATATAAAACATAAGTTTAATATCCATTGTTAGCCTAAACGGTTTCAATCATAGGATCTCCGGAAAATGTAATTTTGACGATAATGCATTATTTGACGTTTTAAATGAACTAACATTGTTTTCAAGTATAGGTCATCCAAACATTATGGAAATACATCATGGAGATGCATTTCATTCGAAAGGTACGATTTAAATAATGCAATTTTTCATTTCGACAACATTACTCAAGATATTTAACTCGGAACTCTATAGGTTGCATACACACACCAATGGTGCATACATTTGTGATTTTGTTTCTAACATGTCCAATATACCTAAATATCACAATGTGTATTATATGTTTAATCATATCATGCAAATTTAGAAAATTCACATCTTGATCACAAATGTGCTTAATATGCTTAAACTTGGATTTAATGTGATCAAATAGTATATTGCATGATCTTAATATCATTGATATAATATTTTGAACATGTCCATATAATTATTATATTATGATCCATGTAATAAGATTGTTCATACATTGTTCAATTGAAAATTTCATATTTTGATTACAAAAATGCTCAAATTGCTTCAACTCGGTTTCTATGTGATCATAAGGTACATTGTATATTTGAATCACTAAAACACTTTGAACATCATTGAAATAATGTTTTTAAGGTGTTTGGGTAAAAAATTATCATATACATCGAGAAAAATCAAGAACGGGCAATGAAAAACAGAATTGTGTTGAAAACACTGTAGCAATCAACTATTGTTGTCCAAAAAATCAGAATGGATATTCTGTAGTAAATTGGTCATATCTCTCTTATTACTTGTCCACATCTGATGAATATTATATAGTTGGAAAGATAATTCAAATATATTTAAAACTATATAAATTTCATATCAATCCAAGTTGGATTGGTTATTCAAATCTTAACATTTCGACAGAAGTCAGTAGCCGATTTTTACAGAAAATCCTATCTAGACCTTTGCTCACTTATACGGAGTCCAAATGAGGTGATTCTTTTTTATATGGAAACCTAACTCCATAATCTTTATTTTTGGGCATATTAAGAAAATTTTGGATATGTTTTCTTATAAAACAGTAGTCGTTTATAAAAATATCAGTAATTTTTCTATCTCTTGCCCTGTTTTCACTCTATTTTCGGCTTCACATTTTTGGTGTTATATGTTTGTTCTACTTGTTGTATAATGATTCATTTACCTTATAATAAATATATAACATGTTTTCATCATTCAATTTGATCAATACAATGTTGAATTGAAAAGAAATTTATTAAAACATCTTAAAACATTTTAGAACTCAAAATGCAGAGTTTTATTATGAACTCAAATTTGGATTTGCATATCATATTTTGTTCGAAACGTTCAAATCATGTTATGAGATGTTAGTTTAACATGTTTACATAATATATGCATGATCAATTGATATATTTATTATTACATCTATGATTAATTGACAAATTGACTCAAAGGGTATGCAAATTTTGTTTTCATCATGCTAAATGAATTCTAAGTGTTCAAATACTTGAAATGCTTGTATGTGCTTAATTGGATTGTATACATGTATAATATGTTTTAGGCATATTATATACACATGCTCAAATACATAATCATATATGAATACAAGTATTAGATTTGAATTTGTTAAGATAACCAAGTAAGAATACTAAGATATTATTTTGACTTAGTGGTAGGATAGCTCATTAAATGCTAGCTTATGCCTTGTCTTCCACAATGTGAATGAATTCTTATCTTGAACAACTTGTTGAATATTTCAAAATTGAGGAGCCTCATATTCAATGATTTCTACCCAACTTTGAATATCTCTATCTTGATTTGTCTATATGCTTTCAATGTCAACCATACTATTTTGAATATTTTGAACAAATTGTTATAATTTTCCACAACCTCAAAGACAAATTGGATAATGGGACATTTGCAATTAATTAGACATATCTAACATTTATGAGGTTGGAAAAAGTAGATGGAATGTTGACGAATCTACAGAGATAATGGAGAAAATCCTATGTATTTTAAATCTTGACATTTGAAGAGGAAGCCCCACCGGTTACTTTGCTCTCAAGATCTTCAAGTGTGATATCCTCCTATATTCTCTACATATATATAAGGAGGGAAGATTGCTAGAAGAAATTATCAATCTATCAAAATATCAATTAAGTGAACTAAAAAGATCAAAGAGATACTACAAAAGGCTTCCAAACTAAAATCTGTCCAACAACACTTATACTCAATCTTGATTCATATTTCTTGAATGTTTGTTGTATTTTCTTCATACACATAGATTCTTAAGTTCTATATCTTGTGAGTATTGAAGCTCCATTTTGTGAGACGGTGAGATTTTTATTGTAAATCTTAAGTAAGGGTTTTACTCAAGATAAGAAATTTGTGAGTAGAATATATTCACTCTAAATTGTAAAATCTTGAGATACGTATTTTTCAAGCGACAACTTAAACGGTTTATTCTTCACCCGTAAGAAGATAAAAAAAATAGTGAAATCCTTGAAGGAGCTCGGGGGGGTGGACTAGGCAAAGGGTGTTTGTCGAACCACTATAAAATACCGGTGTCAATCTCTCTAACTTTACTCTTTACATTTTCGCATTTATTTGTGTTTGTGATTATTGCACTTGTTTGAATATCCGCTATACACTTGACACAAATCATGTAAACACTTAGTTTATATTGAGTAGATTTAATAAAATGTAAAATTTGTTAAAACCCAATTCACCCCCCCTCTTAGGTAATTCTTGGGCCATCATTGATAGGTGTAAAATACCTATCTACTTCTAAACCAAATTTTATAATTTTTGAGTGTTTTATTTATATTTAATTACGTTTTAGTTTGTTTTTAGTTAATTCAGATGTAGGGACGCAAACAACCGACAAACAAGCAAAAACGGTAGAAAAATGGTGAAGAAACGTTGAAGAAACAAGGTTTCAAGAACACAAGATCCACCGTCGCGATGATGAGAATGCTGCAGGGCTGAAAATATACAAAGTCCCACTGCCTAGGCGGTGAAAGTGTAGAAAGTTAGAAGTTGTTTCACCGCCATGGCGCTGCTACCCACCACCGCGACGCAGATTGAACCGACTTACTCACCGCCTAGGCGGTGAACTATTAGAGAGTTTGAAAAGCTAGCCGACATCTCTACCGCTATGGCGGTCAGCTCTGCAACAAAAATAAGATCTTTTCAGATATTTTAAAGCCTTGCACTTATAAATACCCATTCCCCCACCTCCATTAAAGCCACTTGGGAGGTTTGGACACTGTTGGACGCCCCTAACCTTAGGATGTGATCCTTGGCCATTCTTGAAGAAAAGATTCATCATCCGGATGAGAGAAAACATTGTCGGATCGATCTTTGGCGATAGTGAATCACTCCATTTTAAGATTTGATATTTCTCTCTTTATTTCTCTCTTTGTAATTTAATATTTTATTGTAAATGATGATGAATATCTCTTGTACTAACGCTTATATGGTCAAGATCACGATAGATTAGATAAATATTAGTTAGAGATCGGTGTAATTGTGTAAATACTAGTTTAATGGAATATACGTTTTCTTAACGGTTGTTTGTGTTTAAATCCGATTGTGTTTATCATTTTATTACAACTTTAATATGCTTGTTAAGGTATTAGGGTTGAATTTTAGAATCTAGAGTTTGGCACTTGGAAGAAGTAACCTTAGATTCGGACTAGGGTAAATACATCGTTACGACCTAACGACCCGGGAGAGCGTTAGTTAGTATGCAATCGATGACGTTGGGGCGAGACTCACGCGGCCTAGAGTCGTTAAGACATTGAGGGGGACTTCAGCGTTGACACAAAGTCGCGTATTCCCCCATCTTACACTCGGAAGAGGTGGCAGAGGAGTTTACAAACCGAGATTGTCAGATACCATAAACTCCGTTATTGTTAACTAAAACGAAATCAAACATGTATTAAGTGAACGAAATCAATCCCTAGTTAATCAACTTAGTTAGGATTAACCCACTAATTGTAGTTTAGCTTAGTTTTAATTAGTTTAATTTTAAATCATTTCTTTAACCGTCTGGATAATAAGAGACTATGTAAATTGCAGTATTCCACTTATTCAACTCGTCCCTGTGGGAACTATATCCGATCTTAAATGATCCACTATATTAAAATTAGATCTCGTGTACTTGCGAGTAATTAATACACGAGCGAGGATGCAAATCCTCCGCCGTACAAGTTTTTGGCACCGTTGCAAGGGATGGTGTTGAATGCGTAGAATTGATATCGTGACTAAGTAGTTGAATATTAATCCAGACAATTCTTCTGTTTTAATTTTATTTTTATTTATTTTGTTCATTTGTTTCGTGTGTTGTGATCAAACAATACATGTAACGTAAAAGAAGTTAAAATTCTTGACTCTTGATCCCAAGATCGAGTGTAAGTTGAAAAAGATAAGGAGAGAGAGAGAAGAATCCAAATTTAATACCATCGTCATCTAATGGAGCATTTTGTTTTCCCAAATTCCTTGTCTATGAAGGTTTTTTGTGAAAAATGCTTAACCAAGTCCAGCTAGGGACGTAAAATCAAGCAAGTTACATTTTTTTTTTATCCAAAACCGAGGGTATCAATTTTTACCCAACTGTTTCTATTATTTATTTACTTTTTTTGGAGGCCAGATTGGTCGCGGAACGTGTTTGGAGGTAAATTAAGAAGTGAGGATATTTGGAGATATATTTCGCACTTAAAATCATTGAAAAAGCAAAGTGGAAACGCATGGTGTAGAGCCTTTGTGTGTAAACTTGAATAAAAAAAAGAAAATCCAGTAGCAGGATCACCGCCACAGTGCTGGACGCACTGCCAAAGCGGTGAAAATGCAAGAAGTCAAGTTTTCAGCATAAACGCCTCACCGCCGAGGCGGTGAAACAATAGAATGTTTTGTTTTAAAAAGATCGCTTCACCGCCAAGTTGGTGATTCCCACCGCTTAGGCAGTGAAATAGCAAAAACATTTGGTTTTAAAAAGGCGCTCACACTGCCGTGGTGGTAAGGCCTCTGTTTGATTAAAACCAACCCGCTAAAACCAAAACGCCACATCTTTTCAAAATACTCCCAAATTTCTCAAATCTCATCCCTCCAAACCGTTTCCAACCCTCTAAATCATCATTCTATTTACAAAACTTGTGATTTCAACGGCAAATCATCCTCCAAAAATCGGATTTGCCCCCCATTTTCGAAAAGTTAGGATTTAAGGTCGACGGTGCGATTTTCTTCAATTTCTAATCGTTTGGGCTGCCATTTCTCAACAAGTAAGTGTTTACGTTTTTAAATTTTATATATTTGTTGAAATCTTTGATTGATTTTCAATATTATCTAAAAAATTATTGGATTTGGATTGTGTCCTAACCCCTTAAACGCCCATTTTCGCGATTTTTATGGTCTATGGGATTTTGGTTTGATTTTTGGTGATAAACTGAGTTCTTATGGATTATTTAATTGTGTGAAACAAAAATGCATACTACATTGTTAGTATTTTGTTGAAATAGTTGCAATTGGTGTATGTGTAAAAAGAGTATGCCTATTTCTTGATAGTATTGATTCGGGGGCTGTTTTTCATTGTGCGTATATGATTGGATCTATCTTGTTTGTAAATATGATTGCTAGGAACCATGCCTAAGAGAGTTTCTTCAAAGAGGGCACGGGGTGAAGGATTGGGGTTGGCTCCTAACTTCGATTCCACCCGATTCGTTTCAAAGAAAGCCGAGGAGCATTTCCTTAAGCATGAGTTTACCAGGCCGTGCAAAAGACAGCAAGAATTTGGGCCCCTGGAAGATCTCCTGGAGGAATTTCAAAGCGTTATTCAAAGCCGAGGTTGGGAGTATTATTGCAAATCACCTCCCATCAGTGAAGTTTCCTTAGTCCGGGAGTTCTACGCCAACATCACAGAAGCTCAACAAAACCAGACAAGGGTCTGAGGCAAGATTATCTTATTCAGTCCTGAAAGATTCAACGAGGTATTGGGATTGAGACCGTTTTCGCCTTTTGAAGAGCCGCATGAGGGGTACCAACCAAGTATGGAGGAAGTGATCACGACCCTAACTATGGGTAATGTCGGATGGACCATCAAAGGGCCAGAACAAGCCACATTTCCTTCCAAGTTTTTAAAGCCAGTGTCAAAAATATGGCACCACTTCATATGTGGCAGCCTGATCCCGACTTCTCACCTTTCGGACGTATCGTAGGACTGAGCCTTTGCATTGCATTCTATCCTGATGGGCAAGTCGCTCGACGTCGGATTTCACATTTACTCTTCAATTTTTTATACCGGGTAGACAACCAAAGGAGGCCTCCCTTTTCCAAACTTACTCTCAAAGTTGTTTAGGCGAGCTAGGGTGGTGATCCAAGGGGATAGCCTGTTGGCCCCAACCAATCCTCTCAACCTTGCCATTATTACAAGGATGTGGAAGGGTAGCACTCAAGGCTAGACAATGGGAAGAGCAGAAGAAGAAAAAGAAGAACTAACGAGAGACGAGGTCAGGCCTTCTGGGGCCCCAACTCCCGAGGCACTCGGACGGGCCGAATTCGACAGGGAGCGAGTTTATCAAGAACTCCAGGTCTTCGGCAAGGACATTACGAGCTATGGACATACCAGGATCAGTACGGACGCTATCAAGATAAAGTAATCTGGCTTATTTGCGAGGGCCTTCACATAGAGATTGAAACTTTTTCGAATATGCCGTAGGTGTCACTGCACCTTTTGCAACCACCATAGTTTCCATTCCGACATGATAGTGGTGGTGATGATCTTTCCCCAGGTGGACAGTAGGAGGTAAGACTCCTATGTCTTGTCTCCTAGGTATGTGTTCAAACCCAATATTTTGTTCATGAATGCTATAAATTGTTATTGGGTTCGTTGCTAGACATTGTGGACACTATTTAAGTTTTGGGGGGGGGGGGGGTGTTCATCTATTTTTGTGTTTTTGTAGAAGAATGATGAACAATTTTTTTTATTTTTTTTATGTATTCAATTTAAATGTTTTATGTTTTGTAGACTTTAATTAAATAGTTAAGTTGTAGTTTAATTTTCAAGTTTTTGCATGTTAAATGCTTAGTTTAGTTTATGTATGTTAGTATTTAGATTTAATATAGTATTGGGTATGTATGAAGTCGTATGTGCATGTTGAGTTTTTGAGTTCGTCTAGGGCCATTTCCCGATGATAAAAATTATCTCTTAATTGTATATTGAGGTCGGGAATAATGCTAGTCATGTGTGTTTTGTGTGCTTAGCATGTCGATTAGGAAAAAATTATTATGATCCTTAAATCGCACGATCGCATGAACTTAGTGTATAATTATTTGAATGAATTGACGTTGATTATTTAGTAATAAATTCATAACACAAATGAGGAATCTAGAACTTGATTTGGGGTAGACTTGAGGCGAAATTATAGGTAAGGTAATTCTGGAGGCATGATTTAGGCCTTCAATTTTTTTGCTTGAACCTTTGTAGCTAACCTGAAAATTTATTCCCTCATTCCCCTGTTGAAACCGATAATCTTTTCAATTCTGAACACGTTTCAATACTCTATCCAATTAAATTTTTCCAAACTATTATCTCTAAGCCTAAAAGTCAAAATCGAGTGAAATCAAGTAGCATAGACTAATGTTGACTTGAAGTGAGCGATTGGGGTTTCGGACAAATTGTTATTGGTTCAGTATTAATGTATTCACTTGCCATTCTTTTTGCACGCCTCTAAAATTGTATAAATTCGAATAAGTTTGGGGGTGTGACAATGTTTGTTAAAAAATAAAAAAAATAAAAAAAAAATAAAACTATGTGAATATAGATTTTAATTTCGTTTCTTTCGACAAGTGAATACAAGGTTCTTAAATTCTTATTCAGGATTGTATTTTCAATATGGGATTACGAGAGAGTGATAGCGACAAGCATTTGTACCTCGGGTATCGTTTTATCTTAACGATTTGCTATTTTCTATTCTTGCAATACCCTTGATCGTTCTCCAAAGCTTAACCAAGCCCTATTGATCTTTGAGAATGTCTAAACCTACATTAGTGGATAGTCGAGCCCAGTCAAGCGTATAGTTTTCCTGAATTCTTTAAGGTTTAAGTCATGAACTTGTCTACTGAATGATCAAATCTGGAGTTTGGTTAGTTATACATTTGAGCTCTCACACGCACACATTTCAAATGGATCTAGAATGGTTTTTATTGAAACTGAGTGTTGAAATTCTAGAACACCACTTGGTGTGTATTATTTCCCGAACTTGATCAAATTTAGGGATGTTGAGGGAGGACCAACTTGGTTTATTCGATTGAATTTGGAACTCGCATGCATATAATTCGTCTTTGTTAAACTTTTTTTATTTTTAGATTAGCTGTTAGTTAATTAGTGTAGTTAGTTTAATTTAATGCTAGGGTGTTTTGCTCGAGGACTAGCAAAATTCCAAGTTTGGGGTATTTGATAGGTGTAAAATACCTATCTACTTCTAAACTAAATTTGGTAGTTTTTGAGTGTTTTATTTATATTTAATTGCATTTTAGTTTATCTTTAGTTAATTCAGGTGTAGGGACGCAAACAAGCGAAAACGGTGAAGAAACGTTTAAGAAATAAGGTTTCAAGAACACAAGAGCCACCACCGCGGCGAAGAAGCCACTGCCACGGTGGTGAGAATGCTAAAGGGATGAAAATACACAAAATCCCACCACCTAGGCAGTGAAAGTACACAGAGTTAGAAGTTGTTCCACCGCCGCGGCGCTGGTACCCACCGTCGCGGTGCAAATTGAACCGACTTACTCACCGCATAAGCGGTGAATGATCAGAGAATTTGGAAAGCTAGCCGACATCGCCACCGCTACAACGTTGATCCTCACCGCCGCCGCGGTCAGCTCTGCAACAGAAATAAGATCTTTCCAGATATTTTGAAGCCTTGCACTTATAAATACTCATTCTCCCACTTCCATTAAAGCCACTTAGGAGGTCTGGACACTGTTGGACGCCCCTAACCTTAGGAGGTGATCCTTGGCCATTCTTGAAGAGGAGATTCATCATCCGGAGAAGAGGAAACATTAGCGGATCGATCTTTGGCGACAGTGGATCACTCCACTTTAAGATTTGATATTTCTCTCTTTATTTCTCTCTTTTTAATTTAATGTTTTATCGTAAATGATGATAAATATCTCTTGTATTAACTCTTATATGGTCAAGATCACGATAGATTAGATAAATATTAGCAAGGGATCGGTGTAGTTGTGTAAATACTAGTTTAATGGAATATATGTTTTCTTAACGGTTGTTTGTGTTTAAATCCGATTGAGTTTATCATTTTATTACAACTTTAATATGTTTGTTAAGGTATTAGGGTTGAATTTGAAAATCTAGGGTTTGACGCTTGGAAGAGGTAACCTTGGATTCGGACTAGGGTAAACACATCGTTACGACCTAACGACCAGGGAGGGCATTATTTAGTATGCAATCGATGACGTTGGGGCGAGACTCACGCGGCCTAGAGTCGTTAAGACATTGAGGGGGACTTCGGCATTGACACAAAGTCGCGTATTCCCCCGTCTTACACTCGGAAGAGGTGGCGGAGGAGTTTACGAATCGAGATTGTCGGATACCATAAACTCCGTTATTGTTAACTAAAATAAAATCAAACATGTATTAAGTGAACGAAATCAATCCCTAATTAATCAACTTAGTTAGAATTAACCCACTAATTGTAATTTAGCTTAGTTTTAATTAGTTTAATTTTGAATCATTTCTTTAACCGTCTGGATAATAGGAGACTATGTAAATTGCGGTATTCAACTTATTCAACCCGTCCCAGTAGAAATGATATACGATCTTAAACGATCCACTATATTAAAATTATATCTTGTGCACTTGCGAGTAGTCAATACGTGAGCAAGGATGCAAATTCTCCGCCGTAAAATCATCCATAAATAAATATCCATTAAATGATAAATGAAATTAAAAAGAAAATACTAATTACTTACCAAGAACCCCTCGGAGCGGCTGAGAACTTCAAGTCGTCGCTGAAATCGAGCTCTTCGAATGATATATTATACTCGGGGAATGGGCCAACTTCAGGCCGAAGTCTTGGCAATTGCTCCCAAGCCCAACACTCCAACAAAAATAAATAGCCGGATATGTGTTTTGTGTTGGGCTTCGTCGCCTTACATAGCTCGTGGTAAAGGACTGCTAGGATTGCACTGCCCCAGCTATACTTGACGGAAAGTGTCACGTCACGAAGCAGTGGGAGGTAGGCTAGCTTAACTCTGTTGTGCGATTTATCAAGTAACAACATCTGACCAAGCATAAGCAAGCAATACGCACGTGCGTAGCAATGCATAACCTTCTCGTCGGCCTCGTCAGGAACTTCAGCAAAGGTATCCTATAACCACTTGAGTGTCAAACACCCATTCCTAGTCTTATACACTGGCGGTTCCACTCTGAGGAGCTAGCTGCAAAGTCTCTGCCAGGTGGGTTCCAATCACGAGTCATTAGAGGCGATAACTGGCAACCCATTCACGGGTAACCTCAACAAGACGGTCACGTCCTGTAATGTGACGGTCATCTTCCCAACAAATAGATGGAAAGTATGCGTCTTCGGACGCCATCTCTCTACTAACGCGGTTATGAGGGCCCTATCTAATTGCTTCGGCCACAACTTGAATGGGCCGTACAAACCGACTGATTCTATCAACTGTATAACTCGAGGGGGGACATTTTCTCTCAATTCCTCTACATCATGTCTAGTATAGTCAAAAGTACTAATATCCTAAAATATTTAATAAGACACAATAAATAACATTAAAATTTTAGAACACTAAAATAAAAAAAATTTAATGCAATAGCCTAAATGTTTACCTGTGGTACCCAAACTAGTTCGGACCTGTGTTCTCCCTGCAGGTGTAGAACTAAAGTATCTTCGGGCCCAGGATGCATAGCTAAAACAATTTCTCACAACACTTGTGATAAAGTTGTTAGTACGAAATTAAAATTTAATCATATTTATAAACAAAATATAAGATTCATTATAAAGAAATGTGCGCGACAAATGCATGGAATTTATAATGCATAAAAGTTGACATAACAAAGAAATAAAGTAGTATAAACATTCATTACAATGAACCGACAAAATCAATTGGGTGTATGGCGGGGTCGGGATGGACACTTTCGCCTATCATGTCTAGTCTGGGAACATAAACCGCAACGATTTGCTATTATTCTTCGTGACTGATCCATCTCGTTTTGAATGCGAGTGGAATTTGGTTGACCACGATGCACAACTCGAAGTCTGTTATGGTCTGGAATCAGGTTCAGAAAATTGGTCTCTAGGCCAGTAGTCATCATGAATAATCGGCCAAAACGATGACTCTCATGCCATCAATTGATTTGTCATTGTGTACTCAACTGGAATATAGCCGAATACATTAACTCTACTATACTCGATGGCCGCAAGTATATGGGAGCATGGATATCGCCAAATTTTATACTTGCCACATGTGCAATCAGCGTTATCCCCTAGTGTGACTTCGTAAGGAATCAAGCCCCCAATGAGAGTCTTTCTAGTTTTCACGTGGTAGATTATATTCTCTCTAGAAAAAAAAATCATATTTTATTAAAATATGTGTCGCAACAATTATATATAATGTGAAAAAAAAATAATGAATACTAAATTACCGATTGAATATTTGAATCTCGTATATTTTAAACTTAGTTTGAGATTTCTGTATTTTTTCAATGACATGTTTAGCATATACTTAACCGTCGACTGAGTCCTTTAGAGTTTGTTGTCGACTAATATCAAAGTATTTCACCATCTTGTAGAACGTAATCTTGACAACCGTCGACTGAGTCCTTTAGAGCTTGTTGTCGACCAATATCAAAGTATTTCACCATCCTGTAGAACGTAATCTTGACGGATGCAATTATTAGAACATTTTTTACACCCTTCAAATAGTTGTTAAATACCTCTGCATAATTGGTCGTCATAACTCCCCAATGCTTACCATTGTCGTGTGCCCTAGTCCATTTGTAAGCTAGAATATCGTTCAACCATTTATGCAGTCGAAGATCAATTGTTTTGATCTCTTCCATGATAGCATCATATTTTCGAATTTGTGTTGCAGTACCTGCATTCCAAGCAAGATATTTGAGATGCTGAATTTTAGCAATCTTGTTAAAATTGCTGCAAAGGTACCGCAAACAAAATATGTGATATCGGAGGGGCTCGTTATGTTGATTAAGTCAAATACTGTTAACTGCACTAATAATGTTGGTGTGTCTGTCAGATATCAATGTCACCTCAAGACGATCACCGACAATATGATGCTTAAGCATATAGATGAACCATCGCCAGCAACGGTAGTCCTCTGTTGGTACGATGGCGAAAGCCAATGGGTAGCACTTGTTGGACAACGTCATTCCAATGGCGATTAAAATTTTTCCCTTATATTTACTATACAAGTGAGTCCCGTCAATGATGATTACAGGGCGATAATAACGTTATCCATCAATTGAAGCTTTGAATGCCCAAAATACTATGTTGAACGTCCTATAGCCAAGCATATCAGTTAACACAGTGCTCCACTCGATAATCGTACCCGAATTGTAGTGCTGCAACGCGACCATAAACTTCGGTAACTTCTTATATGATTCATCCCAATCTCCGAACAAGGTCTCAATGGCTTTAGATCTAGCCAACCAATCTTTTCGATAGGAGATAGTGTAGAATTTAAATTTTTATGATCTACAGCAGTATGATTATAGAAACATGTATGTTGCCCTTCATACTGCGTAATCTCAAACATACCGTAACTTTTTTTCCTACCTGCCCGCAACCTCTAACCGCATCTATGCGAACAATAAACCGACCCGACCTTCTTGTTCGTTTCCAAGACATAAAACTCTTTGTTCTTCTTCAAGTGGTAAAATTTGGCGGCCTGCTGGACATGTTTCTTATCCTTAAAGACCATACCAATACAAAATTCATCCATCTCCAGTGTCCAAAAATTCTTCCGCAACTTTGGCTCGTATTTCGCCAAGTCATCGTTGTCACCCCAGTCCAAATTATTGAAAAATGAAATAACCCTGTCCAACTCCAATTGCTAATTTTGACTCCCTTTCCCGCTAGGCCCAACATCTAGATCTTCGTCTGGCTGAAACGCAACATCCACATCTGACACATCGTGGCGATTATCAATTATATTAAAGTCACCACCATAATTACTTGTGTTGTCTTGCGGTGGACTACTCGGCGAATAATGGTGATGTGGAAGAGTAGAGTTGGTGCCATAAGCACGAACAATCATACTATGAGAATGATCTTGTTCTGAAATATTGGGGGTGGGACAGTGTAATTAGACTCAAGTAATTGGGGGGCGCGATATGGGAGTATTATGGGAATGATATTGTTATGGAATATAGGTAGGATGGTAAAATTAGACTGGATTGCTTGGGAGACGGTGCCAAAAAATTGCCCGTTAGATTGGGTACTGTACGGATTAAAATTCTGGGTCATTAAGTTGGTAAAATGATCACTTTGGGGGAAAAAATTTGGACCATCATCAAATGCTCGTTCTATTTCTACATACACCTCAACAGCAAGAAGCGAGAGTATGTAAAGAGATAACTCAAGCACTTGGTTTAATGTTGAGTTATCCTTGATAGAAAACAAGGTAAATTTATAATTCGACCCGAAAAGAGTCATCGGCATCCTACACTTGAGTTTCAAATTTCTAGTAACTCCATCTTCAAGAACACACGGTTTTAGCATCTCAATTAATTCATTTATAGTTGTTCCCCTATGGACAACCAAAGATTTTACAACTGATTTACTGTAACAAACCCTAAACTCGATACCTTTCAATATACTACCACCCCAATACAATAATAACCGAACGTGATCTATTTCAAGCAGCTATCATTTCACAAGGCAAAACAAAACAAGAAAATAAATTCCACGTCAAGTTAATATCAACTGAATAGATTCAATTAATTTGAGGAATTATTTTAAAATAATATATTAAAATTTATATTTCTCGAATTGTCATATTCCAATATTTATAGTGTTAATTTTTTATGGTTTCAGTAATTTATTTTCAATCTTAACATTTTACTTACAAATATAACGAGTTAATTTGTTAAAAAAATTATTTTATATAAGTTTAAACTAACTAAATAACAATTTTTTTAAATAATATATTGATTTATATTTTCCTACACATGTGAAAGGGGCCAAAGTGTAATTTTTAATTTAACAACTAAATTAACAAATTAAACTAATCAACTAACTAACAAATTAAATAACAAAATCAACAAATTAAATTAACAAAACAAACTAACTAACTAATAATTTATTTTAAAACAATATATTAAAAATTTATATTTTTCTATTTGTTAAACTTTTAGGGGTCAAAGTGCATATTTTTTTAATTAAATAGCTAGATTAAAAAATTAAACTAACTAACATTTTGTTTAAAAAAAATATATTAATTTATATTTTCCTACACATATGAAAGGAGCCAAAGTATAATTTTTAATTTAACAATTAAATTAACAAATTAAACAAATATATTTAAAATTAAATAACTAAATTCAAAAATGAAACTAACTAACAATTTATTTTAAATCAATATATTAAAAATTTATATTTTTCTAATTGTTAAACTTTTAGGGGTCAAAGTGCATATTTTTTTTAATTAAATAGTTAGATTAAAAAATTAAACTAACTAACTAATATTTTTTTTAAATAATATATTAATTTATATTTTCATACATATGTGAAAGGGGCCAAAGTATAATTTTTAATTTAACAACTAAATTAACAAATTTAACTAACAAACTAAACTAACCAAATAAATAAGAAATTATATTAAACTATCCTCTAATGTTTTTTCTTTTATGTTTTTAAAAACTAAATTAACAACTAAACTAACTAATTATTTTTTTTAACAGTATATTATAATGTGTAACAAAAAAGTAATCAATCAAACTAAGAAATAAGTAAATTGATCAAACTAATAAATAACAGGTAAAAAAATATATTAATTAAATTAATAAATAAATTTAAAAAAAAAAAAAAAAAAAAACCCAAAAATATACTAACCTATGAATAGAGGAGTAGAAGTCTGAATGGAAGAAGTGTGAACAGAGGAGAAAACGCCAAAAATGAAGAACAAAAACGCAAAAAATGAGGAAAATGAGTGAGGGACCACAGAAGATAAATTTGAACTCTAAAGAAAAATGAGAGAGGGACCACAGAGGAAAAGTTTGAATAAGGAAAATGAGAACTCGGTATTCAAAAATGAGAGAAGTGTTGTGATATATAGGCATTTGGTCCCCATTTTACCAAAAATCATGTTGCTTCTGCAGCCTTTGACCGGCCAAAGGAACCAACCAAATTCAAAAATAAAAAAGGTTGCCAGCCTTTTGTAGGCAGGCAGCCTTTGGCAAGTCAAACGGTACACGTTTGACTGGCCAAAGGAAATGGTGGTTGCCGTTTCTATTTTAAAAAAATATGTTATTTTTTATTTTATCCCGGCCTTAACAAGGTCGGGATCAAAACAGTTAAAAAAATTATTTTTTTTATCCCGGCCTTCACATGGCAGGGATCAAAATATATATATATATATATATATATATATATATATATATATATATATATATATATATATATATATATATATATATATTCACAAGGCCGGGATTAAAAAAAATATATCTGAAACGATCCCAGCGTTCAGAACGCCGGGATCTAGTCTCGGCCTTTGGAACGGCGGGATGCTTGTCTGGCGTAAATAAGTTCAAACATTAGTTCTTTCAGTAATTTTTTTTTTTTTAAAAAAAAATATTTATTAGATAAAGGAGTCAGTTTATCTTTTACTACACGACGATTTACTTACGTGATGCGACATACACACTCGTGGATTTATGGCTCTAATGAAATATTTATTATCGGTTATTCGACTTTCAAACTGATGGTCCTCCACAAATAAAAGAAGAACGTTTTAATCAAGCACATGCATCGCTACGAAATATAACTGAATGTGCATTTGGGGTTCTAAAGCCACGTTTTTCAATACTAAACAAACTATCTCTATATTACTCTTTATTTCTTACGAAGGATCAAGGTCACATATTTATATTTTGAACATTTGGGTGATGAGTATGATTTTCATGGAGTTTACCATCAACAAAATTCGAACGAAGACAAATCAAAAGTTAGCATAGGATCTAGTCAAGCAATTCAAGTCTTCATTAGCAAATTAAAATCAAATTGCAAAATTTCACAATTTAGTTTCGTATGTATTACTATTTTGAATAGCTAATTTTACGACTTGAATTGAGTTTTATTTTTCACTCATATAAGACAATTTGGTTTTTAATAAGGGAAAAATACCGAGAGGACTCAAAAATATCATCAAATTACCGATTAAACCCACTAATTAAATAATAAACCAAGAAATCACAAGTTACATATTATTTGCACAACGCAGTCCCAAAAATCTTATCTGTACACTTCTCGTTGACCTATTTGTCCTTGCAGTATATGCAGTAATAATGTTTTCTTAATAAGGATTGAGAGTTTCCATATTCAACAAAATCATTTTATTAAAATGAAAATAACTATTATTATACATATTTTTTTTTACAATTTAATTATATATTCAAATTCGTCTAAACAAGATTTTCAAAACAATATCCAATTCATTATTATTTTCCATTAATTTTCAGTTTTCACATTCATGTTACATGTAACATGATATTTCCAGAATTTTTGAATGTTACATGTAATAAGGTGTAGTTATCAACTTTTTTTTTTTTTTTGTGGGAGGGGGGGAAGGAATTGATATTGGGTTGGTTTTAATGTAACATGCAACATTAATGTTACATGTAACATTAATGATACGAAATTCATCATAATCTTTTTGAATGTTACATGTAATATTCGTGTGCATCATGTTAAACATGTCTAAAAAATGTGATTAACTAGTTTCAATTTTTACATTCATGTTACATGTAACATGATATTTTCAGTATATACGGTAATAAAATTTCTTTAATAAGGATTGAGAGTTTCCATATTTAACAAAATCATTTTATTAAAATGAAAATAATTATTATTGTACACATTTTTTTTTTACAATTTAATTATATATTCAGATTCGTTTAAACAAGATCTTTAAAACAATATATAATTCACTGTTTTTTTTTTCATTAGTTTCAGTTTTTACATTCATGTTACATGTAATATTATTCCAAAATTTTGAATGTTACATGTAACAAGATGTAGTTATCAACTTTTTAGGGGGGTTTGATATTGGGTTGGTTTTAATGTTACATGTACGAAATTCATCATAATCTTTTTGAATATTACATGTAACATTCGTGTGCATCATGTTAAATATGTCCAAAAAATATGATTAACTAGTTTCAGTTTTCACATTCATGTTATATGTAACATGATATTTCCAAAAAAATTTAATGTTACATGTAACAAGGTGTAGGTACCAACTTCTTTTGAAGGGTTTGATGTTGGGTTGGTTTTAATGTTATATGCAACATTGATGTTACATGTAACATTAACATCAATGATACGAAATGCATCATAACCTTTTTTAATGTTACATGTAACATTCGTATGCATTATGTTAAATATGTCCAAAAAATATGATTAACTAGTTTCAATTTTCACATTCATGTTATATGTAACATGATATTTCTAGAATTTTTTAATGTTACATGTAAGAAGGTGTAGGTACTAACTTCTTATATGGGGTTTGATGTTGGGTTAATTTTAATGTTACATGCAACATTGATATTACATGTAACATTAACATTAATGATACAAAATTCATTATAACTTTTTTTAATGTTACATGTAACATTCGTGTATATCATGTTAAACATGTCCAAAAAATATGATTAACATCTCATTTGAAAGAGAATAAAATGAATATTTTTGTTTTGCAATTTTTATTTTTTTTCACATGGAAATCTGAGGAAAAAAACGAAGCAAATTGTGCACATGAATATTAGTATTGTTTATCAAATTTAGCTCCGCTATATAAGGAGTCTACACTGCCGCATATAATGCAAGGGGTATTTTCGTCACAAAAATAGCAAAATGATTGCTGGGTGCACATGAATATTAGTGGGTTTATTTGGTAGTTTTGACCACAATTTGGGACTGTTCAGTTAGCGCCCCTTTTAATAATGGTCTACATTTTCTTGTATAATTCAAAATTATTGTCATGGTTCATGTTATTTTTTATGATTTCATGTTTATGTTATTATTTGTAATATGGCTCTTGAATTTTATTCTTTAGAAGAGCAAAATTGTCCATTTAATAATTTTCATATTAATCAAACAACTTAATCAAATTCAGTACTTAAAATTCAAATAATAAAAACAATAGTTTTAAAACATAAAATTAAGTACCTAATAAGTATAGCACTTTTAATTTATACTTATGTTTTCAATATTTAATTTTCAATTTTATCGAACAATTATTTTTACTTCTGTAAACACAAATCAAATCAACATCATCATAGGAAAGTAACCAACAACAATCAACCATAGAACCTAACGGCATATTTGGTTGGGCGGAATCGGGACGGAATGAAATCGTCATTCTGCCATCAATTTTCATTTCGATATTTGGTTCTCCAATAGAATCACTTTTGTGATTCCATTGGAATGAAAATAAGAGAATGAGATTTCATAGTAGATGGACTAAAATCAAGTCCAGTCCAATGGAATAAAAATTAAAATTATAGAAAAACTCATATAGCATAATTCAACTCAATCCAGAAATTAGAGAACATAAATTGAAAATTGAGAAAAAAAAATAGAAATTAGAGAACATAAACTGAAAATTAAATAGAATAGTAAAATATAATAAAATGAGGGAAGGAATGGAATAGTGAAATATAATAAAATTTTATTATAAGGGTATGAGAATTTTATTATATTTCACTATTCTATTTTTTCATTCATTCTATATCAACTAAACAAGTGAATGGAATAATAATGCAATTAACAATTTTATTCTATTACTTCTCTCATTTCATTACTTTTTTCATTCCATTTCATTCCGTCCAACCACATGAGCCGTAATAATCAATCAATGGAATGAGAAAACCAAATTGCCATTAATAAACAATAAAGAAAAGTTAATAAATCAACGGATAGGATTAAGGATTAATTATCCAATACAAGTCTGATGACTATTTACACATTAACCCCCCTTAAATTTTAACAACCTTCACCACAAGAGGACTCCTCACCCGGTGCTTATTACCATCAGACCATGTCAACTGCCCAAATACATAATCACTAATAGCCTTTCCCTCTCTTACCCGAAAACTAACCTTAAAAGTCCTCTCTTCACCCACCTTGTCAAACGTTAAAACACTCGGCAGTACAAAAACCGAAACTCCAGACGGTTCAAAAACTTGTACCTTGTAAGTACCAGGCGGGCCCACGTTCTTGAGGGTCCGGGTGACAGTTACTGATTTTTTGAGGTTGGGGACAGTGATCGAAGGGTAGTTGAAGTCGATGAGGCTTATGGTCTTAGGGCAAGTGTAAGGCCCGTCGTAGAATAGGGTGAGTTGGGACGAGTCATAGCCGAGGGCGCACATGAAGTTGAGGTAGTCGGTGACTGTTAGATCATATACCAGGCCCGGATCGATGGCTCTGGCCGGCAGCACGTGGCCTGCGCCATAGCTGAAGGGTGTTGCCTGCTGGTGGGAGGCGTTGGTCATCAGCTGCATCTCGTTGTTTCGTGTTTTTGCTGAGAAGAAAAAACATGGATAAATCACAATGAGAGAGCTATAAGAGAGAGCAAGAATTGTTTTTATTTTCTGCTGTTTGTTTTCTAGTTTATTATTTTTTTTATTTTCTACAAACACCATAGACCAAAAAAAAAATGTTGGTGTGCTCCTAACTAGCGAGTTATTGCTAAACCGGGTGGGCTTTAACAAGTCAAAAAAGAGGGCTTCACAGAGCATCGGACATCCCCAGCCTCGGGCTTTGGGTCAGGCTTCATAAAAATGTTAAAAGCCCAAACCCAGCACTAGGCCGTATGCACTTGGATCGAGAGTTCATAATGTTGGGCACAAGCCGGGCTAAGCTCAATGGGCCTCGGGCTTCTTTACTAGACCTAGCTAGTGCAAAAAAGAAAACGAATTTTTTTTTTTGAATTTTATGACAGAAACTTCCTAAGAAACAAGTGGTGTCTCTCACCGGTGGTCATGATTGCTGACCGGATGGCCGAAGGACTCCAATCGGGATGGAGGGTTTTGATGAGGCCAACAATGCCGGAAATATGTGGGCAAGACATGGAAGTGCCGGATTCCGAATTGAATTGAACTCGACGAGTGTCAAAGTCGTCGTCTGTTGGTGCCTTAGCTGCTGTATAAGCAGCAATCACACTCACTCCCGGTGCTGTGATGTCAGGCTGCAAAAAAAAAAAAAAAACATTAATTATAGTTATTTCGGGTCCAAAACATTTAAGAAAAATAAATAAATTGTTATATATATACCTTGAGAATCTCCGGGGCGACTGCACTAGGTCCCTTCGACGAAAAAGCAGCCATTGATGGAGCTGGCTTTGTGCCTAGCACGGTTGTTGGATGTGTGATGTATCCCATGGCAGACCTGATTAAACCGTATCGAGAAACATCAAAACTAGAAAGATTTCAAACTAATATCACATTAAACGATAACTGTTTTAAGCCTAGAGCATTAATCAAGTTAGAGTTAGGCTAAAAGAAAATGTTTTTATTCTCTTGGGAACTAAAGCATGGAAAGAACTTAACAACCCGAGCTAAAAATTTATTTTTACTTAAACGTAGGAGTAAATATATATATTTTTTTTTATTTAAATGTTTGAAAGCCAAAAAATACCCAAAAAGGGCGTTATCAAATGGGATATGATAGGAATGAGAAATAATCAAGACAGACAGTCACAACACACCATCACACTGACATCACGTAAAGATCCAATCAAATCACGACAAGTGGCACCTCAAGATAAGAAACCGCATTAGCGTACCTTGTCGAATTGATGTACTTGAATAGAGCAACACCGTCGGTGAAAGTGATATGCGTAGCGGGAAGGACATGAGGGTCGGCAATGATTTCGTTCCCGGAGAGCTGATCATTGGCGAGAATCATCCCGACGGCGCCAGCCAAAGCAGCTTGTATACCCTTATTGACTCTACCATTGTCTCCTCGGAGACAAACCAAGATTTTGCCCTTTACCTTTGTAGGATCCAACGATCTGGCTTTACAAAGCTGACTATAATAAAATAAAATAAAAATGAAAAAAAATGTTATCGGAAAATTACGGGTGAAAGAAATTAGAACAATTGATAGGCAGGTGTTTTTATACTTACGCATCTGCGGTGGTTGCATTAGCAGATTTTGCATTGACGGAGCTAATAAGTGAGAAGAATTTGTTGCTTGGCAATCTTTTAGCTGAAAGGCTTTCTCCCTGCAATTAAAGAGACACATATAGTAGTGAGAACCTGTAGACATTTAGGTGGCATTTGTTTCGTGTTTATGTTCCTAGAAATTTGTTCCTAAAGTCCAGGAACAGAACATAAATATCATTTTTCTGAAACTAACCAACCTTGAACCTCAAATTGCGGCTAAGCACAACATAACTTGCAAATTCCCGATCCATGGTGCTGGCTCCAACAGTGAACTGCCATGGCGCCAAGTTGGAAACAGTCCCATCGGCAGGTCCTGAATTTCCGGCGGAGCAAACCACGGTGATTCCATGCCTGATAGCATGAAATGAACCGATGGCAACACCATCTTCGAAAAATGGGCCATTGGCTCCTCCGAGAGAGACGGAGAGAATGTCGACACCGTCCTGAATTGCCACATCGAAAGCGGCCAATATGTCGGCATCGAAGCACTCGCCTCTGGCGGTCGGGGCCCAGCAGACTTTGTAAGCAGCAACCCTAGCTCTTGGTGAACCGCCTTTCGCCGTACCGTTTCCATACCCGAAAACGCTTGCGCTGGAGACAAAGTTGCCGCCGGCAGTCGATAAGGTGTGAGTGCCGTGGCCATCCATGTCTCGGGGAGAGTTGGTAGCGTTGCTAAGAGGACCAACAGAGGAATTGTAGCCTTTGTTGAAGTATCTTGCTCCAATTAGCTTTCTTCACGACCAGAAAAGGGGGGATTAGTAGATTGTCCTAAAAATAAGTCACTTAAAATTTTAATTTTTATCCTCAGTTTGTTTCTCTTTATTTTATTTTTTTTCAGTTATTCAAACAAATTTTTAGTCCTTCAATTAATATCAATCCATTTTCATCATTAGAACACCAAAGTTTCACAATTTTTTATTTGTTTATTTTTTAAATCGAATGATTAATAAAAATGACCTAAACACCCTCATTAACTTAGGCAAAGGTATGAAAAAGTGGAGAGAGGAATCTGACTTGTTGCAATGGAAGGTGGCATCTCCGTCATTTTCGCAGACTCCTTTCCATTTTGATGGAATTGGTCCCATTCCTTCATCGCCAAAGCTTTTCGATTCTGGCCAGACACCTGGTTCAAACCCATTATGGAGGGAAAAAAAATGGTAAGGATTGAGAGAAATCGACCTTAATGCAACTAAGGAAAAAGGATTTGAACTCGAATAGTGAAATTCCACTATGCTTCTATGGAATGTAGGCCTGGGACATGCCCCTATTTTCTATAGCAGCCATGCAATAAATAGTTACAGTCCACTATGCTTCTAAATACTAAAAACACTTTGTTCGTAAAATCTGTTTTTTTGTAGATATGGCTATGGAGCCAAATGATTTAGAAAACTTGATTTTAAGCATCAATTTCAACTTGTAAAATTACACATGCACACATTCGTTTCCAGTGACATTACTATTAGGATCATGATGAAGATAAAATCAGTACATTCCTCAGTTGCACCACTTTTTAGAGGTCGGTTTTGCTTAGACCCCCTTGGACAGTTTTCTTGCATTTTGCCCCCTTTTCTCGCTCAAAATCCTTGTTATTTAAAAGTTTCCGATTGTGTCCCTTGTACGAAACATTCAATGCTACTTTTTTGTTTCTTGATTTACAATCAATCAAATAGTTTCTTGATTTATTTGAATATTACGAATTGCAACATGAAAGCATTCAATATGTCGTGAAACATTCAATGCATGAAAACTTTGCCAATTTGCATCAATATTTTTATTTGGACTGGACATGCATTGAACAGAACATTTTATCGCATCACCATCCAATATAAAAGAAAAAAGAATATATATATATATACACATCAAGAGGAAGAAAGAAACAAACCAGTGTCAAGGTTGCCAATAATAACATCTTCACCAAATCTTGCCTTCTTCCAAACGGAATTGGGACCAATAACATCATTAGCTTCAAGCCCAAGGAACTCCCATGACCTGGTTGTGTGCAATTGCCTTCCCTTGTTCTCAAACACAGAGACCACCTCCGGATGGTCTGCATTTAGTTAAGAATAGGACAAAGAAAAAAGGATGAGCACATAGAAGAAAATAAGAAATATTTTTTTAAAACCAAAAAAAAAAAAAAAAAAGTAAAATATTAGCGGCAAATAAACAAAACAA
The DNA here is from genome assembly GCA_016647705.1 of Eucommia ulmoides. NCBI lineage: Eukaryota > Viridiplantae > Streptophyta > Magnoliopsida > Garryales > Eucommiaceae > Eucommia > Eucommia ulmoides. The sequence goes on from CM028328.1 coordinate 10,860,675, forward strand.
AACTCACTTGCAATCTCAGCAGCTACATTTTCATCGAGTGTAGCAGCGAACCCGTTTATATGTCTGTTGTATGAGTAAAAGATGGCCTCGTTCGCCTCATCTCTGATGTTATTCAAGTTCAAGTACATGAAGGTGTTAGGAAAAACTACACGCTTTTAATTTAATTTCACAAAAATAAAATACAAAACTTAAAATTAGTAAATATATAAGTATAATTTATTATATATAATTCAAAAAAAATATTGTCAATTCTCTCCAACATCTCCAAATCTTCAATAGGCACTAATCAAGAATTATATTCAATTTAAATGAAACTAAGTAGACATTTTGAATACAAGTAACTAATAATCGAATGAAAATATTTTGATTTCAAATCATACATAACGGGTAAGCAATCAAGAAACAAACAACGGAGAGATGACTATATTGTTCTTGTACATGAAATAACATTACCGTCCCATGAAAGAATTGAGAAACTTGTAATGAGACTCTCTTGAACGATCGAGATCAGCGGGCGTGAACACTTTGCCATGTGGGTGAGCTCCCATATAGACAACATATGACTACAACCATTAATTTAAAAAAATAAATAAATAACATCATAAATATTACATCATGATTAGTTCTAGCAAAAGAGAAGCTCATAAATTCTTACCTTTTTAATGGCAGATGTGGGTCTAAGCAGTAGTGATATAAGTATTAAAGAAAGGAGGGACAGGCTTGGGAAATTTGCCATTGCTCCTCCTCTGCTCGACCCCTCTGGTTTCCTCCTCCTCTTCTTCTTCCTCCTTCGGAAGAGATGTTATAGGGAATCTCCCCATGTATAAGGGGGTTATTTATAGAATTCTCTTCCTTGTGTTCTGGTCCATTCAACGAATTAGAAGAAAAAAATGTGTAAATTTCTATAATTAGCACTAAAAAGAAGGAAATTGAAGTATATATTGTAATATAGAAGGCATAAAACCTTCTGGTAGCATTCAGATGAATGATAATCAAACCGATAGCAAATTCAGATAATGATAATCAAACAGGCAATGAAGTAATATAAATATTTATTGCATGGCAACCATCCTAAATAGTTATCTAATTTAACACTTCAATTGTACCATTATTTTCACTTTGTCCTTAAACTAGTAACTCATATCATTTAGTAATTGAAAATTTATTTACATGATCAAACTTTAACTTCTTTTTTTTTAGTCAGTTTACGCGTATCTCAACTAATCACCTCCCTAGGCGATGGTTCATTTGGCATTAAATTCAATATTCAATTTTTGAAGTGCTCTTCAGGAGAGTCGAATCCTGCTTGACAAGGAAAGGGAGCATCTCTCTGCTTACCAATCGGACTAACACCTCTTGAATTCAACTCGGATTATTAGTGCATAAGCTCAATTAAAATAAATATTTGCTAACTTTTACATTGTAGTAATTGATAATTGTATGACATGTACACACATTCCCTTGAGCGAGATGGGCAATTATTGATTAGTACAGGGACTAAAGTGTAATTAAGCCGAATTTTGGGGGGGGTTATGTGAAGTTAAGAGTTATATACTTCTTCTGTATTCTCATAGAGGCATTTTTACAAACAGATGGAGTGAGTGATGAACGAAGAAATGGTCAAACAACAGATGGGGCAATCAATGAATCGCATCAAATTGGTTCTTTTCTTGGACATGAATCTCCCATAAATGTACGTAAATCCGAATGTTCCGTTAGCTAAAAATCAAATATTTCTTGACCGAAACATACCTCCAGAGAATTGAAGTCGGCCGTGATATGTGCAACGAAACCGCAGAAACTTCTCCGGCGGAGAGAAAGAAAGAAGCACCCATCTGGGCTCCGCCGCCGATTGCGGCTCCATAGTTTCTGATAACATCGCCGTTGCACGCTTCTGCTGAAAATAAGGAATTGAATGGATAGTGTCCGCAAATACGAGTTGATTGTTCAAAATGGAAATGGCTTAATTTTGGATATTTCGAGGATTGATATTTAATTTTTTACCCCCTTTCGGAATTGATTGATATTGGATAAGATAATATTATATGAAAAATGTCATATTTGCAAAGGTGCAATTACGAAATATATTTACTACTCTCTTCATAATTTTGAATTCAATTTCAAGGGGAATAAATTCTTGTTTTTAAAGAAATTATTCGAACAGTGGATATACAAGGGAATGCATCTAACATAAGCTACATAAGAATTATGTTTCTGTTGATTTTTTAATAGAATGGTAAATTTGAAAATAAATTCGAAGACGCTAAATGGATGAGATTGAATTATAAATTTTTTTTACTCCGATTTAAATTGTTATACCTTTACTTTCAAAATGGTTCGCTTAATTATATTTTATAGCCTTTAAATTTTATATATTTTTTATTATTTCTTATTTTATTTATATTTATAAATTTAAAAATCAATGTTGTATTTTAATGCACGGGAATTTGTTAAATATAAATTTGATAGTCAATATTTTTTTATGTATAATTACAATGTCAAGTATGTAATAATAAATGTATTTTTGGTATTTTACTTTATCATATCATGTCAAATTAGAACTTAACAATTCGGTTAGACTAGTTTATATAGTATTCCTTCTCTGAGAGAGATGAATCTCATGATCATTTGTATGAGACAATAGAATATCTGTATGAGAACATTTTAATTTATAACAAGTATAAATGTGATCATTCTTGATATTCCACAATATAGTTTTGTTCAAAGTCAAAACGAAATATTGGAGTTGTGATAGTGTTTATGATCTTTAGACTTCAAGTACTCGATAGTTACATAGATGAGTTCATATACTTCGATATACTAAGTATTGTTTTTTTATCACAAAATTTCAGAAGTATTCACCGAATGTAGTGAAAAAATATATGTAAGTATTCGATTATGCAAGATGGAATTTTTCACTTTTAACAAAGATGGAAGTATCCTATATGATTAGTCATATAATTCAAATATAGAATTTAGGCAGCGTAGTATAACAGTTGAGATAAAATTCCAATTAGTATCACAAGTTAAATTATAATATTCATAAAATACAAATAATCGAACTAGATGTTTTTTACTTTAATTCATATCTTATTGATTCTTTTGAGATCACAAAGATAAAAAGATTGAATAGCTCAAAAATTACAACTGAAAATGTTCTTTAGGTAAAATTCCTATTAACTAGATATAACCATGAAATTGTAGGTGAAGATCAACCATAGTTAATGGGAATAAAGTAAAAAATATTTCTTTATAGGGAAAACTTATTCTAATTTTAATTAACTAATTAATTCCACTATCTAGCTTCTCTCTATTTTTTTTATTTTTTTTTTGTTTTTAAATTCTTTTTTTCCCTTTTTTCTTCTATTTTATTTTATTTTCATAAAATTCGAAAATTATACATTTTATCTATTTAAAATTTTTAATTAGTCCCCAAATAAAATTGGAAAAGTCAAAGAGAAAATGATAAATTTGTTGGTAGACATTAAAAGCAAGAAAATAAAATAGAAGAAAACAAGGAAAAAATGAAAAAAATAAAAAATAAAAAGTATAAAAAAAAAAGAAAATAAAAAATAAAAAGTGAAGAATAACAACAAAACAGGAAAAAAAATTTACTTAGTTCCAAATTTCAACCCATACCACCCATCTCATTTTTTGAATTTTGTGCAAATAAATATGAAAATAAAAAAAATACTAAAAAAAAAAAAGCAGAAAAACGGCAAACAATTTTTTTAAAAAAATACATGAGTTTAGTGTGGAAGTATATGAAATAAAATGTTACTTCCTATGTATATGGAGGTACTAGTCAAAATTAACACTAATTCTAACGAAAGAGTCACGTAGAATAATGGCAATAAGTTAGAGAGTTAATATTTCATACAAAAAACATGACAAAGTGTATTTTGTCCTTTAAAAATTGACGAACCCATCTATTAAAACTTCCATGAGGTGCAAGATTTTTATGAAATATTAAATGATGACACATGCGGGATTTTTTTTTGGTATATATGTTGCGGAGAAGGTTAAACTCTAGACCCATCCACTAAACTATAAATCTTGGAATATGCAGGATTATTTCACGAAATGCAGGATTTTTATGAAATCTTAAATAATGCCACATGCTTTTATAAATTTGTAATGACTAAATTTTATCAAATGCATCACTTTCACGAAATTCAGAATGGAGACATAGGCTATATGGTATCAAAATATCTGGTCAAGTACTATAAGTAGAATTCAATGACCTAAAATGATTAAACCCATCAAATGTTAGTCCTAGCCTAACGTTTCAGGGATCTTGTGTAAAATCTCTATTCTTAAAATCAAAAGTTTGCCATGCAGAAGAATCAGTAGGGTATCTCATACAACCATCTTTTGTACGACCGTCTTCATGCCACCGCATATCAAACGCTGTCTTTGATGACATAAAAAGCCATTGGAGCCTTGGTTTTCTAGGAAAATGGCATAAAGGATTTGTTGGAATTTGCTTAGACCCCTTACTTGGTGTTACACTTTCTCCTAATTGATTCTCATTAATGATAATCTAGATGCATACATAGAATTATGTATCATTGACATGCTCTTTCCAATACAACATGCAATCATTTGGGCATGCATATATTATATTGCTCCAAATGCCTAAGTCCTTTATTCTCTTTTTCATCTCATAATACGACTTAGGCAATGTTCTCTCTCCTCCTAGGAAGTATTGCTTTTAGCAATTCAAGTAACATAGTGAATGATTTATTGTTCCACTTATCAAGACATTTCAAATGAAAAAGTCGAACAATAACTTAAATTTTTGAAAACTTTTTACACTCGAGATATAGCTTTTGTTCTACATCCCCAAGTAACTTGCTAAACTTACTTGCATCTTCATTAGGTTTGTCTCTCCACTTGAAAACCGAAAGACATCATGCAACAACCCAAGCATATCGTCATGCATGTCTTGTTCACTATGTTTTGGAGGTAGAGATGTAGTAAATGCAGAATTTTCACCATGTGCTATCTAGTGTGTGTAGCCCTTAATAAATCTATTGCAAATTAAATGTTCCATTGCCATTTCCCGTTTCCCGTGTAATCCACATTCCATTCCCACATTTCACACAAGGGCACGTGATCTTCCCGCAAAAACTAGCAATTGAAAATGATACATCAATTAAAAAATTCACTTTCCTCTTGTAAGCATTGCTCACCTAATTTTGATACCTCTAACTCTTATCCATTATATTATTTGGTCCATTATATTATTTGGGGAAATAATTATCCAAAATTGAAAACAAAATTTATATGATTAGACCATAAGAACAAAGTTAATATGATTGAATTTATATGCCCTCCCATGGATGAAAAACTTGCCAAAGCTATGGGGTCGTTATCCCAGTTTTTGTCTTTCCCACTCTAAATAACTTTTGTTCTAATTAATTAATGTATGAATAAGTTTGTGCGTACATTATTTATGTATCTTGAAGTAGATATTGCATGTTTCAGTATTTATTATTATAAGCATTGTATATAAGTTTAACGATAATGTTGTTTTATATTAGCTTGAACTTATGTACATTACGGATTCTTATACTTGAAAAGTAGATGAGAGTTTTATAATCTATACTCAAGAATTATCCTCCTGGATCAACTTTTCATCTAAAATAAAAAAATAAACTTTCTTCCTTGTCCTTCATATCCTCTTCATCTCTAACAAAAAAAAAAATCCACACTCATTATCATTTGTTAAGTGTCAATACTATATAAGAGTTATTGCAATACAATTTTAGTGCATGAATTTAGTATTTGTGTGTGAATTAGAATCGATGGAATGGAAGACTCATTGGTCAACCAAACTGAGATTGAAACTAGAACATTAAAATTCTATAAATAGTCACATCACATTTTTGCTATCAATGAGCCAAAATTCAAATCTAATTTTTTTGTAAAATCAATCCCTTATTACCATTATTGTTGTACAGTAATTAGCTATTAATAACTATACCTTGGCACATAAATTGAATGCAAATGTTAATAGTTACTGTTTCGTGAATTGATTAGTAACATTTGTTCTATAAGTAGTGAAAACACATTTTCACTATCAATGAAGCAAAATCAAAACTCATTTTTAAGCAAAATTAAAATCAATCCCACTAATATTGTTATTATTGTAAAATAATTAATCTCTTTAATTAGATTATTGTTGTACAGTAACTATTAAAAATTGAATGCAATGATAGTTGTCATGTAGTAACATTTGTTCTATAGATAATAAAAGTACATTTTTCGCTATCAACGAAGCAGAATTCAAATTGAGATTTTTTTGCAAAATCAAGATTATTCTTTTACTAACTATAGAATAAATATTGTTGTACAATAAGTATTATCAATTTTAATATGAAATCCACGCTCATTATCATTTGTAGTGTGTCAGTACTGTATAAATGTTACTGCAATGCAATTTTAGTGCATAAATTTTGTATTTATTTGTGAACTAGAATCGAGGGAATTGACAGCTCATCGGTCAACCAAACTAAGACTAAAACTGGGACATTAAAATTCTAAACATCATATTTTTGCTATCAATGAACCAAAATTCAAATCTAATTCTTCTGTAAAATCAATCTTTCATTATCGTTGTTGTTGTATAGTAATTAATCATAAATAACTGTACACTTTACACACAAATTGAATGCAAATGTTAATAATTATTATATAATAACTTTTGTGAAGTGATGGTTTATTTGATGATAGTTGTTATGCAGTAACATTTGTTCTGTAGCTATTAAAGAAATTTCCTATCAATGAAGCAAAATTCAAATACAATTTTTTTACAAAATCAATTCCTCATTACGATTGTTGTCGTACAGTAATCAATTATGGATAACTATATGCTTTACATAAAACTTGAACGCAAAATGTTAATAGTTACTGTATAATAATTTTCATGAAGTGATTAGTAACAATTGTTTTGTAGGTAGTACAAATACATTTTTCCTATCAATGAAGTAAAATCAAAACCTATTTTTGAATCAATATCAAAATCAATCCTACTACTATTGTTATTATTGTACAATAATTAATTCCCTAAACAAAATTATTGTTTTATTGTAACTATTAATATTGAACACAATGTTAACAGTTACTATACTATAATTTTCGTGAAGTGATTGTGAAACAACAATTGCAACAATGCCTTGATTGAGTAAGCATTGCCGCTCGTCGAACAGACCACTAATGTGTCAAACAATTACAGTACCGCAATTTTTCAACTGAAAAACTGCATATTCAAACTAGTATCGTTGCAATGCGAAGAATACCGTCGCCGAAATCCACCACAACACCTTTGTCGATGATGAACGAGGGTTGAAATAGGACAACAATGATTCGAACGTTTTGCGCTGTAATTTCTATAGGACTTTTCCAAATAGATCGCCGGAACACCAAATCGTTGCGCAACTCTATTTATCTCCATTGCTAGATCCCTTTTCACCAAATCGTTGTCACAACCGAGCCGGATCACAAGATCTCCATCACAGCCATGTGTACCAAATGTATTGAATAGAATAACTACAATTTTCTGATTTGAAATGGAATACGAATAAAAAGAAAATGAAATCAACCCAAAACCTTTCATTATGATCACTAAAATCACGGGATTTGAAGAAATCAATTTTTGTAAGTTCGTTGTGATTATCCTCGTGTGTATGCCAAATGTGGAGTTTTCCTAAAACAAAATTTTTGTTTAGGGGTTTTCTTGTGTTGGGCCGTGGGTTATGTGGCCCATTGAAAATTAACACTTAAAAATGAATGTTTCTCTAAAAATTTCTTAATTTTATTGGCCCAGTATTTTTTGCCTTGTAAACATTTAATTATATATTAGTTTTTACTAAAATAATGCGAATATATTTATTAAAAATATTAAGTTGATTTTTACGCAACTCTTCTAATTTTTGGCCGCGTAAAGCAATTTTATAGGGTATATTACATGTAGTGTCCCAAAAAATGACCTCATAAGTAGTCTTGCTGGCTAGTTGCTGAATTGCATGCGTCTGTATTGCAAAGTGCACAATGGCTTGCATGCATTTTCAAATGCATTTGAACTTTGCATAGTGCATTGCATTGCATGCATTGCCAAGGCACCTTGCTAGTTCATAGTGCACAATGGCTTGCATGCATTTTCAAATGCATTTGCACAATGGCTTGCATGCATTTTCAAATGCATTTGCACAATGCATAATACATATTGCATTGCATGTATTGCCAAGACCTTTGCAAAGTGCACAATGTAAAGTGCATAATGCATTGCCAATACATTTGCAAAGTGCATAGTGCATGATGCCTTGCCAATGCTTAGTGCATAATGCATTGCCAATGCATTTGCACAATGCATTGTGAAAAATTCACAATGCATGTTGCATCATATGCATTGGAAAGGTCTTTGCACAATCCATAGTGCACCATACGCATTACATGCGAAATGCGCACTTTCTACCAATCAAAGACCGAACACAATATAGACTTTCTACTCATTTCCTTCCATTTCACTTCCCAAATACTTTTACATGTTAATACATATTTATTACTGATTTTTCAGCATTTTTCCCGATTTTTTTGGCATTTTTCTGATTTCCTGGGCATTTTTCAGCATTTATTTCGGGAAAAATCAAAATAAATATTTCCGGGATCCAAAAAATCACGAAATTCATTTTCATGGCTTGTTTCCTTGGTGACTTGTCTCCGATCAACTTACGGGTGGTCTTCTTTATAAGATCCATCTATGATTGCAACACCTCTAAATTCTAAATTTTCATTGATATCGTGATTAGTATTGAATCGCCTTCTAGAGGGGGAAAATATGGAGGTTTTCAGTTGCTTGCAACATAAGGGATTCTCGGATCTCACTCGGTCTATATGTATATGTGTATATATTATAGAGAGAGAGAGAGAGGCATGTCGTTGGATGGAGGAGGATGTTGGAACGAAGAGGAGCCTAATAAATTAGTTAGAAGAAAATGACAAAATTATCCCTAATTTCAAAGTGAAATGATAAAATTACTCTTCTTTTTGTTAGATTTTTAACTGTTGCACTTAAGTTTGAAATATAGAAGGTGTAACTGCTGACGAAAATACTACAGGGATACAAAGTAAAAGTTCGTTCTAATAATAGGGGTACAAAGTGTAATTAACCACTAAGTTACCTATTTTATAGCGAGAGTGAATTGAATCACTTATTTACATACATATTTATTAATATCTATATAATAAATCATGATTGGTATATTCACAGCCATTGGATGAGAGACAAAACTCTAGATATTTTAAGGTCGTTTGATCAAAATTAAAAGTACACAGTAGATCTTTAGGGTGACAGCCGTTAATCTTCTTTTACCCCTCTCATTCTGCCATTCAAACCCTAGCATACCTCTCACTACACGTGTAAGACCCCGATTTTTCATATGTAAACAATTTTAGTCGTATTTAATAATATTTCAAAATACGGGGGTGGATTGCGATATTAATTATGTAATTTAAAAGTTTAGGAGCCAAATTGTAATTGCTAAAACATTATAATTAGAAATGGGTTAAAATGAAAAACTTAATTAAAGAGAAGAGGGGTTGGTACAATTATGTATGTATATATATATATATACAGCGGTGGAAATTGTGGAGAGGAAAAGGGCCACTTGGCCGGCGTCTGATCACACACACACACACACACACATATATATATATATATATATACACACATATATATTATATATATATACTAGCGTATAACCTGTGCCTGAAGGCACGGGTGTAGAATAACCAAACCCCCAAAAAAATGATATAATTTCATCTATTATACAACATTCTACATCTATTACATTTGAATATCAATAATAAAACAATCAAGACCAACATAATACACCTATTTATTTGAACATCGATAATAACTAACATTTGAATATCAATTATAATTAACAATTGAGACTAAAACACTTGTACTGATATAAAAAAGTTCAACAATATAAAAAATTCAATGATATTCTACGGTTTTATATATAATTTAATCTTCAAAGTAAGTTACAAACCAATTGAAATAAAAATAATGGCAATAATGAAACTATCCAATCAAAATAATGGTACCGAACAATTAGTGTATAACATGTGCCTAAAAGTACTATTATGCTTCATTAAGAAAGCCTAAAAGCACTATTATGCTTCATTACGAAACAATCTTATTACAAATAATGTGTACACTTGATAAACTATTTATGTTGGAATTAAAATAAAATAAGCTCACAAAAAAAAAAAAAAAAAAAAAATCACATTTTCCTGAAATCTCAATATATATTATCTTATATATATGTGTGTGGATGTGTGCGCACTTGCGTGCACGCATGTATATGTGTGTGTGTGTAGTGCACGGACCTTCAAGCAATGTATAGACTATTTATTTTCAGAAAAAGAGTAATCTCTTGTGAATGCACCTAATAAGCCCCTGATTCTTGTTCGAATGATTAACAATAATAAAAAAACAACTGGATTATTCAAGTTTGTATAAGAATTTTAATAACCGAACACGATTATGTCCAAAATGGCTCTTCAAATTTCACAAACAAAAACCCAAACACATCCTTTCATGATCAGTAAATTTTTAAATGTCAGTGAATAATTGAAGCCGAATTCAAAAAAAACACTATGACATTTTCGTTACCTAATTACTTGGAGGGCGAGTATCCCAATTCATTTGTCTAATTACTTGAATGGTGAGTATCCCAAGAAAAGAGAGAAAAGAGCACTGCAATTGGAGAGAGATGAAAGAAGAGTTAATTAAATTGAATCCTAATAGTTTAATTAAGAAAAATTGGATGAATCAATGTTTAAATCAATTAATTAGTAATTTAATTAGAGAAAAATGGATAAATCGTTACCTAAAATAATATTAATGGCTAAACTTTTGGCTCTAAACTTAATATGTTAATTTTGACCCTGAAATTAATTAATTGAAAATTTTAATGTGATTAGAACCAAAAGTTTAGGCATTAATGTTATTTTAGGCAAAATCTTTACCAATTAATGTTAATTTAGGGCCATATATGTATCCCAGCACTTTTGACCCTAAACTTATATCTCGAAAATATCCTAGTTAGCAAATTTGTTTATCCTAGTCTGCATTTGTCTAATTAATTAATCAATACTATATTAATTTGATTTTCATTTACATTAATCCGATTTCCTATTTGGCAAATCTAGTTTCCTTATATGTCCTCAACTTATATCTTAAAATGTCCTAATCAGCATTTCGTTTATCCTAATTAACAATTTTGTTTGTCCTAATCATATTTTTTTTGTCTCAGTCATAAATTTGTCCTAATCAGCTAAAACACCGTCCTATTATATATATATATATAGACACACACACACACACACACACACACACATTTTTGGGAAGGGTCGAGAAACGATAAGAGAAATCGAAGAGAGAAAAAGAAGAAGAAAGAGAGAGAACTAGAGGAAGAGTGGGTTGTCGGAGGTTCGTATCCGCCGGTGGTGAGTTGCGTATCTCGTCGGGGCGTGTGTATGCTTGCATGTGTGTGTGTTTTCTGGTTCCGTCGTGGGTGTGTTGTTCGGTGTGTTTTGTGTGGGTTTTAATCACCGGCGACAGTAACGAAGAGAGAGAGAAGTTCTGGCGTGTGTGTGTGTGATCCGTTGCCGTTCGTCCGTTAGTGGAGTGTGGGTGATTGTTCAACATCGTCGATAAGTGTGTGTTCTCTGTTTTGGTCTGGTGCTGCTGTGTGTATGTTGCCTCTATATGTGTGTGTCGCCTCTGTATATGTGTGTCATTGCTGTCGGTGGTGTGGGTATCGCCGGTGAGCATGGGCTGCCAGTGATCGTGTGGGTGTTGTGTGTGTGCTGTGATTAGTGTGTTGTGTGTGTGCTTTGTTTTTATGCCTAATATGTGTTGTGTGTGCCGTGTGTGTGTGTATGTGTTTCGACGATGACGGTGGTGCCGTGTTCGCTTTGGTTGAGTAGGTCTCGCCGGAATCCGCCGGTGGTAAGTTAGAGCGAGAGAGCAGTGCGTGTGTGTGTGTTTGTTGTGTGTGTGTATGTGTTGTGCTATCGTCCGGTTGGTCTGACGGTGGTTGTTGATGTGGGTTTTGTTGGTGGTCGGTATGGAGAGTGATTCTCGAAGGGTGGTGTTGGTTGTTTGGCCGTCTGGAAAGTTAGAGAGAGAGAAGGTGGGTTCGGCTTTGGGTGTGGCGGTGTCTTTCATAGGTGTGTTTGGTGTCGTTGATGGAGTGGGTAGTTGGGGGGGGGGGGTGTGTGGGTGCCATTCGGTGGTCGGCCATTGTCATTAGCATGTGGGTGTTCGTTGCCGGCAGAGTGGCGTGATCGACCGCTGAACACAAACGGGAAACAGAAACAGGAAAAGAAAACACAAAACAAAAAAATGAAGAAGAAAGGAAAAAATGAGGAAAAATACACAAGCCACCCCAATAAAATCTAAAATCCAATCTTGCGGCTGATGGAAAAATTCGAAAAAGGTAGAATTTCGAACTTCTTTAATATATGTATTTAATTGTCTAAATTGAAATGGTAATAGGAAATATTGAGACTGTTCACATGAATAAATTCGATATAGTAAACTATAACGGAGTAATATTAGTTGAATAGTAATATTTCATAATAAAAGACGGGGAATAGGAAATCACGGAAATTAAGATTTCATAGCATGGTTAGATTATTTTTACATAAAATATTAATTTAGACTCTATCACTATTAGGTTCGTAGGCATCAGAGTACCGATAGAAAATAGGCGGTCAAAGTCTTAAAAAACGGATAATCAGGTGACTGTACTGTCTTCTTGCAAATCTATTTTTATATATATGATGAAAAATGTGTTTACTTAAAACTGTACGATTTTATAAATGATATGGATCAAGCAGGTTTTGGGTGAGTTGGTAAAATGAATTTTCGTTGCATTATATTGGTTTAAAAAAATAAAAATAAAAATTAAAAATGATTTGTTGGATTTGGTGGTTTTAAAAGAGAGTGGAAAAATGTCTGATTTTCTAAAAACCAAGGTGGAAAAATGGTGTTGCTGAAATCAGTAGGTATTTTTAAAAAACAGTAAAAAAACATGATTTTGGATATTCTCCCCATAAGGGATGTGGATTTTTGATGATATTGTTGATTTGGACGATGCCATAGTTTTCTTCCCGCAAGGGGTGTGGACTATATTCTCCCCGTAAAAGGTGTGAATTATATTTCTCATTATAAGGGGTGTGGATTTCTTTCCGTAAGGGATGTGGATATTTCTCCCCATAATAGGGTGTGGATTATACTGCGCAATTTGTTCCGCTAGGAAGGGATATTGCTACGCGCTCGGATTCAACTACTTTGTTTCCTCCTCGCGGTAATTGTACTACTCGCAAGTATACAAGGTCTGAGTTTTAATATAATGGATCTTTTAGGATCAGATATCGTTCCACTGGGAACGGCCGGTAATTCAGTTGAGTATTATGATTTCAATAGTTTCATATTATCTCGACTAATCAAATTTTGTTTGTTTTCTAATTACTATACTAAGATAAATGACAATTATAAGGTTAGTCTTAATTACACTAATTACTTAGGTATAAATCTCTTTCATATAATGCATAACCGATTTCATTTAGTTAGCTATAACGGTTTCTATCTAATCCGACAACCTCTGTATCAATAACTCTTCCGCTACCTCTCCCGAGTGTAAAACGAGGGATTACACGACTTCGTGTCAACGAAGAAGTCCCCTTCAACGCCTAAACGACGCTAAGTCGCATGAGTTTTAAGCCAACATCATGGGTTGCATATATTCTAATGCCCTCCCGGGTCGTTAGAACGTCACGTTGTATTTACCCTAGTCTGAATCCGGGGTTACCTCTCCCTAGTGTCAAACCCCGCATTCTCGGTTTATCAATACAAGCATAATAACAAGAATAACAATAAACACAATCGGATTTAGACAAACTACTCGTTAAAGTAACATAAATTTATTCAACTAAACGGTTACATGATTTTGACTACACCTAAGTAACATTTAACTACTACTACAAGTTCTTAGCCATATACCATACAAAATAAGAGGGATTCAATATTCTTAGATATGAAAAAGTGATTACAAAGAATAAAACAAGAGAGAAACGATCAAATCTAGAAGTGAAACGGTTCACTGTCACTAATGATCGGTCCGCAAGTTATCCTTCTTTATCCGAATGATGAACCTCCTTCTTGATCTTCCAAATATAGCTTAAGAGCTCTTTTCTAGGGTTAGGGTTCTTCAACAACAAGTTTCAGACGTGGCCAAGGGGTATTTATAGGCTTAGGGGTTCAAAAATATCTAAACAGATATTTTGACCTGTTCTGCGATTTCCGCCTAAGTGGTGGAAACTCCACTTAGGCGGTGCTTAAGTCGGTTAGAATTCCGCCTAAGCGGTAGAATATTCGGTTAGGCGGAGGACTAACTTCTTGGCTCCTCATCTTTCTGACGGAATTCCGCCCAAGCGGTAGCTAATTCGCCTAGGCGAATTTACAGCAGTGCAGCTCTATCCAACAGTTCAATACTTCCAGCGTTCTGGTGGATTTCCACCTAGGCGGTGGAAACTTTGCCTAGGCGGATTTCAAATCTTCAGCAATTCAACTTTCTGATGAATGTCCGCCTAGACGGTGGAAACTTCGCCTAGGCGGATTTGCTCTGTTATTTGAAACTTTTTTTTTTTTTTTTTTATCTTTTTGGTTACCCCTTTCGCACCATTTCGCTTGATTTGCCGATTGTTTACGTCCCTGCTCCTGACTAATAAAAACAGTTAAAACGGTATTCAAATTTCAATAAAATACTCGAAAACTGGCAAATTTGGTTTAGAATTAGATAGGTATTTTACACCTATCATATATCCCAATGGATGGTACGGTACCGTTGCAACTCCCGATTGTGAGATTAAACGATCACTATGGCTAGTCAGAGAGTGGTGTAGTAATGTGGTGTTTTATTATATCATCTTTGGTGTTTTATCATATTATTTTATGCTGATAGTTTGGATGGATTTCATATATTTGATATATATAAATATATATAGATGATGATTCTGAATGGTAGGAAGAAGAAGTTTTTTTGTGGTATATGATTTTTATACTACTATTGAAAATGTGTTGTTTATACGCGTTATGCTTGATCCATTTAAATGTTTTATTGTTTAGAATGTATTATTATTTAAAATATTTTTATTAAGAAGGCAATACACTCGCAGGTGAAACAGTTAGGATTCGGTCTCCTACTAGCACTAGGTAGAGTTCGGTAATGCTGTAGTGAGGGAGTAGTTTGGAGCAGCTGTTGGAAGTGAACCTATGAGAGGTTCTTAGTTGTATTATCTTTATTGTTACTAGACGTTTGTGGGGATGAGTGTGTCCCCAAATGAGAGTGTGTATGTATATACATGTCGGCTTTAGTAGTTGTGTATTTAAAATGTATTTATTCTCGTATTCTAGATTGGTTTGGCATTTAGGTGATATCGTGTCAACGTCACACCGATCCCAAGATTATGGTTGTCTGGGGTAGGGTGTGACAACACGACCTCCCTCCATCTTCCTCTCTCTTTTGAAACTCTTTTCGCAGCTTAGATCCAAACTCTGTCCCCCCTGTCATCTTCTGCTGGTCCTACCGATTTGCTTATCCTCCCTTTCTTTCTGCCATCCCTTTGCCAACGCCATGCGCTGCCACCTAGCCATCATCGCCTTGCCATGGCCACCGCTACCTGTGTCTCGCGTTTGCTCTCTCAGCCTCTTTCCCTCTCGTTTCTTTCTCCTCATTCAGCTTCACTTATCTCTTCATCTCGCGTTCACTCGCTATTCGCCAAACCATGCCCACCTCCCAGATCTTTCATAAATTAGGGTTTCTTTTTGGACGTACTTTTGCAATTAGGGTTTGGTTAAGCTCAGAAATTGATCAGTGGGTTTTGTCATCGGGTCTTGAAATGCAGATCTGAATGGAACATAACAGGGGAACTCGAAGAAGCTACTTAGATTTACATCTGCGAAGAAACTCAACAAGAGCGAACCTCAAAGCTATAGGGATTTAGATATGTATTCGAATTTGACAACACCATTGCCCTTCACCTCAAGTTTTGTAAGAAATTTTATAGATGTATATAAATTTGAAATTGTTTATATCATGCAGTTAACATTGGATTGTATAGATTTGTTCTTAATTTAACATCTGACCTACGGTATCTATTCTAAACAAAAACCTGAAAATGTGTAGATGTGTATTTGTTAACATATTTATATAGATCTATTTTGTTTCTCCCTTTGGTGTTTGCTGGATTTGTTGCAACTTAATCTGTAATTTTGTGGATCAATCTCTCCGATCGAAATGTGATCATTTGTGGTTCGTAGATCGTTTCTGATTATTGTTTGAATTTATAATTAGGTTTTTTCAAGGCCCCGAGACTAATCTGTTTTCTGATAGGAAGGTAATAAGGGACGCAATCGAATAATATTACAGTGCAACTCATCAACTTAGTGGTATGTATTCTTATTACATTTTTTTTATCTGTACTTGCTTTCATTACAAAATGAAGGCAGTTTTTGTTCTTTTTGATCCACAGCGATGCTCATGAATCGTATCTCATATTGATTCTTCTATGAATTTGATAATCTTTTTAATCAAATTATTCCCTCTGGAAAAAAATCTATGTAAAAATTCAGGAATTTGTTTCACCTCCAGCATATGCATGAGATTAATTCGATTTTTT
Organism: Eucommia ulmoides; assembly: GCA_016647705.1. NCBI lineage: Eukaryota > Viridiplantae > Streptophyta > Magnoliopsida > Garryales > Eucommiaceae > Eucommia > Eucommia ulmoides. Next base: position 10,877,439 of record CM028328.1, read on the forward strand.
GTTGATTAGTTATTTTAACTTTACATTTTTCTCGACCTAAAAAGGATTATTACTCTCTTATGTAATAAGAGAAAACTATTTCATTTAACCCATTTTTATTCAATTTGTTATTGTATTTGATTAATTGTGTGTTGTGAGAATACCAAAATCCTATTTATGTAATAACTCAGTGGTGTGGTGGTGGTAGCTGTATGTTGAGTAACACATGCAAAGATAACCAACTTCTGCTTGTACCTGTTTTTAATTCTTTTTATGTTTTTGATTTCATGTTTTTTAGTTCTTCTTTTACATGTTCTTCGTTTGTATTGGTGGTTCTGAGTTTTTGTGGAATCTCAGATGTTTTAACTTCAAGTGACAAAGAATTATAATATCTTGATTGGAAATTTTAATTGATTTCAGTGTTTTAATTTTGATTTATGTGTGTTGGTTCAAGTGTGGAAGTTGTATTATCGGTATTAATAACCAAGGAATTGTGAATTATTTACCAATGAAGTTTGTTCGTAGATAATTTTGTGTTTTTATGGTTAGATTTACGGCTGATAGTGATTTATAGTATTTGCATTGATTATTTCCTAGATAATTGTTATTTCTGTTTTTATTTATTTTATTTTTATATGTTTTTTCCTATTTTTTTTCCTGGGAATAAAGGTGCAAAAGATGCTTTTAGTTTTACATAATATTTGTTTAGAAAAGAAACATACAGTTGCTTTAGTTAAGCTAAATTTTAAACTATATTTTAGTTTGATTTTATTTTTTGGGATTGGATTTTTTTCTCCCATTGTTTCTCCTGTGTTTTATTTTTTTTCTCTGATTTTCTCCTGTTTCCCTATTATATATATTTTGATTTTTTTGTCTGTTCTTTTCTTTAGAAAGAAGCTGCAAAAATAAACAACTTTTTTTTTTTTTCCCTTTCTTTTTTTCAAACAATTTTCTGTTTTTCATCTATTTTTTCCTTTTTGTGTGATTTCCCCGGTTTTCTTCTATTATCCTATTATATAGTTTTTTTTTTTCAATTTTTTATATTTTTTTATTGTTTCATGTGTTTTACTTGGGAAAGAAGCTGAAATAAGCAACTTATTTTACATTTATTAATAGTGTTTTTTTCCCTTTATACCATCTTTTTTTTTTTTCTTGGAACAAACCTGCAAAAGATGAATGAAGTTATGGATTTTACTTTGCTGATTTCTTTAACTGTTGTTGGGGCAAGTTAAATGGGTTCTTATTTGGCCGAGAAGTAAGACCAAATAAGTGTTCATTTGGAATTTTTGTTCCTATATTTATGTTCAATCGGCCCCTTTTTTTTTTTTTTTTATGCCACTTCAAGGAGATGTTTTCTAAATCTCAGTCAAATACTTATTCGAAACACTATACGCTTTGTGGCATTTGTCTAATTTAATTTGAATCATTTTTTTCACCATATATTTTTATAGATGGATTTTTTTTTTTTTTTTTTTTTTTTTTTTTTTTTTTTTTTTTTTTAATTTATGGTAAAGAGGAGTGGATGAATTTTTGGATATAGAGATTTCGGGTCTTGGATTCCAAGGTATTTTAAACATTCCTCCTCAAAATACTTTTGTCTTACTGACATAATTTTAAGCGACGGGGTAATATCTCTAGGGGTTAGCTTGAAAGGAAATCAATTGATTATTTTGGGATCAACCAAAATGATGTGTTTGGGATCAACCAAAATGATGTGTTTGTTACTGAATCTTTTTTTATGGGTGAGTAATTATAGTCCTAAATAAAAGTTCAATAGTGTTAGATTATTGTAAATTTTGGTCAGTGCTTCTACGTGAGATTTTTACTTTTTAGTGGATATTTTGATATAATGGTTTCATTTTAAATTCTGGATGAGACAACCTTAGATTGTAAATTTGGTTGTGTTGTATTCGTAATATACTTTTTTGGTTGGTGATAGTATTTAAATGTTAAGTTTTGTTGATATTTTAACAGAACATAAGTAGAATGCTGTACCAACATAAGAATTGTGTCAATTTTTTAAGGTTCAATATTTTTACACGCATGTCTTCAGGTACAGGTTATATGTTAGTCTGTATGATAAAACAAGACATACATAAGTCCTCTAGGCAAATCTCAGCTACTCTTTATACCCCATAAAGAACGGTCTAGATTAATCCGCTAAATTAACCTAAATATTCATATCTAGGTTATTATATAGTTCTTATTTCCCTTTTATTTCCTTCCAGATCTCCATCAATGTCCACTTCCATGCCATCGCCACCATTGCCTCTCCTTCCATGGAAATTGCCGATACATCTGTCTATGGAAATCGCTAACCCTCTCTATCTATGGAAATAGCCAAACCCAGTCTTCCCAATTCCTCTCTCCCTCCATCATCGTGAACCCCAACTTCGCCGATCCCTCTCTCTCTTTCTCTATATGGAAATCGCAATTTCCTCTCTGTCTATGGAAATCGTGATTTCTACTGCCTCTATTATCTCTACAAAAATCCTCAATCGCTAATCTTGCTCTAACTCAACTTGCCTTCTTCTTCTCTCAATTGCCTAGGTACGATTTTATTTATTTTTTCTCAGTTCTGAGCTTGATTCTTCCATTTGTAGTTTATCTATTGGATTACGTTTGCGATTTTCGTGAATTTCGCTTTAATTTCTAGGAGTTTTTTACTGTTGTTTTCGCTTTGAAGGTTTTTTTTTTTTATTGTTGAAGTAAGGTACGTTCCTTCCATATAGAGTTTATCTATGGGCTTACATTGCTCGATTTTTTGTTCTTTTTAGGATTTTCTGTTATGTTATTGTTATTTCTGTTCCCAAATTTCGCCATCCAGTGCTCCTTGACGAAACTTATTTAGTTCTGTTATTGATTTTCATTTTGTTTGAACAATCAGAATCGGAGTTCTGACCAATTGATTTAATTTTCTGTTGTCGATTTTTGCCATCCAATTGATCTAAGTTTGATTTATTTAGTTCTATTTTCGATTTTTGTATATCTAGCGAAGCTGTGAAGGCTGTTTAGCGATGCCATTACAATCTCATTCACATGGTAAGATTTTCGAACAAATCTCAGAATGTTTGATTTGTGATTTTATGAACAGATTAGACTAACGTTGTTGATTGTGTTTTTTTTTTTTTTAAGGATGCTTCTATGATTTCTAGGGTTTTTGTCTGCTGATTTCGCTTTGATTCCTAGGTTTTTTTTATTGTATAAGTAAGTTACGTTCTCTCTTTGATTCTTCCATATAGAGTTTATCTGTCGGTTACATTGCTCGATTTTCTGTTCTGTTACTGCTATCTCTCATTTTTAATTGTAGATTCTGTAATTAGTGACTCCTAAACCACATATTATATTGCTCAGACTCTGTAATTGGTGGAAAGAGGAAATGTGAAAGTCAATTATAATTCTAATGATTGTATGAACTAATGAGTTTTTAAATTTTTGACTTTTGAAAATACGCGTGGTTTGCAATTCAAGTTTCAAACTTTGGATAGTTTTAGATTTTTAGACTAATTTTTTTGATTAGAATGAATTTAACAAACACTAATTCTTCTTTCAGAACCTATGGGGGCTCAACACCTGTTATGATTAATGAACTATTTTAAATAATAGTTTATTCTGTTTTTTCACCTATTGGGGTTTAACACCTATGCTAATGCCTTCTATCCATATGCAGGTGAAGAATCACCCAGAGATTTTGCCGACGGAAGTGAATTGAAGGTATTGTGTAACTAATTAAGGTTAGTGTTTGATTGTGTTTGTACATCATTGCAAGAATTTGCAAAATCATATATTTTCTGAGTACTATATCCTTTCAAAATTTAACAATTTTAAATTTTTCATAGAATTAACGAAATTGGTCTTTTTCATTTTTAATCATGTAAGTTTCTCGGAGTATTGTAAACAGTAAAAATATTTTAAAAAGTAGTGTTTATAAATAGAAAGAAAGAAAGTCATTGGATATTTAGAAAAAAAAAAATATCTTTTATAAATCAGCATTGGATATAATAAGACCGATTTATAAAAAAAAACTTATTGATTTTACTGACTTTCTTACAGGCACCAGTTTATTGATTTTAATGATTTGTTTTTGTTTCCGAGTCTGGAAGTATTGTAAACAGTAAAGATAGGGGGAAATACAAATTGAATCTGGGAGTATTGAATCTGAATTACAGTTTCTGCCCCCTATCTATAAATTACAATTTGTGGACAACTTTAAAAATACCTTGAATAAAGTATGTAAATTAATTAAATAATGAATGAGCTATCTTATGAAGGCACAGTTTTTAGCAATGGGTGGGCCATTTACATATTGAACAATATAGATTAACCTTAATATTAATACTCAACCTTAAGATATACTTAATAATTAGCTATTTTAGATTTAAAAAGCTCTTTCCCAAACACGTGTTCAAGGTCTATTTTTGAATCTGTTGTTAACTCTATACCTTGAGCACAGTTAGGTTAACTATTCATTCTTAACAGTATAGACGAATGGTTAATTGAACAGCTCTTTATCTTTGTGTTTCGCTTCGTAAGTCGTCGTCTTCTTCTCTGTTTTATTTTTTCTTGATGTTTTTCTGCATCTCTGATTCTGTAAAAATGATCGTCTAGCGTATTGGATAAGTGCCTTCTACAATAGCATTAACTTCTGTAATGCCTTTGTCTGCTTGAATTGAACAGGTTTGTGCTGCTCGGCATAATATTAACAAAAAGATTAACTTTAATAAATGATGGCGTAGAGAAAATTGATTTATTATTTTTGTTCATTTAACGGGTGGAAGTTAATTTTTTTGTTTTATTGTCTTTATTAAAATTTTATCCCTTTTTGTTCATGACTTTTATTTAATAATGTGTTACCGTTTTATATACACCGCAAGAAAAAAAGTCATTGGATTTTATCTTTTTTAATAATGTACTTCTAAATGTTTCGGCACATCTGCTACTATTTCCCTCAAAATAAAAAGGTACACTAATAGTGATTTAGCTAAAAAAGTAGGTTATTTTTTTTAGTTAATAATATACTTCTAAAATATATTTTTATATACTTCTTTTATAAGAGGCCAAACGTGATGTATATCTATTATGGATTCAATTCAAATGTTTATACTAACAATGACAATCATTGTACTTGTTTCTCAATTATCTTTGTAAATATTTATAACAAATATGTTGATAATTTATTTAGTGATATGTTCATTTCAAAATAAGCTTTTTTTTTAGTCTGTGTTTTTAGGTAGGGATGTCACTAGTTCGGTTTTGGTTCGGTTTTATATAAAACTAAAACCAAAACCATTAAAAATATATTAAACCAAAATCGAAACCATCGGTTCAGTTTTAAAACTAAACTATTTAAATTTACACAAAACCAAAACCAAAATCGTAAACCGAAAAACCATTTAAGATTTTTCAATTTTATAAAAATAAAAAATAAAACCAAAACTGCAGATTGTGATTTTTTATATATAAACAAAAACATAGTTAAAGTATCAAACGTAATTTCTTTAAAAAAAATCACAAAATAACCATAATCAAAGTTTTCAAACAGTAAACATAATTAAAGTTTCTAAACAATAACACATGAACCAAACTCAAATATTCTAGATCTATTCCAAAATAAATACATATACTAAACTCAAATATTTTAGATCTAACCTGTTATTCGCTTCCGAGAATCCGCGACAAAATTGATCGTCGACAAAGCAAGGTAAAGGGCGCGAGATCAAACAGATAAGACTAGTGGTGATGGTGGGCTGGCGATACGTGATCTAACGGAGAAAACAATCGTGATGGCAGTTTGATCAGAGATCTAACGGCCCAAAGAAGCAGGTGGCCTGGGACGGGGGCAGATTTCGATTCTTTCCAGGTCGGGAAGTCGAGAGTTGCTGCACGATTTGTGAAATGAAAAAGGATGAAACCTAACACCTTTACTCCCATATATATAAGAGAGGTTTAAAAGTGTGTGTATATATATATATATATATATATATATATATATATATATATATATATATTAAGGTTAAAATGTAAATATATATAAAAAATAAGGGTATATATGTAATAAAAATATTTTTAAAATATTGATTTTACGGTTTAGCGGTTTGGTTCGTGGTTCGGTTTTGCAGTTTCTATCCCAAAACCAAAACCATTTCGGTTGCTAATTTCAAAACCAAAATCGGAACCAAACCATTTTTAAAACCGGACCATTCGGTTTGGTTTCTCTCGGTTACCTATCGGTTCGGTTTTTTGTAGCATCCCTACCTTCAGGCACGGGTAATCCGCTAGTCTATAATAAAATAGGATGAATATAAACCCTCTAGATAAATCTCATTTGTTCTTTTTCTCAATATATATATATATATATATAAAATTAAGGAGAGAAATCATTTTTAAAGAATTATTTAAAAAAAAACTCCAGTTAAATTCATAATAATAGTAATAAGTTTTATTCTTTAATAATTTATTAATTTAAATTAATTATACGTAAATATGAAAATTGTATTTTTATCTACATATTTCATCTCCATATTTTGAGAAATTATTTAAAGAAATTTCAATTAATTAATAATAATAGAAATATTTTTTATTCTTTAATAATTTACTAATTAAAATTAAGGGATTTTCCTCCAAAAGTCTTCTTTTTAAAGTGGACAACTTTTCAAGTCCCACCATTTTCTCAAGATGATCAAAATTCCTATTTTAAGATTTTTGATTTGAAAAGTCCTATGTTGAGTTGGCAAATATTTCTCTTTTCCTTTTTTACCCCTAATTCATTACAAGTAAGGGTTTTTCCTTTTTTACTCATGCTTTGGACCCAAAAAAGGGGTTCACTCCATTTTTTCCCATTTTTATTTTACTCCCTTTATTTAGTATTATTTCAATTTCAAACCCCAATTTTTTTATTTTTCAATTTCACACCTTTTTCTTTATTCCATTTTTCTTTTTTCTTTTTTTATTTTTATTTTTGAAACATTTCATTTGTTCCAAATTAAGTAGATATCTACTGAAAATAAATTAAATAGATATCTACTGAAAATAAATTAAGGAGATATCTACTTAAAATAAATAAAGTAGATATCTACTGAAAATAAATTAAAGAGATATCTACTGAAAATAAATTAAGTATATATCTACTAAACATTACAGAACTCAATGTGTTTCTACAAGACTTGTATGTGAAATTAAGTAGATATCCAATGAACTAAAAAATATCACAAAATACCACTTACATTGTTTCTCAAGAGACAATTTTTTAAGGACTATAAAAAAAAAAAAAAAATAGAATAAAGAAAAATGTGTGAAATTGAAAAATAAAGAAATGGAGTTTTGAAATTGAAATAATGTTAAATAAAAGGAGTAAAATAAAAATGAGAAAAAATAGAGTGGGTCTCCTTTTTTGGGTCCAAAACCATGAGTGAGAGAGAGAGAGGGTAGGCGTGGGGCCCGCCTGCCCACTGCCTGCCGAGAGAGAGAGAGAGAGGGTAGGCGGGCCCCACGCTTGCCCACTGCCTGCACAGAGAGAGAGAGAGAGAGAGAGGGGGGGGGGTAGGCGTGGGGCCAGCCTGCCCACTGCCTGCTGAGAGAGAGAGGGGCGGCGGGGCCCGCCTGCCCAGTGCACAGCGCCAGAGAGAGAGAGAGAGAGGCAAAATCGACAATTCGATTTTCATGGGGGTTTTGGGATAATTCAAAAACTCATGGTCCTTGAAAAGTTGTTTTTTGGCCATTTGGGACTGCAGAATTTTTTTCCCTAAAATTAATTATATGTAAATATGAAAATTATATTTTTTTCCTACATATTTCGTATTCATATTTTGACAAACCATTTAATTTTTTTTAATTAAATTGATAATCATAAAAATAATTTTTATTCTTTAATAATTTATTAATTAAAATTAATTATATTGTAATATAGAAATTATATTTTTTTGCTACATATTTTACCTAGATATTTTGAAAAATTATGTAAATAATTTTTATTTTTTAATGATTTATTTAATTAATTATATATAAATATGAAATTATATTTTTGCCTACATATTTTGAGAAATCTCTCCCTCCTTTCCATTCCTCACAACCTTCCATTCTCTCTCTCTCTATTTATATCTTATTTATTTTTCAAACCCCCTCTTTTTTGTTACTAATTTTTATTTTTTATTTATTTTTTTCTTCTTATTATTATCTGATATTATTTGTTTTTAATATTTTTTTCAATTTTTAATTTATTTTTTATTTTAATATTTATTTTTATTATTTTGGTTTTTTGTTTCCAATTTGTTACTTTTGATTTATTTTTTATTATTTTTTTTTCTCTGTTAGATTTTGAGTGTTTTTGTATATATATTTTTTTCAAACCCAAATTGATGATAAAGGAGATAAAAGAATAATAAAAAAAAGATACTGAAAATAGAAACAATAAAAAAAATATATGAAAAAACTAAACTAAGAAAGTTATATTAAAAAGGGAAAAATAAAATTAAAAAATAGAAATTAACGAAAACCACCAGAAAAAAGTAAGAGAAAAATAAAATTAAAAAATAAAAATTAATGAAACCCCCCCAAGAAAGCAAGGGAAAAATAAAATTTTAAAAAATAGAAATTAACAAAAAACCTCAAAAAAAAAAAAGCAAGGGAAAAAAAAAAAAGAATTAGTGGGGGTAAAGAAATGATCAACTAATGTCAACTAATTAGCAAGGGTAAAGAATCCCCAATAAGGATAAATTCATTTAAAAAATAATGTCAAACTAATTTATCCGAAAATAAATATGATAAAGGTCCCAACATTACTTTTAGTAATTGAGGAGTCTCAAATAATAGGATATCTGATTATTATTTTTGTAAAAGACGATATTTGATTGAAATTTACCATTAAATTTGTATGGTTAAATATCAACTAAAGCTTAAAAAGTAAATTAAAAAAGAATAAAAATAAATTGATCTAAAATACGGAAAAGTAAAATATTAGATAGAAAATTTCATAATAGTATTATCACCGATATTATTTTAATTTTTGTTCGGCGGACCCATTACCATATTTGCGTTATATTTATTTTTTGAATACTTATTGGCATGAGTCGTGTATAATTATTATTTTCTAACAAATTGTAAAATAATTTATGCGAAGTGATTAATTTTCTTTTTAACAAGTAGGAAAATATTTTATTACTTATTTATATAATAGAATATGAAAGAACGTGGATTCGTTAGTACTTTATTCCTATAATTAGGTCTTGTTGCACTTTATCCCTTGATGTAGGCCTAACTATAGGAGACAAAATACTAGAGAGGAAGTAAAATGCAACAAAGGCCTAATTATATAGGGGCAAAATGGTGACGAAAATATCGTGGGATAAAGTACAAAATGGCCAACCATATGGGAATAAAGTGTAATTAACCCCCCCTTTTTTTCCTTTTTGTTTTTGTGGCTGGTAAGTGTAATAAAGAGTGCACTAAAAGGGCTCAAGAAAATCCGGCAGACAACACACAGAAGACGATGTTTGTCTCATGCAGTGGCCTTGGCATCGTCCCTAACGTGGTCAAATGACCGTTAAGCCCACCTAATTGGACGCTACTAAAACGCTTGAGCCCCATATTCCTCTCAATAATAAATCATATGATCACTTTTTCCTATGCAAGTGTCTAATGCTAAGGGCGGCCTTGAGTTTGAGTTGAAACATGATTTTTTTTAGGGTCAATTATATTTTACCTAATGTGGTTAGATTATTATGCACTTGCCCTTTTATAGTATTTTCGTTACCATTTTATCTCTATAGTTAGGCTGTGTTACATTTTATGCCTTAATGTAAGTCTAACTATAGGAGACAAAATATTGACAAGATGTATAAAGTGCAACAAAGGTTTAACCATAAGGGACAAAGTGGTGCAGCGAATACCACAGGGAGCCAATGCAAAATTGCCTAATTACAAGGAGTATAATGTAATTATTCCTCTTTTTTTTTTTTTCTTTTTTTCTTTTTATAATTTCACTTATATAAAAAATCAGAATATAATTTAATAATTTTGAATTTTTTTAATCACTGAATAATTATGCTCTCTCTCTCACTATATATATATATATATATATATATATATATATATATATATATCTTTTATTGGATTTTTTTTGAGCTATCAATTTCATCGAATTAAAATTTAGGGTTAATTACATTTTATTCCCTTGTGGTTAGGCCATTTGCACTTTACCCTCTTATGGTATTCGCATCACCATTTTGTCCTTTGTGATTAGGCATTTGTTACACTTTACCCCCTCGTCAGTACTTTGTCCCCATATGGTTACGCTTACATCATGGTGACGAAAATACCACAGGGTGGCAAAGTACAAAATGGTCTAAACATAAGGGGATAAAATATAATTAACCCTAAGATTTACAATTGGATTTCTTCATCATGGAAAAAATTGATGTCCTCTCAAGTTGGGGGAAGGAATGCTTGCTTCCATGAATTTCGATTAGGGGATTAGGGTCACTCATGCTTAATGGAAAATTAATGTTAAGAAGTGTTGGTGTCTAAAATTGGTGAGTAATCAGCAGTATGGTCCGGAAAGGCAATATGCGTACGAGATTGTTAATGGCGTGGGGAACTGGAGAATTTAGAGGTCTTGATACTTTGGAGATGACTGCAATCCGATTCGAGCTCTCAATCCGACCCAAGATCCTGTTTGGACTCCGAGATAAATTTTTCTCTAGACTCCGTTCCGATCTTCGAGTTGAGCTTCGCTCCTTCACTCTGAGCACCTGCATAAAGACTCACCGAGACTGTGCTCGGTAAAGTCCCTTCGGCGTGAGAGTAAGTATCCGAGGGAGAAAGGCTAAGAGATGCTCTAATGTCAGTAGAGAAGACGTACTATTGGGCATTGGATGCCACGAGGTATTTATAGGCGTTGGGCTCGATTAGCGCCTCGAAATTAGAGAGTTAAGCTCGAGTTAATTAACCTAATCCGCTGGGCTGCCAATGAGCAAGTAGATTAGTTCTCTGATTATCCAGGTTGGGCTTTTGGGCCCACTTTTAGAGGCCTATAAGCCAAAGCCTCAAGATGGCCTGGAGAGGCCTCACGTACGGAGACGACGAGCGAAGAGTGCTCAAGTTCGTCAGTTCGGCTCGGAGTTCACCAGCCTGGCTCGAACTCCTTTAGCTCGGCAAGACGATTCTCAGCTCGGACCGGGGGTCTTCAAGGAGAACATGAGAGGTTCCATGGAAGGGAGTCCTGGCTCCCAACTCGGCCATTTTTCTATACTTGTCGAAATATCCTCACACGTGCCGTATGTGACGAAATTCCCCCACATCAGGAAGTATCACTTAAATTTTAAATTTAAACCTTTGATATGATATAACAACTGAGTGCTCGTTTGACCTAATTTTACTTAATTTCAAGTTATACTCTTATAATATTTTCGTTAGCACTTACATCTCTATTCTGATTTGAGTACAACAGTTAAAAATTTACCAAGACTAAATGTAATTGTGTTATTTCACCTAACAAGTAAGGTTAATTTTTTTTTTTTCTATTTTCTACTAACTAATTCAATATTGTTGATCCCGAAATTTTGATGAACACTTAAGTGTTGATTTTTTTAGTGGAACTAACGTTTTTATTGAGTGTTTCAGTTTAAAGAGTTTCAGCTTTTGGGCCCACTTGTAGAGGCCCATGAGCCGGAGCCTCAAGACTGCCTGGAGAGGCCTCGAGTACGGAGACGACGAGTGGAGAGTACTCAAGTTCGTCAGTTCGGCTCGGAGTTCACCAACCCGGCTCGGACTCCTTTAGCTCCGCAAGACGATTCTCAGCTCGAACCGGGGGTCTTCAAGGAGAACATGAGAGGCTCCATGGGAGAGAGTCCCGACTCCCAGCTCGTCCATTTTTCTATACTTGTCAAAATATTCTCACACGTGCCGTGTGTGACGAAATTTCCCCACATCAGGAAGTATCACTTAAATTTTAAATTTAAACCTTTAATATGATATAACAACTGAGTGCTCGTTTGACCTAATTTCACATTATACTCTTATAATATTTTTCACTAGTACTTGCATCTCTATTCTGATTTGAGTACAACCGTTAAAAATTTACCAGGACTAAATATAATTGTGTTATTTCACCTAACAAGTAAGGTTAATTTTATTTTTTCTATTTTCTACTATATTCAATATTGTTGATCCCAAAATTTTAATAAACAATTAAGTGTTGATTTTTTTAGTAGAACTAAAGCTTTTATTGAGTGTTTTAGTTTAAAGAGTTCCAATCAAGATAACATTAAAGTAATTATGAAGGATGCGGAGACGAACATTAAGAGATTGAAGATTGTGATGAATTTAGGTGAAAACAACTAAAATCCTTTTTACTCTTAATGTATCTCGATTAGGATTATACACGACACAAATCAAAGGATTTATATTTATGTGTGTTTATATTAAGATCCTAATTTAGTTCAAATATTTGCTCCAATGTGAAATTGAAAAAGAAAATTTGACCTAAGAAAGACCATTGCTTGAGCAAAGGCTGGGATACATTCTGTATCCATCGGTAGACTGATGGGCAGAAGTTGGTCAACCGACTGGGCTGTTTCAGATTTTGAGGATTTTCGATATTTGATCAAAACTAGCCATTATTTGCTTTCCTGAATTAAATATCTTAGGGGTTTTGATATATTGATGATATGTTACTCATATTTGGATATCCCTATAGATATAGTACATAAAATATTGGTGTTTCTCAATTAAGTACATTTAATACTTTTTATCTATTTGATTTGAGATTGAGAATTAATTTGGGGACTTAATTGAATATTTTAAAGTCATATTTAAGTGATTTGGACCAGGATTAAATGGTATTGGTATATGTCATCTATATGTGTATTTAATTGTTATATCTATTGAGAACTAGCCGTTAGAGGGCCTATTTCAAATAAGTTTAAATAGACTTGCGTTTTTTTTTTAGATCAATACATCACTTCCATCAAGAACTATTTGTTCCTGAGCTTTCTAAGAGTCGTTATTCTGATATTTTCTTGAGAGATCATTGTAAGATCATTTTGTGAGAAAAGTTCTTGAGAAATAGCGCTAAGTGTTTCAACGTCATCGATCTAAGCTGTCTTGTGATTCATATTCAATCTTTCGGTGGTTATCCTGATGGATTGTTCCATGATTTTTTTTTAATTATGATTTTATATTATTATTGATTGCTTGGATATAAGATCTTTGTAAAATCGTTTTTGAACTTTAAAATCATAAAAAAAAAAAAAAATTAAAATAATTTTTGTGATAATTTGATTACTTGTTTATTTTTGTACTACCCATATCTATTATAATCAGATTTTGAATTCCCCACATAAAATTCTATCACTAGTAAATTTGGGACATTAATTGAGTTAACTTGATTTGAGGTGGTAGAAACTACGAGTGAGAAGAAATTCATTAATTCTTGTACTTGGTGAGTTTGTGCGGATTAGATACTATCGCGAGTATCTAGTCAGGGGTAGCTTGAGTTTCGATCTCTTTCGGTAAAGAGATTGAGATTTAATCTTTACCTATTGTATAAAAAGGTTAGGTTACTCTTTTTCCCCTGAAAAGAGTTAGGCTTGATTCTTCCTAATTAGAATTAAATTTGAGTGATTTGTAAAAATTCCATCCTTACCAATGAAAACGATACTTGGAGTGTTTTATGAGGTTTGATTCTTAGCCTGATAAAAGAATTAGATTAGTCTTGATCTTGAAAAAAAATAAGGTTCTTTCTTAACCTGTGAAAAGAGAATTGTCAAGGTTGATTCTAGTCCCGTAAAAGAATCATTATGTAAAGATTTGGTTCCTACGTGTTAAAGAAATCAAGTGGTTTAGTGGGTGCGAATCTCTATGGGACTCGGATGACTAGATTAGGGGCTTGGAGGACTAGATTAGCCAAAAGTGGCTTGGTGAACCAAGATATATCCTTGTGTGTTGCATTTTTACTTTATCTATTTTCTGTTGTTTGAGTGTGCACCTAGATTTAATAACACTTATCCGCTGCATTATAAAGATAATAATTGATTTAAGGTAAATCGATTATTTGATTATTTAAGTATTAAAAATATTAAATTTTGATTAAATTTTTTATAACTATCCAATTCACCCTCTCTTGGGTAGATTAGTGATCCAACAAATATGTTCTTAAAAAGTCATCCATAAAGGTAAAAATTGTATTTTCCTTTTTATTTTCACTTCTTCATTCTTTGCTCGTCAAGACCACCAGGCCACCCTCTCATTTTCCTCATCCTTCATTCCAACGAAATCAAGACCGCCATACCACCACTTCTTTTTCCTTATTTTCATCATCTCCTCAACTCTCTCCCTTTTCCAGCATTGCTTCCTACTGCGATGTTCTCATCTCTCTTATATTTTTCTTTTTACTCAGGACTTAGAACTTCATGTAGAAATCGATTTTTGTTTGTCAGAGTTTAAAGTCCGATGGTGGTGTTTGGTTGGTTAGTGGCCATCCGTTGGACTATTAATGGTTGGTTGGTGGAGGTCGTTCGTCAATGTGGTGGTGGTTCTTGATGGTTGTCGTCGGTGTTACTTTGAGGAAGAAGATGAAAACAAAACAAAAATATACTTTTGACCCTTACGTTTCAGATAATAGTTAATGATCTTTATTAAATTAGTTAAAGGTTATAAATTTCATTTAACATTAAATGATGTAATAATCTTGACTTTTGCACTTTGACCATTAAAGTTAACGGAATAGGTAACTACTGCACTTAAGTCTGAAGTGCAAGGGTGTAAATTGAAATTTGATCAATGCACAAGAGATCAAAGTATAATTAACCCTTAATAAAAAGATTATTATCTCTTCATATATAATTCAAGGGATGAAAACATTTTTTTTTCAATTGAATGGTTGAAATTTAGTCCATATGTCTACTATTAAGTATCGCTCATTTTATTAACAAAAGATATTATGTGGAGTCCATACCATTTTGATTTATAATATAAATTTATGCAGAAACTTTTAATACACACATATATATACTATATTTTGCTCCCCTGTCTTATTTTCGTCAATATTTATACAACTGTGATTCAAACATAAGTTCAATAATTAGCTATTTTGTTAACTTTAACAGTTAAATTGCAAAGGTCAACCTTAATCTGTTATTTAATGTTAAATGACATTTGTAACCTTCAATTTAAATAAACCACATTCAAGTAATTTTATGGGGATGATTTTGACACTCATTCAAAAGTTTTAGGGTGCCAAATAAAATTTAGGGTTGATTTTATTTATGATACTGATAGTTATGCTGGTGGGTTAACTGGTCTTGTTATTGGTACTGTCTGTGCCACTATTATAACCTCTCTAAATGGTGGTTGTGCCCCGTACTCCTGTTAGATCGAATTGTATTTTACACCTTGTGGTATTTTTGTTACCACTTACACCCCATGTGCTTAAGACTTAAGTGCAACGGTTAAATTTTTCGTTAACTTTAACGGTCAATGGGTAAAAGTCAACTAAAATATGTTAATAAATGTTAAATGAAATTTATATCCTTCAAAGATTTTAATAGGGACCGTTTTTATACTATTCAAAAACTTAGGGAGCAATTGTGTATTTTTTTATGTTATCTTCTTCCTCTTGTTTGGACGACGGAGACGACAACTCTATATCTCCTATGAGTCTCTTTCTTTTTCTCTCCGTCTTTCTCCCTCTCTTCCATCGACTATCGAATACTTAAACATCGTCTCTAGGTGCATTAATTATCTGGCGATAAAGGCCTCCGCCCATCCCAACGTTAAGTTTTTTGGCATTGGCAACCTTGTTTGTGACAAAAACTACCTTGTGGACCATAATCTCCACTGTAGACCGGTGGTATGGCCATACAAGAATGTTTCATTTCTTGGTTTGCCTCTCTACAGACGACTGATACTAGCTTTTGAAGTCGGGAGAATGTAGTCAAATCTTGTGTACTCGTGTTCTATGCCAAGAAATACATTCCCATGATGAGCAATCAATCCAGCTTTAAAAGAACAATTATCCAAGTGAACCGGAATCCTAGATTAAAGGAACAATTATTTAGGTAAACTAGAATCTAAAATCTCCACACTTTCCGAAGTTGATCAGAGGGCGATACTAGAGGAGATTGTGGAGCTTCTCCCCAATCGGAAAGGGGTCACCCCCACTAGATTTTTACTCCAACTTCTTAGAATCACCATGTTTTACAGGCGCACTCATCATGCCGAGACAATTTGGAGAAATGAATTGGGTCACAACTGGGCCAATCTACACTCAAAGATGTTCTGATTCCAAACATTGGTTATTTGATGGAGACTCCAAGGTCTATAATAACATTGATACAATTAAATAATATTATCAAAATATCTTTTATTATTTGATTGTGATCATTACTAGAAACAAGACCGCCTAGGATTGTTTATGGGGCTTATTCCAACAATCTCCCACTAGCACTATAGCCAATCCGGTAAAGTACTTAATATTTCCTTTGGCTAACCGCTATAAATTTAGGGCTTTAATGAGTAGATTTGTCATGTTTGTATGTTGTGTATACTTTTTGATTAGATATATTGATCTTCAATGAATACATGAAAGTGTCGCTCCTGTTGTTTGGATATTGATGATATCTAGGTTCCTCATCCTGATCTATAGCCCCATCATTTTTATAATACCAAGAAATCCTGACTCAATAGTTGGAACCAAATTCGCCAAACGAACTTTCAAATTCTTACACATTTATTAGCTGTATCTGATGCGGCTATGAACTTGGTCTCCATAATAAAAGCTGAAGTTATGGATCTCATCTATAATTTCTCTCACTAACGACCCCACCTATCAAGATATAAGAATATCCTGAAAAGGATTAATAGTAATTCACATCGAATTTGAAATTCAATACCATGAATCTATTAATTCGATATTCTCATTCTACTAATCACATAAATTTATCCTTAGTTTTCTAAAGTGCTTGAGTATTTATTTTTTTTACCATTCAATACTCAGTTTGGATAAAATTTATATTTTCTAGTCAAGTTAAAAGCGTGTCTAATATCAATTCTTAGTACATAGAACAAAATACATGAAACTTCTAATTGCCTAATCATATGGAATCCTACTCATCGTACATTTCTTAACTAGAATCTTTTGAACTCAAGCCATTAATAAACAAATTCCATGATGGACTAGTAAAGATCCTCATTTGCGATGGCCGTATGTATTGAGATTTAGTAATCAAACATCATTTGATCTATCTTATAGATCTTTTTATCTAGTATTAAGTAAACTTTTTCCAAATCTTTGTGGAGAAACTTTATTGAAAATTATACTATAACGACAGATAATATTCAATATTAGAGTATTATCTATAAATTGGAAGTTTTTGTTTATCTATCTTGGTTTACATACTTGGACTATTCCTTATCCTTAACATAGTTAAAATATTTTGACCGCCCTTCTAAAAACGAACGTTCCAAATTAAGAAAACTTTACCTTAGTCCATAAATGAACTTTTGCAACTTGCACACTTCTTGACTTTCATGAAACATGATAAAGTTCTCTAGTTGGTTTATTTAAATATCATCTACAATATTGTTATTGAGATTTTTATATATATCTACTTAGATTTCACAATTTAAGGAGTACAACAATGGCCATTAAAATCTTGATGGTCCTTAGTAACGGCATCAAGGTTTTATGCAACATCAATTTGTTGATTTCATACCACCTTGTTGTCATTAACCTTATTTTGCATATATTCACCTTACCATCTGAACCTAAACTCAGTTACTAGTATATACAACCCATCTATGATTTTATAGTTATTTTCCTTTCATGATGTCCAATATCATCATCTTTGTAACTGATAAGTCTATTACCTCCCATTAAACAAAACTACCCATCATCTTGATTGGCATATCTAATACATCTACCAGATGACGCGGATGTTCCACCATCCATACAAAGAATTTGTGTACCAGGTGTATTTACTATAAAAGGTTCTCGAGAAACTCTCTTGTTGGTTTATAAGGTGTCCAACACCTCGTCCATATCTATCATTCATTAATGTTAAAATCTTTTAAAAACTATTTCTTTTAGACTATAACATTTTGGGGAATAATTTTTGTTTACTTGAATGATAAAAGTGGTGTACCATAGTTTACACACGTATATTTCAAAACAACAATTAAGAGTTCTCGATTCCAACTTGCTAGTTACGAGCTTGACCAATCAAATCTCAATAACTTGAGACTCAGCTTCCACCCACACCATATCTCATACATGTATTTGGAACGAAATTAATAGGAACCTTATTTAGTAAACATGTTACAGTAAAAAACAGAAAGTTTACAAAATGGGTGCACATTGTGACTCATTATATTTCTATCTAACTAGGGTATGATCTTCCTAATTTTATTATATACTTTAAATTTATAATTTATCAAGAGAAGTCTACAGAAAAATATACAATGATCTTTAAACGAACCTAAATGGATAAGTATTTATCTTCTTGATCTAATCATAGAGTTTTAATACCTTTTTATTTATTTTTCTACTTCTAATTTGAATCAAATATTCAAATTTGCATCTTAATAGTTACACCAATGCTTAGTAAAAGTAAGGGTTTTGAAGTTTGAAAAACATCTTGAGCTTCCCAAGCCCATGGGCCCATTCATGTTAGTATGTATCAAGCCCCCTTAGATTTATTTCTTGATCATTTATACTTTTTGACATTCTTTCTAAAAATATGTCTTTTCGAAACTATGAACTTCCAAAGCTCCCTTTCCAATGCTCAATTTAAATGCAATATAAGCACTTTCTATGATATAACCTTTCAGCTATTTGAGAAGAAATGATTTCATCTCTTACTTCTTCTTGGTGAAAGAAGTCTAGTTCAAAATGAGAAATGATAATTTTTCCTTTTTAAAATCATATGGTCATTCCCAATGAATTTAGATGTACAGGAAGAATGACTTCTAAATTAATTATATTTAAGTTTACCAAAAACTGCGAGAATGGGTCCGACATTTCTTGTGGAAATTAATTCACTGCTAGTTTTAGGGTCCTAAGAGATCCCGAATCCTTCAGATCTTGGTTGTGGCGAATCATCCTAGACTGAAGCCCTCCGACAAATGATCTTATCGCCTTTCTACCCAAAATAACTCATTTCAAGGTATTATATCTTGTAGTGCAATTGCGCTTGCCATAGAGAGGCTGTAGACATTCACTATCACGTACAAGTTCAACTGACTTTCATAATGTATCTAAAACTCGTTTACATGATGTTATCTAATAACATCAAGGCCTCTTAATTCTCCCGCTGCTATCAATTAGTTATATGTTTCTTTCCAATATTTGTCCTGTAATAGAACCGGATTATTCTGAACATATACCACCTTTTAGAATCTAAAAGGAATTTTAATTTCCAAAATTAATACGAGAATTTAGGTCTCGTTAAATATAACTTATAAATAACTTTAACACTGGTTTAGTTCATTAATATCTAAATAAGCAAGTAAAATAAAAAATGAACATAAAAGTATTGTAAATTTAATTTTAGATCAAAGGTATTGTATGAATCCAAATGTATTCCCAATAAAATTTTCAAATCCTGCTTGCCTCTGTAGAAACAACTAAATTTCAAATGTTTCGAATGAAAAATTAAATAATCCTTCCAAGTCGATAGTGCCCGCCTGACAGCTAAAGAACTACTGCTCTTGGAGATAGACAACTCTTGCCTCTTACCTTTTGGGTAAGATTCAAGTCATGTTTGGTCTCTAGTGTGATCATAGGCCGCCCCGATAGCTAAGGATGTATCTCCCTAGTTAAGTTACACCCATTACGCATGGTCCAACCTAGTTCTAATGTGCATGTTGCCCAAGAGCTAAGGGAATACACTAGTCTACTCTTTGCATGTTATAAATAAAGTTAAGTTTATTGTAAGCTCGATTTCCAAGACAAGGTACTCGACAACTAAGTTTTGACTTTAGGCTTCAAGTTTAGGTTTATGGAATCCCTGTCTGGACAAATTCCCATGGTGGAAGATCACGACGACGCAAACCTCATATGCTCTCACTTACAACTTATATTTGTTTTGAGGGATATTTATTTAGTCATCATATTTTTATTTATTCAGTTTATTTAACATGAGTCATGTACATATAGCAAAATAAATAAACGCCTCATACACGCATGCTAATTGGGCGAAAATAAAGCATCATAAAATAAATTCTCTCATACACGCAAACAATTGGGATGGAAACATCATGGACTTGTAGTTCAATTATGACTGAGCAACTGGACCAAATCTTTATATTTAATTTAGTTATATAATTAACTAATTAAACTGAAGATGAGTAATCAAATAGGTCTTTTTCTTAGGCGTACAATTTTTTGGCCTCCATTGTTCCATGCTCCAGGTTGGGTTCCTCAGTTTTTCTATCATCATTGGGCTTCCTTTTCATCTTCTTAAAATTATAAATACAAAGAAAAATAATAAAAATAAGGGGATACATTTTGGAGAAAGAAAGAGATATTAAGAAGGAAATCAATAAAATAAAAAGAAAAATGAGACAGAGCATGCAAGCCCTTGAAAAATCCTCAAAAAATTAATTACAATTGTAATTGGAATTAAAAGACCAATCCGCAAAATTACAACCAATCTATAAAACAATCACATAACTCAAATTGTTTTAGTCCATGTTTAATAACTAATAATAATCATTATTTATAAATTATTGTCTAATAATAATTTAAAATAATTAATTAAATATTTAATTTACAAAGTTTTAAGTTTTAATTTTAATTAAGATATCAAATCTAATTTGATAGGATTTTTGAATGATAGTTTTAGAATATATCGAATTTGATACATGAACAATTTAAAATTCAAATTATTTTGCCTTCTCACAAAATCTAATAGAATCACAACATTCGAATTTTTCCAAAATGAAAAACGAACCTCCATGTTGCGAACCATCACCGTGCCGCAGTAGTGGTTTATACGGTAGTATCCCGAAAATTTATATTTTGGAAACTATTATTTTATATAAATTTATTATTTTTGGGTTTGTTTTGTAAATTTATGATATAAATAATATTTGATGATTTTTGGGAATTGAATGTTAATTTTAAATTAACTTTCAAAAAGTTTTGGGACTATTTTGTATACTTTTAAGAATTTTGAGATATAAATTATATATTTTTTTTTTTTAATTTTAAAAGGGACATTAGTATAAACAAATAAATAAATGGTTCAAATGGTTTCCTTCCTAAGGAAGGAAACCAAATTAACCACATAGATGTATATAAGTAATTGAGACAACACGTGTATGCATGGATAGAATGAAAAGTTATGAACTTATAGATATTAATAATACATCAAAGAGAGAGAATGAGCACATAACATGGATATTAACGAAAAAAAAATTGCAGGATGGGATTTTGGGGAATTCTACATATATATACACATAAATATGTTAATAAGCTTTGGAGCGAGAAAAATATTTCGGTTCGGATTTCGGTTTCGGATTTCAAGTAGAATTTCTAACTCTTTTAATATATCTCTCCTTGAATTGTATGATTTATGATATTACTATTGTAATTGTTGTTTTTTATGAAATATTTATGAGTACATATTATGTGAAAATTATGTGAGATATACGTTTATGTGTTTATTTGTTGTATTGATTGGGTACATGTATTAGAGGGGTTAAAATTCTATTGAGCATTGGCTCACAACCCCACAGTTTTGTTCCAGGGTTGATGAAATGGACTAGTGCCAGAAATCATTATAAGGGGATTCAGAGTTATCGTGGAATTTTCGTTCCATTAATTTGCTATTTAAGATTTGTTTGTGTTGTTTGCCAATTGTGGCCATGGTGAAGTATAGGAACATTAAATCTATTTTTTTTTTTTTTTTTTTATCTTTTCCTATAATTTGAGAACAACCTTGTTGGTCCATTATTAAAATGTTTATTATATTTATTATTTACTATTGTAGAATTTACTAGATAATTATAATTATTGCCCTCGTTTTATTTTTATTATTTACCTTGTAGAATTGTAGATATGTTTATTCTCCTTGGGGAGAAACCGCATGGTGGCCTTAGGAAATCGGGCCATTACATATACTACCACGGGTAAGTTGCCTTGACATCGGAGCATCGTGACAGTGCGCTATGTTGCAACAATGTTGGAACCAGCCCATAAGGATGGGAGTCTCTGTGGATGTTGCCACACTGTAGCAACACCGCTGTCACTGTTGTCCAACTCTTTTGCCTCCCACTTGAGTCGTGGTTTTAACTGCAACACTATTCTCTCAATTTTTCTAATTTCTAATTTTTCAAGTATTTTCAAAAATATTTTTTGTAAAATTAATTTAAAAAAACTCTTTCAGATTTACACGAAATCGATATATCATCAATATTTCTACGATCCAACAATTCATAAAATATAATCAAAAATGGTTTTAAGTTAATTACAAAGGTAGCCTTAATAACACTAGAAGGGATTAGGTATTACAAACATTAGATTTACGTAACAAAATATAAAAAAATTAAATCACATTTAATATCCAATTCCTCTAAGACAGATCTAAATGTATTAACATTAAAAAAATAGACAGATAATACTAAATCATAATTAATACATAAGTTACCTCTTTTGATACTTCACTCTCAAAGCTGGTAGTTTCCAAGGCATGATCTGAGTAAACTATTCCAAGAGCGTCTGAACACGATCAAGAATTGGCAAGGGAGATCGATTCTCTTCTAAGTAACACAAATATATTACCACTATAAGAAAAACGGGCTTTAGCGGCAATTTTAATAGCCGCTAAAAACTCAATTTTTAGCTGTTAAAAATTTTAGCGGCAATTCATACAACTGCCATTAATACTGCAGTCGTTATAGGTTATAGTGACTAATTTATAATTGCCACTAAAAATAAAAGATTTACAGGCTATTTAAATTTCGTATAGCCTCAAATTTTGAATGCCACTAAAAATATTAAATATTTATTTTTATATTTAGTGAAAAATAGCAATTTAGCCTCTAAATAGATAAGATATTTAGCAACTAATTTAGATTTCATATAGTGACAAATTTAAATGTCGTTTTTTTTTTAATATTTAGTGGCAATTAACAATTAGGCGGTAAATCTTTTGCATTGTCTACTGTATTTTTGTATACCAACAATTTTAAATGCCACTACAAATTACTGTTAATGTTTATTTTTACTTTTAGTAACAAATAATAATTTAATCATTAAATGTTTCAAGAAAATCTCAATGAAATAAGACGAACTTTAGTAATTACCAACAAAAATACGAATGAGAATGCAAATAATTAAGGACATAAATTTGATATCCCCAACCAATACCAAAAAAATACATCAATAAAATAATACTAATAAATTCAAATCCTAATTTAACATAAATCAATAATATAATTCCAAGACTCTATAGTAGTTCTGATTTGAATGTAGGTGGTAGTAAGATTAAAATTAGTAGGTAGAATACAAAAAACGAAATCTCACTGACACAATTAAAATGGAGTTGGCCGAAAATCCAAAGGGATGGTTGATTCTATCAAGGTGGACAGACATATTGGTCTTTGTCACCTTAGAAAGTATGCCTAGGGTTTCAAAACCCTAGGCCCTTTCTTTTCTCTATTTGCACTTTGACTCTTGAACTTCTTAAGTTCAATATTACTACCCGTCCTTTTTTCAAGGATTTTCTGTTGTTCTCTCCTTCCAACACTACGTTATAATACTTGGGTTTGTATGTGTTATATATTATAATTTATTTAGTTTATATATAATAATTTTCTTTTTAGTAATTGGATGGGCGGGCTCAAGTCCTACAATAAAGCCAATGGGCTGGGTGGACTGAGAGGGCCTTTGGGCCCATTAACACCCCTACTAAGAGGGATATATTCTTCTTTGCATACTTGTATAATCACATGTATGTCCTACTATACTCAATAAATATATTTGAAATCTAGTGGTTAGAGAACAACATTTAGTATGATCAAAGTATAGCAATGCACACATGTAATATACAATAGCTCAAGTCAGAATATTACAAATACTATCACAACTCAGATGTTCTATTTTGATGTTGATCAAAGCTACCATGTAAGATATCAAGAATGATCATGTTAGGTCCATTACTACACTAGTAGACGCCCTTGTGGTTGTTCTAGTAACTCATGCTAATGATTTGAGACTTTCCATTCTTAAAGAGAAAATCACGGAACAGGCTAGCCTATATTGTTGAAAATAATTCTTACCAATTCAATATCGACTAGGAACAATTTATTATATCAAGTTACCAAATGCCTTCAGTCTCAGCATTTTAATCATATTAAATAGGCATGGTACTTCAACTTAATATTCAAAGTCTACAATAACATTGGTACAAGTAAATAATAATATCAAAAAATCTTTTATCATTTACTTGAGATTATTAGAAACAAGCCCACCTAGGATTGTTTATAGGGCTTATTCCCAACACCCTTATGGTTAAACTGAATTGTACTTTGAATCTCTGTGTTATTTTCGTCAGCACTTACACCTCCTGTACTTCAGATGTAACTGTAGTGATTAACAATTTAACAGAATTAAGGGTAATTGTATTATTTCACTTAAAAAATTAGGGTAATTGTTTTTATTTCCCTTCAAATAATTTAATAAAATTTATTATAAAGTTGTCCAAAAGTTTTAAGGTTCAAAGTATAATTTTTCTTTTATTCCCACTCTCTTCTTCCTCTCCAGCGACCCCCCTACCTGTTCCTCTCACGGAAAACAACACCACCAGCCCCACCACCGACTCTATCTCTATCACACATAACACATACATATATATAAAAAGAAATAGCTCAAAAGCTTCGATCCTTGCTCGGATTTGTTAGATCCATGCTTGGATCTATGGATTCGTTCTAGATCTAAAGCTTGGATCTATTTATGTGTGTGTGCATGATGGAGAGAGAGAGAGAGAGAGAGAGAGAGAGAGAGAAAATATATATAAGAGAAGAAGATGAAGATTTGCGGTGGTGGTGGTACGGTGTGGTTGGTTGATGGTGGCTGTTGAAGGTGTGCGGTAGTTGGTCATGGTAAATGGTGAAGGAAGAAGATGAAGATGAAGTTCAAGATAGGGAAAAAAAAAAAACTCTATTGACCCTTTAGTTTTGAAATAGTGTTAAAATAATCCATATTGAAATCTTTGAAGAGTATAAATGTCATTTAACATCAACTAACAGATTTTCATTGACTTTAACCATTTGATAGTTAAAGTAATAGAATGCTTAACCATTGCAATTAAATCTTAAGCATAAGTGGTGTAAATACTGATGAAAATAATAAGGGTACGAAGTGCAATTTTGTCTAACCATAGGGATACAAAATATAATTAACCCTAAATAAAATAACATATTAAGATATATAGAAATCCAATTGGCCTAATTCACTCTCAAAATACGCTTTCAAAGACGTGGATTGTCCTAGATTTTATATATAGCTCAGAATGAGGTAACACAACTGATGTGGGATCCAACATGATATGGTGTAACAATCTATCCAATCCTATTAAGAATAGGAAATGTTGATTGTTACCAAATTCGAACCATAAGGCAATAATTAATCTTGGATCTCCTATAAGTATATCAATCTTTGGATTTCTAACCTCTCAATAACTAGTTTTCTCTATTTCAGTAATAATTTAAGTATTTAACTGTTAAAAAAGTTACGGTTGTTCGATCCCTTGACACAATTTTACTTTTACCAAAAATCAATAATCTCTAGGTTGTCGATCCACTCCTCAACATCATCAATTTAGACTAACAATTTATTACCACCACATCATTTGTGTTGTAATTTGTTGCGTTTCAACATTTGTTTAGGGGTGCCAACAATTACTTTTGTTTTCTATCACCTTTTTGTGTGGATGAATTATATCTAATGAAGATGGTCCTAACATCATAACATGTGTAAGGCCTTGTTTGCCGCCTGCCATGCCAACTCTTCCAACACTAGTGCTTGGATTTTCTGTTGTTCTCTCCTTCCCAATTCCCCTATAAATAATCTCTTTTCTCCCATGGACTTTAATATTAATCCTCTCACTCTAATTGGGATTTGAAGAATATGTTGATAGGGAGAGCACTAAGCAGTTTAGAGAGAGGAGAGAGAAAAAGAGAACACCTCACCTCTGGCCAGTTTACTCAATGTAAGTGATTTTTCTTTATGTTTTTGTTTTTAATAAAGGTGTCATATTTTCTTTTTAATATTTTTTTTTGGTTAAATTACACCCAACATTTTGTTTTCAATCATCATATATTGATGAAAAATTCATAAATATAGGCCAAAGGGTCTAATCTCAAATTAGGACTAATACCTTTTTGGCAATATTATGAGGAGATATTGGTCAAAAAAATTCTATGATGTGATGTACTGTTGTTAAAAAAAATGTACTGCAGAGTAGGGATGGTCATGGGTCCGGAGGCCTGATCGGCCCGCCTAACCCGGCCCTATTGTTTTAGGGATTGGACTTGGTGTTTGAGCCCATGGGCCGGGTTAGGGCTTAAAGACTAAGGCCCATTCATTTTTAGGGCCGGGCTAGTGCTTGATCATTTTTGTTTAGGGCCGGCCCGGCCCGGCCTGAACTTTTTTAAAATATAAAATATATATATATATATATATATATATATATATATATATATATATAGAGAGAGAGAGAGAGAGAGAGAGAGAGAGAGAGAGAGTTGAGGGACCATTTTGTAATTTTTTATTTCAGCTAGATAATTTAGCAAACTCTAATTTCATTCCTCTCCATAGAGAGAGAGAGTTGAGGGGCCATTTTGTAATTTTAGTATTTAGTTTTTAAATTTTTAAAAAAAAATATAGGGCCGGGTTAGGGTCGAGCCTGAGTTTAATTTTTTTTTGTAGGGCCGGGTTTGGGTATGAAATTAGGGCCCAATCATAGGGTCGGGTAAGGTTAGGGTCTAACATTTTTGTGTAATACCCAGTAAAAAACCGGCCCGATCCCGACTTGGCTCGGCCCATGACCATCCCTAGTGCAGAGTGGCAACAAGTTTCAACCATATGCTACCAAGTCTACTTTATTTATTTATTTTTTGAGGGGTTGTTATTATAGACGAATTTTCAAAACTTGGTCAGGCTTAAATTGCACTAACAAATTCAAAACAATTTGATTTATTTCAGGATCAAATGGAGCAAATGACATCATACATAACGTTCTGCCTGGCTCCCTGGATGCCATCTAAGGAAAGTATGTCATATGGTTTTGACCCTCTTCATAGTTGGCATCAGAGGAGTCAGGCAGACCCATCAACTTTGATGTCATAAAGAGCTTTATGTGTTCAATGTGTTGATTAATTATTATTTTAATAATTTATGGTATTTACAATTTTGAGAGTAGATTTTCTACCTTCAAAAAAATTATAAATAAGTCCACTCGTTAAACACATAAATATTTGTAATGAAGACATCGATGACAGAAAAATCACGAATTCAGGTTAGTTCAATTTTTTTTTTTTTTTTTTATTTATTTTAATATGTTGCCTTATCGGGAGTAAGTTCTACACAAAAAATAAATAAATAAGTTATATATTGATGCATGATTGTATTTAGGGCTAATTACACTTTATCCCCTTGATTTGGCCAAATTGCATTTACCCCTGTGGTTTAAAAATCGTCACTTATCCTTCTTGTGGTCAGGGAGTAAGTGGTTAGAAAATCTGACCACAGGGGGGATAAGTAGCGATTTCTAAATCACAGGAAGGTAAAGTATAATTTGGCCAAATCACAGGGAGATAAAATGTAATTAACCCTTGTATTTATTTTGCATAAAATGTGATGTATTTATTAGTTGTATATATTATCTAAAATTTAATCAGACAAATTTAATTAGGTCAATTTGATAAAAATACCTTTTTGTGTTTTTTCTTGTATAATGGATATAAATTATATAAAAAAAAATTGGATCACCTTGACCCAACTCATCAAGTTATTAGGCTAATAGGCATAAGAGCATGATGTTGGGCCTATAGGCCGAATATGTCCTCATTTGAATGAGAATATTAAAATTAGGATTTCACATGGACCACAAAAGTTCAATTGTTTACTAAATTAGTATTGTAATTGAGTATTGGCCCACAAAATAAAATTAAATTATTGTCATCCTATTTTTCCAAAACAAAAGTACGTAAAAATAAATAAATAATTTTATTTATTTATTTATTTATTTTTTAATTTAGTTATTGTTTTATGCGTTAAATTATTAACACATATATCCTTTAATATATATATTTTTTTATTTTCTCCATGTTCTTTTTCCTCCTCCTCCGGCGAGTAACCACCATTGGCTCCGACACCAGATTTTCTCTCTTCGCTCCCACCTTAAGCCCCCTACCCTACCAGATCCCACCCCCCAACCCCCTTCCCCACCGACTTGATCTGCACAATTTGGCTGACACATATCTATGAGAGAAGAAGGAAGAGAGGTGCAAAAGAAGAAGAAGAAGAAGAAGAAGAGAGAAAAGAAGAGGAAGAAGAATAGAAGAGAGGCAATCTAGTTCCAACTTGATTTTCAATGGTGAGACATTATTTAGAGTTTCGTTGCAATCACTGAGGGTACGTTTGGTTAGAAGGATGGAAAAGAGAAATGAAAAGAAAAATAAGAGGATAATATTTTTATTCATTATGAATGGAAAAATATACTTCCTAGTATTGTTTAGTTAGGAACGAAAAATGAAAGGAGGGAAAATAATTCATTTTAATGTAATTTACTATTTTACCCTCATATTACTAAAATAAATTAAAAATTCTATTATCAACAATAGAATTTCAATTTTACTCACTCATTCTCCCCATTTTTCTTCCAAATTTGTGCGAAAACTTTTGCTTCGAAAATTGTGCATTTTTCTTCCTATTTTTTTTCTTTCCGTTTTTCATCCATATCAAATAATATTTTTTTCCATCCTCTTTTCCTATTAATTTTCTGATCCATCTTTTTTCCACCCTAACCAAACACACCCTGATACAAAGAAGCCAGGAATCGATGTGTTGGAGGATTGTGTGAGCGGATGGTCTTTTATGTTTTCTTAGGGTTTTCGGTGGTTGTTTTCGTCAAATGGGCATGGGTTCACTTTCCTTCATGGATAATGTTGATCCCGTGATTTTGATAGAAATTTAAGTGTTGATATTTTATGTGGAACTAATGAATTTGTTAAGTGTTTTAGTTTAAAAGAGTTCCATTCAAGATCAAATCATAAAGAATTTATGAAAGATGCAGAGACGATAAAATTGTTGAAGATACTAAGAGACTTTCAAAGAGTTGGACATTAAAAGACTGAATATTTTGAAAAATCTAGATGAAAACAACTCAAGTTAGTTTTTACTCTTAATTTATCCCGATTAGGATCACACACGGTACAAAATGAATTTATATTTACATATGTTTTTAATAGGATCCTAATTAGTTAACATATTTGATCCAATGTGAAATTGAAGAAAAAATATTGACCTAAAAAAAATTAGTGTTTAAAATTGATTAATAAGTGTTAATTAAGTTAACCAAGAAAAGAAATCGGTTAAAGGGAAAAAAACATCGAAAATTGGAGTTAAAATTAATTAAGGAAGACATAATTCCAGCAATGATTGGTCAATTTTCCTGGAGGATCAGTCAATTGATAAGTTTATGCTGGAAAATGGAGAAGTCTCTGGATCGATCGGTTAACCGACCGAGGAGAGATCGGTCGACCTATGGCTGATACATAGACTCTCTAAATCGATCAGTCGACAGATCATGAATGATTGGTCGACTGACTATGGCCGAGAAATGGTTTGGGGAGCATCCTGAATGTATCGGTCAACCGATACATGGAGGATCGATCGACTGACTGGCAAGTAATTTTGGCTTGGGATACAACCTGAATCGATAAGTTGACTTATGGAGTTTGGTTGGTCAACCGATAGGTCTGTTTCAAGATTTGAGGATTTCGAATATTTGATCAAAAAGTAGTTGTTACTAACCGTTTTTTGATTGAAATCTGAGTGATATTTTAGGGATTTGAATATATTATAGATATAACATTGTTATTTAAATATCCCTATAGATATGGTACACATATTTAATGTGTTTCTCAAATTGGTTCATTTAATACTTCCTATCTTTATAATTTGAGATTGAGAAATATTTGAGGACTAAATTGAATAATTTAAAAGTTATAATTAAGTGAATTGAATCAGAATTAAAAGGTATTGATATTGGGATCTATATGTGTATTTAATTATCATAATTTGTGGGAACTAGCCATTAGAGAGTCTGTTTCAAAACTGTTTAATTAGACTTGTTTTTTTTTTTTTTAGAGATAATCAATTATTCAATCATGAACTATTCAGTTCCTGAGCTTTCTAGGATTATCATTTGGATATAGGGATGGTTATAGGCCCGGAGGCCCGATCGGCCCGCCCAGCCCGACCCTATTTGTTTAGGACTTGGGCTTGGTGTTTAAGCCCATGGGCCGGGCTAGAGCCTAAAAACTAAGACCCATTCATTTTTAGGGCCGGGTTAGGGCTTGATCATTTTTGTTTAGGGCCGGGCCGGGCCAGCCCGAACTTTTTTAAAATATATATATATATATATATATATATATATATATATATAGAGAGAGAGAGAGAGAGAGAGAGAGAGAAATAGTTGAGGGACCATTTTGTAATTTTCGATTTCAGCTAGATAATTTAGCAAACTCTAATTTCATTCCTCTCCATAAAGAGAGAGTTGAGGGGCCATTTTGTAATTTTAGTATTTAGTTTTTAAATTTAAAAAAAGAATATAGGGTCGGGCTAGGGCCGAGCCTGGGCTTAATTTTTTTTTGTAGGGCCGGGTTTGGGTATGAAATTAGGGCCCGATCATAGGGCGGGGCCGGGCTAGGGCCTAATATTTTTGTGTAATACCCTAGTCAAAACCCGCCCCGGCCCATGACCATCCCTATTTGGATATTAGACTGAGATATTATTGTAAGATCGTATTGGTGTTAGAATTTTTGAATTAAAGCACTAATTCATTTGATGTCACCGATCTGAGTTGTCTAGTGAT
The DNA here is from genome assembly GCA_016647705.1 of Eucommia ulmoides. Classification (NCBI taxonomy): domain Eukaryota; kingdom Viridiplantae; phylum Streptophyta; class Magnoliopsida; order Garryales; family Eucommiaceae; genus Eucommia; species Eucommia ulmoides. Next base: position 10,908,518 of record CM028328.1, read on the forward strand.
CTGAGTTGCATTCTTTCGGTGTTTCTATGGTGAGATCATTCCAAGTTTATTTTTTTGTTAAGTTTATTATTATTCTTGATTTCTTGGTAATTCGATTTTGTGAAATCGTTTTTGAACGTTAAAAGTATAAAAAGTATTTTAAAACGATTTCTTGTGAAAATCTGATTATGTGCTAAATTGTGTACTACCCGCTTATTTTTAGAATTAGATTTTGAAATTATCACTTTATTTCTATCACTAGTATTTATCGGGACATTAATTAAGTTTAAATTAATTTGAGGTAGTAGAAACTCCGAATGGAAAAAGACTTATCAATTTATGTAATTGGTGAGTTGTGTGCGGATTAGATATTTTTGAGAATATCTAATTAGGGGTAACTGGGTTTCAATCTCTTCCTGTAAAGATATTGGGGTTTGATTTTTTCCTAAAGTATAAAAAGAATAAGTTACTCTTTTCATGTGAAATGAGATAGGGGTAATTCTTCTTGATTAGAATTGAAATTGAGTGAATTTGTAACGGCTCAATTCTTACCGATGAAAATGATACTTGGAGTGCTTGTGAGGTTTTATTCTTAGCCTAAGGAATAAAATAATTAGGTTTGATCCTTAGCCTGTGAAAGGATTATGTTAGTATTGAGCTTGAAAAGATAAGGTTATTTCGGCGCCTGGAAAAAGGATTAGGTGGTAATTCCTCCGGAATAATATTAGGTTAGTCTTGAGCCTGATAAAAAGATAGGATTATTCTTGAGCCTGGGAAAACGAAATTGTAAAGGTTGATTCGAAGCCTGTGAAAAAAATCATTGTGTAAATGTTTGGTTCCTACTTGTTTAAATGAATCTTAATGGTTTAGTGAATGCGACTTTCCGTGGGGCTCAAAAGACTGGATTAGCCAAGAGTAGTTTGGTGAATCAGTATACATCGTGGTGCGCTGCATTCTTATTTTATTATTTTATATTATTTGGGTGTGCACCTAGTTTATATAGCATTTATCCGCTGTTATAAAAAGATAATAATAAATTTAGGATAAAATTAATTATTTGAATTTTCAAAGTGTTATAAGTTGATAATTTGATTTAAATTTCATAACTACTCAATTCAACCATCTTCTTGGATAGATCACTTGACTAACAATTGACATCAGAGCTGGTTTTAGCTCAATCAAGCATAACATCCTAGCTAAATCGGTCACGTGCACACACTATGGATGATATTTGTTTTTTGTATTCTCTCTTGATGGTGATAGATCTCTATATAATAATGCGATGTATGATTTTTGTGGTATTAGTGGTAGTGATGGAGATGATGATAATGAAAATGTCCATATTGTTATGAAAAAATTACTTTCCTTCACACTACATTTTTCTAAAGAGAGCCTGAGTTTAAAAAGAAAATTTGATTCTTTTGAAAATGGAGGAAAAAGTGTTCAAAAATCTAACGTGCATTTAGATGATTATTGTGGTACAAAAGAGTTTTCGGACGTTGTTTTTGAAATTAATAATTTTCTCTCTAAAATGGATTCTCTTAAAAAGTAAAACATAGTTTTAAAAAATAATATTGACTTGATTTCTAAGAAAATGTTAGATCTTGATTCAAAAATTGATTTACTTAAGAAGAATTTTGAAAAATCAAAATCCGACCTCAAGTCTGTTTCAAAAACTTCTGGAAATAATTTTTCTAGGTAAAATGGATATGTTTCATCATCTTATCCTTCATCACAATCCAGTGATAGTTATATTGCTATTGTTAGAAATGATTCATGTTTTACATCTCCTGTTGTCTATGATAATCGATTAAATTTGAGATGTTATTATTACAATAGGGTTGGACATTTTAAAATATCATGCCTATTCAAGAACCCTAAGTTTATATATAATAAGGACGGGTCTAAAATGAAATGGATACCGAAGAAAACTGTTCAAATGTCTTGTGCAAAATTACATAATATCGGAAGTGGACCTGAAGGAACAAACAAAGAGGTAATATCAAAGCCAAGTCAGGAAGTTACCAAAGATTCACTGGCAACGCGTGCAAAGCGAAAAAATTTATCAAAACCAAGAGGTGAAGTTGTAAAAAATCTATAAGAGACATGCGCAAAAAAAAAAAAAAGATATACCAAAACTAAGATGGGATATTACCAGGAAGCCACAAGTGATATGTGTAAATAGAAGTATTAGTAAATCAAATGGCACTAAACAAAGGTTGAGAGGATACAAACAGGCTAAGAAAAATAGTGCATCCAAATCAATCATCGATACAAATTAGGTAAAAAGTAAAGTTGTCTTGGAAAATATTTAAGGTACTCCTAACCTTCTGCATTTTAAATTCATTAAATTTGTTAAAGATGGAGGTGTCTGACTTACCAAATAGGTAAGTTGGTAATGATTTCTAAGATCTGTTTTAAATAATGTGCTTATTTGTTGTCTTAGAAATAGGGCATGGTAATTCTATGAATCACATTTAGTTAAGGTGTGTATTAACATATTTTTATGTGTTTATATTAAGTAGTGATCATATGTTTGAAAAACATGTTACGTGATTTGAAAAATGAATTAAGTGTTTGAGCTTGCACTAAGTAGTGTTAATGAATTGTTGCATATGCATTTTTAGTAAGATTATTGGTATAATGTGCTGTTATTCATTTTATATACTTTTATACAAATAAGTTGAATTGGGTTGATATTTTATACATCTTGATTTATTAAAATACATGATAACGTATATTAAGGAGAATTAAATGATAAAGAATGATTTATTTAATTTGGATTATTCATGATCTTGATTATATGCTTACATGAAATTTTATTATTAACTAATACCGATTTATTAATTCAACATGAGTTATCTTTTGTATCACATATTTGATAAAATCAGTTTTAGGATGATTTTATTTGACTGGCACATCAAATGAAATTAAGCAGATCATGGTTGATATCTTTTTATGAAGTTGTGATAATTTATTTTTGATACCATATATATATATATATATATATATATGAACATATAACATATCAATCTGTGCTTAATGTTTTAACGTGATATTTTTATGTTATTCTATATGAGATCCTCTAAAAGTCATGTTTAAAAATATGTGAAACATCTTGCATCAATTTATGATTTATTTATCATTGAGTTATTTGTTAATCTGCATGATCTCTGAATATATAGCATGATATTGGTGTTTATGGATTTTCTTTTAATTATTAGGTATCTAGTTTTTATCTAATATCTCCTGTTTTTATTAATGATTATTGTTCAAAAAGGGAGCTGAAATTTTTATGATATAAATATGCATTTATCCATATTTAAAGTATGCATTAGATCTATATTGATTGATCATAAGTTATCATTGAGATATGTTTCCTATTCTAGTGCATTAAAGATTACATGGCTTGATTATATCTAATAGGAAGACATTATTTGGTATCATGAGAAAGGCATGTTGATTTGACTAAAAGTATATGATTTCATGCTACATGTTGAAATATTTTGATTGCCTCAGGTTTATTCTGCTAAGTATGAATTTGGTTGTTTACAATTGTGTTATGCTTTAATCGAAAAAAGATGATATTAAATATTTTGATACTTTCGATCAGTTTATTGATATACTCACTAAACCTCTACTGGAAGATTAAAGTTCATGAAAATTATCCGAGGTTTAGGAATGGTTAGGCACAATGATGTATGCTTAGAGTGATATTTTTGGTTCTCCTTTTTCTACTTTTTAAGATGACGAAGGAAGAGAATTAGTTGATATTTTGTTGAATATCTTTATTGAATTAAAGAGATTGATAAATTGAGATATAAAGGGAAAACCATGTTTGCGCTTAAAACGAGTTAGTTAATGTTTAGGATTTGTTCACTTAAACATTGCACTAATATAGTGAGAGAACTTTATTGATATGATCATGTTACTTTATTGAATATTTTAATTGTTTGATCATATTTTATACTTCGTTGAAAATCTGATGAGTTTATTATATTATCTTCATGATTGTACTTTAACAAGTTAAAGAACCTATTATCAGATTTAGAGGGAGCGTGGTTACATTATTATTTTGAATAAAATATCAAAGTTAATTGTCATCATCAAAAAGGACAAGATTATTGATCCCGAGATTTTAATAGACAATTAAGTGTTGATATTTTTTTATGGAACTAACAGATTTGTCAAATGTTTTAGTTTAAAAGAGTTCAAATCATGAAGAATTTATGAAGGATGCAGAGACGATAAATTTTTTGAAGATGCTAAGGATGCTAAGAGACTTTCAAAGAGTTGGACATTAAGATACTGGGATTTTGAAGAACCTAGGTAAAAACAACTTAGATTAATTTTTACTCTTAATGTATGTAAAACCTAAATTGTAGAACGTACGTCATAAATAATTGCATTATAGAGCATTAGAAAATTTTAGGGTAAAAATTTTATTGATTAAAATTCAAATCAAAAGTTGGGGGTCGAATTGAAAATTTAGAAACATAAAAATTTAAACTGGAGATTTAAATTGACAATTGAAAATCAAAAAGTAAAAATATTAAGGGTAAAATTATAATTTTTGAAACTTTTAAAAATTGAAATTTATTGAAATTAAGATCTTAAAGAAATTGGGGGGAGAAAAGTGCAATTAAACTATATTTTTTTTAAATATACATATATATATAAACGCTGTGTGTGTGTGTGTGACGGATGATCAAATTGGCCGAAAGGAGAGCGATCGTGGGGCGACGTGGTGTGCTTAGAATCAGATTAATCCACTTAATTCATGCAATATATATATATATATATATATATATATATATATATATATATATATATATATATATATATATATATATATATATATATATATATATACGCATGCATGTAGTTCATCGTGGAAGATCAAATCTGAAAGTTTAGAAAAAAAATCTAGAGAGAGAGAGAGAGGACCGGAGGAGGACGGGGCTGTCGGAGTTCCGTGATCGGTATTTCTCCGGTGAGCAGTGCGTGTGTCTCGTGGATACATGTGTGTGTTTCTGTGGCTGCTACTGTGTGCCTCTGCTTTAAATCAATCGTGTGGGTTTTCTAATTGTTTACTCGGCGGCCGTGGGGGTAAGATCGTCAACGGTGTGATCCTTGCCGTCCATCGTTGTCGTCTGGTGAGTAATTGTGCTTATTTGTCTCTGATTATTTTCGTAGGTGTGGGCATGCATGTGTGTTGTTCCATCGTCGATCTGGTGGTTCCGCTGGTGTGTGTGTGTGTAACAGTATAGGTGGGTTATCCGTTCAGTCTGACAATATCGTTGACGTTGTGTGTGTGTGTGTACTTTGCTTGATGACTATATGTGTGCATACTGTTTCTGCGATGGGTATTCTGTCCATGGTGTTTGTGGGTTGTGTGTGTATGACGCCGACGGTTGCAGCGTGTGTGTGTGGGTGTGAGCTCGATAATCTTGTGGGTGTGTGTGTTCGGCTGTGGGGCGGCCGATGGTAGTTGTTGTTCGGTAGTGGCTGGTGTACAGGGTCAGCGGTGAGGGTCGGCTGAGAGTGGGAGGTCGCCGGTGGACGGTAGTAGAAGAGAGAGAGAGGGTAGCTCTGAAACGGGAGCAGGAAGCAGAGTAGAGGCGAAAAAGGAAGAGAGAGAGGGAGAATCCGTTGGGGGTGGGATCGCCGTGGAGTTTTACCGGCGTGCGTGGGCCGTCGGTGATCACGTGGGTCTGTGGCGTGGTCGGAGCAGTGGCCGGCGGCGAGTCCCAGAACCCGGAGAATAGAAATGGAAAAAACAAATAGAAAAAGAAAGAAGAAAGAAGAAAAAAAAAAACGTAGGAAAGGGGAATTACACAAATAACCCCGATAAAATTCAAATCCATCTTGCAGCTCGTGAACGATTCGGAATGGATATCGTTTTTCGTTAAATTTATTTTAGTTTTGTTAAATTCAATTCTAGCATAAAAATTTTTGTAATCGGAATAGTAAATTTGGGATCGTTCATATTACAAGATTTTTATGCAACAATTAACTGAATGAAATTATCAGAATAATAATAATTTTCATAAATAAAATATGAGGAATGGAAGTATGCGGAACTTAGGGCCTGCATTACATGATTAGGTGATTTTATATAAAATATTAATATAGGCTCTGTCATTATTAGGTTCGCAGGCAAGGGCATCCAGTTAGAGTGCGATCAGTGTCTGTTTTGCAAAACAGATATCGAGGTGAGTGTACTGTCTTCTTGCAAAATTAATTGTATACATATCTATGATGAAAAATGGTTGTATTTAAATTAGATGCTTTTAAAAATTATGTGGTGATTGGACGATGTTGATTAGACGATATTATTGAGTGATGTGATCCGCTTCGGCGGAGTGATGTTTATCTGCCTTAGCGGAGTGATGTTATTCGCTTTGGCGGAGTAATATTTATCTATTTCGGCAGAATGATGTTAGATGTTTATACTGCGCAGTGATTATCCGCTTCGGCAGAGTGATGAGTGTTCGTAGGAAGGCATATCCTACGGATGATACGGTACCGTTGCAACTCCTGATCGTGAGATTAAAACGATCGCAATGGCTAGCCAATGTGTGTTGTGGTGGAGTGGTGTGTTTGGGATGTGTGTTTGGGTTGTGTGTTTGAGATGTGGTGTTTTACTCATATTGGGTGATTTTGTATTTATTATGATGATTGATATGATTTTATACTAGATGGATTTGGATGGAATTTATCTATATCGCTTTATTTTCACTGCTTATATACTTATGGGCGATCTATATTTAATTGTGGTAATATTTAGAATGTATTATTATTTTTTTAAAAAAAATATTTTACTAAGAAGGCAGTACACTCGCAGGTACAACAACTAGGAGTCGGTCCCCTACTGGCACTAGGTAGAGTTCGGCGATGGTGTAGTATGGAAATATTTTGGGGAAGAGCTGTCTGAGGCGAACCTGTGAGTGTTTCATTGTTGTTATACTTTTGTTGTTATTATAATTCAGGGACAGATGTGTCTCTAGTTAGAGATGTTGTATATGATCAGTAAAAAAAAAATGGTTGTTTATTTTTTGTATGCACTTTGTGGTTTACTAATGGGTTTAACATTAAGATGAGGTCGTGTCGACGTCACGCCGGCCCCACGGTAACGGGTGTCCAGGATGAAGTGTGACAATTTTGGTATCAGAGCCTAGGTTATAGGTTCTATAGACTTGTCAATTGTCGTGGCCGTAGAGGACCATGAGATAGGAGACGTGCTAGCTGTCTAGTCGGTAGGGGACCTTACGATAAGGTGTCAGTGGGTGATTTTGGTACTCGCGTAGTAGATAATTCACATATTTTAATTACTATCATTTTTCTGGTTGGCCTAGTTGGTTGGTTGTTGAGTTAAATTTTATTGCAGATAATAGGTATGGAGAGTGGGAGCAAAAGTCTTGGGAGTATAAAACCTCCGGGGCAAGCGGAACCCTAGGAATAGGGTGATAGGTTGCAAGGGAGTTTAGATGCGGTTGAAAGAATTTTGTAGGCTGCTGCCCAGTTGACGAAGCAGTAAGCTAGGATTATGGAAAGTCAAAGGGCCCAAAGTGATATTGCCACATCTCAAGCGGTACGATTGAAGAGGTTCAAGGAGTTAGACACTCCGGCTTTCACCGGGATGGCGGGTCTAGCTGATACGGAGAATTGGATCAGAGGCGTGGGTCACATATTCGAGACGATGGGGATTGTCGACGATAGTCGAGTTCCCCTTGCCACTTTTTAGTTGAGGGAGGAAGCCGAGCATTGGTGGGAAGAAATGAAAAGGCTGATTACGGGTTCTGGATAAGAGATTACATGGGACCGTTTCGTTGCCACGTTTAATGAAAAATACTTTCCCAAGTCTTATCGATTTCAGATGGATGAAGAATTTATAGTTCTGAAGCAGAGAAAGATGACTGTTCAGCAGTACGAAGTCAAATTTGATGTTTTATCCCATTTTGCCCTTGATCTGGTAAAAACGGAAGAGGCAAAATGCAGACGTTTTCAGAAGGGACTTCAGTTAGAGATTCGTTCCAGGTTGACAAGCAAGCAGATTAAGAATTATGTAGAGTTGGTGAATACGAAAAAACTATTGGAGAGGGATGTACAGGAAGCCACTGAGAGTCGAGAGCAGTACAAAAAGAACAGATTTGAGTTGCCTAGCAGATTTACGGGTGGCACTTCATGGGGGACGGTATCTTGACTGCCAATTACTCGGGTCTCATCGTTTGGCCAATCCGTCGGGAGCCGTGGTCCCCAGCAATCATACCTTAGGCAACAACAAAGTGCATTGGAAGCTAGTGTTGGTCCGCAGAGGCAGGAGAGGAATCTGTCGTCGAGTCGGGCTGGGGAAGTTAAATGTTATCACTGTGGAGCTACGGGTCACTTTGCCAGAGACTGTCCTGTGAGAGTCTCGATATGTTTTCACTGTCATGTGCCAGGTCATAAATCTACAAATTGTCCGAAACTTGCTTCTACATTTGTACCTCCGGCGAGCAGTATGGGTAGTACGGGTCCTAGTACTGGCCAGGGGCTTGGTTGAGGATCGGCTAGTAGACCTCCAACGCGAGGGAGTATTTTTGCTACTACTCGATAGGATGCTCAAGCTACTCCCGATGTGGTCACGGGTATCATATCTTTATATGCTAAAGATGCTCGTGTACTTATTGATCCTGGTTTTACGCATTCTTTTGTTTCGGCAACCTTCATGATGCAAGTAGGCAAATTTCCCATATCTTTATCATATTGTATTGTTATTTCTACTCTAGTGGGTGAGTCGGTATGGATCGATAGTGTGTATAAAGATAGTCCACTTCGGATTGGTGATAGGGAGTTATTGGTAGATTTATTACCCCTGAGTATTCACGATTTCGATGTGATACTGGGTATGGATTTGCTATCAGGATATTATGCCACGGTGGATTGTTTCAAGAAAGAAGTGATATTTCGAATCTCAAGCGAGCCAGAGTTTGTATTTGCGGGAGACAGAATTATCACTCTTGTCAGTTTAATTTCATCCTAGAAGCCAGGAAATTATTGAATAAAGGATGTTAGGGATACCTTGCGTACGTGATTGACACCACTCAGAGAGAAGTTCCGGTGACAGATATTCCAATGGTCAGAGATTTTTTTGACGTATTTCCAGACGAATTGCCAGGGTTGCCCGTAGATAGGGAGATAGAATTCACGATCGAGTTATTTCCAGGCACTACTCCTATATCGATTCCACCTTATCGTATGGCACCTACTGAGCTGAAAGAGTTGGAAGTGCAGTTGCAAGATTTATTAGACCGTGGGTTTATCAGGCCCAGTGTCTCCCCATGGGGTGCCCCAATGCTGTTCGTAAAGAAGAAGGATGTCACGTTGAGAATGTGTATTGACTATCGACAGTTGAATAGGGTGACGGTTCGCAATAAATACCCGTTGCCTAGGATGATGACTTGTTTGACCAACTCTAGAAAGTTAAATTATTTTCCAAGATAGATCTTCGATCGGGGTATCACCAACTAAAATTCAGAGATAGTGATGTGGCAAAAACAGTCTTCCGTACGAGATATGGACACTATGAATTTCTGGTTATGCCCTTTGGATTGACAAATGCCCCTGGGGCTTTCATGGATTTGATGAACCGTATCTTTCAACCTTATCTGGATCAATTTATTATAGTGTTCATTGATGATATTTTGGTCTATTCCCAAAGTAGAGAAGAGCATGCAAAGCATCTCTAGATTGTATTGCAGAAGTTGCGGGAGAAGCGATTATATGCGAAATTTAGTAAATGTGAATTCTGGTTAGATCATGTGGTATTCTTGGGGCATGTTATTTCAGGAGATGGAATTTAGGTAGACCCGAAGAAAGTTGAAGCTGTTGTTTAGTGGGAAAGACCGAAAAATATGACTGAAGTTCGAAGCTTTTTAGGATTGGCGGGTTACTATCGACGGTTTGTGTAAGGATTTTCCGTTATAGCTACCCTGTTGACTCGATTGACCCGCAAGAAATCCAAATTTGAGTAGACCGATAAATGTGAGCAGAGTTTCTAGGAGTTGAAGAGTAGATTGATATCGGCACCAATATTGTCCCTCCCATCAGAAGGGGGTGGTTTCGTGATTTATAGTGACGCGTCACACCAAGGGCTGGGATGTGTTCTGATACAACATGGTCACGTAATCGCATATACATTTCAGCAATTGAAGAACCATGAGCATAATTACTCGACACACGATTTAGAGTTGGCTGCAATTGTGTTCGCCCTGAAGATTTGGAGGCACTACCTGTATGGCGAGACATGTGAAATATACGCCGACCATCAGAGTTTAAAGTACTTGTTTACTCAGAAGGAATTAAATCTGAGGTAGAGGCGTTGGATGGAGTTGATCAAGGACTACGATTGCACTATCCATTATCATCCAAGAAAGGCTAATGTTGTAGCGGATGCTTTGAGTCGAAAATCGGCAGGCTCGGTCGCACATCTTCGAGTCGCTCATGCTAACCTGTATGCAGAGTTGAGATCATTGCGAGTTCAGTTAGAGGTTGGTTAGACGGCAGTAGTGCTTGCAACCTTGACTTTGAGGCCGACGTTGATTGACCGCATTATTGAAGCTCAAAAGTCAGACATTTAATTGGAGAGGATTCGGGATGAGGTGAAAAATGGTCACAGAACTGATCATCATATCAGGGATAGTGAGAAAGTTTTGATGGCTGTGTATGCCTAATGATGTCAATTTGAAAAAGAATATCTTAGAAGAGGTGCATAGCTTAATGTATACAATGCATCCGGGAAGTACCAAAATGTATCGAGATTTGCGTGAGCATTATTGGTGGATCGGAATGAAACGGGAGATTACAGAATTTGTTGCCAGGTGCCTTATGTGTCAACAAGTAAAGATTGAGCATCAACGTCCAAGTGAGTTGTTGTAATCTCTACCTATTTCAAAGTGGAAGTGGGAGCATATCACGATGGATTTCATTTCGGGATTACCCCGTACTCAAAATGGGTATAATTTCATCTAGGTGATCGTTGATAGGCTTACCAAGTCCGCTCATTTTCTGGCCATAAAGACGACATTTTCTCTTGAAAAATATGCCCAATTGTATATTGATGAGATTGTTAGGTTGCATGGCGCACCGATTTCTATAGTGTCGGATAGAGATCCGAGATTTACTTTGAGGTTCTAGCCGAGTTTGAAGACTACCTTAGGTACCAAGCTGAAATTTAACACCGCTTTCCATCCTCAGACAGACGGTCAATCAGAGCGTACGATTCAGTCGTTGGAAGATATGTTGCGGGGATGTGTTCTAGAATTTCCTGGAAGCTGGGATGATCATTTGTCGTTGATGGAATTCGCCTACAATAACAGCTACCACTCGAAAATTGAGATGTCTCCGTATGAGGCGTTGTATGGTAGGAGATGCAGAATCCCAGTTTGTTGGACTGAGGTGGGTGAACGTAAATTGTTGTTGTCGGACATAACCCAATTGACAGTAGACAAAGTAGAGGTGATTTGAGAAAAGTTGAAAATTGCTCAGAGTTGACAGAAGAGTTATGCAGACAAGCACTGGCGGGAGTTGGAGTTTAAGGTGGGAGACTATGTATTCTTGCGTATTTCTCCGTGGAAATGCATAATGAGGTTTGGAAAGAAAGAGAAGTTGAGCCCAAGATACATCGGACCATATGAAATTCTAGAGCGGGTTGGCACGACAGCGTATTGACTCGTGTTATCGCCAGAGTTATCTCGACTGCACGACGTTTTCCATGTATCAATGCTCCAGAAATATATGCCAATCCCTTCTCATGTGTTGACTTCGTAGCCAATCGAATTGGAAGCAGATTTGTCCTACGTTGAGGAGCCAATTCAAATCCTAAACCGTAAAGATCAAGTGTTACGAACGAAGACGATCCCATTAGTCAAAATGTTGTGGCACAGTCATGCGGTGGAAGAGACGACATGTGAGCGAGAGGAAGAAATGAGGAACAAATACCTGCATTTATTCGACTAAGGTAAAAAAAATAAAAAATAAAAAATAAAATAATAATAATAATAAATAAATAAAATTTCGGGACGAAATTTCTTTTAGGAGGGAAGAGTTGTAAAACCGAAATTGTAGAACGTACGTCATAAATAGTTGCATTATAGAGCATTAGAAAATTTTAGGGTAAAAATTTTATTGATTAAAATTCAAATCAAAAGTTGGGGGTTGAATTGGAAATTTAGAAATATAAAAATTTAAACTTGAGATTCAAATTGACAATTAAAAATCAAAAATTAAAAATATTAAGGGTAAAATTATAATTTTTGAAACTTTTAAAAATTGAAATTTATTGAAATTAAGATCTTAAAGAAATTGGGGGGGGGGGGGGGGAGAAAAATACAATTTAACTATATTTTTTAAAATATACATATATATATATAAACGTTGTGTGTGTGTGTGACAGATGATCAAACCGGCTGAAAGGAGAGAGCGATCGTGGGGCGACGTGGCGTGCTTAGGATAAGATTAATCCACTTAATTCATGCAATATATATATATATATATATATATATATATATATATGTATGTATGTATGTATGTATGCATGCATGTAGTTCATCAGGGAAGATCAAATCTGAAAGTTTAGAAAAAAATCTAGAGAGAGAGAGAGGACCAGAGGAGGACGGGGCTGTCGGAGTTCCGTGATTGGCATTTCTCCGGTGAGCAGTGCTTGTGTTTTGTGGATGCATGTATGTGTTTCTGTGGCTGCTGCTGTGTGCCTCTGCTTTGAATCAATCGTGTGGGTTTTCCGGTTGTTCACTCGGTAGCCGTAGGGGTGAGATCGTCAACGGTGTGATCGTTGTCGTCCGTCGCCGTCGTCTGGTGAGTAATTGTGTATATTTGTCTCTGATTATTTTGGTAGGTGTAGGCATGCATGTGTGTTGTTCCATCGTCGGTCTGGTGGTTCCGCCGGTGCGTGTGTGTGTAACAGTATAGGTGGGTTATCCGTTCGGTCCGACGATATCGTCGACATTGTGCCTGTATGTGTACTTTGCTTGATGACTATGTGTGTGTATGCCGTTTCTGCGGTGGGTATTCTGTCCATGGTGTTCGTGGGTTGTATGTGTATGACGTCGACAGTTGTAGCGTGTGTGTGTGGGCGTGAGCTCGATAATATTGTGGGTGTGCGTGTTTGGCTATGGGGCGGCCGATGGTGGTTGTTGTTCGGTAGTGGCTGGTGTGCAGCGGTGAGGGTCGGCTGAGAGTGGGAGGTCACCGGTGGACAGTAGTAGAAGAGAGAGAGGGGAGCTCTGAAACGGGAGCAGGAAGCAGAGCAGAGGCAGAAAAGGAACAGAGAGAGGGATAAGCCGTTGGGGGTGGGATCACAGTGGAGTTTCACCGGCATGCGTGGGCCGTCGGTGATCATATGGGTGTGTGGCGTGGTCGGAGCAGTGGCCGGCGGCGAGTCCCAGAACCGGGAGAACAGAAATGGAAAAAACAAACAGAAGAAGAAAGAAGAAGAAAAAAAAAAAAAAAGGAAAGAAAGGGGAATTGCACAAATAACCCTGATAAAATTCAAATCCATCTCGCGGCCCGTAAACGATTCGGAATGGATATTGTTTTTCGTTAAATTTATTTTAGTTTTGTTAAATTCAATTCTAGCATAAACGTTTTTGTAATCGGAATAGTAAATTTGGGATCGTTCATATTATAAGATTTTTATGCAACAATTAACAGAATGAAATTATCAGAATAATAACAATTTTCATAAATAAAATATAAGGAATGGAAGTATGCGGAACTTAGGGTCTGCATTACTTGATTGTGTGATTTTATATAAAATATTAATATAGGCTCTGTCATTATTAGGTTCGCAGGCACCGGCATCCAGATAGAGTGCGGTCAGTGTTCGTTTTGCAAAACAGATATCGAGGTGAGTGTACTGTCTTCTTGCCAAATTAATTGTATACATATCTATGATAAAAAATGGTTGTATTTAAATTAGATGCTTTCAAAAAATATGTGGTGATTGGAAGATGTTGATTAGACGATATTATTGAGTGATATGATTCGCTTTGGCGGAGTGATGTTTATCCGCTTCAGTGGAGTGATGTTATCCACTTCGGCGGAGTGATGTTTATCTGCTTCGGCAGAGTGATGTTAGATATTTATACTGCGCAGTGATTATCCGCTTTAGTGGAGTGATGAGTGTTCGTAGGAAGGCATATCCTACGGATGGTACGGTACTATTGCAACTCTCGATCATGAGGTTAAAACGATCGCTATGGCTAGCCAATGTGTGTTGTGGTGGAGTGGTGTGTTTGGGATGTGTGCTTGAGTTGTGTGTTTGAGATGTGATGTTTTACTCACATTGGTTGATTTATTATTTATTATGATGATTGGTTTGATTTTATACAAGATTGATTTGGATGGAACTTATCTATATCGTTTTATTTTCACTACTTATATACTTATGCGTGATCCATATTTAATTGTGGTAATATTTAGAATGTATTATTGTTTTAAAAAAATATATATTTTACTAAGAAGGCAGTACACTTGCAGGTACAACATCTAGGAGTCGGTTCCCTACTGGCACTAGGTAGAGTCCGGCGATGGTGTAGTATAGAAATATTTTGGAGAGGAGCTGTCTGAGGCGAACCTGTGTGCGTTTCATTGTTGTTATTATAATTCAGGGACGAGTGTGTCCCCAGTTTGAGATGTTGTATATGGTCAGTAAAAAAAATGGTTGTATATTTTTTGTATGCACTTTGTCGTTTACTAGTGGGTTTGACATTAAGATGAGGTCGTGTCGATGTGATGCCGGCCCCACGGTGATGGGTGTCCAAGGTGGGGTGTGACAATGTATCCCGATTAGGATCACGTACGACACAAAATAAATTTATATTTATGTGTGTTTTTAATAGGATCCTAATTAGTTAACATATTTACTCTAATGTGAAATTGAAGAACAAATATTGACCTAAGAAAGATTAGTGCTTAAAATTAATTAATAAGTGTTAATCAAGTTTATCGAGAAAAGAAATCGGTTAAAGAGGCAAAAACGTTAAAGATTGGAGTTAAAATTAATTAAGGAAGAAGTAATTCCAGCAATGATCGGTCAACTAATGAGATGTAGGCTGGAAAATGGAGAGGTCTTTGGATTGATCGGTCAACTGACCGAGGAGAGATCGGTCGACCTATGGTCGATATATGAACTCTCTAAATCGATCAGTCGACAGATCATGAATGATTGGTCGATCGACAATGGCTGAGAAATAGCTTGGGGAGCATCCTGAATCAATCGGTCAACCGATACATAGAGGATTGATTGACCGACTGGCGAGTAATTTTGGCTTGGGGTACAACCTGAATCGATCGATCGACTTAGGGAGTTTGGTCGATCAACCGATGGGTCTGTTTCAGGATTTGAGAATTTTGTGGATTTGATAAAAAAGTAGCTGTTACTAGTAATTTTTTGGTTGAAATCTGAGAGATATTTTAGGGATTTGAATATATTATAGATATGGCATTGTTATTTAAATATCCCTATAGATATGATACACATATTTAAAGTGTTTATCAAATTGGTTTATTTAACATTTCCTATTTTTATAATTTGAGATTGAGAAATATTTGAGGGACTAAATTGAATAATTTAAAAGCTATAATTAAGCGAATTGAACCAAAATTAAAACGTATTGATATATGTGGTCTATATGTTCATTTAATTGTCATAATTTGTGGGAACTAGCCGTTAGAGAGCCTATTTCAAAATTGTTTAAATAGACCTGCGTTTTTTTAGAGATAATCAATTCTTTTATCACAAACTATTCAGTTTCTGAGCTTTCTGAGAGTTATCATTATGATATTATATTGAGATATTATCGTAAGTTCATTATAGTGTTGGAATTCTTGAGTTAAAGCGCTAATTCATTTGGCATCATCGATCTGAGTTGTCTATCGATCTGATTTGCATTTTTTCTGTGCTTCTCTGGTGAGATCGTTTCAAGCTTATTTTTTTTTTATTGAGTTTATTATTATTGTTTGCTTGATTGGTAATTCGATCTTGTGAAATCGTTTTTGAACGTTAAAAGTATAAAAAGTCTTTTAAAACGATTTTTTTTGAAAATCTGATTACGTGTTAAATTATGTGCTACTCGTGTATTTTTAGAATCAGATTTTGAAATTCTCACTTTATTTATATTATTAGTATTTATCGAGATATTAATTGAGTTTAAATTAATTTGAGGTGGTAGAAGCTTGGAGTGGGAGAAAACTTATCAATTTATGTAATTGGTAAGTTGTGTGCGGATCAGATATTATTGGGAATATCTAATTAGGGGTAGCTGAGTTTCAATATCTTCCTATAAAGAGATTGAGGTTTGATTTTTTCCCAAACTATAAAAAGAATAGGTTACTCTTTTCCCATGAAAAGAGATAGGGTTAATTCTTCCTGATTAGAATTGAAATTTAGTGAATTTATAATGGTTCAATCCTTACCGATAAAAAGGGTACTTGGAGTATTTGTGATGTTTGATTCTTAGTCTAAGGTATAAAAGAATTAGGTTTGATTCTTAACTTGTGAAGGATTAGGTTAATCTTGAGTTTGAAAAATATAAAGTTATTCATATGCCTGGGAAAAGGAATAGGTGGTGATTCCTCCTGAATAGAATTAGGTTAGTCTTGAGTCTGGTAAAAAGAATGGATTATTCCTGAGCTTGGAAAAAGGAAATTGTAGAGATTGATTCTGAGCCTATAAAAAGAATCATTGTGTAAATGTTTGGTTCCTACATGTTTAAAGAAATCTTAGTGGTTTAGTGAGTGCGACTTTTCATGGGGTTTGGAGGACTGGATTAGCCAAGAATGGCTTGGTGAACCAGTATACATTGTGTTGTGCTGCATTCTTATTTTATTTGTTTTTTGTTGTTTGAGTGTGCACCTAGTTTATATAACACTTATCCGCTGTTATAAAAAGATAATAATTAATTTAGGATAAAATTAATTATTTGAATTTTCAAAGTGTTATAAGTTGATAATTTGATTTAAATTTTATAACTACCTAATTCATCCCCCTCTTGGGTAGATCACTGGGCCAACTGAGAATTTTTTGGCCTTTTTTATATGGTCCTCTAGGCGGAATATTAATTTCATAAAATTCCCAATATTCATTTTGATTTAGGCAAAAACTCATCTTCCATTGATATTTGTTGTATAACAATATCGCATATCGACGGTGTAGTAACTTTTATATCACATATCGACCCTCGTATTAAGAATAAAAACTAGATAACAAATATTTAGTAATATTCATAAAAAAATTATTACACAACAAATATTTACAATTCAGATGTCTTTATTGTAAAATACTACCAGGACACTCCACGCGGATACCCTTGCTGCTGGAAAATACTGTCGGGATTTTTATTGGTTTGGTTTAATGGTACTTTGCCCCCATTAATTGATGGAATTTAATTTTATACTCATGTAGTACATTCATAAGCACTTATCGCCTATGGCTCAGATTAAAGTGCAATGGTTATATTTTTTGCTAAAATTAATGGTCAAATCTCAAAAGGTTAAAATTAATAAATTATTTAATATTAATTAACATTTATATTCCAGGATAGGGGCGTGTCGGATAAAATCCGTTTGCGTTTTTATTATTATTATTTTTTTATTTATTTCCCAAGTTGGGTTGGGCCAGGTCGGGTAAGGGTAAAGGTAAGAGTAAGTGTAAGTTTATTATTTTGCAAAATTCTATTGATTATTTTACCGTTGCAATGTAAGGGTAAATACTGATGATATCATAGAAGTATAAAGTACAATTGATCCAAATCATAAAGGACTCCAAAATTCTTATAGCGCACGAATTGTATATATTGAAATTTTTAAATTTATGTATCGTTCACAAATGTGTTTTTTTTTTCCTTTATGGCTAGGTAAGTTTCTGTGCTTATATAATCTTTGTAATTGGTCTTCACTTGATCTTTTCAATATCTAGGTTTCGGTAAGACAAGTGGGAAGTCTGTTTATGAACCGATTGACAATTTTTATTTTTAATTTTTTTAACTCACACGCTCCACACCCATGCACACGATAGGACTTGAACCCCACACCACCTTTGTGTGGGGGGTGGTGACCCTACCACTAGGACACCACATGAGTCTTAAAGTGATTGACAATTTGACAATGTCTATGTTGCAATTGACCCATTGGGGGATACGCTTCAATTCAACGGATTAGGTACATATATATATATATATATATATAATTTTCTTACAAATTTAAAAAATTTAATACGAAATTAAAGGGTTAATGGTATTTTTTAATCTCTATGATTTGATCGAATTGCACGTTGTGCTCTTGTGAAATTTTTGTTATCACTTACTTTCCATATAGTTCAAATTTAAGTGTAATAGTTAAATAATTAACAGAATTTCAAGAAATGATAAAGTTATCTTTATATTCGACTCGACCCAACTTGGAAGAATAAAAGAAGGAATAAAATAAAAAAACAAAGGACAAACCGAAATTTATAGCTTTGTCACAGGAGTATAAATATCAATTAATATTAAATCATTTACTAATTTCGATTTTTTGAAATTTTTATTGTTACTTTTAACGAAAAATAAAAAATATTTCATTTAAATTCAAAGTTCAAATAAGTACTTACGAAAATATTATGGAGGTGTAAAATACAATACGTTGAAATCCAGTTGAAAGTTCAATTTGATAATAATGTAAAATTATAGATGATAAAAATGAATGGAGTCTTTTTTTTTGGTAGAGTGTGTCCGGGTCAATTTATTTGCACCTCAACTAACTACTTCATTGGGCGATTTTAAGATTGCACTCCTCCACATTCATCAGGAGAGTCGAACCATGATTGGTAGGAAAAGAAGCGTCTCTCCCTATCAACCATACTTGAGTATGGATAGAGTCTTCAATAACAAAAAAACAACAGACAAACCTAATATGGGGAAAAAATATTTATTGATCGCAAACAGAGATTTCTACACACCGAGTGCCAAAAATTATTTAAAAATTATTCAAAAATAATTAAATATCCTAAAAATACAAAGGATCTCCAGTAAATATATAGAATCTGAGAATTACATAATGGTGCAAGACGGGTCTCATCGGGGATAGTTGACGTCAAAATAATAAGGGGGTACCCCACCATAATAATAAGGGTATCCTGTCCAAATAACAGGCGGTTGAACCTCAACTTTGGCCTCGACCTTCTTCTCCTCTTTCTTTTCCGGCAACGGTCCGACGCTCACAAGCTCCGCTTGGGGAATCTTCTTCCGCATCATGTTGGTTAGCACGGCGGCGTCGATTTTGTTTCCGGTGACCTCTATCTGGTCCATTTCCTGGCCTTGTAAAGCAACTGACTCCACCCCTACAAAGCATGTACATGAGTAACTGGGTACACCATATTTACTGAATATGATTTTAATTACGCAGATCCCGCAATGACAGGAGCCTTTGTACACAGGCTGACCTTTTTTATATACATATTTATATTTCTTACCATCAGCACTGACAGCAATCTTCATGGCCTTGGATCTGGACTTCCATGGAAATCTTGATCACTACCTTTTGCAGAAAAAAAATAAATTTAATTAACCGTAAAGAAACACTCCTAATGAGGGGTGAGGGGTGTGCAACGGATTTGGTCAATTTGCCAAACTCGCCTATACCGGCAAACCCGTACCGTAAAAAAACCGCCCAATACTAACCCGCACATTGCATGGGTGTTAAATCTTGAAACCCGCACCTGTATGGGCGGGTTACGGTTTGGCCCATGTTCTTACGGTTTAGCAACATTTATTATATTGCAAGAGCAATCTACGGTTCTAATTAGTCTAGCCTGAAAATAGGCTCAACCTGTATACTATTGGCTAGCCCACGATTTAAACTAACCAACCTGCATAATCCAACCCGCACATCATTGGGCGGTCCACGGTTCAAATTAACCCAACACGCCTAGTCCGTTTTTAGTGTTCTAAATTTTGTTATGTAGTGTTATTAACATAGTTTATATACAAAAAAAAAATTGGTTCATTTCTGTTATGGATATGCAATCTTTTGTTAATACCAAATTGCCGAAAAAATCTCGTCGTTATCGAACCAATTCATCTGGTTAACTTTGGCGAATTTTTAAAATTCATTCATTTGTCCATTTATAGTAGTGTTGGAGTATTTTGAACGTAATTTACGCACAAAAAAATTAGATTTATTTAAAATATCGATAGACTACCGTTAATTAACTCAAAGTTGCCGAAAATTTTTAAAAAAATTTGGGCCAAAAAGTTTTTTGTTTTTTTTTTTGGTAAACCCGGGGTTGAGTACCTCGGGTTCTACATAGAACCCCGGGTATAAAGGGCAAAAAAAAAAAAAAAAAAAAAAAAAAAATAAATAAATTTTTTGATACGCTTGGGGTTGTGAACCTTGGGTATACGCCCACACCCCCAAACCCGGGGATCACATCTCCGGGTAAGATTACTTTGGTAAATAAATTTAAAGTAAGTCCTTTTTTTTTTTTTTTTTTTAAATATATTAGAAGTGTAAACAACTCCGCTCATCACATGTAACAAGCTCACCGAATGAGACAAGTCAATGTCTTTTGGGTCTATAGGTTTCTATGAAATTTCCATGGGTTCACACAAAATAGTCAATCTGAATCTTTCAAAGGGGCCTACTTGAAAAACTACAGGGTCATAATTAAAAGTTCCTAAAAATATTTTTAAATAAAAAAGAAACTCTTTTATTCATTTATTTTTGGGTAATTTTTTTTTAGTTCTCTATAGGTAGGTTATAGAGGAATCAGACTCCCTGACATGATGTATTTAGTTTTCACACTCTGTTAACATTTATTTACGATTATATCATTTTGTCCTATACAACCAAACAAAAATGTGTAACAGGGCGTTGACATTAACATTAACGTGAAATTGTTCAAACAATGGACATTGTCTATATTAAAATATTACAATTGAATTTCATGTTAACGTTATTAGATTTCATATATATATATATATATATATATATATATATATATATATATATATATATATTTTTACATTAACTCATCGTCTTCATCTGTTTTGTGTGCGTTAACGTTAACTCATTTTCAGCAATATATCCTGTCTATATATTTATTTTATTTTATTATTTTTTTTTTAAATTTGATTAAATCTTGTTTATGTTACAAAACTACAATTTGAATTTCACGTTAACGATAACGTATTTTTTTTTTTTTTTTTTTTTTTTTGTGTATTCCACGTTACCGCATATTTTCTCATCTGTTTTGTAAATTAACGTTAACGCATTTTTAACTATTAGTCTGTGAGTTTTAACGTTAATGTATTTTGTTTTTTGGGGTTCTGTGCGTTAACGTATTTTGCTTAAATATTTACGTTAACGTCCTGCTGCATATATTTGTCTTGTGCGCATTAACGTTAACTACCATATGTGGTATTTTGTTTTTTTTTTAGCAGAATGTGTGTTTGAGTTGGATTTGCATTAACATTAATGCATTTTTTTTGGGTTCTCTTCTTTGTTAAAGTTAACCCATTTCATGTTGTTTAAAAAAACATGTGTGAATAAAATCACGCACACACTAATGTTAACGTAAAAAAATGAACACTCCCTCTACCTCCACCACCATTCATATCCCCACCATCATCACCGTCGATACCATCTCCGATGATAACAGAAATGCAAGCCAAACATACCAACTGACGATGACGGAGTGAGTGGTTCTGGCGTTGATGCCGACGACAGTTTTTACTCGTCGGAAAGGATCGAGTTCACATTGTTGTCTCCGAAGAACACGACTGGGTTTTTGTCGGGATCTATGACGGATTCAATGGTACAGATGCGCTGAATTTTCTTCTATCAAATTTGTACTCCGCCTGTTCATAGAGAGAGATGGGTTGCAAGAACTCATAGTGCAACGACGTGAGCGGTGTCGAATCCACCTAAAAACAAACCAGAGAAAAACCCATTTTATCAAATCGGAAAAAAGAAGATAGAGAGAGAGAGCATACCTAGATAAAAGCAATCCTATGGAACCCATTTGTCCCTTTTGATATTCTCGATATGGAAACTCCCCTACTTCTCGAGAACACACAACAATGGGCTATCGCTATCGATCAAAGCAACCTATTCAAACTCGAATTGCAGTAATTTGAGCAATGGCTTTCATGATTCACCCACGAAAATTGAAACCCAGTTGAAGATTGCAGCTCTAGAAAGAGCGAATCATTCAGACGCCCCTTATAGTGAGTGCGCATCTGGAGTTGCGTTAATGGATAGCGAGCATACCTAGATAAAACAAATCATTAAAATCAAGCCTAACGAGTGGGCTGAGAAGTAGAAATGAAATCAAATTTGAATTAAACGAAAATCTCAATTGATTTCGATCAGCCTAAATCTGGATCTGGATGGGCAGTTACAGGTCTAAGACAAGAAATCTTACCTTGTCCAAGAGAGAGTGAGAACGAGATCGAGGACGATGGCAATGCACGATGGTGATAGTGGAGGGGTGGTCGGCGATGGAGATCGATTCGGCGACGATGGCAGTCAAGGATATCGACGATGGCGATGGCAACAATGGATGAGTGGTCGGCGATGCTGAAGGAGTAGTATGGCTCCAATTGTTGACGGCTCTCACCTAGGGCTCGCAATCTCGCCGCTGGTTTAAATCCATGTTCCCTTCTTACCCTCGCCGTTCATCTTCTCCTCCTCCCCCATCACCACCGGCACCCGTTTTTCCCACCGATTGTTTTTGTATAGAATAAGGATGAAGATAATCTTTGCGCCGATCTTCATTTCTTCTAGAGAGAGAGAAGAGAGAGAATGAGATATGACATTCACGTATCTTTAGAAAGAGAGAGGTTTCTCTCACTAAGAGAAAGAGTGTGAACTAGGGTTTAGAGAGAGAGAATGAGGATTGTGGAATGAGTGATCGGAGAGGGAGAGGGAGAGAGAGAGAGAAAGAGAGCATGTTAACAATTAACGTAAATGAGAGAGAGAGGATTTTTTTTTTCAGGGGTATATGTATTTTTTTATGAATCTTTTTTATCTACTAAGAATTAAATACTTAATTAGTTGTACTGTGTGGTCTGAATTATGAGTGAACTTTTCAAAAGTTTTTTTTATACATTTTCTCTCTAATAGAGATCAAATAATAAGAACCTCTTTATTTTTTTATTTTTTTTTATCTAGATTAAGAAGTGTCTTTTTCATTTTATATTATATAATTAGTATATAACTCGTGACTAAAAAAACTAATTTTAATTTAATATATTAATCATAAATATTTTCTAGTTAGCTTAATGAAAAGAATTTTTCTAGAGCTCGTTATTTAGTTTCTAAACAAAATCTAAATCAATAATTGGAAATGTCTCTACAACCAACCAATGGTCAAAAATTAAAATTTTAATCAACGGTTAGAAATGTCTCAATCGACTCCAATGATAATAACTTTTTTGGCCCTTCCTAAATGTAGTCGATGTTTAATTGACCCTCACTGTTTAGTGTTAGACACATTTGGTCCCTCATTATTGAATTATGTTCAATTTGACCAAAATTTCAAATATGTTAGTCAAAGCCAACGGTCAACCACTAGTGTAAGGGTATTTCGATCATTTCGCGTACAAAATCAGTTCCCTTTCTTTTCAGTTTATATGGGTTACTTATACTTTGCACCCCCATGTTTCATTTTACAACTTCTAAAAAATCACATTTTATTTTTATATTTTTAAAAAATAAATAAAATAAGACTTAAAATTAGGTTACAAAATTAAAATTGTAGTCCTTAATTCACGCGCTATAATATATATTTTTTTTTCAGAAGTCAAATTACTGTCAAGACTAAATACACTAAAAAAATAACTATAACTTTTTTACATAAAAAAATTATAATAATTTTTAGGAACATTTGGGGGGCAATTCCCGTACTTTACCCTTAATTTTAAAAAAGTCCCATGAGCGGAATCAACTTATGTTTTGGTCTTACCAATTAAAAATGGTGGAAGACCCAATATACACGCCTGCACTCGCGCCCATGTATATAAAATTGTTATTAGATGTAACAAATATTATTATATTTTATAACATATAACTAATTTATGTGTAAAACTTTATTAGATGTAACAAATATTGCACAAATATATGTAATTTGTAACATGTAACTAAATTTACACAAATACATGTAACTAATATTAAACTAATTTATTTATGTAATATTTGTTAAATGTCACAAATATTTTACAAATGCATGTAATTTGTTACGTGTAACTAATATTACACAGATATATGTAAATATAGTTAATTATTAAATTGTAACTAATATTAACTATAATACGAATTTACTCACCAAAATTCTCTCTACAATCCCTGCAATGCTTGCACATGAGGGACTAAACCTTTAGTGAAAACCAACTTAAGGGACTAAATCGAAATTTATATCTTAAGCAGGACTTTTTAAAAATTACATCTATTATTTGGGACTAATGATGAATTATCCCTAATTTTTATGTATTTCAATAATTTTGGACTTTTCCCTTTAATATTTTTTAAATGTTTTTCTCTATCTTTTTACAATAACATACATATTTAAAAAATATATTTTTCACCCTTTTTTTTTTTAAAAAAAAACAAAAAAAAAAACCATCCTCCCTAATTTATTTTCTAGTTTTTTTTCTTCTCTGTTATCTTCTTCAATCAATGCTCGTACTCACCGTCCTCTTCTTCAATCGCAATCGTCGTTGTCCTCTCATCGCTTCTTTAATTGGATCTTCGTTGCATCACCGCCGTGTCCGTCTCACGTCACGTTTGGCTCACAATCCCTGTCTTTGTCTTTGCTTACAATCGAAATCGTCGTCGCCATTCATTTCTCGCAATCGTCCTCACATCTCTGGGCAACCACTTTTGTCCTTTGCCGGAATCTAGATTTGGGAGCTCAACCAGATCCCTCTCTGTTTCTCTCTCTCTCTTTATTCTCTCTAAAATCTCATTTTCTCTCTATTCTCTCACTAAAACCAAAAGACATCGAATACTTCATCCTTGAATTGTTGGATTTTGTTTCCAACAAATGGAGAAGCCCATGGAAATTGCCACCAAGGGAAAAATTGTCTTTTCATGTTTGAATTATTTTTAAACACATTGTTTTCTATTTTTTTGGTCAGCCATGAAAGTAGGAACAAAAGCAGCCGCAACAGAAAGAGAGAGTTGTCCACAAAACCCTAGACAATAATGTTTCGATCAAACACCAATTGGAGGACGATCCACTGTCCGATCGGGCTGAAATTTGGACAACAAGTTCTAGACTCAGATCTCTACAATATAAACGGTGGAGGGGTTCTGAGGTCGGCAACCACTGTCTTTGGGGGGTCGTTGTTGAGGCTATTTTGAATCTCGTTTTGGTGAGATCTCTTCAATTCTCTTCTTGTAGATCTTGTTCATTGCCAAGATTGTTTTTGTTTTTTTTTCTTGAAATAATTGTGGTAATGTATCTCTAGTTGTAACTAGAAAGGATTATATTCCCATAATTTGTCATAGTGGAGATTTTTAGTAGACTTCGGTTCTGTGGTTTTTTTACTTCTCACATTTGGGAGGTTTTTCACGTTAAAAGTTGGTTGTCTCTTGTGATAGTGGTTATGGTGTATTGATTCAAGTATTACTCAAGTTTAATTCTTAGTAGGTTCACAGAAGAACGGGATAAACTTTATTTCCATTGCGCGTTCTTATTCGATTAATTTTTTCGAGTAAGTCATTTTATCCCATCAAATTGGTATCTAGAGAAAGGTTGATTTTGTCTAATATCTTGTGTTGAACAATGGAAGAAAATTTGAGGAGAATGATTACTTTGGATGGTTCTAGTTATCACACTTGGAGAGGAAAATGAAAGATCTTCTTTATGTGAATGAACTTCATTTACCGATGTTTGCCACTGAAAAGCCCGAAAATAAATCTGATGAAGATTGGAACTTTCTACATCGTAAAGTATGTGGATATGTTAGACAATGGGTTGATGATAATGTTTTGAACCACATCGATGCGGAGAAACATGCCCATACACTTTGGACTAAACTTGAGGAGTTGTATGCCAGGAAAACGAGAAACAATAAAATGTATTTGATGCATAAACTTGTAAGTCTGAGATACCAAGACAGAACTCCATTAACAGATCACTTGAACACATTTCATGGATTAATTAATTAGCTGGATGGAATGGGCATCAAGTTCGATGAAGAGATTCGTGGGTTATGGTTACTTGGTATTTTGCCGAGCTTTTTGGGAAACGTTCAGAACATCGATTTGTAATTAAGCTCCCGATGGTATAATCAATATGAACTTTTTGAAGAGTAGTATTCTGAATGAAGAGATGAGAAGAAAATCACATGGTTCTTTTTTAGAGTCGGACATCTTGGTTATAGAAAATAGGGGGAAGACCAAGACCAGAGTTCCAAAGAATATATGTCATGGCAAAACCAAGTCCAACAAGTTCCCTAATGTGGAGTGCCATCATTATGGCTTAAATGGGCACATTAAGAAATATTGCAGAAAATTGAAGAAAGAAAACAAGAAGAAATGGAATGAGAAAAAGAATAATGAAAGAAATGAAGATGATCAGGTTGTCTCCGCTACTACTTCCGAAGACTTTCTCGTTGTTTGCGATGACAATGTTATTAATCTAGTATGTCATGAGACCAATTGGGTCAATGATAGTGGTGCCTCTATTTATGTTACATTTCGAAAGCATTTCTTCACTTCCTATACACCGCCGGTGACTTTGGGACAATGAAGATGGAAAATGATGGTTTAGAAAAAATCATTGGCATTAAGGATGTGTGCTTGGAGACCAATAATGGTACAATGTTGATCTTGAAAAATGTTAAATACATTCCGAATATCTGCTTGAGTTTGATTTCTACAAGCAAGTTTAATAATGAATGGTTTTGCAACACATTTAGTGATGGTCAATGGAAGCTCACTAAAGGTTCTATGGTTGTGGCTAGAGGTAAGAAGTATTCTTCCTTGTACTTCATGCAAGGAAAGATCTCAAATTGCAATATCAATGCAGTGGAAAATGAAGCTACAATTGAGTTTTGGCACAAAAAACTTTGTCACATGAGTGAGAAAGAGTTGATGGTTTTGGCCAAGAAGAATCTCCTCTCTGGAAGAAAGAATGCACATTTGAAGAAGTATGTTAATTGCTTGTCAGGAAAGCAAACCAGAGTCGCCTTTAAGTCGTCATCTTCTTCAAGAAAACAAGGTATACTTGATTTAGTATATTCCGATGTTTGTGGTCCTATGAAAACAAAAACTCTTGGTAGTGCTATCTATTTTGTGACTTTCATAGATGATCGCTCAAGGAAGTTGTAGGTGTATACCTTGAAGACTAAATATCAAGTGCTATATGTGTTCAAACAATTTCAGGCCACAGTTGAGATATAGACTAGGAAGAAGTTGAAGTGTATGAGAACAGATAATGGGAATAAGTATTCGGGTCCCTTTGATGATTACTGCAAACAACAAGGCATTCATCACCAAAAGACGCCACCAAAGACTGCTCAATTGAATGGTTTGGTAGAGAGAATGAATAGAACGCTAGTTGAAAGAGTGAGATGTTTACTTTCACAAGCACAGTTGCCAAGATCTTTTTGGGGTGAGGCTTTGAGCACAATTGTACATGTGTTGAACCTTACACCATGTGTTTCTTTGGAGTTTGATGTTCTAGATAAAATTTATTTAGGAAATAAAGTTACTTAAAATCACTTACACGTCTTTGGATGCAAGGCTTTTGTGTATATTCCCAAAGATGAGAGGTCCAAACTTGATGTCGAAACACGACAATGCATATTTATTGGATATGGCCAAGATCAGTTCGGTTACAGGTTTTATGATCTGGTATAGAAAAACTTGTAAGAAGCCGTGAAGTTGTGTTCATGGAAGACCAGACCATATAAGATATCAGGAAGATAGATGAAACGGTGCCTCAAAACTATGATGATTTGGTTGACTTGGATCTGGTTCCTCTGACAGTAGTGCCGACTCCTGTTCGAGATGATATTCAGGATAATCAGTTAAGTTCAGGTGATGCTGATACTTTGTTAGAGGATGAGACTAATCATGAGTCTTTTGATCAGTTGCAAGTACCACAAACGCCACTAGAAATTCCACTTAGGAGGTCTACCAGAGACCGAAATCTTTGCACTCGGTATTCCCCAAATGAGTACATGTTGTTGACTAACGGGGGAGAACCCGAGTGTTATAATGAAGCCATGGTAGATGACCATAAGAGAGAGGATTGAAACCATGCAAAATGAGATGTAGTCAATGTATGACAACCAATCTTTTGAATTGGTAAAGCTACTTAAGTACAAAAGAGTTTTGAAAAACAGGTGGGTTTACAAGGTAAACCAGGATGAACATACTTCACAGCCACGGTACAAAGCTAGACTAGTTGTCAAAGGATTCAACCAAAGGAAAGACATTGATTTTGAAAAGATTTTTTCTCCAATTGTGAAAATGTCTTATATCCGTGTTGTTATTGGCTTAGCAGTTAGCCTAAACATGGAGATTGAGAAAATGAATGTGAAAACTTCTTTTCTTCATGGTGACATAGAGGACGAAATTTATATCGAGCAACTAGAGGGCTTCAAGGCAAAAGGAAAAGATGATCATATGTGTCGGTTGAAAAACAGTCTTTATGGTTTAAAACATGCACCTAGACAATGGTACAAGAAGTTTGAGTGGGTTATGGGGGAGCAAGGCTACACGAAGACCATTTCAGATCATTGTGTATCTGTGCAGAAATTCAGTGATGGTGATTTTATCATCTTATTGCTCTATATCAATGACATGTTGATTGTTGGTAAGAATTCCTCGAGAATTGACAAATTAAAAAAGCAACTAAGTAGGTCCTTTTCTATGAAGGACTTGGGGCCCTCAAAATAGATTCTTGGTATTCAAATTTATCGAGAAAGAAAAGAGAAGAAGTTGTTTATGTCACAGGAATGGTACATTGAAAAAGTTCTTGAGAGATTCAATATGAATAAGGCTAAAATGGTTAGTTCACATCTTGCTACTCATTTTAAGTTAAGCACTAAGTAGTGTCCTTCTACAGACAAAGAGAAAGAAGACATGGAAACAGTTCCATACGCCTCAGGAGTTAAAAGTTTGATGTATGTAATGGTTTGCACGAGGCCAGATCTAACTCATGCAGTTGGTGTAGTCAGACGATTTCTTTCAAATCCGAGAAAAGAACATTGGGATGCGGTAAAATTGATAATGAAGTATCTTCGAGGCATTTCCAAGTTGAGACTCAGTTTTGGAAAGGGAAAACCAATGCTAGTTGGCTACAAAAATACAGATGTGGCAGGAGACGTGGATGCTCATAGGTCTACTTCAGGTTATTTGATTACTTTTGCAGGTGAGGCTGTTTCGTGGTAGGCAAGGTTGCAAAAATGTGTTGCACTTTCAACAATAGAGGCAGAGTTCATTGAAGTTATAGAAGCTTGCAAGGAGTTGCTATGAAAATACAGATGTGATAGGAGATGTGGATGCTCATAGGTCTACTTCAGGTTATTTGATTACTTTCGTAGGTGGGGCTGTTTTGTTGCAGTTAAGGTTACAAAAATGTGTCGCACTTTCAACAACAGAGGCAGAGTTCATTGAAGTTACAGAAGCTTGCAAGGAGTTGCTATGGATGAAGAAGTTATTGATAGAACTTGGTTTCAACCAGGAGCAATACGTGTTATTTTGCGATGGTCAAAGTGCTATCCATCTGGCAAAAAGTTCTACGTTTCATTCGAGGTTGAAGCATATTGATGTTAGGTACCATTGGATAAGAGAAACTCTTAACGAAAAGTTGTTAAAACTTGAGAAAATCCACATGGATGATAATGGTGCCATAGCAAAAGGAAAGCTTGAGACTTGTTCCGCGATCGCTAGAATGACGAATATCTCCACATTGTAGGAAAGGGGGAGATTTAGCCCTCAATTTGTGCGCTATAATATTTTTTTCAGAAGTCAAAAATTGTTGTCAAAACTACATACACTACAAAAATAACTAAAAATTTTTACATAAAAAATTATAATAATTTTTATGTATACAATAATTTTGGACTCTTTCCTTTAATATATATATTTTTTAATGTTTTACTCATTTATCTTTTTATACTAACATCCCTATTTTAAAGAATATATATTTTTCCCTTTTTTCTTTTAAACAAATTAAAAAAAAAAAAAAACCTATATCCTCCCATACATCTTTTTTCTTTTTCTTCATCTCTGTTCTCTTCTTCAATCAATGCTCCTGCTCGCCGTTCTCTTCTTCAATCGTAATTGTTGCTGCCGTTCTCTTCTTCAATCACAATCGTTGCTGCTATCTCGCCGCTTCTTTAATTGGATCTTCATCGCTCACTTTCGTCTCCATCTTATTTACAATCGTCAGATCTGGTTGAGCTCTGTCTCTGCTTCTCTCCCCATCTACTATCTCTAAAACCTCATTCTCTCTCTATTCTCTTTCTAGAATCAAAAGACGATGGATACTTCTTCCCCAAATCACCACCCAAATCCACTAGTATGTTGTTTCTATGATTTCCTTTTCCCATCTCCAAAACAAAAACACAAAACCCACCAAGAAATTGAAAGAAAAAGTATGGAGGAGCTTTAAATCGATCTGGTTGAGTACCTTGTCAATTGTTTGTTTCTGGTCCATTCATCTAAATCATGCAAAAAACGATCTTTATTGTTATCATGCAATTTGTAATTTACGCTTTCTCTATCACCACCAGCTATTTTTTTTTCATTAATGCACAATTGTTTTTTGAAAATTGTATTTTATTCAATCATTTTTTTAACGGCCAATTTATTGTAATTTCTATTTTTTAAAATATTTTGTAGATTCAACATATTATGAAATTGATGATGTTGATCACTTGACATCCACTATTTGTTTGTAGGTTAGTTTTTGATGTCTTGTAAGGCAACTTTATTGTTGGCCCAGTGACCTACCCAAGAGAGGGGGCGAATTGGGTAGATAACAAATTATCAAAGAAAATACTTCAAAAATCCAAATAATTAATTTTTATCCTAAATTAATTATTATCTTTATATAGCAGCGGAAATATAATTTCAACTAGGTGCACACCAAATAACAAAAATTAATAATAAAAAATTGCAGCACACCATAAATTTATATTGGTTTACCAAACTACTCTTGGCTAATCCAGTTCTCCGAGCTCCACGGAGTGGTGCACCCACTAAGATTTTTTTCACTAGTTCAGAATCAACCTTTACAAATTCATTTTCTCAGGCTCAAAATTAACTTCTACTTTTTACAAGCTCAAAAATAACCTAATTCTTTTTGTAACTTAGACTAAAGAATCAAAATCTCACAAACACTCCAAATATCCTTTTACCCAGTAAGAATTGAACCATTACAAAATTGCTGACAAATCAATTCAATCAAAGAAGAATTACTACCACAATCTCTTTACAGGAAGAGACTGAAACCAGCTACTCTTTAATTAAATATTCTCAATAGTATTCAATCTATCACTCAACTACCAATTACAAATTGATAAGCGATTTTTTCTCACTCGGAGTTTCTACCACCCTAGATAAATTAAAACTCAATTAATATCTAAAACCTACTGATAAAAAAGTGAGATATTCAAAATTTGATTTTAAACAAAAATTGGATAGCACGTAATTAGACACGTAATCAGATTTTTTCAAGAAATTGTTTTAAAAATATTTTTCATTAAAAAATCGAAAAATAATTTCAAAGATCAAATTCCAAATTCCAAATATAATCAAGCAACAATTAATAGAAAGTAATTTGAAAAGATCTTATCAGGATTCCACCGAAAAAATAATGATTAAAGATAACAATAAAATTTCAGATCGATAGTAGCAATAATCCACAACAAATATTTCTCAAGAATAATTCTCAGAAAAGATCTCACAATTCAATCAATATGATTACTCTTAGAAAGCTCAAAAGTTGAATAGCTCAGAATAATTCTCTAGATATGTCTCACTCAAATGTGAAAAAACGCAGGTCTTTTTAAAATGAAATAAAACGAGCCCTACAATGGCTAGTTTACATGAATCATGACATTTAATTGCACCAATAGACCCTTTATATCATAATGATTTATTTCTGATATAATTCACTCAAAAATATCTTTTAAAACTATCAATTAAGTCCCTCAATTTTTTTCTTCAAACACAATTGAATAGAATTGAAAGAATTATACGTACCAAATTGAGAAATATAAAAATACTTGAACCACATCAATAGGAACACTTAGATATAATTTAAATAACTAAAAACACTTCAGATTCCTAAGATATCTCGGATATCCTAACAAAAAAATGGCTAGTAATGGCTACTTTTAGAATAAAATCCAAAATTCCATAAAATCATGAAATAGTCCCATAAGTCAACTAACCAAGACCTATCGGTCGATCGCCCAATTCAGGATGTAGCCAAGACAAAATCTCTTTGTTCATCAGTCGACCTATCTATCAACCTAGAGATTCAGAGAGTTTCACTTTTGGTCACAGGTCAACCTCCCTATCGACTGATCGATTCAGAGAGTTCACTATTTAAGCTCAAGTCGACTTACCTGTCGACCGAGAGATTCAACAACTTCACTTTCTATGCTTCGGTCGACTTACTTGTCGACTGGTCAACGCTAGGAACCTCTTTTAAATTCATTTTTAATCCAGTTTCTTCAACATTTTCACCACTTTAACTGATTTCTTTGCTCAGTTAGCTCCACTAAATTCTTAAATTCAATTTTAATTAAGGGTTCATTACACTTTACCCCCTGTGATTTGGCCAATTTGCACTTTACCCCCTGTAGTTTGAAAATCGCCACTTACCCCCCCTGTGGTTAGATTTTCAAACCACTTACCCCTCTGATGTAGGGGTAAGTGCACCAAATATTTTACCACAGGGGGGGTAAGTGGCGATTTTCAAACTATAGGGGGTTAAGTGCAAATTGGCCAAATTACAAGGGGTAAAATGTAATTAACCCTTTAATTAATTATCAATATTTCTTTTTCAATTACATATAGGAACAAATAATTTAACTAATTAGGATCCGATAAAAAAAACACACATATTTATAAAAATCCTTTTATGTCGTGTGTGATCCTAATTGGGATATTAAGAGTTAGAATTTAACCTGAGTTGTTTTTCCTAGATTCTTCAATTTCTTAATCTTTCATCATCTTTGTCATCATATTTAGCATTGCCAAAATATCTTCATGATCATTTTCATCACTGGAACTAAGAAACTAAAACACTCAATAAAATTGTTAGTTCCATAAAAAAACATCAATCTTTAATTATCCATCAAAATCTTAAGATCAACATTTATGAATTTTGGTTATGTTGGATTAGTGGTTAAAGATATTGGTTGCAATCACTAGTATATTGATATATTTTGTTTTTAGTGCACTCGTACGATATTGGGATTAGATTATTTAGGTTTTTTAATTGTTTATCTTTTATTGATTGGTTATAATTTTAGTCCTGAAAACAAGTGAAAATTTTAAATAGAGATATCGGAAAATTAATTATATTAGTTTAGCCAAGAAATAGAAATGTGTCGCTAAAAGCATCTTTCCACTATTGGCTAACATTATGTGTACCTAAAAAAAATTGTTGCAAAAAATAATATAATAATTTTCCTACCGAATTGTGGGAAAAAAGTTAGGAAACAAAGAAACTTTCGTCGCGAATATGTTTCTCTCAAAAACAATCATTTGGCAGCAAACCATGTTCATTGCTAAAATATTTTCCCGCCAATTTTCAACCTTGTTTTGGGGATGAAATCTAATTATTTGGCTACAGTTTGGTGATGAAATCAAGCGTAGTGAAATATTAATGTTTCTAGACGAAAATATGATTCATCGCTAAATAGCTTCTGCTACGTAGTGCACACGACGAAACTCACTACATATATATTCGTTGGTAAAATACTTCGGCTACGAAACATAACTATTTGGTAATGGAGGCATTCATTGCTAAATGTCTTTTTCCTTGTTGTGGCACTGACAGCTCATTTTGATATTGCTAAATGCAAATATGTTTCTTCTTCTTGCTCCACTTGAGACAAAAGATTCGATCGTACTAAGTACTCCTTTAGTGATTGGAAGGCCTGCTCACATTCATTAATCCACTCAAAGTTTTTATAACCTCTTAGAACCTTAAAGAAGAGGTGACACTTATCTATGAATTTTGATATGAACCGATATAATGCAACCAATTTCCCAATAAACATTTGTACTTCCTTGATACTTGTTGGAGACTTCATCTTTGTAATGGCATTTCTTTCTCCGGATCCGCTTTAATTTTGAATTGGTCTACCACGTAACCCATAAATTTCCCAGAGACTACGCCAAAAGGTTATTTTTTTTAGTTGAGCTTCATCTTGTATCTTCGACGCACCTATATTGTTTTTCTCATGTGCTTGACATGATCAATCCTCTTTTGCTCTTCACTATCATATCATTTCATTGATATATATATATACTTCCATCGTATCTCTAATATGTTCTTGGAACATCCAGTTTACTAATCTCTGGTAGGTTACCTCTGTATTGTTCAACCCAAACGGCATTACTTTGTAACAAGAAGTTCTTTTGTTAGTTATAAACGCCATTGTGTCTTTATCGAGTGGATCCATCTTGATCTGATTGTAACCAAAATAGGCGTCCATCAAGTTAATGACCTCATGACCAGAAGCATGGTTTACTAGCTGGTTTATTTGAGACAATGGAAAACAATCTTTTGGACATACCTTATTTAGGTCAGTGAAGTCTACACACATACTCCACTTTCCATTCTTCTTTTTTACTACGATTGGATTTGCTAGCCACTTAGGGTACGTATATCCGTAATATGACCAAGGCTAAGCAATTGTTCCGCCTCTTTCTTAATCACCCATATCTTGTCAGCACCAAAAAAACCTTCGCTTCTGAGGTGTTGGAGGGTGTGTACATCAAGTCGATGTTCTAAAATACGAGTATATATCCCCTCCATATTGCTTAAAGACCAGGCGAACTCATCTTCGAACTCTTTCAGGAACTAGATGATTTTCCTTTTCTCTTCTTCTAGTAAGATTACTCCATTACTCACCTTCTTCTAGTTTGTTTCATCCAGTTACATTTTTTCTGTTAGCTTAGTAGGACGAGAGAATTTTCTCTAAAGTCATCCACTTCAGAATCTAAGATAATCTTTTTAGCGACACTTTCCCTGCTTACTAATTGCTATTGCACCTTTGACTTTCCCTTCATGGACACCGCATAGCAGTCTCACGAGGCTACTCTATATCCTTTTATTATTTCAGCTCCTTTGGGACTTGGGAACTTAAGGCATTAGTGGAATGCAAATACTATTGCTTTCACGGTATATAACCATGCTCTTCCTAGGATGGCATTATACGAAAAATTGGAGGTCGTCGCCATAACCTCCGTTGCCTGAATTATCCTCATCTCTTCCTTTCTAGTAGATAAAAATAGTACCACTTTCCTTTTGGGAGATCGTAGATCCCCATTGAACCCAATTCATTTTCTTCTTTCCTCTTCTCTTTTGTCTTATCTTCAAGATAGTTGGTCAGGTACCTATTTTCTATTAATCGTTTGATTTTTATCTCTAAGTGCTTGCACTTATCTGTGTTATGGCCAATCCTGGTCGAAGTAGCAATAGTTTTTTTTGTCCCTCCTATCTTGATGACTGTAGATCCTCCAAGGCCGATTTATATTTTTGAAGATTTTATCTCATGCAATATCCTTGAAATAGGGACCTTTAGCCTTGGAAGGGCAGGTTCCTACTATGTTCGAGAGCTTCTTCCTTTTGATATTTCGTATATGTGACCTTTATCCTTATACTTCTTGGGATGATCTTTCTTTCGCTCTTTGCTCTAACTTTCTTTGTTGGAAGACATTCCATCTCTAACCTTTTTGACATCTTCCAATTTCATCTGGGGCTTTGCTCTTTTCATCAAATCTATCATATTCAAAGGCAAACGCTTTATAAAATAATCTTGAAAACTCCCAGGTCGTAACCCAGTAGTGAAAGCATTCACAATCAGCTTAGTTTCACATCCTTTAAATGCAGGTCAGCTCCTTATTGAACCTTGTCACATATTGCCTAATCATCTCTTAATTTCCTTACCTCAATGCCGGCAGGTATTCTGCCCCTTTCTTTAACCTTTGACAAGTGATGAACTAGTTGATTAGTTGCTTTTCTAGTTCAGCGAACGAGCTGATTAATCATGGAGCCAGCCCATGGAAGTATTCTAAGGTTGATATCTTCATCATGGTAGCAAATGTTCTGCATAAAATGGAATCTCCAGCATTGTATAAGGCCATCATATGCTTGAAATGTCTTATGTGACCCGTCGGATCCATATTTTCTTCGTATTTTTCCCACTTAGTAGGATCAAACTTTCGAGAAAAATGCTCTTTCATTATTGTGTGAACGAACGGAGACTTTGTCGTTCTGAGAAGCTCCACCAATTCATCTTTGCAACGAGTTTCTCCCCGTCTCCTGCTGTGCCCTTTTCAATCAAAGTTGATCGACTCCTCCACACAGTTAGTTTAACTGGGATGAGCCTTTCTCCTACTCTAGAGTGAGATTCGATTTTCTTCAGCATTTGAGAGATGGAGCAAATCGTGTAGATGTGCCCCCTGCTCCTTGCTCCCTCTGCGTTTGTGCTTCCGTTAACTGTACTACTAGAACTCACAACTCTTCAATCTAGAGATGGATAGTGGCAATCTCCGCAACATGGTCATCTCTTGCGACCACATCATTGTTTGGCACATCGTCAACGGTTTTGTATCTTGATCTTAGTTGTGGCAATACTGTAAACCTTTCGTTAGTTTCTCACAGATGACACAAATGATAAAACTGAAAATTTGTCGTTGTTCCCAGCTCTGAACTTGTTGATCAACCCTTGCAAAACTTAGGAAAAGCACTTGAGATACTGATGTGATATTAGTCAAATACCATCCACTGTGAGAATAAGTTAATCAGAAATTTAGTAGTATATCAGAATCATGTTTAGTAACCTATAAATTACCATATTTAGTGAATGAGAATTATCTAACTTCTTTTATTCTCACCAAATTTTAACTGATCAACGTCTCTCAAATATCACGACGTCTCTCAAATCATTCTTTTAATATATAAAGTCCACCTGCTTATATATATATATATATATAAATTCCACCTTTGTTAAGGTCAATAGGCCCATGACCAGCCGCTTATTTGGACTAAAAC
The DNA here is from genome assembly GCA_016647705.1 of Eucommia ulmoides. Lineage (NCBI taxonomy): Eukaryota > Viridiplantae > Streptophyta > Magnoliopsida > Garryales > Eucommiaceae > Eucommia > Eucommia ulmoides. Next base: position 10,945,797 of record CM028328.1, read on the forward strand.
AATCATTCCATGAAAAGGCAACTCAGGCTTTACTCTTGAGATTTTATGGGGTTAAATGAAAAATAATTATATTAGATAGGAGTCAAGTGTAATATTTTAAATTACGCACATTTTGAAATTTGGGCGATCGTGTCCAATGTCAAACGTCATACGTCAGCAGAGATGGCATTGAAAACCGAACCGACGGATAACCGAACAAAATCAAACCAAATGGTTCAATTTTAAAATCAACTAAATAGTTTGGTTGCGATTTAGTTGCAGTTTTGGTTTAGAAATTAACAACTGAAGTTATTTTGGTTTTGAGATAGTAACCGCGAAACCGAACCGTGTAATTGATATTTTAGATATATTTTTATGACATATATGCCCTCACTTTTTTTATATATTTACAATTTTACCCCATATATATATATATATATATATGTGTGTGTGTGTGTGTGTGTGTGTGTGTGTGTGTGTGTGTGTGTGTTAGGGTTACTTTTGTGGTTTGGTTTCATTTTTTGGAATTTATGTTTTACATTTTAATTTTGTTTTTGTTTATATATAAAAAACAACGGTTAATAGTTTCGCAGTTTTGGTTTTGGTTTTGTTTTTTAATAAAATTGAAAAATCTTAAATGGTTTCGCGGCTTTGATTTTGTTTTTTATAAAATTTAAAATCTTAAATAGTTTTACAGTTTTGGTTTTGATTTTGTATTAAATTAAATGGTTCGATTTTAAAACCGTTTAAAAATAGAGGCGATTTTGGTTTGTTATATGTCTAATGATTTTGGTTATGGTTTTATATAAAATCGGACCAAAACTGAACCATTGATATTCCTATACGTCGGGTCTCTTTGAGGGACAAAATTGCTCCAAAAAAAAAAAAAAAAAAAAAAGAGTGAGAAAAAAAAAATTGTTAAAAACATATACCGAATATATTAAATATAAAATTAAACAATCAAGTGTGCATAATAAAATATTCAAATAAAAAACACAAATGATATTTTTTAGATCTGCATATTATACCGGTCTAAAACTAGTAATAAGTAAATAACCTAAAACTAGTAATAAGTAAATAACCTAAACGTCTATAAATGTACATATAATTAAACTAAAAAAATATATTTAAGTGACAATTCTCAATAAGTTTATCATTGATCAAACTTTTTAAATATAAAAACAAATAACTAAAAACATAATAACTACGAAAGACGCAAGAAATTCTTATGGCGCGGCTCTCTTTTCGCTTGCTTTGAGGGCCAGAGTGAATCTAAAATTTAGATTTCGAGGTTAACAATAAATTATGAGAAAAATATCACTGACATCCTGAGACAGATTTCACGATAATTTCTTGTCTTTTAATAAATACTATGAAGACTCTCTATCCTTTTTAATCGGAGCATTCAACCTCCGAATTCAAAATTGACCACCTGATATAAACATTTAAATTCCAATTTTATTCTGTTAGTCGATGTAAACATTTAAATTCTAATTTTATCCTTACAATATAAATTCGTTTTTAAATTACTAAATTTTCCTTTATCTTATGTATAAAATAACAAAATTATCCTTCATTAATTCTCTCTTCTTCTTTTTTTCTTTTTCTTTTTTCTTTTTTCTTTCTTGTCTCCCTCTTTCATCCTCCCACTACCATCTTTTCTGACAATTTTGACCATCAAACTTCATTGTCGGCCTTCTTCTTCTTCTTCCTCTCTATCTCTCTTTTTCTTCTTCTTTTCCTCGCTAGACCTATCAAAACCGATGGCTGTTGCGATAGTAGGAGGTGTGGTGGAGGCAGTAATAGTGCAGGTGAGTTAGAGAAAGAGAGAGAGAAAAAGAAAAAAAAAATTATATAAGGGTAAAACAGTAATTATATATATATATATATATATATATATATATATATATAAAGACAAATAGGTAATTGACCGTATGTTCTCTAGCAAGGTGTCCCAGTAGTATTTGATGAAAGACAAGTGATTAACGCGGTAATCGTTTTAAATACAAGGGTTGTCATTGGTAAATTTTCATAAATTATGAAGAAAAAGAAAATCCCTATACATAATTATTTAAAAAAAAAAAATTATTATGTGTCTCCAATTATAGTTAGGCAAATGTTCAAATCTCATTGAGTCAGTATGTAAAAGAAGAAAACTTAAAAAAAAAAAAAAAATTCAAAATCCTCACGACATGCAATTGTCAATTATGCCTTAGAACTTACAATGTTAAATTTATTTGGAATTTAATAATATTTTACATGAAATATCTTCGTCATATCTTACATGGTAATGATTTATTTGCTGGAAAATTATCACTAACATTCACTATCTTCGAAATTGATAATACAATACTCTTTTGTCTTTTAATAAAGAGACACGTACTGGGAGGTCTCTTTTCACAATTCTATGAACTGATCTAAACCATCACTTTTTTTTTGCACCGTCACTCCTTTGTGCCGATTTCTGACCATAATGCCCCTACAACGTGTAGAAAACGTTTTGTTTTTTATTCCCTGTTTTGTGGCACATTTAACAGACCGCCATTGCATCCCACAAAAACTGGAGCGTGAGCACGTGTTGATGAACAAATGAAAACCAAGATATTTTGTATTCATCCTGGTGTTGAAAAATTAATTTTTTTACATCATATTAATTAGGAAAAAAAAAATCATCTTTCTTTTGATATGCTAATCATATTTTTTGACAGAGTAAATCTTTTATTGTCTGGATGTTGCATTCAACACCCAAAAGGGATGTTGAGTGTAACATCTAAAGCCATGTGTTCGGGTGCACATTTGTCTTACGTGTGCGAAGCACCAGATCATTCCTTTGTACCGCCTTTTTCAAAATCTATCGCACTTTCTGCGATGTGGATGTGACCGTTTTGGTAATGGTACGATTTTCATTTGCAGACGTTACATTTTCTATTCCTATCCAAAACCCTAAAATCTCTCTCTCTCTCTCTCCATATTTCCATCTCTTCCTACGATTTCAACATTGAACGACTCTAAAAACCCTCCAAACCCAAAAGAATAGTGAATACTCGACTTAAGTTGAGGATTGTGCACCCCAATATTGTTGATACTACCGTGAATCTGACCGACTTGAGTACGCTTTCTTGTTTTTGAAATTTTGGATTTATGGTCGGCTCTGTGCACAATAAACACGATTCTTTGTCTTTTTTGTTCATTTGATCCTAAGAAACTTGTCGTGCAACAAGTGTGAGGCACCAAACACTCAAAAAGAGTGACCTGTGTAAACTATTGGTGCGCTCTGTTTCGTTATGATTACATGTATTTAGTCCTGCTCTGTTTTTTGTGCTGTGGTTGTGCCTTATATCTTCGTAAATGCATGTGTTCTTCAGTTGGGTTTTCGTTTATTTAAACTTCAAATTGTTTGTGTTGTTAGATGATTTATATGTAATATGTGGCAAGTGTATGTTTGTTTTGCATGTATACAATGTATGTGTTGAATTGCCATTTTTTTCCCGTGTTGAATACAACTTGTGTGTTGAATATAACACTATCAAATTGATCATGATGAGCAAAGATTCATGACAATCACACCTAGATGGATTAATGTGGGTAATGCTTTATTAATGGAATATGAGTACAGAGGAAATAGATGGGTAGAGAAGAGGAATTAGAGAAGGCAAAGAATGTAGGATATGGGCGAGGAAGAAGATAATGAAGAAGAAATGAGCATAGAATAGAAGATGGATTTTCTTCATGATCAGATTGATGATCTAAGGGTACATGCGGATCTAAGAGATGATCGGATGACTAGGTTAGAAAATAAAATGGTCCAAATGAATATGAACATGAAAGCTGGATTTGGGAAAATTACAGGGAATTTGGAACAAATGTTTCAATTTATGCAGTCATCTCATCATGGATACCAGCAGCAGTACAGTGCTCAGCCACACTTTCCAGGATATCATATGTTTGGAGCACAACAGTCCTTTGGAGGACCAACCGCAGCAGGGCCATCTGGAGCAGGACCGTCAATGCCGTTTTATCAGCAAATGACTCCAGGGCCAATTGTTCAGCCAGGAGTTCCGTATCCTCAGCAGCTAGCCACTAGTCCGATGGGACTTTATTATCACTTTTCTGAATAGAGTCCTCATTAGATTTGATCTTTTATTCTTTCTTTAAATTTGTTATTGAGACAAGTTCCACATTTACTATTTTGGTTTGTAATAGCTAATTTAGGATTTTTGTGAAACTTGATCTCTAGTGTATGAATTTTGATGGATTAACTAGACTTGATTTACTTAGTTAAATTTTTTATCCCTAATGATGATCCACATGGTATTTGCCGAAAATGATTTTAATACATAAAGTTGATTTTATGGATTGATTCAATGTATTTTTTTTTAAAGAGTTATATATATCAATATTCTGATTTGATTACTTTAGGTTTATTCTTTCAAAATAAATTATATGTTTGCCTAAAATAGAGTTCTTGTGTGTTCCCCCCTCCCTAATTTTTTTTTTTTGGGTTAATAAAAAGGAGAATTAGTTGATATTTTATTGAATATTTTAAGGGGGAGTTTACTTTTTATATTTGTGCTTTGTTGATTTTATTTTTTTTTCGAATATGTTTATTCTTATGCTTAAATGAGTTATAAAACCCGTCCTTGAATTCAGGGGGAGTGTGGTTATATTATTATTTTGAAGAAAACATTAAAGTTAATTGTCATCATCAAAAGATGGGAGATTGTTGATCTTAAGATTTTGATGGACAATTAAAAGTTGATATTTTTTGTGAAACTAACGGTTTGATTAAGTGTTTCAGTTTAGTAGTTCCAAATGATAAAGATATGAAGATAAAGATGATGAAAAATTAAGAGGTTGAAGAATTTGAAGAACCTAGAGAAAACAACTCAGGTTAAATTTTGAACTCTTAATATCCCAATTAAGATCACACACGACACAAAAAGATTTTTAAATGATTTTTATAAATATGTGTGTTTTTAATAGGATCTTAATTAGATAAAATATTTGCTTCTATGTGTAATTAAAAAATAAATATTTATAATTGATTAAAATGAATTTAAGTATTTAGTGGAGCTAATTAAGAAAAGAAATTGGTTAAAAGGGCGAAAATGTCAATGAGAATGAATTAAAAAATGAGTTTAAAAGAGTGTTCCAGCATTCATAAGTCGACAGGTAAGTCGAACGGAACAAAAAAGGAAAGCTCTTTGTATCTCTCGGTCGACAGGTAGGTCGACCTGTGCTTAAATTTGAACTCTCTGTATCTATAAGTTGACAGAACGGTCGACTTGTGAAGAGAAATAGAACTCTCTAAATCTCTAAGTCGATAAATAGGTCGATCGATGGACACAAAATCTTTGTCTTGGCTACATCCTGAATCGAGCAGTCGACTGCTAATCTTGGTCGGTCGACTTGTGGATTTGTTTCAAGATATTATGGAATTTCGAATTTTGTTCTGAAAGTAGCCGTTACTAACCATTTTTTGGTTAGGATTGATGAGAGATTTTAGAGATTTAATATTATTTGAGATATGCAACACATATTATGACATCCCTATAGATTTGGTTAATTAAGTTTTAATATTTTTCAATTTGGTATATAATTGTTTCTATTCTATTTAATTGTGATTGAGAAATATTTGAGGAACTTATTTGAGAAGTTTAAAAGTTATAATTAAATGATTTGAACCAAAATAAAGTCTTAATGATATAAATGGTCTATAAGAGCAATTAAGTGTCATAACAAATGGAAACTAGCAGTTAGAGAGCATATTTTAATCTCATTTATATAAACCTACGTTTTTCATATCTTAAAAGAGAAAAAAAAATAAAAAAAATCAAGAGAATATACTAAGGTTTTCTAAGAGACATTCGTGAGAATTATTTATTGTGAATCATTGCTGCTACTGAATTTGAAGTAAGATCGCAATAATTATTCTTTCAGTGAATTCCGGGTGAGATCTTTCCAAATTACTTTCTATTTAATATTGTTTGATTAATTTTTGGAATTTTATCTTTAGAAATTATTTTCTGATTTTTATTAAAAAATATTTTTAAAACAATTTCTTCAATCAATCTGATTACGTACTACCCATTTTTGTTTAAAATCAGATTTTGAATGTCTCACTTTTCTATCACTAGTTTTTAGATGTTAATTGAGTTTTAATTTATCTGAGGTGATAAAAGCTCTTAGTGAGAAAAATCACTTATCATTTTTTTAATTGGTAAGTTAAGTGACGGATTAAATACTGTTGGGAGTATTTAATCTAAGGATAGCTAGTTTCAGTTTCTTCCTGTAACGAGATTGAAGTAGTAATTCTTCATGAATTGAATTATTTTATGTGAATTTTGTAACAGTTCAATCCTTACGGGGTAAAGTGATATTTGGAATGTTAGTGAGGTTTTGATTCTTTAGTCTTTGTGTTAAAAATAATTAGGTTATTCTTGAACCTGTAAAAAATAGAGGTTATTATTTAGCTTGTGAAAAGAAAATTTTGTAAAGGTTGATTCTGAGCCTGTAAAAGAATCTTTGTGAGCGTTTTGTTCCTACCTTTAAAGGGATCTTGAGTTTAGTGAGTGCGACTCTCCGTGGGGCTCGGAGGACTGGATTAGTCAAGAGTAGTTTGGTGAACCAGTATAAATTTCTAGTATGTTGCTATCTTTATATTATTTATTTTTGTTGTTTAGTGTGCACCTAGTTAATTTTATATTTCCGTTGTGATTTAAAGATAATAATTAATTATTTGAGTTATTAAAGTATTTGTTTCTCTGATATTTTTAATTACCTAATTCACTCTCATCTTGGGTATTTCATTGGACCAACAGGTTGAGTTGAAAATTTTATTTTCTTTTGGGAATAGAATTGCATTTGATAACGATATTATTCTAGAATTGATTTTAGAACCAACCTTAGAATTGATTCAATCAAACTCCCAAATTCAACCAAAATCCCCAAATCAAGAACCAACCCTAGAATTGATTTAACCAAATCGTTAAATTCAGACAAAATTCCCAAATCAAGAACAAACTCTAGAATTGACTTCATGAAATTTAGCCAAATTCCCCAAAATCAGCTAAAATCCTCAAAATCAAGAACGAACCCTATACAAAAATCAAGAACTAAACCCTAAATTGATTTGAGTAATGAAATCGAAATCGAAAATCAAAATCGATTTTGTGATCGATTTCAGTAATGAAATCGAAATTGAAATCAAAACCCTAAACAAAAATCAAGAACCATACCCTAAATCGAAATCGAAACATGTTCGATTTAAACTTGCTATTTCTTTTGTTCTTGCAAGCGATTTCGATCTGTTCGAAGTTGAAATTGATCTGTTCCAATTCAGCAATGAAATGTTTGAAGATGAAGGCAATTTCGATTTGTTCGAAGACGATGGCTAGGATGACGAAGACGATGGCGAGGAGGAGGTGGACGGCGAACAAGAAGGAGTTCGGCGAAGATGAAGAAGACGATAGAAATATATTTAAAGAAATATTTTTTTTTCATTAATTGTTAAGTAAATTTCAATTTTTAAAAAATACGATTTGCATCATATTTTTTTAAAACTATGTTCATAATATTAATATTCTGTAACGCAACTTACGAAATTACAAATGGATTAATGAATGATTTTTAAATATCATTAAAATCAATCACTAATCATTTTTTCGAAAAATCAATCACTAATCCATATTAACACTTCTTAAGTGAGTATGAATTGGAGTCTTCAATAACAAAAAAGATAAGAGAAACCTGATACTTACAGTACCGGGGAAAAATTATTTATTGATCTCCTAGGGAGATTTCTAAACACTGAGGGAGAAAAAAAAAAAGGGTTAATTACACTTTATCTCGCTATAATTTGACCAATTTATATTTTATCTTCTTATAATTTGAAAATTGTCACTTACCCTCTTTGTGGTTAGATTTTCAAACCACTAACCCCCCTAATGTAGGAGGATAAGTGCACCAAATATTTGACCATCGGAAGGTAAGTGACGATTTTCAAACTTTAGGAAAATAAGTACAAATTGGCCAACCTATAGGGGTAAAGTGTAATTAACCCAAAAAATTGAAACAAATTATTAAAAATATATTTACTTTTGGAAAAAAAAAAAAAATCCCGAGTAAAATATAGGGAGAATGGGTGGAAGATCCTCTATTTAATTTTTAATTGATCAAAAGTCCTACTTGAAAAATTTTGATTTAGTCTCATTTGTTTTAAAAAGAAATAAATTTTGATCATATGATAGTCACGCGCCAGTTATATATAACTATTTTGTGTATAATATTACTGTATTAGTTACAACCAGTTATATATAACTACTTTGTGTATAATATTACTGTATTAGTTACAGATAACTAATTTTATTTTATTTATTTATTTATTTATATTTATTTTCAGTTATATTTTCTAATAATATGCAATTTTTTAATTACATGTTCTGATATGTAATTAAAAAATTTGATATTTTTCAGTTACATGTTTAAAAAATATGTAAATTTTTAGTTACATGTCTACTAAAAAGTTTGATACTTTTTCAGTTACGTCACAAAATATTATACATATATATGTAATTATAACATGTAACTAATACTAAATAAGTACATGTAACTAAAAATAGCTAAATATATGTGAAAAATGTCCATTATGAAATTGTAACTAACATTAATTACATGGAACAGAATTCACTATAAAAACTGAATGTACTCACTGAAAAGTTCCCTACAATCTCTGCAATATCCCTATAATTCCTGTAATGCGGGATTAAAACACAAGTGAACTCTAATTTAAAGGATTAAATCAAAATTTAATAACACAAAGGACTTTTCATCGGTTAAATTAAAAAAAAAAAAAAAAAAGACTTTTCACATTTTTCCTAAAATATATATAAAGAATATGAGAATCACACGATGGTGCAAGAGGAGTGGGGATAGTTGACGTCCACACAATAAGGGGGTACCCCACCATAATAAGAAGGGTACGGTGCCTGTGCCCAAATCACAGCCTCGGGCTTCTTCTCCTCTTTCTTTACCGGTCCGAAGCTGACAAGCTCCGCTTGGGGAATCTTCTTCCGCAGCATGTTGGTGAGCTCGGCGGCGTCAATATTTTCTCCGGTGACCTCTATCTGGTCCTTGTCATCCCCTTGTACAGCAACTGACTCCACCCCTACAAAGCATGTATGAGTAACTGGGTACAAAATATTAATTACCCATTTATCATATTTATTTTTTCTTACCACCAGCACTGACAGCAATCTTCATGGCCTTGCATTTGCACTTCTGGCTAGTCATGGAAATCTTGATCACTACCTTTTGCTGAAAAAACAACAATTTAATTAACCTTAAAGAAACACTCCTAACAGCATGTTTGTTTAGCGGTAAAAAAATTGAATTCCGAGAGAATAAAATTAAATTTTGAATGCACTCATTATTCGATCCTTATTACTTCCAATCAAACATGGCGTAATATGTTTATGTAAGATCAAACATACCTTCGACATTGCTTAATTAATTTGGACCTCTTGATGGTGTGATGGGACTAGAACACGTAAATATGTAAGGCCTTTTAGAGAGAGAGAGACCAAAAATTTTGGGTCTTCTGGGGAGAAAACAATATTTTACGTTTCAGAAGGGTCTGTTTGTGATTGTGTATGAATGTTTTTCGCTCGCCATGGTCCTCCTATTTATAGCTCGAGTTGAGTTACCTGAGTTGGTGATAAATTTACATTTGGTCCCTAAATGTTAAGAACAGTTTCAATTTGGTCCCTTAAAAATATATTTATTCTAAGTCCCTGAATTTTGTAATTTTTTTGATGTTGATCTTTTACTTTTCCATTTTTCCGTTACTTTTATTTCATTATTACTAGTGTTTGTGTTGGAAATTAGACCAACTAGCAGTATGGTTTAGTCACTATTTGTGTGGAGAGCTGCAACTGACTTGAAGATGACTTTCGTCCTTGTTCAAGTCTTTAATCTGGGCTGGATAGGCGTTGTTTGGCCTGAGCTCCGACTTGTCACTTGTACACAGGACCGGCCAAGGTGCTCCCCGGCATGTCCCCTCTTACGTGAGAGTAAGAGATCGGAGGAATTGAGAACAAGTTGTTTGGAGAGATAAAGTTATTATCTCGACCTGTAGGCGTATTCTTGCATATGGAAATGTGTTGGTGAAATCTTCTATTTATAAGTAAGGGGATGATTATTATTATGGGAAATTAGAGTCTTAAGCTCGGTTATCCGCTAATCAGTCAAGCGCATGAGGAACACGATGGATTAGAGTTATGGGTCTGGACCTTGGACCCTTTGTTCGTTGATGGAGAAGCCTATGGGCCTAGCCTGCTAAGGGTGATAGGCCAGCCCAGGTACCGAGGTGAAGGCCATGCTATATGCACTGACCTGATCCTTGGGAGAGGTTTTGAGGAGATTCTGGCCTGGAGACTCGATGGCCCTTCACTTCTGTCGACCCGAAAAACTCACCGGGCTCTCAAGGCCGTTTGATGAGGTGGCGCTGGTGACGTGACTATCTTAATCCAGGTGGCGAACATGTAGAGGTGGTTGGATTTTACACATATCAACTAGTTTTAGACTTACGTATTGATCGGACTTGAAAAAAATTATAATAATATTTAAATATGAATACATATGTATGATTTAGTCATTTTGATAGTAATGTCAAGAAACGGATGCATAAATTTTAGTGAATAATGTCGTTTTATGTATAAATATGGGAAATATATATACTATTAAAAATTACCTAAATAATCCTAAAAATAAAATAATATTTCTACAACTGCTTTTTTATAAATTAATTTTTACTCATATACAATACAATAACAAACAAATATAAATTAAGCTTAATTTTATTAATTTTTAATTTTTAATTTATCTTTATTATCATTTATCATGATCATTATTATTTGTACGCTCATCGCGTGTAACAAGCTCATCGAATAAGTCAAGTCAACGTCTTTAGGCTTAAAAGGGTTCTTTGAAATTTCCATGGAGGCACGTAAACTCGTCATCTAAATTTTTCAAAGGGGCCTACTTGAAAACTATAGGGTCATAATTAAAAATTATTTAAAATATTTTAAAATAAAAAAAAAAAAAAAAAAAAAATTCTTTTATTCATTTATTTTGTATCTAAATTGAGAAGTGTCTTTTTCATTTTATATTATATAATTAGTATATAACTTGTGACTAAAAATAATAATTTTAATTTAATATATTAATTATAAATATTTTATATTTAGTTTAATACATTAATCATAAATATTTTATTGTTAGTTCAAATACAATAATCATGAAAATAATTTTTTTGAGAGGTCGTTATTTAGTTTCCGAACAAAATCTAAATCAACAATTAGAAATAGAGATTTTAATTTCATAGTCCCTAAGAGATTTGCATCTTATAAAATGAACCTTTAACAACTTAAATAAATTTTGGAGACCACACAAAAACTTAGCAAATGGTCCATGACTTATACCCTTTCATTTGGTTCTATTTACGCATGCTTGCCACCGGATTCTCTGCAATTCACAGAGAAGAGTATATGGGAAGTTACAGTTCACACTATTACTCTCTTGCTCAAGAAAACAGCCGATTCGTCGTTATTTCTTCGTCCAACATCGATAACAAATAAACCAAATTATTTGAAAAAAAAAAAATCTCCTTCTAGTGATGTATTTTTCAAATTTCTTGGTTTCGATTTCAGTGTTTACGAACATTCATCATATAAGTTTTCTACCGCCCGTTTGGTAATCGACAACGTTTTTTCTAAAATATCGAACACGCTTACCAATAATAAATTGGCCCCTACCATATAGGGCTTCCGTATTTCTAGATTATTGCTCACTGCGAAGACACACTTGCATTTCAGACCCAGAGTATTCGACTGAAACCCTAAATTAGGGTTTGTAAACGGCGCACTACCGTCTAAAAAAATGACGAAGAAGCTTAAAACGTTGTCGTCTCTATCGCGAAAGCGAAAGAATCCCGAATATTTGCAAGGTCATTGCGGTTTTGGTCCAACGAGTATGTTGATTTGGACTATGAATGTTCATAAATATTGTGAATGTCTATGATTTGGCTGAGGTTGTATATTTATATATACTCCAATAATTATGTTCTATTCAGTATAATATAACGCCCCACGTGTTTTATGCTTTTCGGCAGTTGTTTTTTAATGTAGAATGTTCTTGTGGGTCACCATTTTTACTTTTGATAATGTTATGATAAGTGTGCATTTTTTGTTTGTGGCTAGTGTGTGTGTGAATGTTCTTACATTTTACAAAGCGTGCTCCGATTTTTTGTGACTGTTCTTACATGAAACTTACCTGTTTGTTGATGTATTGTCTTGTGTATGTTCAATTGATTGTGAATATTCGTGCGTCTGTGTGAATGTCAAAATGTTGGCATGCATGTGTTTCCATTGTACCCTTGTATTTTTTCTTTATGCTATGTTGAAGGTCCGATTGAATGTTTGGGATCCATGTTTCCGTGAGTTGTTTTGACAAATGTTTACTTCCGGGTTTTGTTACTCTTTGTGAATGATCTGATAAGAGTGCCTATTGTGATTGTGTGCTGGTTTTTGACAATGCCATTAGATTGTGAATATGTACAAATTGGGTTGTGAATGTCCATTATTGTTCCGATTTGTGAATGTTCTTACACGAACTTAACCTGCTGATGTAGTTTGTTGGTGTAAATGTTCAATCGATTATGAATGTTCTTAGTCTCGTGAATGTCCATGTTTGCTATTTGTTTACTTCTTGTGCATTGTTTATGAATGTTTACTTTAGTGCATGCACATACGCTGACATTCCCTCTTTCAAAAAAATGGTTTATAGCATTGCGGATTGTGAAGCCGAATACTGAAAATAAATCTCAATCTCAGAGCAGACAGTTTTCGTACCGATGTAATCTTAAACAAGCAGTTTCTCTTCTTAAAGATTGCAAACTCACCTCGAAGCACAAGGAATTGTTGTCGAAAACACCCTTTGCGAAAACATTTGAGGCATTATACGACAAAAAATTGTCATTGGAGAATGTTCAAAAGAATGATAGCTTGATAGAGTGAGTGGTTTTGAGTTACAATCTATCCAGGGGTACGTTCAGGTTAGGCGAGAAGAGTGTTAGTTTGACACGGCTCGATATCCAGGTGATATTCGGGCTACCTTTGGGGGATGAGCTCGTCGTTCAAAATCGATACACGTGGGCCAACTCTGCATTTCTCAACAACTAACGTATCAACCCCGCGAGTTCAGTGTCAGGTTCCTCAAATCATTGATTGAACAACGGGTGTTGCGAACAAGTGAAGATAACGTACAAGATACTATGAAACTCCTCTGTTTGCACCTATTGACGACATGTTTCTTTACAACCACTGGTCAACAAGTCCCTAAGTGGTTGGTGCGCTATATTGAGAACATTGATGATATGTGTACCTACAATTGGCCACAAGCGATCTTCATGGATTTGGAAACTAATTTGAAGAAGTCATACACATAACCAAGGTCGGTTATGGGGTGTGTCATTGCGCTGCAGGTACTTATTTGTTTTTAATATTCTGTGTCAGTCATATTGAATGTTTACCTTTTTTTTTTCTTTTTTTTTTTTTTTTTTTTTTATATTGGATTTTTCTTCAATTTGACAATACTGGTTGTGCAAACACACCAACTTGATTAAACCAATTGATGGGCAAGATGTTTGCGTGTCGTGGATGTTGAGATGGTACCTGACCACATATTCAAACGCAATTGGATTGACGTCGTTGACTAACTTGCCGAATCATCAGGTGACTTTTTTGCGTTGATAAAACGTGTTCGCACATTTATGTTGATGGGTTGAAATGTGAATGTTAACCTAAATATAATCAATGTCCAAAATACGTTCAGGTGAAGGGGTGCATGACAGAGGAAACGTTGACTGAGATTCGATTAGGGATCGCTGGGCGCATTGAAAATGATGAAGACCCCGTTGTCAAAGAAACACCAGTGGACGTGATTCCAAAAGCGGACAAGGGGAAGGCGTCAATGATCGAAGATGACGTTTATGTTGGTGCAATTATTGATAATCTTGTAAGCACATACATCAACCCCGTCTTCACCCAACCAAGGAAAAGCATCGCACTATTAATGTTCGATTTGGGTGTTGATTTTACCCAAGCCGAAAGTACTGTGCACACCAACAAACACATGACATTGTGGTCGATGACGTTTACCGTGCACTGGACGAAATGTAGAAAGACTACTACATGAGGAAGTTAGAGGCTGAAGAATGTAATGAAGCCTTGCTGAAAGTTTTGGCTTATGTAACGGTGAAGAACATAAACCAACAAACTGATATTGAATGGCTAGCCGCGTTACTTGCAAGTCAAAAAGTAAAATATGATAATGATGTGGGTGCTCTCAATGCAAGGATAGTAGCTCTTGAAAATGAGAGGGAGACAATACTTATCGAGATGAGCATTCACGAAATCATACAAAAACATAGGGATCAACTGGTGAATGCCGAACTTGAGGAGCTAAAAAAGAGATGCACAAATCTCGAACTGGAGGTAAATATGGGGATCAGATCGTGAAAGAAGCGAAGGAGTCGCAGAAGGCTGGTCGTAGAAGCTACATCTCGATAATCAAGGAGCTTGCAGATAAAAACAAGGAATTAGAGGATCGAATCTGCAGGTGCGTGTGTGCTAGAAAAGATGTGTTGATTTTGCTTCTGCTGCCCATGGGCGAGCTCCGGTCGGTAAACGTTCTGTACCATCGTCGGCGACTTCCAAATGCAAATTATCTTTTACTGCAACTGAAAAACCATCACGTTCCCCACGTTGTGAAAAGGTGGACCTTATAGATGCAAAACCGATAACAATGATTATGCTTGATGAGGACAACGTGATAGATATGACTCCAACACCACGTTTGACCTGTCCCCCACAACCAACTGATAACACGTCGAAAGTTGGTTCTGTAAGACCCCGACTAGTGATCTACAGATAATTGAAGTCGTGTTTTAAAATATTTCAAAAATAACAGGGTGAATGGTGTAATTTATAATTTAATTTAAATTTGAGGGCCTAATTAGAAATTTTAAAAATGTAAAGTGTAAACTTTTGGACTAAAATGATTTCAAATTCTTAAGTAGGGGTGAAATTATAATTTAATAAAATTGTAAATGTTGGATTTCGATTCAAATGGAGAATTAAAGAAATTAAGGGAGAAAAGTGTAAATTAATTTTTTTTTTGTTTTGTTCTTCTTCTTTCAACCATAGGATATTTTGTGCATATATATATATATATATATATATATATATATATATATATTGCAGTGTGTTTGTGTGTGTTTTTCAGTGTCGGGTCTTTGTGTGCGATCGACCCTTGGATGTGTCGTCGGTGGAGTGGGTGTCGCCGGCCGGAGTGTTAGAGAGAGAGAGAAAGTAGGTATCGATTGTGGGTGTGTGTTCCGTTCGGCATCGTGGGTGTTCCGTCTTCGTGGATGTGTGGCGTGATCGGAGCAAGGTCGGTCGGTGGAGAGTCCCAGAGCAGTAGTAGAAAACGAAGAGAGAGAGAGAGGATCGACAGTAGTCTGGTGATGCGAGGGTGGTGATCGTTCGGCGGTGGGGTTACCGTGTTTGTCGTGGGTGTGTTGTGCGTGCCGTGTGTGTGTTCGAATCGTTGGCAGTGAAGATCGGCGAGAGGAGTGAGTATTGGCCGGTGTTGAGGTAGTGCGGCGGGAGTCCAAAGAAATAGAAACAGCAAAGCAGAGCAGAGAAGGTAGATGGTCGTCGTCGCGACAGTGCGATCCGTCGCCTCGGCAGTGCAAGGTCAATAAGGTATGAACATGAGCTGTCGTGCGTTCACCGCGGCGGTAGAAATTCAGGAAATATGATTGGGAGCTATTGGTCGTGCGCTGTGGCGATGAAGGATCAGCGAAACATTCGCCGCGGCGGTAGGGTTTTTGCTGCAGCGGTGAACCGTCAGTGTTTCTGGATCAAAAACTAATGAAATTTTCAGGAGATCGACAACCGTTTCGGAGCGGATAATATTTCTCGTTAATGCTTATGATTACTAAATTAATCTTCTAGTCTTAAAATATTAAAATGGCGATAATGAAAGTTGAGACCATTAATATAAATAAAGTTTAAATAAATTTTTAACGAAGCGATTTTAAACGAATAGAAATAATTCGTAATAAAATATGGGAAATGAGAAATTAAGGAGATTAGGATTTCATGGCGTGATTATTTTGTTTTTATACAAAAATATTAATTTAGGCCCTGTCACCGTTAGGTTCGCAGGCACCAGAGTTTGGATAAAGGATAGTCGGTCAAAGTTTACGAAAGCGGATATCGAGGTGAATATACTGCCCTTCTTGCCAAACTATTTTCATATAAATATGATGAGATATGTGTTTATTTAACTATACGAATTTTATAAATGATATGGATTAAGCAGGATTTGATTGAGATGGTAAAACTGGATTTTTGGAAGATTTCAATGGTTTTTAAAAAGGAGATTGAAAATGAGTTTTCGTTAGATTTGGTGGTTTTAAAAGGGAGTGGAAAATATGGGGTTTTTCTAAAAATATGAGTGAAAGAATAGTTTTGTTGAAATTAGATGGTTTTCCAATGAAAATGGAAAAAATATGATTTTTGGATATAAAAGACGGTTTTGAGATAAAGAGGTAGATGTGGTGATTTAACAATATTAATTTGACAAAAATTTATTGAGTTATGATTTGATGATGTTATATTTGATTTGCCGATATTATATTATTTATCCGCTGAGTGCGGAGTGAGATTATCCGCTGAGTGCAGAGTGATGAGACATTTATACTGCGCAGTAATTATTTGCTAAGTACAGAGTGATGGGTGTTCGTAGTGAAGGCATATCCTACGGATGGTACGGTACCGTTGCAACTCCCGATCGTGAGGTTAAAAAGATCACTAGAGCTAGCCAGCGTGTGTGTTTGAGATGTGTGTTTGAGGTGTGTACTTGAGATGTGTGTTTGAGGTGTGTGCTTGAGGTGTATGTTTGAAATGTGTGCTTGAGATGTATGTTTGAGATGTGGTGTTTACGTATCTTGGCTAATTTGATATTTATTATCATGGTGATTAGTATGATTTTTATACTAGTTGGATTTGAATGGAACGTAATCATATCACTTTATTTTTTGTGCTTTTAAAAATGGAGATTTTACGAGCTAGGTGGTGTTTATAAACTTACGCTTGATCGATTTAGATGTGGTCGAATGAGTTCTTATTATTAAAAATATTTTTACTAAAAAAATAGTACACTCGCAGGTGAAGCAGTAGGAGTCGGTCCCCTACTGACGCTAGGTAGAGTTGTGCGATGGAATCAATTTGATTTTTTTCTGAGATGAGTCGTCAGAGGTGAACTAGTGGGGGGTTCACGAGTATTTCTAATTTTGTTATTATTATTTTTGGGAATGGATGTGTTCCCCTATGAGAGATAGTTGTACATCCTGTATGTATAATATTATATAGATGTATGCATAATGAAAACTGTTAGATGATGGCATGTTTGGTGACGTCGTGTTGTCGTCATGTCGGTCCCGGGATGGTGAGTGTCTGGGTTGGGTCGTGACAGGTTCAATGTGTGAAGGGTAGGGTGAGGAATGAAAGTAAAATAAGTAGCGATTATGTGTATCTTAAGGAAAATGGGCAAAGGGAAAATTGTGGAAGAAAAAGACTCTGTCGATGTCGATCAGCTACCCAAGAAGGATTATGAAGACACCATAAAAATGTCCATCCGGAAACGATCAAAAGTAGCAATGATGCTTGACGATTGGGATTGGGAGTTATTGCAGTTGATATATACTGAGGAGGGGGGTCGGGTGTGTGCTGAAAACTTTTATACTTGTTACCTTATTTTTTCTGATAACATTTTTGAGCTGATTGCTTGATTCTCGTTTTTGGCAGTGCATTTGTGTGGGGGTGGTGAGGGTCCAACGTCAACATTCACATGTAGTGATGCGATATGTTTAATTCAGGATAAGCAAGTTGTTGATAATGTATGCAGCTTATCCGATGTTGTTGTTTGTAGGACGTTCATTAAAATGATGATCCCCTTAATTGTGTTTGGACGATATTATGTGTGAATGTTAATGTTCTCGTTTTTCAATTTTTCAATTCATAGGTTATTGATTCATTTAGCGAATTCTTGGAATTACGGATGCGGACAATCAACGCCATACGCAATACAAATGGGGTGGGGACGCTGGACTAGTCAAAGTTCGTTATCGCGAGTGTGTGGTAAGCATCAATTGTCTTAATTTGTCTACTACTAGTGACATCGAGGCTAACATATGATTTATGCCACACAGACTGTTCTAAAGAAAAAACAATAGAAACTCTTGGATTATTTACACGCAACGATCCAAGCTGCGTTTATCAACAACTGCCGGTACCTATTGTTCCTCGTAAATTCAGATGGACGTCATGCGTACACAAATCATTGGACGTTATTAGTACTTGATATAAAGAAAAAAAATTGGACATTCTATAACTCCCTTTTGCCTAGCCCGATGTCTGACCACTACTTCAAGGATGTCCGATGGGTGGTATGTAATATACGGTGCTTAATTTTCTCATACACATTTGTTTGCTAAAAAACACAAAAATAATGTTGAAAAAATTCTTATTGTGAATGTTCTATAGAAAATTGTCGTTGAGTTGTTCCTCAACAAACAAATTAACCATGAATGGGGGGATGCTTCCATTAAATAATGTCTTGGAACGCCACAGCAAAAAGGATCGTAAGTGTGTATAACTACTTTTTATGTACCAACCATTTTTACGTAAATCTATAAATCAAAATTTCTCTTTCCGTTCACAAGATCGATTATGGTATGTACATGATATATATAATGCTCCAGTATGCCGAGAACAAACCTGTTGCAAAAAAATTAAAAGCGGAAGAGGTTAAAAATATCCGTAAGATAGTCGTCCATTACTTGTTGAACGATTGGAAGCGAACTTGGTCCCTTTCAACTGCCAAACTGATAAAGAAGCATGATGGGTCTATATAGGTGATTGAACAATCAATAGCTTGTTTTGGATTTGGTTATTTGTAATTAACATAGATTTGGATTTTGGGTTCTGTGTGCACATTCACAAGAACACTACCATATAACACATCTTATCACCAAAAATCATATCTGAGTTAGTGAACGTTCATGTGCAAACTGAACATTCAGAATGCACATAGAACAAAATAGATGTTTTGCATATCTGAATGTTCATATATGGTTGTGTTGCATAAGTTCATGTTTGTGGCATGAAAAAATCTGTAATTCAAAAATGAACATTCAAGAAAATGTATATAGAACAAACAAATGTTTGAATATCTGAAATGTTCATGTATGGTTGTGTTGCATAAGTTTATGCTTGTAGGCATGAAAAATGCAAAAAACGTAAAAAAAACACATGATCACAAAAGAATTTTGCAAAAAAGAAAGGAGAGATTAGATATATACCCATCTTAACAAAAACAAAATATAAGCATCCATACCCACAAAACAAAAATAAAAAATAAAAAAAATTGTTCGAACTTAAAACATATGCTTTCGTAGATTGATGTATCAAAAAATAGACCTAGGTCAAATAATCACTCCGCCATGTTGACGGACAATTCGCTCGGCGTTGGCGAAGCAAAACCAGGGCCAAGGTAGCTCCTCAATCGCTCAACCTCTTCCTCTAGGTTAGCAACACGTCTATGAAGGTACTCCACTTCCACCCTCATTTTGTCAGTCTCATCGCATTTGCTGTGGTACCTCCAGCATGCCTCGCCTATCTTCCATTGCATTGATCTTGCTAACTCCAGTAGTCTCTTGGAATCCTTGTCTCACCTATTGACTTGTGTATCAAACGCATTGTTCGTATTATTTTGCTAGTTGACAGTCTGGTTGTTCCCCTCGTTATCCATTGCCTAACACACAAAGTCAACCTATATGGGTTTGTCAGTCCAAAACATTACGAAAACAGTGTGTGAGATTCAATTGCACACTAAAAAAATCTGAAAAAATATTCATAAACTGGAATTTATAAGGGGAAGGGATGAACATTCATACAGGGGGAAAAAAATGTTCCCCCCCTAGTTTTCCCGTATTCAAACACACATATTCAAAACCATCGAAACCCTGGATAGAAAAAATGAGACGTACTGACCATGTGTTTCGATAAACGAAACATGTATCTGTTCGGAAAAAACAAAATACTACATACTAAAATCGTGCGGACGAGCAAACGTAGATCTTAAAATAGGGCTAAAAATAACTTAAAACCACCAACTAACAGAAACATCTTACAGATGTGTTACGACAGTCTGGTGGCAAAAATCCAAAACCCATATGTGTGCTAACACATACGAATTGTAGATTAAGAATTGTATATAGACTTACCAATATCTCACTGTGTTCTCGCTGGTAGAACTTCAAACATTACTTTATGAGGAATGTCAGGTAACTCAAAATCAATCTCTCTATGGGCATGGATTGGAATTCAGATCGTAGTATATATAGATCTATTCCCTTTGGCCTCTGTACCTGGATGGACGTCTGGGGTGTGGCGTTCCATTGTCCAAAGCACGAAACCGATGGCGTGGGGTGGCACTTCACATAGAGTCATGAATGTTCATTCTGATTCCTTTCTTATCGATCCACGAAACAATAATTGACTCATGTCACCAAACCTAAAATTTGTACGAAAATATTGGGAAGTGGATAAATGTTAATTTTTTTTAAGATCCAATAATGAGAAGGGTGAGAAACATATGAGTTAGTTTTTTTGTACATTCATATTTGAGTGACATCTAGTGAAATTTTGTGTTGAAAAAAATAAATTGAAATCTAATATTTGTACTTATTTGATGCAAAGTAATTGTGAGGGGACGTAAGTACAACAATGTGGTGTTGATGGGTTGCGTGAATATTCATGATGACTTTCACCAAAAACATATATCTGTACGAAAAAATTGGGTGCATGTTTATGATGGCTTCCTTTTTCTTTTGCTAATGTCAACTGTACTTATTCTGCTTGGTTCTGTGGGAATGGAACCCCTTCAAGATAATTGATGCTATTGTATGGCCAAAACATCCCACTCCACAGAATACATAAGAAATTGCTGAAGAAATTTTTTCGTGCACTGTATAAAAGTAATCTGTGTAACGAAAAATGAAAGTGAAATTAACAGTATGAAAATTTATATAAAGTATCTAAGTAGCAATAAAACGAATAAAAAAAAAAGATGCATTGTCTCGGAAAAATGCTCCAAATGTCTATAAAATTAATAAATGAAACAAAATAAATTGAGATGCTAAATTGGGTCTGTGCACATCTTCCTGTTGTGAAGCCCAATTTTTTTGCAACGGCCGTAATGAATTTCAACGATCTTGCCCTTGGACGGTATACGCTTCTTCCTGGGACGTCCAGGTTGCTTTTTGGTAATCGGTGGGAGGATCACAACTTTATCTTCTTTCCACACCGACCTCTCAAGTGTCAGGACGCTGAAAATTCTTTCCACATATGTTTGTTTGTAGTAGTCTACTAAGAAGTAAACATCAATAAATAAATGCATGTTCTGGCCGCTCTTCAAAATAGTCGAATATGCATGTGCGCATGGAAAGTCGTTGACTTGCTAGTTCAAACATGTGCATGACATGTTTTTCAAGTCAACCAACACGGACAGATGTGATAGAACTTCGTAAACATTATTCCCATATTCAATGACCATCCAAGTTCATCCTAAACTAATATTTTGTGCAATCATTTCGTCGCGGCACAACAAAATAACTCCCATCTCGTTAATGAATCAATGCGTCTGGCGGACATTTGTGCTATTAACTTACATCTGATTTTGTCAATCATCGTTATAACTGTGAGATGTCTCAGATCACAAATCCATGCATTGAATGATTCCGTAAGGTTTGATGACATTTCGCCGTACCGTTACCTTGAAAGAACATGTTACAAAATCTATCCAGCGAGACGTCGTGTAATAAATTTTTAACTCGACCTCTACTCTCGGCCTTCAGGGCATCAAGCATTTCATTATATTTGTTAAATGTCGTCGCATATGCCATTTTTGTAAATTTGAAGACCAAGCTCTCTTTGAATCTTTGCTTCATTCCGGTTAACTTGTCCTTCAGGTTATTCTTCAAGTGATTGAGGCAAAATGCATGGAAACTGTTTGGGAACATTTTTCCCATACCGTCGATGATCCCGTTGTGTCTATCTAATATGAATGTTAACACATGTGCATGCGAAACAATTATGGATAAATTGGTTAAGAATCACCGTCAATTGTCGTCGTTCTTCGCATCTACGATGGCAAACACAATCGGGAATATTCTTGTGAATACCAAAAAATCGTCAAAGTTATGTATTAGACTGTCACCAAAAAATGCAGAAAATAAACTAAATATATTTTACATTGATTTATCATTTTAATTACCATTTGCTCCGTCTTTTGCATTCGCTACCAATAGACATCCCTTATAACGACCACATAAGAAAGTCCCATCCAGAAAAATCATGGGGCGGAAATAGTTGAAACCTTTAATGCTAATGTTAAATGCAATAAAACTTCTCTTAAAATGACCCATTTCTTTGTCATAATCTAGAACAAAATGACTCCCTGGGTTCGTACGCATACAAGCATCGATGTACCATCAAAGTTGGTCGTATGAAGATTTGTAATCCTTGTATAACTCTTTTTGGGCTTTCTCAACGCGGTTCCACGCAATATGGTATAGGATGTCAATCCTATAATAATTCTTGAACGTGTGAACGACATCAATGAGGCGAACATCAGGTGTGTTTCTCACCAAATCAACTAAGCAAGACTTCACCACATTTGAGTTCATGTTTGTGTTCTAGGTTGACATATAAGCAGCCCCGCATGAGTGTACATTGTTCAACTTCTATATGTAGAAAAACCCATTGCTCTCATTCACCCGCACGTGTACTTCCCAATTGCACCCTATTTCTTCCTTTCGTGAACATTCTGTTGTAACTCTCTTTTTATCGTTTTTCTTCAATTTGAAGGTAAAACCTCCATGAAACAACAAACTTCATAAGAATTTCCCTAAATTCTGGTTCCCTGCCCATAAAAATATGTCCTACCTCTTTGATGCCTTCATCTCATTGATTCGATAGCAATATTTTTTTGTGACAACGGACAAAAAATCGACAACAAATCATGATCTCTCATTTCGTCTTCTCCGTTGC
The DNA here is from genome assembly GCA_016647705.1 of Eucommia ulmoides. NCBI lineage: Eukaryota > Viridiplantae > Streptophyta > Magnoliopsida > Garryales > Eucommiaceae > Eucommia > Eucommia ulmoides. The sequence goes on from CM028328.1 coordinate 10,969,016, forward strand.
CCCCAAAACGTTGAGGGCTCGATTGTCATTATGGGTCCGCTGTCATCCGATCCATACCCGCTGCCACACACTTTGATGTCGACATAGATATATTTGAACTTCAAAATTCGAGAAATGCTACAGACAACTTCAAAGTCGGCTTGGGATTACAGTATACACTTGTCGTGTCCAGGGATGGAGTAGTATAGCTCAAATGCGTCATGCAACAGTATCTCCCACCTCGCTATTATTTTTTGAACCAACGTGTCAAACATGAGATGATCCGCGTGTTTAATTCCGTAAGAATACCCATCAAGCTTGCACATCAGCACTAGTTCGTATGCATTATCCATTTCGTTTGTTATCTGCCCATTTACAAACTAAGGCTCACAAAAAATAACATAGTAATGTGCGCAAAAAAATCGATCTATGCTACCATTTAAAATGCAATTTAGAGTTTCTCTGTCTATTTCAAACACAACAATTGACAAGATGATTTTGAAAAACATTCACACCATATTAACATGTTAAAAATCCATTTATAAGGAGATGTTTCTTTGTTCATTCCATGCATACCCTTCACATGTTGAACATTCCCTCTGCCCCTGAACATTTCGTATTCATATGTTCATCCAGTGAATATTCTCAAATGTAAGCAAAATATAATATTTTTCGGAACATTTTAGTAAATGTTCTCTAAAACGCCTCCCCTCTCCCCCCCCCCCCCCTAAAATATTCTCATACGCTGTGTATTTTTGTGACTTTGTTTAGATCTCAAAACTAAGGATATGGCAAAACAAAACCTTCTTTGTGAATGTTATCAAATGTAATCAAAATATGAGGTTTTTTATAACATGCAGTGAATGTTCTAAAAACTCCCCGGATATTCCCATATGCTATGCATTTATGTGACTTGTATATATCTCGAAACTATGGATATGGAAAAACAAAGCCGAACTGATTTTGCAGATTGAACATCGATTTTTGTTAAAAATATAAATGGGTGAAACTTTGACAATCGAAAAAAAACACAATATACTCACCACACCACACGATATCTTGTTTCCGTTTCAATACATAACCCCGAGCTCGATAGATAAAAAATATCATGACTACAATCCAATGTTCCACTTATTCTTTCTGATGGATTCGAAGTTTGTTTTGGTCGTCTTTTCATTTATAAAAAATATGGGTTTTTTTGAAATGAGAAAATATGCCATAAATAAGATGTATTAATGAACCTACCTAATTAATCTGTGAATGAGAACTTACCGTAATCGTCTGCTCAACCAACAAAGGGGTATCGACGTCCATGCATTTGGTATTTTCAACGGATCATATTATTAGAATGTTTTATAAAAGGTTGAAATAATAATTTTTATTACATAATGGTTTGATGAGGAAAGAGAATATGCAATTTGGTCTAAATAATAAAAATCCCTTAGAAATATCTCAACTAACTATCTAATGGTAAAAAATAAGATTTTTTTTTTTTTTTTTTTTTTTTTTTTTTTTGTATATAGCGGGTTAATACCATTTACACCTCCTCAACTCTTTTGACACTCCACATATACCCTCTAACTTTGAAAGTACCACGGGCATAACTTCACTCGCATTCAATTCTAGATTTTTTTTTTGGATGATTGTTTGTTTGTTTGTTTGTTTTCATTTTTTCGTCTCTTACCTGAATAATGTTCTTTGGTTGCGTAACGTTGAAGGTGTGCTGGTTGTTTATTCTGTTCTAGTTCTATTTGTGTTTCATTTTGTGTTTGTATTATTCGTTTGTTGGTCAGTCGGGGTTTTGGTTTTACTTGGTGGTTTGTCTGTGTTATTTGTTTTTCTTCTTGTGAAGTTGTCTTTCTTTTGTTTACATTATGTATAGTTTACATTATGCAAAGTTATGGATTTGAGATTTGAGTTGCATTATCACGTTATGACTAAGTTAGTATAATTGGTAATATTGATCCCGATAAATTTGTCTTGTTTGATCTTTTAGATTCCATAGATAAACTGTTTGCTGGTAAGATACCCATTGAACAAGGTGTTCAATTGACTATTTATGCTAGGGTGCCTAAATCTAGGGAAAGAATGCAAGTGATGATTGATGGAGCTATTTTAGAAATGTTTGACTTGTATTGTAAATATAGGATTACTGACATTGATTTATTCATCAAGTCGCAATTTAATGTGCCATTAAATGTAGGTCCACTAGAAAGCGTTGAAGCAGTAATCGTGGACAATGGTAGTGATGAGAGTTATGGTAATGTTAAAGAACAAGGCAGTGGGAGTGATAGGAATAGTAGGATTGAGAGTGAGGTTAAGAGTGGAGATGAGAGTGATAGTAGTATCGAATTGTGGACTGCTGAAAAAATGAATGCAAACATCAGTGAAGATGAAAAATTTGGTTATGATGATGAGGACTCTCTGGGCAATTCTGGAGGCCAAACTCATGCAAATGATCAGTATGAGGATGATGAATCTGGAGGTGATGGTAATGATGAAGATGTGTTTGGCCTTAGTTCAGATGATGAGGATGATGAGTGGATACCTGAGGGAGACCTTGGGTTATAAGACTTAGAGGATATAGAATTGGAGCCAAAAAATACAGAAAATATTGAAGGTAACAATGATGATGAGTTGTCTAATTATGAGTCAAGTGATAACTCTGGGAAGGAAAGTGATGAGGAGGATGAAGTTTGTACTGGAAATGGTAAGAAATGTTATAAAACAAATGGGTAGTGGGATACTTCTAATTGCCCAATGTATCAGAAACCAGGGGATGGGGAAATACTTGTTTTTTCTTATAGAAATGTTGTTCAGTAGTATTCATGAATTTAGGGCTGCCCTTACTGATTATGTGGTAAAGATTGGGTTCAAACTGTTTAGCAAAAAGAATGAATGGAAAAAAATCATTGCTAACTACAGTGAGAAGGGCTACCAGTGGAGAATTTATGCTACCCCTGTGCCTGGATAATCTCCATACATAATTAGAACACTAAAACCAGATCATACATGCATTAGAAATAAGAGTCGTGTGGCTGAGGTGATAAGTGTAAAATACCTATCTAATTCTAAACCGAATTTGGCAGTTTTCGAGTATTTTATTGAAGTTTGAATATCTTTTTAGCTGTTTTTATTAGTCAGGAGTAGGGACGCAAACAATTGGCAAACTGAGCAAAATGGTGGAGAAAAGGGTAGCAAAAAAGATGAAAAAATGAGGTTTCAAATAACAGCGCAAATCCGCCTAGGCGAAGTTTCCACCGCCTAGGCGGAAATCCATCAGAAAGTTGCAAATGCTGAGAAGTTGAAATCCGCCTAGGCGAAGTTTCCACCACCTAGGCGGAAATCCATCAGAAAGTTGCAAGGCCTGAAAGTTTGAATTCCATCTAGGCGAAGTTTCTACCACCTAGGCGGAAATCCGTTAGAACGCTGGAAGTGTTGAACTGTTGGAAGTGCTGAACTGCTAAAAATCTGCCTAGGCGAAAATCCGTCAGAAAGAAAGAAGACCAAGAAGTTAGTCCTCTGCCTAGGCGAAGAAACCATCGCCTAGGGGGAATTCTAACTGACTTAAACTCCGCCTAGGCGAAGTTTCTACTGCCTAGGCGAATTTCGCATAACAGTCTAAAATATCTGTTTAGATATTTTTGAACCCCTAGGCCTATTTATACTCCTTTCCCACGTCTGAAAGTTGTTGTTGATGAACCCTAACCCTAGTAGAGAGTTCTTAAGCTATATTTTGAAGATCAAGAAAGAGATTCATCATTCGGACAAAGAAGGATCACTTGCGGATCGATCATTAGCGACAGTGAACCGTTTCACTTTCAGATTTGATTGTTCTTCTCTTATTTTTATCTTTGTAATTACTTTTTCATATCTAAGAATGTTGAATCCCTCTTATTTTGTATGGCATATGGCTAAGATCTTGTCGTATTAGTTAAATGTTACTTAGGTGTAGTTGAAATCATGTAATTGTTAAGTTGAATGAATTAATGTTACTTTAATGTGTTGTTTGTCTAAATTTGATTGTGTTTACCATTATTCTTGATATTATGATTGTATTGATAAACTGAGAATACGGGGTTTGACACTCGGGAGAGGTAACCCTGGATTCAGAGTAGGGTAAATACAACGTAACGTTCTAACGACCCGGGAGGGCGTTAGAACGTATGCAATCCATGACGTTGGCTAAAGACTCATGCAACCTAGGGTTGTCAAAGCGTTGAAGGGGACTTTTTCGTTGACACGAAGTTGTGTAATACCCCATCTTACACTCGAGAGAGGTAGCGGAGGAGTTATCGATACAGAGATTGTCAGAATAGATAGAAAACCATTATTGCTAACTTAATGATGACGATTATGCATTATGTGAAAGAAATCAATACCTAAGTAATTAGTGTAATTAGAACTAACCTAATAGTTGTCGTTTATCTTAGTAGATTAAATAGAAAATAAACAAATTTTGATTAGTCGAGATAATATGAAACTATTTAAATCACAATACTCAATCGAATTACATGTCTTTCCCAGTGGAACGATATCCGATCTTACAAAATCCATTATATTAAAACTAGATCTCGTATACTTGCGAGTAGTTAATACCGCGAGGACGATGGTGTGAATCCTCGCGCATACATGAGGCAACTTCAACTTGGATTGCAAAGAAATTAAGAGTTTAAAAGTAATCCAAAATTGACAATGATTGTCTACAAGCCAAACTAAAAGAACTATAGGGTATTAAGGCATCCAAAAGATAATTATATAGGATTAGGGCAAAGGCAATAGAGATTCTTGAGGGTAATTATGGTGCATCTTATGCTTTACTACCTGGTTATGAAGTGAAAGTGAAGAAAAACAATCTTGGAAGTACAATGAAAACAAAATATTTCAAACCATTAGTTGCAGTGTCCCATGTTCTCTGCCAACTATTTCTTTCCTTCTATGCTTAGAGGATGGGGTATTTGGGTAGTGTAGGCCTTTAATTGGAGTAGATGCATGTTTTTTAAAGAATCCAAATGGTGATGTATTGTTGTCAGCTATTGCTTTAGATGGTAATAATGGTTTGTTCTCATTAGCAGTTGGTGTAGCTGAGGCTGAGTTAATCAAGATATGGTCTTGGTTCTTCCAAAATTTGAAGAAAATGCTTGGAGGACCTACAGTTGGGGCTCATTTCACTGTAATATCTGACTGGCACAAGGTATTTTTACTTCTGAAAATATAATTTCAGTTTAATACTCTATGTAATGATCTGTTTAATGCTTTGTTTTATTCTCTATCTCAGGCAATTAAAACCTCAGTTGCTAAAGTTTTTCCTTAAGCAACACACAAAAGATGTTTCCAACACCTGCTAGGCAACTTTCGGAAAAGACACCCTGGATTTCCATTAAGGAAACTATTTTGGAAGGTTGTAAGGGCATATAATGAAAAAGAGTTCTTGGATGCTATGGAGAGGTTGAAAACACTAGATGTCAATGCCTACAATTGGTTAATAGAGCATCCAATTCAAACTTGAGCAAGACACATTTTTGATGAAAAGGTAAGATGTGATCATATAACCAACAATCTAGTTGAATCTTTCAATAGTTGTTTAGGATCTCTTAGATGCAAGCCAATTTTGAGTCTGCTCGAGAGAATTAGGACAAGACCGATGACCAGGCTTCATAAAAGGTATGAGAAGGTTGTCAGTTGGGAGGGTCATGTTTTTAATAGCATAAGAAAAAAATGTAGGGCATTAGTGGATGATGGATAGAAGCACTGAAAAGTTTTATGGGCTGGTGGTACTGAATTTGATGTGAGTGATGAGAAGGGTGCTGAACATGTTATGGACTTGGAGAAAATGTACTGCATATGTGGAAAGTGACAAATTAGTGATATTCCATTCAAACATGTTGAAGTAGCCATCACTTCTCAACGGGCCAATATTGAAAACTATATCCATCCATTATTTGCCAAAGATACCTACCTGAGCATCCACCGTAATATGATCCACCCAATTATAAATCATAAATTTTGGAAGTTTAATCCAAGTGACCTAATAAAGCCCCTACCAATAAGAAGGCCAACTGGATGGCCAAAGAGAAACATAATAACAAGAGAGGATGAAGAACTTGCAAGTGGAAAGAACCCAAATTGCAAATTTTGCTATTCAAAGTTGGTAGTCAAACGTGTGTATATCCTCCCATACATCTTTTTTCTTTTTCTATTTCTTTTTTCTTTTTCTTCTTCCCTGCTCTCTTCTTCAACCAATGCTCCTGCTTTCCATTCTCTTTTTCAATCATAATCGTCGCTGCCGTTCTCTTCTTCAATTACAATCGTCGCTGCCATCTCGCTGCTTCTTTAATTAGATCTTCATCGCATCACCTTCGTCTCCATCTCATTCACAATTGTGACAATCTGGTTGAGCTCTGTCTCTACTTCTCTCCCCCTCTACTCTCTCTAAAACCTCATTCTCTCTCTACTCTCTTTCTAGATTCAGAAGACGATGAATACTTCTTCCCCGAATTACCACCCAAATCCACTAGTCTGTTGTTTCTATAATTTCCTTTTCCCATCTCCAAAACAAAAACACAAAACCCACCAAGAAATTGAAAGAAAACGTATAGAGGAGTTTCAAATCGATCTGGTTGAGTACCTTGTCAATTATTTGTTTCTAGTCCATTAATCTGAATCATGCAAAAAACGATCTTTATAGTTGTGGTGCAATTTGTAATTTACACTTTCTCCATCACCCCCAGCTAATTTGTTTCGTAAGCGCACAAAAAAAAATTAAAATTGTATTTTCTTCAATCATTTTTTTAACGGCCAATTTATTGTAATTTCTATTTTTTAAAATATTTTGTAGATTCAACATATTATGAAATTGATGATGTTAATCACTTGACATCCGTTTTTCGTTTGTAGGTTATTCTTTGATGTCTTGTAAGGCAACTTTATGAATTTTGCTTATGTTGGATTAGTGGTTAAAGATATTGGTTGCAATCACTAGTATATTGATATATTTTGTTTTTAGTGCACTTGTACGATATTGGGATTAGATTATTTAGGTTTTTTAATTGTTTATCTTTTATTGATTGGTTATAATTTTAGTCTTGAAAACAAGTGAAAATTTTAAATAGAGCTATCGGAAAATTAATTATATTAGTTTAGCCAAGAAATGGAAATGTGTCGCTAAAAGCATATTTCCACTATTGGCCTGAAAAACATTATGTGTACCTAAAAAAAATTGTAGCAAAAAATGATATAATAATTTTCCCACCAAATTGTGGGAAAAAAAGTTAGGAAACAAAGACACTTTCGTCACGAATGTTTATCTCAAAAACAATCATTTGGTGACAAAACATGTTCATTGCTAAAATATTTTTTTGCCAATTTTCAACCTTGTTTTGGGGATGAAATCTAATTATTTGGCTACAGTTTGGTGAAGAAATCAAGCGTAGAAAAATATTAATATTCCTAGACGAAAATATGATTCATCGCTAAATAGCTTTTGCTACGTAGTGTACACTACGAAACTTGTTGGATATATATTTGTTGGTAAAATACTTTGGCTACGAAACATAACTATTTCGTGACGGAAACATTCATTGCTAAATGTCCTTTTCCTTATTGTGGCATTGATAGCTCATTTTGATACTGCCAAATGCAAATATGTTTCTTCTTCTTGCTCCACTTGAGACAAACAATTCGATCGTACTTAAGTACTCCTTTAGTGATTGGAAGGCCTACTCACATTCATTAATCCACTCAAAGTTTTTATAACCTCTTATCACCTTAAAGAAGGGTTGACACTTATCTATGAATTTTGATATGAATCGATGTAATGCAACCAATTTCCCAATAAACATTTGCACTTCCTTGATACTTGTTGGAGACTTTATCTTTGTAATGGCATTTCTTTCTCTGGATCAGCTTTCATTCCGAATTGGTCTACCACGTATCCTATAAATTTCCCAGAGGATACGCCAAAAGTGTATTTCTTTGAGTTGAGCTTCATCTTGCATCTTCGATGCACCTCTATTGTTTCTCTCATGTGCTTGACATGATCAATCCTCTTTTGCTCTTCACTATCATATCATCGATATATATATACTTCCACCATATCTCTAATATATTCTTGGAACATCCAGTTTACTGATCACTAGTAGGTTACCTCTGTATTGTTGTTCAACCCAAAAGGCATTACTTATAACAAGAAGTTCCCCTGTTAGTTATAAATGCCATTTTGTCTTTATCGAGTGGATCTATCTTCATCTGATTGTAACCAAAATAGGTGTTCATCAAGTTAATGACCTCATACCTAGAAGCAGGGTCTACTAGCTGGTCTATTCGAGATATTGGATACAATCTTTTGGACATGCCTTATTCAGGTCAGTGAAGTCTACACACATACTCCACTTTCCATTCTTCTTCTTTACCACGATTGGATTTGCTAGCCACTTAGGGTACATATCTCCATAATATGACCAAGGCTCAGCAATTGTTCTGCCTCTTTCTTAATCACCCGCATCTTGTCAGCACCACAAAAACCTTCGCTTCTGAGGTGTTAGAGGGTGTGTACATCAAGCCAATGTGCTAAAATACGAGTATATATCCCCTCCATATTGCTTAAAGACCATGTGAACTCATCTTAGAACTCTTTTAGGAACTAGATGATTTGTCTTTTCTCTTCTTCTAGTAAGATTGCTCCACTATTCACCTTCTTCTTGTTTGTTTCATCCAAGTACATTTTTTCTGTTAGCTTAGTAGGACGAGAGAATTTTCTCTAAAGTCATCCACTTCAGAATCTAAGATGATCTTTTTAGCGACACTTGTCTTGCTTACTAATTGCTATTGCACCTTTGACTATCCCTTCATAGACATCGCATAGCAATCTCATGAGGCCACTCTATATCCTTTGATTATTTCAAGTCCTTTGGGACTTGGGAACTTAAGGCACTAGTGGAATGCAAATACTATTGCTTTCACGGTATATAACCATGCTCTTCCTAGGATGGCATTATACGAAAAATTGGAGGTCGTCGCCATAACCTCCGTTGCCTGAATTATCATCATCTCTTCCTTTCTAGTAGATAAAGATAGTACCACCTTCCCTTCCAGAGATTGTAGATCCCCGTTGAACCCAACCATAACCGTCTTAGTTGATTTTACATTTGACTCTAGCACCCTCATCTAGCGTATGTCATTCTTAAATATAACAATGGCGAAACTTCCAATGTCAATTAGAATTCTTCTGACCTGAAAGCTTGATATCCATAATCACTGCAAGTGCATCATCATGGGTTTGAACCACTCTATGAAGATTATCTTCATAAAATGAGATATATCCTTCTGAACTCTGTTTTGGATTAACTAAAAAAAGTTCTAGAGCTATTTCTAGTACCTTCATCTTTCTTGCTTTGATCGATTCTCTGGTAAGAGCTGAGCTGCAATTAATCTTATAGATTACATTTTGCCTCCGATTCGTCTTATACGCTTTCCTTCTATTATCATGATAATCATTTATGGGATCATTTTCTTCTTTCCTCTTCTTCTCAGTCTTATCTTCGAGATAGTTGGTTAGGTACCCATTTTCTATCAATTGTTTGATTTTCATCTCTAAGTGCTTGCACTCATTTGTGTTATGGCCATGATCCTGGTCGAAGCAGCAATAGTTTTTTTTGTCCCTCCTATCTCGATGATTGTAGATCCTTCGAGGCCAGTTCATATTTTCTAAAGATTTTATCTCATGCAATATCCTTAAAATAGAGACCTTCAGCCTTGGAAGAGCAGGTTTCTACTCTGTTCGAGAGCTTTTTCCTTATGATATCTCGTATATGTGACCTTTATCCTTGTACTTCTTAGGATTATCTTTCTTTAGCTCTTTGCTCTAACCTTCTTTGTTGGAAGACCTTCATTTTCTAACCTTTTTGACATCTTCCAATTTCATCTGGGGCTTTGCTCTTTTCATCAAATCCATCATATTCAAAGGCAAATTCTTTATAAAAGAATCTTGAAAACTCCTAGGTTATAACCCAGTGGTGAAAGCATTCACAATCAGCTTAGTTTCACATCCTTGAATGCAGGTCAGCTCCTTATTGAACCATATCACATACTGCCTAATCATCTCTCAATTTTCTTACCTCAACGCCAGTAGTTATTCTGCCCCTTTCTTTAACCTTTGACAAGTGATGAACCAGTCGATGAACTGCTTTTCTAGTTCAGTGAACGAGCTGATTGATCATAGAGTCAGCCCATAGAAGTATTCTTAGGTTAATCTCTTTAGCATGGTAGCAAATGCTCTGCATGAAATGGAATCTCCAGCCTTGTATAAGGCCATCATATGCCTGAAATGTCTTATGTGACCCGTCAGATCCATCTTTCCTTCGTATTTGCCCTACTTAGTAGGATCAAACTTTCGAGAAAAATGCTCTTTCATTCTTACTTGAACGAATGGAGACTTTGTCATTCCGAGAAGCTCCACTAATTTATCCTTGCAATGAGTTTCTTCCCGTCTCCTGCTGTGCCCTTTTCGATGAAAGCTGATCGACTCCTCTAAATGGTTAGTTTAACTGGGATGAGCCTTTCTCCTACTCTGGAGTGAGATCCGATTTTCTTTAGCATTTGAGAGATGGAGCAGATCATGTAGATGTGCCCCCTGCTCTTTGCTCCCTCTGCACATGTGCTTCCATTAACTATACCAGTAGAGCTCATAGCTCTTCAATCTAGAGATGGAGAGTGGCAATTTCCGCAACAAGGTCATCTCTTGCGACCACATCGTTGTTTGGCACATCGTCGACGGTTTTTATCTTGATCTTAGTTGCGGCATTATTGTAAACCTTTTGTTAGTTTCCCACAGATGACACCAAATGATAACGCTGAAAATTCATCGTTGCTCCCAGCTCTGAACTTGTTGATCGACCCTTGCAAAACTTAAGAAAAGCACTTGAGATATCGATGTGATATCGGTCAAATACTCTCCACTGTAAAAATAAGTTAATCAGGAATTCAGTGATATATCAGAATCATGTTTTGTAACCTACATATTACCGTATTTAGTGAACGAGAATTATCTAACTTCTTTTATTCTCACCAAATCTTAACTGATTAACGTCTCTCAAATATCAGGACGTCTCTCAAATCATTCTTTTAATATATAAAGTCCACTTGCTTATATATATATATATATATAAATTCCACCTTTCTTGGTCTTTTTTTATTACAAGTCTTTATTTTCGAAATATATTATTCTAGGAGAATGTTAAGGTTAGGTCCATGGGCAGCCGCTAATTTGAACTAAATGAAATAGGACAATCATTCCATGAAAAGGAAACTAATATAAGACCGTAATGTAGTGCAGGCTTTACTCTTGAGATTTTATGTGGTTAAATGAAAAATAATTATATTAGATGGGAGTCAAGTGTAATATTTTAAATTATGCACATTTTGAAATTTGGGGGATCATGTCCGATGTCAAACGTCATAGGTCAACAAAGATGGTAATAAAAACCGAACCGACGAATAACCGAACGAAATCAAACTGAATGATTAGGTTTTAAAACCAGCTAAATAGTTTGGATGCGATTTAGTTGCGGTTTTGGTCTTAAAATTAGTAATTGAAGTTGTTTTGATTTTGAGATAATAACCGCGAAATCGAACTGTGTAACCGATATTTTAGATATATTTTTATCATATATATATATCCTTACTTTTTTTTTTATATATATATTTACAATTTAACCCCTAATATATATATATATATATATATATATGTGTGTGTGTGTGTGTGTGTGTATACACTTTAATCCCTCCTATATGCATGTGTGTGTTAGGGTTACTTTTGTGGTTTGGTTTGTTTTTTTGGAATTTGTGTTTTACATTTTAATTATATTTTTGTTTATATATAAAAAAACAACGGTCAATAGTTTCGCAGTTTTGTTTTTGATTTTGTTTTCTAATAAAATTGAAAAATCTTAAATAGTTTTGCGGTTTTGGTTTTGTTTTTTATAAAATTTAAAATCCTAAATAGTTTTGCAGTTTTGATTTTGATTTTGTATTAAGTTAAATGGTTTTAAAACCATTTAAAAAAAAGAGACGATTTTGGTTTGATATATGTCTAATGATTTTGGTTATGATTTTATATAAAATCGGATCGAAACTGAACCATTGACATCTCTATACGCCGGGTCTCTTTGAGGGGCAAAATTGCTCCAAAAAAAAATGTTAAAAATATATACCGAATATATTAAATATAAAATTAAACAATCAATTGTGCATAATGTAATATTCAATTAAAAAATACATATGATTTTTTTTTAGACCGGCATATTATACCGATCTAAAACTTGTAATAAGTAAATAACCTAAACCTCTATAAATGCACATATAATTAAACTAAAAATATACATTTAATTAAAAATTTAAGTGACAATTCTCAATAAGTTTATCATTGATCAAACTTTTTAAATATAAAAACAAATAACTAAAAACATAATAACTATGAAAGACGCAAAAAATTCTTATGGCGCGGCTCTCTTTTCACTTGCTTTGAGGGCGAGAGTAAATCTAAAATTTAGATTTTGAGGTTTTCAATAAATTATGAGAAAATTATCACTGACATCCCTATTTTTGAAACAGATGTCACGGTAATCTCTTGTCTTTTAACAAATACTACGAAGACTCTCTATCCTTTTTAATCAGAGCATTCAACCTCTGAATTCAGAATTGACCAACTGATATAAACATTTAAATTCCAATTTTATTCTGTTAGTCGATGTAAACATTTAAACTCTAATTTTATCCTTACAATATAAATTTGTTTTTAAATTACTAATTTTTTTTTTATCTTATGTGTAGAATAACAAAATTATCCTTCATTAATTCTCTCTTCTTTTTTCTTTCTTGTCTCTCTCCTTCATCCTCCCACCATCATCTTTTCTGGCGATTTCGACCAGCAAACTTCGTTGTCGGCCTTCTTCTTTTTCTTCTTCTTCCTCTTTCTCTCTATCTCTTTTTTTTCTTCTTCTTCTTCTCCTTGCTAGACATGCCAAATCCGGTGGCCTAGACATTAGATTTGTCAGATCCGGTGGCACAGGTGTGTGGGGGCGCTAGAACTTACAATGTTAAATTTATTGGGAATTTAATAATATTTTACATGAAATATCTTCGTCATATCTTACATGGTAATGATTTATTTGCTAGAAAATTATCACTAACATTCACTATCTTTGAAATTGATACTACAATACTCTTTTGCCTTTGAATAAAGCATCACGTACCAGTAGGTCTCTTTTCACAATTCTATGAATCGAGCCAAATCATCACCTTTTTTTTTTTTGCACCGTCTACTCCTTTGTGCTGATTTCTGACCATAATGCCCCTACAACATGCAAAAAACATTTTGTTTTTTATTCCCTGTTTTGTGGCGCATTTAACAGACCGCCATTGCATCCCACAAAAACTGGAGCATGAGAGCGTTTGGATGAACAAATGAAAACCAAGATATTTTGTGTTCATCCTGGTGTTGAAAAATTAAATTTTTTACATCATATTAATCAGGAAAAAAATCATCTTTCTTTTGATATGCTAATCATATTTTTTGGCCGAGTAAATCTTTTATCATGGATGTTACAATCGACACCCAAAGGGGATGTTGAATGTAACATCCAAAGCCATGTGTTCAGGTGCACATTTGTCTTACGTGTGCGAAGCACCAGATCATTCTCTTGTACCGCCTCTTTCAAAATCTATCGTATTTTCTGCGACGTGGATGTGACCGTTTTGGTAATAGTGCGATTTCCATTTGTAGCCTTACACTTTCCATTCCTATCCAAAACCCTAAAATCTCTCTCTCTCTTTCCATATTTCCATCTCCTCCGGCAATTTCAGCATTGAACAACTCTAAAAACCCTCCAAACCCAAAAGAATGGTGAATACTCGACGTAAGATAAGGACTGTGAACCCCAATACTGTTGATACTACCATGAATCTGAACGACTCGAGTACGCTTTCTTATTTTTGAAATTTTGGCTTTGTGGTCGACTCTGTGCACAATAAACACGAGTTTTCGTCTTTTTTGTTCATTTGATCCTAAAAAACTTGTCATGCAACAAGTGTGAGGCACCGAACACTCAAAAAGAGAGACATATGTAAACTATTGTTGCGCTCTATTTCGTTATGGTTACATGTTTTTAGTCCTGCTCTGTTTTTTGTGTTGTGGTTGTGCCTTCTATCTTCGTAAATGCATGTGTTCTTTAGTTGGGGTTTTTCGTTCATTTAAACTTCAAATCGTTTGTGTTGTTTGATGATTTAGGTGTAATATATGGCAACTGTATGTGATCGAACCATAATATTCATGTTTGTTTTGCATGTATACAATGAGTCTGATGAATTTCCATTTTTTTCCTGTGTTGAATGTAATTTGTGTGTTAAATGCAACACTATCTATTTAGATGGAAAAATTCTTATTTTGTGTATGTTAAATGTAACATTGTTTAACTTCCTTTGATTCCCAAATTAACGTACGTGTTGAATATAACATTGGTGTAAAATATCTGCAAGCTTATGTTTAGTTCGTGTTGAATGAAACATTGTCTTACATCTTAAGATGCAGATGCATTGTTTTACCGCCGTCTGGAGCTGCAGATTCACGTCCAGCAGATAATTCGGTTGCTAAATTCCAAGCAAACCTGTCACAATTTTTCTTTCTTATATCCAAAATTCATCTCTACGATTCTCACATCGAACTCCTTAAACGGACACCCTTTTAGAACATGATGTCTGCGCTATTTCCTGATAAATCGGCGATTTTGACTTTCAATAAGATAAATAGTTTGTGTGCGAATATTATACTTTCATACCAGCCACATCGAAAGGCCTTTAAAATTGGCCACAAACCAGTGCCATTCACCCCTGATGTCGTGCAATTGATCTTTGGCTTTACATTTGGTAAGAAAACAATACCGGGGTGGTATGCCAAGAAAAGTGATTCCTCGTTTATGTGTCGTCGGTGGATGAAGACTAACCGGATGAGTGTGGTTTAGATCATGGATATGCTAAAGGGGATTATGGGGAGTGATGCTGAGGATGATATTGAGGACATCGTGCGATTGCTCTATTTGCATCTTATTGCGACATGTTTTTTTTTGCAAATAAGGACTAATTCTGTAGTCTCTCTGATATGAAGCTCGTTGAGGATTTGGATGCCCTTTCATCCTATAAGTGGATTGAGCGTGTGCATTCAAACCTAATGTCTTCAATAGAGGCTAAATATCAAGCATTGTCGTCAATCATTGGTTGCATGATCGCGCTACAAGTTATAGACTTTTTTTTTTTTTTTTTTTGTTTAAATTTTACTTAATAAGTATTGTCCATGTTTGATACTGTTCCTGATTTCCAATCCTTATATTCAGTTTTGGTTGTGCGATCACAATAGCATTGTTCGTGTTGTCCCTTGGTGAGAAACATATATACCACGGTGTGGGAAGTAGAATATGCTTGAACTGATGACTGTTGCATTTGGACTGCGATTGTCTAACCTAGATGGAGATCAGGTATGTTATAGTGATTCCAATACATTTCATTATGTGTTGAACGTAACTTTCACTTTGTGTTATTGATGATTAACATACTTTCAGATCGATGAGAGTCATCTTGTTGAGACAATAGCTTAAATACAAGTTGGTGTCATCTTTCCAGTTTATGGTGAATCAAATGAGTTTTCGTCTTTTGATTTAGGGATATCGCAACAATTTAATGAAGAAGTTGTTGAGTTTTGTGGCGGTTCACAAAACTTAACTGACCTCGTTGAGCGAAATTATTAGCTGACGTCTAAGATTGATACATTGAGGTCGTCTCGGAGACGTCCAAGATTGAGGAAGACATCAAAGATTGAAAATTAGGGGAGAGGGTACGAGAGTTGAAGGGGAAATACAAAAATTGCAAGGAGATCTCATCGAGTCAGAGGAGCAAGAACAATTGGTTGAGGTTGTTGTTCATTCTGTAACACAGTCAGTTGAAGAAAAACAGAAACATGACAAGTACATTGTTGGTATGTCTGAATTCTATCAAATGGAATTGGTGGATAGGGATAATGTTGTTGTGCAGCAGGCTTTTGAGATTGGACGTCATGATGATTTAGGTTTAGTTCTTCCGTCGCAACGGGGTATGCGATCAAAGAGTTGACCACCAACCCCCAATTCGCTCGTTAAAAATGTGAAGAAATGTGTAAGGACGTGGAAGACTAGGGAAGACCTTATTCATAAGTATATTGTCTTTGTTAGAAAGCAGCGTCGATTTGAAGCGGAAATACGATAATCGTGTTAGGAATGTGGTTGTTTACACAAGTGAGCCTACATCTAATGTGGTCGCTGCTGAGCCTAGTGTATCACCCCTCCCCCCCCTCCCCCCCGAGATGGTGTTGTGGTCTGTCTATTGCTCTTCGCTGAGTAGAAGAAGCTTGAGTTGATTATACAGACTGATGGGTCTTCGTAAGTCTTTATTTATATTTATTATTTTTATTTACGTGGACACTATACTTATCTGAATATCTAAATCTTTTGAAAACTCTATAGTGCGTACATATGGGGGGGTGAGTGACCGAATGCTCAATTATCAATGGACGACATCCTTGGGTTGTTGCGGGAAGACCAATTGACAAATTTTGTAAGTCACACTTTTGTCCTTTTTTCAAAAAAAAAGAAAAGTAGTGTATGTTACATTCCACACGTGTTGAATGTAACATGCTCTTGTGTGTTGAATATAACATGCTCTTTGAATTGAATGTAACATGTGGGTTAAGAACCCTCACAATCCACTTATTCGTTATTTGTGACTTTATTTGTTTGTTTGTGTAGGTTATCAATGCATATATGGAAACTATGTGGAACAAACAGTGTAAGGTTATCTCTTAGTTGCCGGATCTACCAATTCATCATTTTTTGTAAACAGTGTGTGTTGAGTGAGTGTCTGAAACCGTACTATTTTTGTTTTATGTATTTTAACTCGTGAATTGTAACGCCATACATACCCAATGTTGTTTATGTTTTACATCTTTTTCTTCCATGCATCTACCAAACTTGGATCCACGAGGTTCGCAAATACCTTTGTTAACGCGCCCAAGCTAGCACTAGTTCGTACCTCGTTCTACTATTAGATAGTTTGAATAGGCATCTTATGTTTCGATCTTGTGCTAGCTAAAACGTTGTGCGGTAGGTTATGCGTGTCTAAGCGAGTTTCTTTCTCTAAGATCTAGGCTGTAGTTGTGGAGGTAAGGGCTGTCGAAAGCCTTTATCCTAATGGTCATAGAGAAGAGGGGAGTTGCTATCGAAAAGTTTTCGATTGTCTCAGAGATATTCTAGATCAAAGTATAATAAAGGCGTTTTCATCCAACGTCCAGTATGTACATTCCCTATACATACTGAGGTGTCGATCCTTGAATCAGTATATTGGAGGCTGCTTGTGTATGATAAGCAAAAATCAACCTGGGATCATTATAATTCTATTGACTTGAGGCAGCCAGTATCATTTGACCTTTATTACAAGAATGCCAAGAAAGTTGTAAGTTTTTGTTTCAAATATTTATTCACAAGTGTAGTTCGTTAAAGAGCGTCCTTACATTTGTTTTTTAATCCTGATAGATTTCACACGTCAACGCATTGCTTTTAAACAAAAGTAAATAGCATAAGCTGAAGCTTGTGCAAATTTCCAACGTTGCCAATGTGCCTAATCAGGGAATGTCAGTGTAAGTGTCATTACCTATCAGTCATGCCACCATTCCGTTAATTTATATAACCATATTATTGACTGTTGTATCATATTGGAATATGTACAGTGTTGATTGCATTGTGGCTGTGAATTACGTAATGAAACAGTTATACAATGCACATAAAATCAATGTCAATTTGGGGCCTAACAGGTTCCGAATGGGATGAGCTGCACTTGTGCATATGTTCCTTAATGACCTATCCCGCTCTTGGACTATCGACACGTATTTGGCTAGGAAACTTAATGATCGTGTATCCCAGTGAAAAAGTGTGCTCTTGTATTGACCCACAACAAACATGGATCCCAAACTACAAAAATGTGTACGAATAAGTATTTTGTGTTTTTGTTCTTTTTTGTTTCCTTCTAGAAAACAATTCAGTCTGTTATTTATTTATTTTTTTTGACATGTTTGACGTTCTTTTTTAACATTATATTGACTGCTATAGACCGTCATGTCAACAAAAAAAGGTTACGAATGTGATTGTCTTGGCACCAAAATAATATTGAAATTTTGATCGTGACATTTAATTAACTATTGTTATTTTTGTTTGTTGTTATTTTCAACAAATACTGTTAAAATGCATGTGGTTATTGAATGTAACATTATGATGTTGAATGTAGCAAAATGCTCACATGTTGAATTTAACATTATTGTTGTTGTTGAATGTAACAATGCTTACATGTTGAGGTTATTTCCCTCTTTTACATTATTGAAAATGCAAAGAAAAAAAAATGATACAGGTGTTTTGGATGTTACATTCAACATTTTCTTTTGGGTGTTGAATGTAGCATCAATTGAAAAATTTTGAATTTTCACACCAGTGTTTCTTGGATATTTTTTCTTATAGATAAAGATGGCATTTGTTAACTACTTTATATGGGTAATCATGCAACTAAACACTCCACTTCCACTACAAGTGGGCCAATTCACCTCGTTAGGGCTAAGTCTCTACATAAAACGATGGCAAGACCAACAGCACAACGCGAAATTGATGCCTAGCCACTGAACCGTCGTGATGGACATCCATATGCCTATTCACTGTGCAACACGCCGTCGTTCTTCTGCGTTGGGAAACGAAACAACTCGTTCGTATAGGGATGGGGTAATGATGATCTTTAAAATTCAAACTGTTCTCATTCCCATACCGTTCTCCTTCATATATATCAAATGAATCAAAAATTCAAACACCGGTTCAAGGTTTTTGTAGTTCTTTCGCATTGATTATGGCTTTCATTCGTGTTGTTGTTTCTCCGTCGTTCAATATTTATGCACAAAAGTCAAACCTCCCACCCGTCGCATACACCGTAAGTGTTTCTTTGACATTTCGAGTTGTTAATTAAGGGATTTTGGATAATTAAAGGATTTTTTAATGTTTTTAATTATGATAAGATGGACGACAACCACGACACCAATGATTTTGACGAGAGCATAGCGAAATGGGATGAGGAATCGAAACTATTGATGGAGATTACACGGGGCTTGTAGTGGAAATTGATAGGTGCGTAGTAGAGGTATGATTCAACGGTCAAAGACAACAGGGCCATGAAATTGGAGATCCAGCATCTCAATGTGCTTGTCTCGAGTCTGCGAGATGAGATCGAGACGTTGAAGAACCAACTTGGTCCTGTTATGTTGCACCCGCCCCTAGCGAATCGTCTGTCTATATGGAGCACTGAAGCCTATGTCTATTTTTTTTTTTTTTTTATCTATATAGTTTTTTCTTTTTATTCTGATCCAAATACACTTATTTTGATTAGCCTTTTGTGTCTATAATATGTTACTGCCCGTGGTTTTGATTCGTCGAAACCAGTATGTTTAATACATGTTTTTTATGCACCGTCAAATTGTGTTGATATTCTTGTTGTGTATTATTGTTGAATGCCAAACAAAATACATGTGCTTTCAATGTTACATTCAACAATGCCTTTTGGATGTTGAATCTAACATGCACATGGAACATGATTTTACATGTTTTTTGACTGTACGTGTTGAATGTAACATGGTTTTACTATGGATGTTACATTCAACATTGCCTTAGATGTTTAATGTACTGTGCACATAAAGCATGGTTGATTGTATGTGTTGAATTTAACATGTCTTGCCTTGGTGTTGCATTCAACATTGCCTTTTGGATGTTGAATGTAACATACACATAAAGCATGGTTTAACATGGTGTTTTTAATTGAGTGTGTTATGGAAAAAAAATAACCCCAATATAAAACTGTTGTAATATATCGCGAACAAAACTGTAACATTCCCCCAAAAACAAAGAAGACACTATATGTTTTATTTATGTGCGGAAAAATCTACAAGATATAGATTTTATTTGGAACAAATGAAAGAAAAAAATCAATGTCTCCATCTCCCCTATTCGAGCGGTCCTCTGCATGATTTCCTATTGTGTCTCCCCATTTGACCGCATCTCCCACAATGTCTTTCTTTTTCCTTTTCCTATGATGCAATCCCAATTTTTCTTGGCCATCCCGGTTGTTTCTTTGTTAAGGGAGGTAAAATCATTGCTTTATTCTCGAGCGATATTGGTCGTTCAATCATTGGTATTGCATATATACCTCTCGAATACGTCTCCTGATAAAACCAACACCGAAAATAATCCTCTATGTATCTGAATGTTAGGAGTCCACTCTTGTTTATTGCTGCAAATGCATGTGCATATGGAAAACCTTTTATCTGCCTTTGTTGGCACGAGCATGACCATCCCTCGATATCAACTAAAGATAGAATGTGCTGAATGAACTTCAAATACTCCGTTACTTGATGAGCTAATGTTTAATGTTTGTCCTTCATTCATCAATTCACACATCTTATTCTCCCAATATGGCGTGATCTGACCTTGTAGCTTGTTTGCTTTATCCCTTCTCTCTATCATTAAGCCCATCTACTTTATCCTTATCTTGTTGTTTAAGAAAATTGCAGAAATGTGGCAAAATTCATTTATCCAAGAATTAAAACACTCTGTCTGATTGGAAGTCATCTCACCATATTGTTTTCCTCTGAAAACGCGTTACTGTACTTCATGGCTGAAAATTCATGGATGAATCTCTATACTTTATGCCCCCCTCATACATTAGTTGATCGTATAGCAATTTGTACGTTTCTGGCGTGTGCATATGCCAACCCATTTTTTTCTTTAATAAATAGGACGGTCATGCTCGTTAATTAATCAATAATTCTCTCTTTATTAAATACCATAGAAATTGCTTGCTGGAGAAAAATACTAGTTAATTATTTTTTTGTCTTTATTTTTTATTAATTATTTAAAAAAAAAACAAAAAAAAAACTAATACAATTATTATACTACCCTTATATATATTGTTTTTCCTCTTTATCTCTTTCTCTTCAACCCAGCTAAAAAAATCTTTGGCTCCACAACCAGCCACCACTACCATTGTCGTCATCGCTACCATCGTCGTCTGCACAGTTGCTGACTCCACCACCATCACCTCCTACCACCATTACTGTCGCCACCATCCTCTCCACTCCAAGTCGTCGCCACCAACCCAAATCATCTCTGAGAACAATTCTAAGATCTAAGAACAATTTCATCAAAGCCGTCACTTCCAACCCAGATCTCGATTTCTATCTGTCTCTTTCTCGATCGCCAACAATTCATCGCTCATTTCCTCTCTTAAATTCTCTCTGTCTCTCTATTGCTCATCTCTTTCTCTATCTCTCTCTATAGTACACACACACATGTATCATATATATATATAGAGAGAGAGAGAGAGAGAGAAAAGAGAGATGGTGGCGAATTATGGTAGGTGCCTGGGTGGGGGATAAACTGTGGTGGTCCTGAGGTTGGAGGATGAACAAGGCGGTGGGTGGCGGTGATGGGAGGATGATTTTTTTTATATTGTTTATAAGATGTAAACTTCGGCATGGGTTGTAATGCTGGGAGGAAGATTACTTCTTCTTTTTTTAATTGTGAAAGTGGCAGTGGTGGTTGTGAGACAACGGTTTAGAGAGAGAATGAGAAAAAGTAAAAGAAAAAAATGAGAAGAAAATGGGAAAAAATAAAAGAAATAAAAGGAAAAAAGAAAATGGGTTAAAATTAGGATAATTACAATATTTCACAAATGAATTTTAAGTTATAAGGTAAAATTAATATTTAAATGATGACATCAGTTGATCAACTCTGATTTGGATGTTTGACTGATCCGCTTAAAAAATATAAGGGATGTATTTGGTATTTGATAAAATGTAGGACATTACCATAATATTTATCTAAAAATAGGGGGTATCAGTAATAGTTTTCCTTTATTATTTTAATAATTATTAATACCTATTTTGATTTTATTTAAATATTATGAATTTGAAAACCCTAAATGGGGGGACAATTTAGTCAATCCACGTCAAATCTTTCATACTGATAAGTGTTAAATGAATTTATATATGTTTCGCAAAAAATCGAAACTATGATTTATTAAAGTAGGGCAAATTATATAGTCCTAAATCTGGTCAACAACCATTAATTTTTGGTAATCTTGTTGAGAGGTCCCAAAACTCAAAAAATTAATTTCTAAAGATTATATCATATGTTAAAAAATCACTGTTATAAGACCCTGTAGAGAGATGATTTTATGAAATGAAATTTTTCATTAATTTTTTATTTTTATTTTTAATCTTTGGGTATATTTTACAAAAGTAACTTTTGAACGTCACACTTAATATTATATGTTATTTATAAAAGTGTCATATTCTACATTAATATAAATATCTATATATATAAGCACAAATCACTTCAAACTTTTAAGAGCGGTAACCAATGTCATAGAAAAAAAAAATGACAAACAAAAATTCATATAGCTGTCAATTTGTTCCCAATGAATGACACCATATTACACAGGAGGAAGCACGGAGAGAGCAAAGAAGAAAGTACGCACGGCCAATGACATCAGAAAATTAGAACAATCTTATATTGGACAAACACTATAGGTTGCCGGTTAATAACTCAATCAATTCTTAAAAAATATATTATATTTCTTTCATTGATAATAACTAAAAATATTAATCGTATATTATTATTTCAACGTCTTGAGTGGTCTAAGAATTTACAGGAATGAAAAAAGAGAAATACACATTAAATGTATCTATAATGGTATTCAATTATCAGAAACAGAATTTTCGAGAAATTAGTTAATAAAAGGTATTCATATCAAAATTCTATTTCCTTTCTATATGAAACTTTGGCACAGATTTAAACGACGGTCATCTCGTAGAGATCTAATGAAAACGAAAATGGTCTCATCTTTCTCGTTAATTTGATATCTATATATATCCACTAATAATGCAAATAGTGAACGTTCATTAGTGTGTAAATAAAAATAAATATGACCATTACATTAAAGTTCATTAATTATACACAAGAAAAGCATTTAGTTAACGTGACTTATGAAATCATATTAGGTTACGTTTGGATAAGGGATTTGACAAATTAAGAGATTTGGTAAAGGATGGGATTACGAAATCTTATCATTTACCAAATCTCTTATTTGGATAACTACTTTAACCGAAAAAGTTCATTATATAATTTTATAATTCCCTTATTTGGATAAATTAACATTATTTGTAAAATACACCGGAATTATGGAACAATTCTCAAACTAAACAATTCTCAAAAGAACAAAATGAAAAGAGCAAGAAATCTGAATAACAAAAGCCAACGAACGAAGAAGAACAAAAGCCAAAGAAGAAATTGCGACGAAGAATAAACGAAAGCCAACGAGAAATCTAAATCAACGAAAAGTACTCAACGAAAATAAGAAATCTGAATCAAATTTGTTGCAGTACTCAACGAAAACGAAACCTAAAACGATTGTTTTTTATTTCTGTAACGAATTTGATTTCAATTCCGATTCTGATTTCTGCAATAAAAAACACTAAATTGGAATGATGGTCGATGACGAAGGAGATGGATGATGGACGACGGAGACGAAATTGATTCTGATGGATGACGAAGAAGGACATCGACGATCTAGGTCTCAGATTTGTGAAATCGACGATGGCGAAGCCCTGTACCTAAATCGCAATCGATGAAAAGAAGATGAAGATCGGAGGGCTGAGAGCAAAAGAAGGACGACGATGAAGAAGAGGGCTCAGTCGTTGCGAGAGGGTCAGTCGCGAAGGAGAAGATTAGTGAAATCCTCTCTTGGGAGAATTTGTCAAATTCCATCTATTTCAAAAAAAAAAATCCAAAACTTATCTTTCACACTATTTGACACTTGAAAATATTTTACAAACTCTTCCTACTTAATATCCAAGTCAGGTATTTGTTAAAAAATGATTTTGAAATCCCTTAATTACCCAAATGAAATCCCTCTCCCAAATCTCTTACCCAAACACAACCTATTTGGGTAATTAAGGGATTCCAAAATCCTTTTTTTACAAATACCTTGTTTGGATAGTAATAAAAAAGGATTTGTCAAATCCTTTTATCTTAAAAAATGGGTGAAAAGAGGGATTTGGAAATACTTTTGAGAGGGGTGTCATTTGCCAAATTTTTCTAAGAGAAGATTTCACAACTTCTCCTTCCCGATTGACCTGAGCGCTCCATCTTCTTCTTCTCGTTGCGACGACAGACCTTCGCGACAAACCCTCTTTCCCTTCGCGACCACCGACGACGACGAGCTCCTTCATGACCACCGACGACAACCCTTGCTTCGCGACCATCGACGACTGCTGCATCTGATTCGCGACCACCGACTACGACGAGCCGCTTCGCGACAAGCCCTCCTTCCCTTTGCGACCACCGACGACAACGAGCCCTTTCGCGACTACTGACGACAAGTTCGTTTTCATGTGAATTTCTATGTTTCTTGCTCAATTTGGTGTGAATCTAAGTTTGTTTGTTTCAATTTCTCCCTAGATTTAGGTTTGTTCTTCCAATTTTTTACTAAATCTAGGGTTTGTTAGTTTGTCATCTATATTGTGCATTTTGTGGATTTCTGTAGTAGGAAGTATGCATTTCTTGAATGTTTTGTGGTCTATTTTGTGGATATTTTATGCTAATTCTCATAAATAATTATGAATAATTTTGTAGTGTTTTTATTTTATTTTTATCTCTACAAGAGTAATGGATCAACAAATCGTATAAAGAAATCGTAAACGTCTAAGAAACAAGAAATAGGAAGAAGAAATGGATATAATTATGGTTATACTTGCAATAATTGTGATTCGACTATACTACTTGAGCAAGTATTATGTTATACCTTGGGAGCCGTCACATGATTTTGAATTAATATTAGTATGTTGTTAAATATTTATATAAACTTAAAAATCAATAAACATGTAAATTCTGTTTACAAATACTTTATCTATTCAAATAAGGGAATTGTAAATTACATGTTCAAATACTTCAGCTCAAACCGTTATCCAAATAAGAGATTTCAAAATCTAGGATTTTGAAATCCCGTTATTTCACAAATCCCTTATATTTGTATTTCGCAAATCTCTTAAATTTGTCAAATCCCTTACTCAAACGCAATCTAATAGCTTTTTTTTTTTTTTTTGTTGTTGGACAATAACTTTTTAATATATAAACTCCACCTTTCTTGGTCCTTTTTTATTACAAGTCTTTATTTTCCTTATTTTTTTAAAGCACGAAATATATTATTTTAGGAGAATGTTACCCTCAATACTAGACTTAGTGGATTAGGACAATCATTTAGGACAATCATTCCACGAGAAGAAAATTTTTTA
Source organism: Eucommia ulmoides (assembly GCA_016647705.1). Taxonomy (NCBI): domain Eukaryota; kingdom Viridiplantae; phylum Streptophyta; class Magnoliopsida; order Garryales; family Eucommiaceae; genus Eucommia; species Eucommia ulmoides. Next base: position 10,994,448 of record CM028328.1, read on the forward strand.
TTTTTTATTTTTAACAAACAGTTGGGGAGATAATTTTAAATTTTAGACTAGATTTCTACTAAATAGATACACTAGATAACCAGTAAGATATAAGCTTCGACTTCACTAAAAGATAACTACTGTAAAACCGGTAATGTGTAATTAATCTGTTTTTATAATATAGTGCAGGCTTACTCTCGAGATTTATGGGGGTCAAATAAAAAATAATTATATTAGAAGGGGGTCAAGTGAAATATTTTAGGGAAAAGTACAATTTAAACCCTCTAACTATTGACACATTTCTAAGTGGTCCCTCTAAGTTTAAACGTTTCATTTCAAACCCTCTACGTATCATAACGTTTCAAAATAGTCCTTATGTTAGAAATTCAGTTAAAACTAACGGAATTTAGGGGTAAAATGGTCTTTTTACATTTTTTAAAATTTTTTTAATCATTTTTAATTAATTTTTTATTTATTTATTAATCTCTCTCTTCCTCCCCTTCCCCTCTCTCTCTCCCGCCACCTCCCTCTCCCTCCTTCCCTCTCCCCGCCACCTCTCCCTCTCCCTCTTCCTCCCCTTCCCCTCTCTCCCTCCCACCCCAGCCCCCGCTGCGGGGGTGGATTCCACCCCCTGAAACAGGGGGTGAACTCACCCCCTGCAACTGGGGGTGGCACCCCCTGTTGCAAGGGGGAGAGAGAGAGAGAGAGAGAGAGACTAAAAAAAATTAATTAAAAATGATTAAAAAAATTTAAAAACGTAAAAAGACCATTTTGCCCCTGATATTCTGTTAGAGGGATCACTTAGAAATGTGTCAATAATTAGAGGGTCTAAATTGTACTTTTCCCAATATTTTAAATTATGCACATTTTGAAATTTAGGTGATCATGTTCATTTCGGTGTGAAAAGTCATACATCGGGGGTCTTTTGGAGGGACAAAACTGATTGAAAAAAAAAGAAAAAAAAAAGAAAAATAATTATTGTAAACATATATACCTTCATAAATTTTAAGAAGGATGATTACTGAATTAAAAATATGTTTCAAAACAAATGGAGCTGATTCCTATAATCTACAAACAACCTACTATCTACAAACTACCTACCTATTAGAGATGTCAATGATTCAATTTTGGTCCAGTTCTATATAAAATTAAAACCAAAATCGTTATATATATATCAAACCAAAACTGTTAGTTTTTTTAACGGTTTTAAAATTGAACTGTTCAAATTTATATAAAATCAAAACTACGAAATTGCAAAATTATATAAGATTTTTTGATTTTATAAACAATCAAAAGCAAAACCACAAATCCTCATATTATAAACAAAAATATAACTAAAATGTAAAATATAAATTTCAAAAAAACAAAACAAAGCAACAAAACTATTAATTACTACAATAAACGTTTTTAAGTATAATTAAAGCACAACTTTGTTTATTTAATCTTATTACAATAAATAATATATATATATATATATATATATATATATTAGAGGTTAAATTGTAAATATATAAAAAAAAATAAAAATCAGTAGATATATGTAATAAAAATGTATTTAAAATATTGATTTTGCAGTTCGATTTTACGATTACTATTCCAAAATCAAAACCAAAATCGATCCGGTTGTTAATTTTAAATCCAAAACGACAACCAAACCATTTAGTCGGTTTCAAAATCGGGTCATTCAGTTTGATTTCTTTCGGTTATTTGTCGATTCAGTTTTGTTTGTCATCCCAACCTCTCATCTAGTTTCGGATGACGACAACTAATGGATGGTTACAGTGGTGGAGACTAAGAGATGGGTCTGGTTCAATGATGGGAAGAGTTGTGAGATGGTTGGTGATGGTGAGAAGACAACAAAAAAGAAAAAAAAAATTAAAAAAAAAATATAAAGTTATAATTTTATCCTTAATATCACCCAATTTTTACGAAAATTTTAAAAATAAATAAATAAATAAAATTGAAATCACATTCATATTCTATTTACTTGTTGACCCCTTACTTCAACATTTATGGTCACTCCAATTGGAGACAAGGACAGAGTCGTTACGTATCGTCCCCCACACAATAAATAATTTTTATACTTGTACCCCCTCATTCTTAATGGCAACTACTCGAAGACGAAGACCGACTTAGTTTCTTCTTATTTAAGTTTTTGGTACAACTCGAAGGCTTTCATTTTGGCTCTCTTTTCACGAACCCTGCTTTTTCTTACTACTACGTCATATTTAATAACGTAACCATTTTTGTGTATGTCAGACGGGTCATATGTTAATTATTATATTTGGTTTATACATAACACCGTTAATTATTATATTTGATTTATACATAACACCGTGTAACTCAAGTGATAAAAAGACATTTGAGTTAAAATAATTAAAATATCTCTGTAAAGTTAGGGATTCGAACTTGTGGAAGAACACTTGTTCGGAGGGACAACCACGCACCCCATACGAACTAGTCTTTTACCATGTGTGAATAAAGGACACTTGTAGATATACAAAAAAAAATAAAAATAAAAATTACATACACACACCCCGTATTATCATTTATTTATTTTTTCATTTTATCTCAAGTTATAAATTTTTGGGATCATCGGCAATTAGTCTTATTTTTAGGGTGTAAATCACCAATAGTCTCATCTTATTGTTAAGTTTAGAATTGGTCCCTTAATTTGTTTTTAGGTTTAGTTTAAGTCTCGCGCATACTAACGTATGGTTTTTGGAGCGTAAAGAGATTTTTCTTCTCATTAATTTCAGATCATTAGTCATTGTTTTTTAATTATGCTCTATATATAGTTTGAGTTTGGAATTCTCTTGTGTTCTCGGTCAATTTCTGTGTTGTCAAGTTAGGGTTTTGAAGATCTTGAATTATCTTGAAGCAGAAGATTGACTAATAATCAGCGAATCGAATAATATAAAATTAAATATTTATTATATTATTAGTATGAAAAAATAGTAAAATACTCTTAAATTTCTTTAATTCAATTAAATTTCAATTTTATAAATACTCATTTAATCTATTTAATTATTATAATAGGCTTATTTTTTATAAATTTCGATTGATTCTTTATAATTCTTATATTTTGATTCGCTCGTAATTTAAATATTTGAATTTTATGTATAGGTTCTGAGGAAAAATTATAAATAACTAACTATATTAAATTTAATTAAAAAATAAGTTTTTGAAAAAAACAAAAACAAAAGTTCTAAAAAATTTGGAAACAGTTTGATTATTAAACGAATCAAATTTGAACATAAGATTTTTAGGCTCGACTCGAACTCAGTTCAAACTCGAATAGTATGAAACATAAACGACCAAACTTGAATATTTAATACTCAGTTTGGCTCGACTTATTTAGAATCCTAATTAGAATGCACCTTTATATTCTATTTACATTATCACCCCCTCAATTTAACATTTCTGGTCCGGACTTGGTCTCTCGAAATCATAACTCAAGACAGCGACGCTGTCTCCACGCGTCTTCCAGCCCCCACCCCAAACCTTACCCTGACTTCTCGAAAGACTGGGTTTTAGCTTTCTAGAGACACGGAAAATATGACGATGGAAGAGCTTTCGCTGTTGCTTTTGGGTCGCTCTATTTTTCTTCTAGGAAAGTGCCTTGTGAATGTATCAATCACACTCGTAAATCATTTTTAAGTATGACCCACATAAGTGATTGTCAATTTCTTTGTCTTTTAATATTCAAAAACCAATTTATTTGACCAAATAGACTTTTAATTAGGAGTATATGGTTAACTCACACTTTGCACTCCTCAAATTTATTTACAATTTAGATTGCACTTTGCGCTCCTTGATTTTGATTTATTTAGTTCAAATTGTATGCATTAGATTAATCCAAAGTTTACCAAAATTGATCGGGGTTGGAGCATAAACATGTAGTATACATGAATAGTGTCGTACGCGCGAACAGTACGCGATTTTACTAACAATGAATTTGTGAAATCCGCGTGAATTACAATGAATTCTACATGAACAATAAACTGCATACACATGAACAGTCAACCGCATGCATGAAAAGTGAACCGCATAAACTGTAGGCGCTTTGAATTTTCATAATACTCATTTTACCCTTCTCAGATATTATAAATTGAGAGAGATGCTTAAGTGTTAGGTGTGTCAAGTGAAGTGAGAAACAATAATCTCACTTATATATCATTCCCTGCAAATATTTATTTCTCTCGATATAGTACTTACTTCTTATGGCGTGAATTAGAGTTATGTCGAACCACGTTAAATCTTGTTCCTTTTCTCTCATTGTTCGTGAATTTTTTGTGTTATTGGCATTGAAATTATTGTTGTGTTGTTAGGAGATGGTTTGATCCCTAACAACTGGTAGTAGAGCTTCGGATTTGACTCTCTCAACATAATAATGAGCAGTGACAAGTTTGTGGTTGGCAAGTTGAATGGGGACAATTTCGCCCTTTGGAGGTTATAGATAGAGGATTATCTGTATCAAAAAGATAAATGACAGCTATTGTATGGAAAGACAAAGAAACCAGAGATGCCAGAAGACGATTGGAATGTTCTCAATAGCAAGGCGTTGGGAACTGTTCAATTTATACTGTCAAGCACAATGTTAATTAATGTCAAAAAAGGAGAAGACAATAAAGAATTTTATTGATGCTCTTAACAACATGTACAAGACTCCTACAGCGACGAACAAGTTATACGCTATTCGGAAACTTTTCAAGATGAAGATAGGAGAGTAAGTTGATGTTTCAGAATACATCAGTTGTGTTTATGAAATCTTCGAGCAATTGGCGACGGTGGAAATAACAATCGCATATGAAATTAAAGCTATGTTCCTTCTCTTATCTCTTCCCGATAGTTGGGACAACTTAGTTGTATGAATTACCCATGGAGCCGATCGTACAAAGTTGGTAGAAAAGGAGATCGTTACTTCAATTATCAATGAGGAATCTCGAATGAAGGACTTGGGCTAGAGTTCTCTGCTAATATTGAAGGTTGGAGAGAGTTGAAGGAAATTGATGAAAAATGGAAACAACAGAAGTCATTCCAAGTCCGCAAAGGGACAAGGAAAGTCAAAGGCGAACAGTGAACTATGTACGCGTGAACAGAGAACTAAGTACGCGTGAACAATAAAGCGTTTTGAATTTTCATAATATCTATTTTGCCATTCTTTGAGATCATAAATAGAGAGAAATGCATCATCGTTAAGTATATCAAGTGAAGTGAGAAATAATAATTTTACTTGTATATCCTTCTTTGTAAATCTCTCATTCTTTAAACATAGTAATTTCTTATGTCGTGTCTCTCATTATTCGTGAATTTTTAGTGTTAATTGCTTTCAAATTATTATTGTGCTGTTAAGAGTTGGTTCGATCCCCAACAAAATTCACTTCCACTTACCCCACCATTTATTTCAAAAAAAAATTCAAGTTTTTGCCAATTATTTTTTTTATATATATATATATATAAAATCTTAATTGAGATAAAGAGAGTATGCATAATCGCCTAATCATCAACACTACTTATTTCGAAGTAGAAATCACTTCTGGCATGCTTAGTGACGAATCCAACAACATCAATGTAACCTTATAGAGCCGACCCTTGCCCAAAACGACCAAAGTGATCGTTTTGGGCCCCAAATTTTGAAGCTCCCTTCAAATTGATCCTTATATTTGTTTTTTCAATTTTTTTATTAATATATTATTTCAAACAAACAAAAAAAAAAAAAAAATGGCTCAATCATTGTATTAATTATTTTTTCTACCCAAGAGGTGTTAGTTTGGCTAGCAGGGGGTACTCATTTTCCTTATCAATAAGAGTTCGACTCTTGCGAAGCACTCAGAGAATTAAATCTTAAATTTAATTCTAAATGCATCAAGTCGATATAAGGGAGTTCGCCCTTAAGATCGCCAGTGAAGTGATTAGTCAAGGTGTACATAAGCTAACTCGGACACATCTTACTATATAACAAAAAACACTACAAGAAAAAGGATTTTTAGCGAGAAAATTTCGTCGCTAAAAATAGCAGATTTATCACTAAATCTTTTTAGCGAGGAAATGGGTTCGTCGCCATAATAGTTGAGAAAACCTTGTTGACAAAAATTTTTAGTGACGATTTTGAAATTACTCACTAAAAACTATGTATTTAGCGAAGAATTATTTCGTCACTAATTTTCTCACTAAATGAACTACTTCGTCACTAAAAATAACCTTTTGCAACAAAATTTATTTGAATAATTTTGTCACTAATAATTAGCGACCAACTAAATTTCTCATTAAAAGTAACAATTTGAATGTTATTTAAATAATTTTCTTGCTAATAATTTATGTTTAGCGACCAAGTAAATTTCTCACTAAAAATAAGAATTTGCAACGAAATTTATTTAAATAGTTTTCTTACTAATATAAACATACATTCACCACCATTAGATTTTGAGACAAATATTTAAAACAATAAATGTTTGTCACATCCAAAATTCAAAAAGAAACAAAAACCCATAGCAACAACATACATTCCAAATATATGTAAATAAAACTTTCATAGAATAAACACGTCTCAATTAAAGCTCATATAATCTAAATAATATCAAACTATATAAACATTTTTTTTTTCAATTTCTCAAACAGCGCATAAAAGAAAATGTGGATAGATACAAGTAAAAAAAATCCCATTCTTGTCGCCAAAAAAAAAAAGAGCCAAAGGAGTTGTATCATATGTGTTCTCTTGCATAAAAATAGTCTTTGTAATTTCAAATCAACGAACAATCAATCTACATTACAATAACAATAACAACTAAGCCTTTATCCCACTTATATAGGGTCGGCTAATCTACATCACAAACAAATCACATAAATCAAAACTCAAATCAATTAAAGTAGATTAGCTCTTACTTCGTTAATTATGAATGGCATTGATTATTATTATTATTCTCAATTCATCCATTGGCACTACGAAAAGACCAATTATTTAGTGTTTAAGATCCTAAATATCAACTGATAGTCTTTTCGCAAGGAAGTTCCATCCTAACATCCCCTGACATCTTACACTATACTCTTTTTTTTTTCTTTTTTCTAAGAGCTGGACAAGAATTATTATTTTTAAAAATAGATTACCGAAATTATAAGGGTAGGGCAATTGGCACTACCAAAAGATCCATTATTCAGTTTAACATCCTAACAGTCTTTTGGATAGTGTTCTGTTCTTTAAGTTCTATGTTCAATTTTTATTTTTTATTTTATTTTATTTTTTCTCTCTACTCAGTTTTTTTTTTCCCAGATCATTTTTTCTTTCTGCAATTTTTGTTCAGGTTCGTCAATTTTTTATTAACTTTCTGTTTTTTAACATTCCACATAAATCTTAAATCGCTTATCCAAATTCAATTCCGTTTATTCCTACAAGTCTTAATGGACCGGGCGATGCTAACCCTTGAGTTTCGCGCCAATCGGACCCCATTTGAGCGTTTTGAACACCCAATCCTTGTTTTTTTTTTTTTTTAACTTCTTTAAGTGTTCAAATTCTATATTTTCACATACATCTTAAACCGTTTATCTAAATTCAATTCCATTTTTTCCTACAAGTCATAATGACCAGGGCGACACTAACGATATATACCTATAGATCTTGTATTACTTTTATTTATTTTCATGATTTATGTTTTTTTTTTTACTTCGTGATAATGAAGATAACATTTGAAAACTTCGGAATTGATATGAATAATGGATTCAATCATGCACATAGCTTCCTGATATAATCAGTTCTTCACAGCCATGAACAATGACCTGCAAAAACATGGAACAAACAATGAAAAGTTTTAGTGAAAACCCTTGAATGAAATCCCTGTCTGAAACAAATACTGAAATTAAAAATAAGAGAGAAAACAGAAAGTTAGAAAATCAAACTAGTTAAGAGGGTTATTTGATCAAATACCATTTAGTCCAATCAACTGTCTTGTTATAAGGAGCTTCACACAGTTTTCTTCCGTTCAAATTCAAAAACAGAAGAAAACCTTAAAATTAGATAAACAAAAATGGAAAAAAAAAAAAAAAACCATATATGTAATAATATACCCCATCATGCTGATGAGAGAACCACCAGATAAACATACCTTGGTCTTTGACAGAGGCCACTGATACATTAGCAATATACTCGGCTAGATCGGTTTGAAGCTCCTCCACACTTTCATGAACCCTCAACTCCCCTCTTTCTTTTCGAAAATCAAAATCCCAACCATTGCAAAGTAGAAGCTCCATTCCTTCGTCCCCAAAAGAACTATTTAAAAGAATGAATATGGAAAGATGTTACACACATTGCTACAGTGAAGTTCTAATATTCTACTTAAAGTGAACAAAAGACACTGTACATATGAAATCAAAAAGAAAGTGAAAGAGAAGAAAAACTCATGTCAAACAAGTACATCCATGTACTTTTCATTCCATGTGTGTAATGGAAAGCGAAATGAAAATGTAGAAAATAAATTTCTAAGAGATCAAAAGGTTAATAAATGAGAAAAGGAACTTGTTGAATCTTTTCAAAAAGAGTTTCAAAACAAAAAAGACAAAGAACTACAGCTAGGGCATGATTGGAAAACATAGTACCTCATTGGAAATTCAAATCCACTTCAGGATAATGTTCTGGACACAAATACTAACACAACAGCACACAATCAGAACAAATCTCATCACCGATTCTCAAACAGATATCAATGAATAGATAAATCTCGATAGGAAAACAATAAAACAAGCCTACTCACACGATTCAACGGCGGCATAGGCTCCCTCAGGAAGGCGAAGTTCGTTGAATCTAGAAATCCGAACATGAAAACGCCATAATCGACCATTGTGAAGTTCTAAGACGGCACCAACAACAACTCTGCTTGTCACGACCCAACCCGGACACCTGTTATCCAGAGACCAGCGCAACTATACTATAACATCACCAGAACACCAAATACAAACCTCACAGAACAATATATACTTACAACAATATACAATCATCTAAATATGCATATACAAATTTATCTACTATGGGGACACGCCCATCCCCAAATATAAGAACAACAAAATAAACACTATGAACCTCTCACAGGTTCACCTCAGACAACTCATCTCAAAAACCTACACTCGACTCTATCGTAGAACTCTCTAACTAGCGGCAGTAGAGGACCGACCCCTATCTGCTTTACCTGCGAGTGTACTACATTCTTAATAAAAATATTTTTAATGGATCAAGTATAAGTATATAAACATCACATATATAATAAAAATCACAATAATATAAGTATCTCACCATAATATATGCAATGAAAATAAATCAATATATATAAGTTCCATTCAAACTCATCCAGTATACAATAATACCAATCACCATATATAATAAATTACCAAATATAAGTAAAATACCACATCTCAAAACACCACACCACCTCACCACTCACCGGCTAGCCATAGTGATCGTTTTAAACTCACGATCGGGAGTTGCAACGGTACCGTACTATCCGTAGGATATGCTTCCTAGCGGAACTAACTGCGCAGATAAACACCTACCGGACGTCTTCGGAGAACATAATATCAATAACCTCCAGCCGGACTACCAGCCGGACATGACATAATATCAACAAACTCCAGCCGGACTGCCCTCTGGACAGGACATAATATCAACAATCTCCACCCGGACTACCCTCCAGACAAGACATAAACTATGACATAGTCCAATCAACAACACCGCCAAATCAATATCATCAACCTCTATTTCCAAAAACCGATTTAATCCAAAAATCATGTTTTTCATTCTCTTTTAAAAATACCCACTGATTTCAATAAATCATTTCTTTCCACCCTTTTCTTTAAAAACCAACGAAATTCACATTTTCAAAACACCTAAATCCAACTAATCATTTTTCAACGTTATTTTAAAACCAACATAATCCAACGAAAATCTATTTTACCAACTCACCCAAAACCTACTTGATCCATATCATTTATAAAAACGTACAGTTTTAAGTAAACACATTTTTTTTTATCAAATATATAAAAATAGATTTGCAAAAAGACAGTACACTCATCTAGAAATCCGCTCCAATTTGTTTTTACCATCTATGCTCTACCGATCCTCCGGTGCCAGCGAACCTATTAGTGACAGGGTCTAAATTAATATTTTATGTAAAAACAACCTAATTATGTCATGCAACCTTAATTTCCGTAATTTCATATTCCTCGCGTTTTATTATGAAATATAACTATTCGACTTGTATCGCTCCGTTACGGTTTATTATATAAACTTTATTTTCATGAGCGGTCCCATCCTTTATTTTCGCCATTTCGATATTTTAAAGCTAGAAAACTAATTTAACAAATCATAAAAATTAACAAGAAACATTACCCGCTCCAAAACGGTTGTCGATCTCCTAAAAAAAAAATTTCCTTATTCTGCTCCTACTCATACCGCCTCGGCACAAAACCCACCGCCTCGGCGAACCTCCCTCCATCCTTCAGTTATAACGTACTAATCCTCTTCCGCCTAGGCGAGATTTTCGTCTGCCTAGGCGAACACACCCCAGTTCCTTTCTACTTGCGTTCTGATGCTCCTCCGCCGAGGCGAGAACCCCTCCGCCTAAGCGAACTTCCTCCACTTGCTCCCTTGTTTTCTGCCGTCACTCTCTCTCTCTCTCTCTCTCTCTCTCTCCTCCGACAATCACCCTCATTCTCACAACTATGCATACACAACACACTAATGGATACCACACACACACACCATAACCCTTAGAATACCCACCTACCGCAGACACACACACACAGAGCAAACACACACACATATGCACTGCTTTCTCTCTCTAACCTACCTTCACTGTCGGCCAAATTCTGGCAACACCTTCACAACCAAACGAACACATAGAACACACACCCATACACCCCCCTTTAATGGAGCACCACCGGAGCAGCCACCACTACTGGAGAACAGACAGCGCACACATACCCACTTCTCTCTCTCTAATTCTTACTTACCATCGGCCCAAAAATTTGAAGAGAACAACATCCACACACACATACATGGCAGCACACACACACCCATACCATCACAGCATCACCAAACGGAAATGGAAAACAGGGAACACAAACAAAGCAAGCACACATACCCACATACCCACATGATCACCGGCCGAACAAAGCACACACACATACTTGGATCTTCTCACCCAACGAACTACCGCCGAAAACACACCCTTCCAAAGAGAACAATCTTATCTCTCTCTCTCTTTGGTTTTCTCTCAACCGAACGGCAACCCACCACCGAACACCTTCCGAACGGACCCTCTTCTCTCTCTGTTTTCTCTTTCTTTTTCTTCTATTGTGTCTGTCTCCCTCTTTGTCCGTATGTATGTATGAATATATGTATATATATATATGTATATATATGTATATATGTATATATACATATATATACATATATGTATATATATGTATATATGTATATACATATATATACATATATGTATATATATATATATATAAATGCTGAAAGAAAGGTGGCCAAACCTCACCGACCTACTATTCCCCCCTCTCCGTTCTTGATTTCTCTCGATCTTTCTCCCTTTTTTCTGTCATGCGTGGATATGTATCTATCTATCTATCTATATATCTATCTATCTATCTATCTATCTATCTATATATATATATATATATATATATAAATTTATTGACAAATGAGGGCCGGCCAAGTGGCCCTCATTTCTACCACCTCTATCTATCTATATATATAATTTTATAAATAAAGTTTACACAAACCTCCCCTCATTTTAGTTTGGATAGTAATTAGACTTATTCTAAATTTTAATGTTTATGAAAATTACAATTTATCCCCTAAAATTTTAATTCACATAATTAATATTGCAATCCACCCCAGTATTTTCTGAATATTTAAAACGCGACTTAAATTATACGTAAGTCAAAGGTCTAAGTCTTACACTGCTCCTCTCCCATTTCTCTCCATATTGTCGTCGCTCTACAGCAGTGCCTCCATACGCCATGAGGATCTTCCTTCAATTATCTTTACTGTTATTTGCAAGTACTCCTATGACTTCTGAAAACCCGAGACAAAAAAATGCAAACAAATCATGTACACAAAAGCTTATGAAGTTCAAAGGCATTTCATTAAACACTTTTTGTGCCACACACACACACACACACACACACACACACACACACACACATATATATATATATAAGGGAAGAGAGAGAGAGAGAGGAAAAAACACATGGTCAATTTAGTTAGTGCATAAGAAATAAAGCAATACTTGATTCGTTAACAGCAAATCACGAAGCAACTGTTTGCAAGAGAATTTGTAAGTGGTTTAATTCATTGCTCTTTTTCAATCACAAATTAGGTAATCGGTTCTTCAAAAGGGAAAAAGAGTGTAGTTGTATACAGGGATTGATTTTAAGTAGAAGGCATCAAAGATATCCTAGCTCACCATAAGCTATTTTCAAGAGAGAGGATTGAAGAGATTCTAGGTTTTCAACCACCAGAGTAAATGTCAGTGCAAAGAGGACTCGATCACCTGAACATAGATGCAAACTCGTTACATAGAGAAAGTCTGAGAGACGAACCAATTGAGAGGAGAAGATGAAGCTCGGGAGACCACGATAGAGGCGTTGCTGCTGTAGGACACTACGTGGAGAAACTACGGCAGATGCGACGACGACGAGATAGAGGCTGAGGCAATCGCGTGGAGAAGCTAGCAAGGCCATATGGGAGAGAAGACGAGGTTGAGCAATCATTTGGAAAAGCTAGCACTCGTATGGGAAAAATGAGAGGCTAATTTGCAGAGTTATGGATGAATTGGGGGCAAGTAGGTTTTGGAGCGATGAGCAGCGAGAAGAAGAGGGGAAGTGTAGGGCGCGAACAAAACGAAAGATTTCTTTTTTATCTTTTAATTTTTTGAGGAATATATTATTAATACTTTAAAAATTAGTAACAAAATTTTTATTTAGTCACTAAATATGATTTTTAGTGAAGAATTTTTTATGTCGTGACCAATAGTCATTGAGTTTTAACGTGAAAATTAAATTTTTTCCCTAATACTATCCTTTTGCAATGAATTTTATTTTCATTACTAATATTTGTCGCTAATACTACTTTTTCTTGTAGTTAAAAAAATATATATATTTTCTTTTAATATTTTTATTTTATAAAAAAAAAATATGAGTATTTAAAAAAATAAATAAACATTGAAAGTCTCCATTTTTAAATTTTGCTTTGAGCCTCTAATTTATTTGAGTAGGCCATAGGAGTATGCATAATCATCTAATCATTGACATTGTCGAAATCATTTCTGAAATACCTAATAACACAAATTACATGTCGAAATCACGAATTGCATTTTCCCCCTGTACTATTTTCTTAAGCACAAATTATATGTTGTGAGCACACCAAGGGGTTATGTGCTTATGAAATATAAACATTCGAGGATTATGTGCTTACGAAAGCACCACAAGGAGTAAAGTGTAATTTACGAAAATACTAAAGTTGCCCTCAACTTCCATTTAAATTTTGCTTTCTCTAGACATCAAGATCACAAGAAACCCAAATTATTTGGTTTCAGAGCCATACACATGGTAATAAGAAGGGCCAAGCACCCCATAGGGGTAATAGATTGTAGTAGACTCATCACTACTATCTTTCTTTGGGTCAACATGGTAATAATAAGGGTCAGGCATCCCGTAGGGGTAATAGACTGTAGTAGGCTTATCACTACTATCTTTCTTTGGATCGACGGTTCCAACTTTCAGCAGCTGAACAGTGCCCACCTTCTTCTTCAGCAAATTGGACAGCACAACCACGTCGATTCTGTTTCCCATCACCTCTAGCTCGTTCTTATTGTCTCCCTTTAAAGTTACCTTTTCTACCGCTGTGAAATCACCAATCGATTTATAAGAGTTGTGATATTAGATTTTCAAAAATGATTTTTTGAGATGTCGGAACACGGTTGGAGTTTGCCAACACGTCCACTTCGATGAAATTTATATATTTTAAAGTGCAATGTGCTACCAACTGAAAATTTAGGGTGCAAAGTGCAACTAAGTATAAATTGTGAGGATAAAAAAGTTAATTAATCTCTTTTTTTTCCTACCCAAGGTTGATAAAAAAAAAATTAGAACTTCAACGAATTGATTGAAACATTTTAAATATTAGAGACCAAATCGGAATATTTTTAAAAACTTTAGGACTGATTGAATAATTTGATCACTAATGACCATATTCACACTAACGGCAAACTTCAGAGACCAAAAACATAATTAACCCTAAACTATCTTCAAGGCTATTACTGACATATTCCTTCGTCTACAAGTGTGGAAGCAGAGATCAAGAGCATCCAAATGACGATAACAGTGGTCGGTGAAGAGGGGCTATACAAGAGTTGTAATGGAAACAGACGAGGCTAAAGTAGTGAAACTGATTTTCGAGGAGTGCCCTGACATGCACAAATTCAAAATTTGGGTACAGGACTGCAACAGGTTTTTGGGAGCGCCCAACTACCTCCTGAGTACACCTCCTCCAGGTACACAACAAGTGTGTTGATCACCTGGCCAAAAGAGAAACAGAGAGCGGTGAAGACATGACTAATTTTTCTATTCTCTAAAATGAAACCGTGAGTCCTGACATGTGCTGTAGTTTGATTTTTTGTATCTTTTGTTAAAAAAAAAAACAAAAAAAAAAAAACCACCGAATCTAATAAAATTTTCAAATTCATAGGAAACTAAACTGAACTAAAAGAAAAGGTCACAAGAAATTGTATGTGCTAATTTTAACACAATAAATAAATAAATAATAATAACAATAATAATAATAATAAAAAGAAAACTCTTGTTTACCTCGAACACCAACCGCAATTTTCATGGCTCTTTTTTGATTTGTGCTTAAGGTTGTACCTCGAGTTCTACGCCATGGTAACCCACAAGTTGCCTTGGGGCCTAGAACTCTCCACACAATCTTTATGGCCTTGAAACGAGGCGTCGGGTCATTCATGGACACTCTAATCAACACTTGGTGCTACAATAAAAATTGGAATTCAATATCTTTCTAAGTATTATCTCATATTTACCTTGCGAGAATAAAATAATATATAATAAAAGAATAACACAACAGGTGTTAATTTAGTTAACAAGAGAATATATTATTTTTCCTTGTCAACTAGGATTCTATTAGAGTTTATTATTATTAGTATTTAGTAAAAGTATAACTATCTTTTATTTCTCTGTTACATTAGATTTGTGATTTCGTTTGTTGGTATTTGTAATGGCGTCTGAACGGAATGATTCGCTTCAGTCTATTTCTGTGAGATTGAATGGGAAAAAAATTTCATATTGGAGTTATGTGAAGAAAAATTTTCTTAAAGGCAAAAAGATGTGGGGTTACGTTAGTGGTACACTAGTTAAACCAAAAGATGCAAGGGTTGAAAATTATATAACTTTGTTAGATACTTGGGAGACAAATAATTCGAAAATCATTACCTGAATTAACAACTCTGTTGAACATTCAATTGGTATGCAATTAGCGAAATATGAGTACGCCAAAGAAGTTTGGGATCATCTATCAAGACTGTACACATAGTCTAATTTGGCAAAACAATATCAGTTGGAATATGATATTCGAGCACTGAAGTAGAATGATATGAGTATCCAAGAATTCTACAATGCTATGACAAATCTCTGGGATCAATTGGCTCTGACAGAATCTGCAGAATTACGAGCGTGTATTCCGTACATTGCTCGTAGGGAAGAACAACGTTTGGTTCAATTTTTGATGGCGTTGCGTGATGATTTTGAAGGACTTTGTGAGACAATTTTGCACCGTAATCCACTTCCATCTGTTGATTCAGTGGTTAGTGAATTATTGGCCAAGGAGATACGCTTCAAGTCTCAGTCAGACACAAGAGTTCTCAAATCAGCCAGTCCATTTGTTCTGGCAGTCCATTTCAATAATCAAAACAAGTCTTATTCGAGGCCTTTCGTTGATGAATGCAGCTTCTGCAAGCATAAAAGTCATTAGAAGGCTCAATGCCCTAAACTGAATAGAACACAGCAACAGCAGCAACAACCGCCTCCCCAATGGAAATTTGACAATCGTTTTCAAAAACGTCCTTACAGGCCTCCACAGCCTAATACTGCTGCAACTGTACCGTCGTCATCAAATTTGTTTAGTTTTGGAGACCAAGCATCCTCTAATCCCACAATGGAGGCCCTTACTGAACAATTTCAGAAGTTCCTTGCCACACAGCCACATGCCATGTTCGCTGCATCTTCAGTAGGTTTGTTACCCTCTAGATATTCAGGTATGGCTTCCTCCATATGGGTTCTAGATTCTGGAGCCTCTCATCATATGTCACATGATTTACTATCATTTGTATTTTTAAAGCCTACCTTATCTGTATCTGTTATGATTGCTGATGGTACTCCGATGCCATTAGCAGGCATTGGTTCTATTGTTAAACCTCGGTTATCTCTTTCAAGTGTTTATCATATTCCCAACCTTGCATTGAATCTTGTTTCTGTTGGTCAATTATGTGATTCTGGTTACTCAGATTCTTTCTTTTCGACCTCTTGTCAGGTACAAGATCTGCAATCCCAGAAGCTGATTGGGACAGGCCGTAGGCAGGAGGACTATATATACTGAATGAGCTACGAGTACCAGATTTTGCAGCTTCTGGTGTTGACTTGTCGTCTTTTCATTTGAGTTCTTCATCTTCTAGTTTTTATTTATGGCATTCTCGTCATGGTCATGTTTCAGCATCCTGTTTAAAATACTTAGTATCGAAGGATTCTTAGGGAATTTGTCAGTTTGTAATATTTCTGATTGTAGTGGTTGTAAGCTTGCAAAATTCTCTGCTTTACCTTTTAATTGAAGCATTTCTTCTTCCCTTGCACCATTTGATCTGGTTCACTCTGATGTATGGGGATCTTCCCCAATTGCTACAAAATGGGGGTCTATATATTATGTTTCCTTCATTGATGATCACACTCGATATTGTTGGTTTTATCTTATGAAACGTCGTTCTGAATCCTTTGATATTTTTTAAAAGTTTCGAGCTCTTGTTAAGACCCAACATTCTGCTGTTATCAAGTGTTTTAGATGTGATTTGGGTGGGGAGTACATTTCTAATCCTTTCACTAACTTGTTTGCTCTAGATGAAACAATTCACCAAACCTCGTGTACTGACACTCCTGAGCAAAATGGTGTCGCTGAAAGGAAACATAGGCATATTGTTGAAACTGCTCGTTCTCTCTTATGATCTGCCTATGTTCCTAGTGTATTTTGAGGAGAAGCGGTACTTACAGCAGTGGACCTAATTAATAAGATCTCATCTTCTCATTCTTCAGGTTTGTCTCCATTTGAAAAATTGTATGGTCATGCTCCCAACTATTCCTTCTTAAGAGTATTTGGGCGCACTTGTTTTGTTCTTCGACCGAGAGTAGAGCGTAGTAAGTTATCTTCTCGCTCTGCTATTTGTGTCTTCCTAGGTTATGGTGAGGGACAAAAGGGATATCGTTGCTTTGATCCAGTTGCACAAAAACTATACGTGTCCCGTTATGTTATGTTTCTTGAGCATATACCTTTTTTCTCTATTCCTTCTAGTACACACAACTTGACAAAATCTGATCTTATTTCCATTGATCCTTTCTCTGATAAACCTCATGTTGACACTGGTAGCTCTGCAGGTATTGATACTTCTAGCATCCCCTCCCCTCCGACGGCCTACCAAGAATCTTCTCAGATTGTGGATCTTTTTCCTTGCCATCCTCAGCGTATTCGTAAGTCCACTCATATACCATATTTTGTTTATTCTTTCTATTCACATTCTTTTGCTTCATTTTTAGCCTCTATTCACTGTCTTTCTGAGCCTTTATCCTATAAAGAGGAAACACTTGATCCTCTTTTGCAACAGGCTATGGCTGAGTAACTTTCTGCTTTATACAAGACGGATACATGGGATTTGATACCTTTACCTCCGGGTAAAAGTCTAATTGGTTCTCGGTAGGTCTACAGAATTAAAACCAAGTCTGACGGTTCAGTTGAGCGGTACAAAGCTCGTTTGGTTGCTAAGGGATTTTCTCAACAATATGGTATGGATTATGAGGAGACTTTTGCTCCAATTGCAAAAATTACGACTGTTCACACTCTTATTGTCGTTGTATCTGTTCTTCAGTGGCATATTTCTCAGATGGATGTTAAAAATACCTTCTTGAATGGCGACCTTCACGAAGAAGTTTACATGACACCTCCTCCGGGTGTTACTCATAAGTCTGGAGAAGTTTGCAAACTCAAGAAAGCTCTATACGGCCTCAAACAGGCTCCTCGAGCCTGGTTTGAGAATTTCTCTACGGTAATTACTTCGCTTGGTTTTCACCCAAGTAATCATGATTCCGCTCTGTTTATAAAGTGTACCACTACCGGCCATATTCTACTATCTTTATATGTGGATGACATGATTATTACTGGTGATGATGTTGATGGGATTGCAATTTTGAAATCAGAATTATCTCGGCAGTTTGAAATGAAGGACTTGGAGGCTTTACGCTATTTTTTGGGTATTGAAGTAGCTTTTTCTCCAAAAGGCTATATTCTCACTCAGTCCAAATATGCAGCCGACATTCACGAGTGTGCTCGTCTTATTGATACTAGAATTGTTGATACTCCTCTAGAGGTGAATGTTCGCTACTCACCTTCCGATGGTTCCCCCTTGTCAGATCCTACCTTCTATCGTACTATTGTTGGCAGTTTGGTCTATCTAACTATCACTCGCCCGGACATTGCTCATGTTGTTCATATCATCAGTCAATTTGTCACTTCTCCTACTACGGTTCATTGGGCTGCTGTTCTTCGTATCCTTCGGTATCTTCGGGGTACCCTCTTTCAGAGTCTCTTACTTCCATCGACCTCGTCTTTGGAGCTACATGCCTATTCTGATGCTGATTGGGCTAGTGATCCCACAGATCGCAAGTCTGTTACAGGTTTTTGTGTGTTTTTGGGTGATTCTCTTATTTCATGGAAGAGCAAGAAGCAAGCCGTTGTTTCTAAATTTTCCACGGAAGCTGAGTATCGTGCGATGGCATCCACTACCACTGAAATAGTTTGGTTGCATTGGTTACTTCCAGATATGGGCGTTTCTCTTTCTCATCCCACTCCCATGTATTATAATAACAAGAGTGCTATTCAGATTGCTCACAATTCAGTCTTTCATGAATGGACCAAGCACATTGAGATCGATTGTCATCTCACTCGTCATCATCTTCATCATGGGACCATTACTTTGCCTTTTGTATCATCCTCCATGCAAATTGTAGACTTGTTCCCCAAGTTGCATTCTATTTCGCGGTTTCGTTTTTTGGTTGGCAAACTCTCGATGCTACTTGCAGCAACATCGTGAGTTTGAGAGGGGATATTAGAGTTTATTATTATTAGTATTTAGTAAGGATATAACTGTCTTTTAATTGCTTTCTAGGTTTTCCTTTGTACTCTTATATAAGTCTCTCTTTTTCATTTATATGATTGTATTCTTGATTTCAATGATAATAAAACCCTAGCCGTCATCCCTTTTCTCTCTAAACTTTTGATATTATCCATTAATCTTAACAGATTCAACTCTATTGGAGAGTATGCCCTTAACATCTCTTGGTGAAATAATTAGTAGAGGTTTGTTTAAGTTGACCCGAACATATCTTACCAAAAAATTAAAAATAAAATAAGAGAATAAAATGAAATCAATCAGATTAGTATCTTAAATTTGATTTGATACCTCTTTCAACAAAAGTTTATAACCAAATTATACCTTCATTTTGGAGGATAAAATGGAAGTAAAAGCTTGTGACAAGACAAAGTGAGAGTACTACTTTGGAGGCCTCTTGTTGTGTAAGAGGATCTCCATCTCCTATTTATGGGGGATGGATGGGGTGATTAATTCAACGGCAATTCAAAATTAATCTTTGAAAATTTGACTTGTTTCCATTCAATTTGGGATAATTCCATTTACACCCTCTGAACTATTGACCGTGACCACAGGAATCCCCTCAACTATTAAAACTACATGGGACACCCTTAAACTATTTGGTCAAATGACAGTTAGACCCCCAGTTCATTTTGTATGCCGAAAATATCCTTTGATAAAACCTACTAAATTAACCCTATTATCTTTAGTTAAAGACTGAATTACCCTTGTTTTATGTTTTAAATGTGTTGATTCAAGATAAAACCTAATAAAACTTTAAGGGTACATAATGTAATTAAAGTATTTCTTTTTTTAGGTCTTCAACCATGTTCTCTTGTTCACACCCCAAATCTGCCACACCACCGCTGACAACGAACACCGAAATTGCAGAGCACACCTTCTGCAGCCATGTCGTTCGTCATTTTGTTGACTTCTTCGAATTGCTCAGACTGTTTGATCACACCTAGAAGGCTGTTGTATATAAAGAGGTTGGTTCCGATCGAACCACCAGTTTGTTTCTTATTTACTTTCAGCTATTCAAGAAAAATCATGGCCAAATCCAGTCGATTGTCCATACCGAAGCCTCTCATCAGGGAGGACCATACTCGAAGGGGAAGTTGTCCCTTGTTTTTAAGAGCCTCTTCGAAATCATCAGTGGTTTTGGCGAAGTGTAAGCTGATTCCCAGTGATTACGGTTCCAAAAAATAAGCCCTATTTCTCCTGAAGAGATAAAGAGAGAGATTGACCTAATCAAGCTACCGCCAGGTCTCAATACTCGTTTGATCTCGCGGATGAGAAGAAATGGGATAAAAACCCTATCAAGAGCTCTGGAGAAGACAAAATCAAAATAATCATCCTCGAAATCGAGCTCATACACGAATCAAGTGTGCTTCCCCCTCTGAATTTCTCAATTTTTTGCAAAACTGGGCTCTTCTGTATTATCGGGTAATTGAATTTTGAATTTTCCCATAATCTTGTCTATTTAATTGGCTAATTCATGACAAAATTGATCTTGATTCCGCCATCAGCAACCTTGTTCCAGCTTTCACTTTCCTCTTCGCCATCGATTTTTAGTGAATGGTATATATGTCTGCATCTATCTCATTCTTGTGTGGATATATAATGCGAGGGTGACTTTTTTGTGATTTCGCGTTGTTTGGGTGATGAGAAAATGGAGGAACCATTGAGAAAATAGAGATAGTCAAATTCATCTGAACTCATCTCCCTGTCTCTGTCTCTATCTTTGGTTCGACGATGGTGGAGTTGTTTGGTTCAGTTGTGGTGTTTGTGGTTTTTGCTCCGGTGAAAAAAGGAGTGAGAGAGAAAAAGAGAATCAGGGACGGGAATTTGATTGGTCGCCTTCCTTGCCTCCAAAGCCTTTGGTTCTATTCGGGTTTCCCACCGCTGGAGATGAAGAAGAAATAACAAGAGTTGAAGAAAATAAAAGAGTTGAAGAAAAAAAGATCAGTGAAAAAAATAAATGCAATTTGATGGCTATAAAGTGTCATTAACCCAAGATGGGTAGCAAAAAAAAATGTAAAGGAAAGGGATAAGGTCAATTTGGTTATTTGTTATCTTAGATTATTTTATTACTTTTTGGGTTTTGAATTAGTAAGGGAAAAATGGGCAATTCCTTAAAAATAGCTCCGGTAGGGGATTGCCGTGGTAATTTTGAAAGTTAAGGGAATGTATGTGGAATTTCATTATAGTTGAGGGGGTCTAGGTGGAATTATCCCCATTCAATTTCTGCATGGTTTGTCTCTATATTGTGGACAACGACTTGTGGGACCCAAGATTTTGTGGGAATTTTATTAAAAGAGCGCAAAAGAAATTAGATTAATGGATTTAATTATTTAAAAAAAAAATGAAAAACCATATGTTGGAAATTAAATCATCAAAGAAAAAACTAATCCATAATTCAATACTGAAATTGTATACAAAATTTAATACCTTTATAATTTTTTAATACAAATATTTAACAAAAATAAAATTACATCAAGAAGAATAAGAGAACAATGCATCAAATTAATAATAATAAAAACTAAAAGAATCAAAAAATTAAACATGTATAAAATTCACAAAATTTGAGAAAATAATTTTGAATTTTAAAAAATCAAATAATAGATCGAAAGATGATTGTTCTGTAATGGTTCATGGTGGTTTTGGCATAGGTGCATGTTGTAGTGGTCTTCAAAGAGAGTGGCTAGAGATTGAGATAGGAAAGAGAACATTGAATTTTAACATAAAAGCTTCCCTACTTGGGGATAGAGAGAAAGCAAGGGTCTACAAGCATTAACATTCCATGTCATTTTTACTAAAACCAAGGGATTCCCTGTCATGTAGAATCTTCCAAAGACACCCCTTATATACATTGTGTTAGAGTATACAACACCCTTTAAATGAAAAATCAAAAGCAAATTGTCTATTTTGTCCCTTGAAAGGCAACTATATTTTTTATGTTGCCAAAATTCGCCTGGTGTATGAATCAAAGCCACACGTGCCGAAAATCTCAACAACACACGGTACCCACTTAGATTACAATCCTCTAAGAATGGTACAAGATACAATGATTATAGAAGAAACTCTCAAACAAGAAAAGAATAATTGCATGCCCCAATAGTCCTTTTTTTCTTTCTCGCATGCTTATCCCGCCGTATATATAGATCGCTCTTTGGGTTAGTCCTTTCTGCCATGATGTTCTCCACGTTCCATAATTGGCCACTGTGATCATAGCTTGTGCTTTCTTTATGGGAAGTGGCGTTAATTACGTTCGTACATGGGTGGTAGGGTTGGTGAAGTAATGGTCACCATTGACTTGCTTGCTTTGGATCCGACACCTGGGCCTTCATCAGACGCTTTGTCTTTTGTTGGGCTGGTTCTTTTGTGCAGTGGGCCTCATTAGCAGGCCTAACGCTTTCTTCTTTGGGTTATCCAATTCAGTGGCCCACAGCTAGCTGTAGGTCTGTAGCTTTGCACAATCAGGTTGGGTCCCATTCATCGGCCCAACCCGCTGTCCTGGGTCGGGCTCTATTATTTGCACGTCGGAGTTTTTCCTACATCATTTGTCCTCCTAAATTTTCATGCCGACTGATTATATTGGGACAGAATGTCATTTTATTTAGTTCCTTGGTACGTGCTTCTTCGGGGTTGACCTTTTCTTGAATTTCTGGATAGAGTGTAATTTGGGGCAACTAAGCTAAATAGTGTAGTTGATGTGCCTTTGGCCAAGTAGGGTCGTTCCTCCAAATTGCTAGTAGTTGTGTGTTAGGCCTTTGGTCCTTCCAGTTGGGCCCAATATTTCTTCAGGTAGGATTGGCTCACTCTTGATTGGATTGGGCCTTGTATTTGAATGGGATTAGTCTAAATTCGACCAAGCTCTTACCTCTGCCCAACGGTACAGATCGGATAAATACCGTTTGGTTCCTTAATCATCATTCCCTGATGTGATCTTATCGGTAATCGTAAATGATGTTGTTTAAGTAATCGTGGCCTGCCTTAAACCCTTGTCGTACTTGAATTGGGAAACCATTATTTCTCCCTCGATATTCGTTGCCGCCATTCGTTCATAAATATCCCGAGGATTTGCTTTTTTATTTCTCGTCACTTCATGATCATCGGTTTGGCTATTTAAGGCCATACTTTCTGAAAAACTTCTTTCATCATTCTTCGTTGTTTTCTCATTTTTTTTTTCTTGCTTTTGTTCCACTTTCGTTATGGCTTCTTCATTATCTGTTTTTGATATTTTTAACGTTGTTCAAGCTAAATAGAAGAAAGAGGTCAAACAAGGGGATCCTTTTTCACCAACTCATGTTTCGACTAGCAACACCCTTGGTTTCGAGCAATTGAGGAAGCCTTCATGCTCAACACCTCCCTCGATGCCGCCCATATTTGTGCGATATCCCAACTCCAAGAGCTCCGTGGTCAGTTGTGGGCGACATAGAAACAAATGAGGCATTACGGGCCAGAGTACAACTCCACAAAGCCCATTACGCTGCACTGAAGGTGAGGACGGAGAAGCATCTGGAAAAGAACGAGGAGAAGAGGGAGAAAATACGCTCCTTGTCTCTAGCATTGAGCCAATATGAGGCAGGTGACTTCTACTGCTCAAACTCGGACTCCGAAGGCTCGGATTCTTCGCCATCTCCGGGCTCAGAGTAGTTTTTCTTCTTCTTTTTTTTTTTTTTTTTTTTTTTTTGTGTAAAAAAATGCCTCAAGAACATTTTTTGAACAGTACGGGCTTATTAGTCACCAAATAAGCTCCTACGTGTTCGAAAAAAAGCTCAAGCATATTTTTTAATAATATGTATAGTTTTCTTTTCTAGTTTGAAGTCAATGGTAGGAAGTGATAAGTTCAAGACTGGAAAAGAACAATAGGACTCTTGATATGATAAACTGTAATCACGTCTCATTATGTGTCGACTCCATTGTAGGAAGTGATAAGTTCAAGAAATCTTTGTATTTTGAATTGTAATGAAAAAATTCATTGTTCGTAAGAAACTGTTGAAATTGTGTCCAAATTTTATTTTATTTTTAAATATTTTTGTGCTCAAACCTCATCAATTCGCATGCGCAAAGTGCATTTTCTTGAAACTCGTGTTTTAATAAACAATGAAATCTGGGACAATAAGGATGAATCTCCCCTTAAGCTTTAGTAATAAACGTGATGTGGTTGTGTAAGTATCAGCAAAGGAACCTTTTATTATTCTATCGTCTGCCTTCTTCCATATCAAGTTTTGCTGACCTGAAATTTGACAATGAGTTGTTGTAATTAATCCAGGTTGTTTAGCACGAATTTGCCAATTGTTCTGGTTGAACTAAGCTAGTTTGTGTTGGGTTGGCCTCATTAGCTTTGGGGTGACCTGGACCTGATGTTTCCTTAGTTCGTCGTGCCAATCTTAATTTGGTGAACTGGGCTAAGTAGTTGGTTCTGGTAGTATAACCAAACTGAATTAGGCAGTTTGGTTTCGGACGTGGACTGGGCTAGGCAATCACGTTTGGATTGGGCTAGCCTTAGTGGTGCAGCCAATGTTGACAAACTAGGTAGTTTGATCTGGACGTGGACTGGGTTTGGTAGTCACGTTTGGATTAGGCCTTGGTGGCACGGCCAATGTTGACAAACTGAGTTGGGCAGTTTGGTCTGGACGTGGACTAGGCTAGCTAGTCACATTTGGATTGGGCTAGTCTTGTGGCGCAACCAATGTTGATAAATTGAGCTGGGCAATTTGGTATGGACGTGGACTAGGCTGGGCAGTCACGTTTGGATTGGGCTGACCTTAGTGGTGCAACCAATGTTGACAAACTGAGCTGGGCAATTTATCCTTAGTATGTTTCAAGTCTCAAGTGTTGGAATGATTCTCGTTCCAGTCTTCATTGGATATAAAAAATGACAAATGCCCATTGAAAGATTTTCGACCAAAACAACAACCATCTTTCCTTCAAAACTAATACGACAAATAGTTTGGGAACTCACATGAAGTATTTCCGTAAATGTGTAATATTCCATTGTCTTGGGATCGGAACTCCATTAAGATCTTCCAGCTAATATGTCACAAGCCTATTCACCTTGACCACTTTTTATGGCCCTTCCTAGGTTGGCGTAAGTTTTCCTAATCGATTCTCTAGGCATTGTGGCAT
This sequence comes from Eucommia ulmoides, assembly GCA_016647705.1. NCBI lineage: Eukaryota > Viridiplantae > Streptophyta > Magnoliopsida > Garryales > Eucommiaceae > Eucommia > Eucommia ulmoides. The sequence continues at coordinate 11,020,034 of CM028328.1, forward strand.
TACTCTCCGAAGCACTAGCTCCCCCATCATGAAGTGCCTTGGGCATACTACGTGGTTGAAAGTCCTCACCATTCTCAATTTATGAGTTATCATCATCATTGTTGCCTAGTCTCGTTTCTCTTCTAAGTAATCTAACTCAAGGCGTACTATTTCTTCATTTCCTACGAGATTGATCGTGCTATCTCGTCTTGAGGGAAAACTGATCTCTACTAGGACTATTGTTTCTGTGCCATATGTCATGGAATAGGGTATTTCTCCTGTGGCTGAGCTTACTGTGGTGCGATGAGCCCAAAATATTGTAGAGAACTCTTCTACCCATTTTCCTTTAGCGTCGTCCAACCATTTTTTGAGAGCTTCCTTGATAGATCTATTCGTCACCTCTGCCTGCCTGTTTGCTTGTGGATAGGCAGGGCTTGACGTTCAATGTTGTATCTTTAGCTCGTCATACATCCAAGAAATGTTTCCCTCTGTAAAAGACATCCCATTATCTGATACCAGCACTGCTGGAATGCTGAAACGGTATATCACCTACTTCCAAAAAAAGTTCTTGACTTCAGTCTCACCTATTGTGACGAAAGCTTCAGCTTCCACCTATTTGGTGAAGTAGTCAATTAGCACCAGTAAATACTTCTTATTCCCAGGTGCTGGTATGAATGGTCCTAGAACATCCATCCCGCACTAGGCAAAAGACTACGGGCTAAGACTCGGATGTCGTTCGAGAATCGTTGGCATTTATCACATCTCTTAACGTACTCATTCGCATCGCTGCGCATGGTTGGTCAATAATACCCAATGGTGAGTGTCTGGTGATATAAGGTTCTTCCTCCGGGGTGATTCCCACAAATTCTTTCATGGATTTTCTTCATCACGCAAACATCTTCCTTTGGCCCCAAGCAAAATAGTTAGGGATGCGTGAACGATCTTTGATACAACTTGTCATTCATCATGATGTATCTCGTCACCTTGTATAGAACCTTTTTTGCTACCTTCTTGTTGTCTGGGAACGTCCCTTCGGTCAAGTAACATACCAAGGGAGTCCTCTAGTCTTCGTCTTGTCCCAACTCTCCAATGCATGCACAGGATTTGGTCTGAGCCAATACCGATGATTGTTCTAAATAGTCCACCATTTTGGACTATTGATCTGGACCGAAGGTTGACGCTAGTATTGACAACACATAGGCCTTCTCATTCTTAGTTCTTGGAATGTCCTCCACTTTGTAGCTACTAAAGGTCTTCACTAACTCTTTTACTTTGTCGAAATATAGGTGTAACCTTCCTTCATTGACCATGTAAGCTCCATATATTTGGTTAACTACGAGCTACGAATCTGACCTGAGCTCCATATGGCGAGCCCCTAACACCTTGGATAAGGTTAGGCCTAAGATTACCGTCTCTAGTTGATCTCCTTCTGGGGTTTCGAGGACTATGCCGACTCCACAACCCTACGAGTTTGACGTTCCATCCACCCATAATTTCCATGGATTTGTCGGGGCAACGGGACATTTTTCGTCCTCTGTGACCATCCCCTTTAGTGGCATTAGTTCGGTAATGAAGTCAGCTAGCGCTTGGCCTTTGATTGTCGTCATTGGTTTGCAAGTTATGAAGAATTCTCCTATTTTCACTGCCCACTTCATAAGGTGACTTGAAGCCTCCGGTCTGTGCATCACCACCCTAAGCAGATATGAGGTTAGAACATGGATCGCGTGTGCTTAGAAATAGGGTTGCAGCTTTTGGGCTGCGAAGATTAGGGCCAGGGAGAGCTTCTCAAGCTCAATATAGTGGGTCTCCGCTGGTGCCAGTAATTTGCTCACGTAAAAGACTGGCCTCTGCCTCCTGCTCACTCCTTTACTAGAGCTGCACTGACTGCGATGGAGGTCACCTCCAAGTAGAGATATAAATCATCGCCAAGCTTAGCCTTGGCCAGAGTTCCCACCGTACCCAAATACTCCTTGATGGATTGTAAAGCGCGTTCACTGTCTTCGTCCCAACTAAAATGCTTGTTCCCTCTCAAGATCTTGAAGAATGGTGCGCATCTGTCCATAAATTTAGAGATGAACCTGTTCAGTGCCACCAATTTCCTAGTCAAGACTTGGACTTCACATAACGTTGCGGGTGACTTCATCCACCTGATAGCTTTGATCTGTTCGGCATCAACTGCGATGCCTGCCCCATTTACTACAAAGCCTTAGAATTTGCCCGATGTTACCCCGAAGCCACACTTCTCCAAGTGCAGCTTCATGTTGTACTTTTGTAGTATTGTGAAAGCTTCTCCCAGGTGCTCTAAGTGATCTTTTCTCTTGAAACGTTTAACCAACATATCATCTATATAGACTTCCATCGTTGTAATCCTTTCTTTGAATATATGGTTCACAAGAAATTGGTACATTGCCCCTGCGTTTCTCAAACCAAAGGACATAACTTTATAACAAAAGTTACCTCAAGGGGTGATGAAGGTCGTCGCCTCTTCATCTGGAGGGTTCACTAAGAGCAACTCATGTCCAGCTGTCGCATCCACCATTTGGCCAATTTTGGGTATTCGGTAGCAGTCCTTTGGGTATTCTCGGTTAAGGTTAGTAAAGTCCACGCACATCTTCCATTTTCCATTCTTCTTTCTGACCAACATTGGATTAGCTAGCCACTTTGGATAGACCACTTCCCTTATATTTCCTATTTTGATCAGTCTTTGCACTTCTGACTATATTGCTTCTTTCTTCTCCGGACTGAACATTCTTCTCTTCTGCCTTATAGGGGAAAAGACTCTAAAACGTTGAGTTTGTTAACCACTATCTCTGAGTTAATGTCACACCCCACCCCGGACACCTGTCCCTATAGGGCAGGCGTGATGTCGACACAACTTAGCCTAAAAGACCAACACTATAAATGACAATGTACACGCATCAATATATAAATCATGAAAACCAACCATACCAAACATGTATATATATATATATTTTCTACTCAGGGACACTCTTGTCTCTACAAAATTCAATAACATCCAAAACCATAAAACCCAAAACCAAAAAACCTCCTATTTGATTTTCCTCAAGTAACTCCATCAAGATACTCCCTCGCAATTGTACTTCTGGATCCAACCTATTGCCAGTAAGGAACAAACGCCTATTTACAGCACCTGCGAGTGTACTGCCTTCTTAATAAAAATATTTTAGAATAATAATACTTTCTAAATATTACAACATTTAAAATGGATCAAGCACAACGCGTATAAACAAACACATTTTGAACAGTAATATAAAAATCATATACCACGAGAAATGTTTTTTCTACCATTCAGAATCATCCATATATATCAAATATATAGAATCCATCTAAACCATCAATATAAAATAATATGATAAAACACCAAAGATGATAAAATAAAACACCACATCACCACAACACTCTTTGGCTAGCCATAGTGATCGTTTAACCTCACGATCGGGAGTTATAATAGTACCGTAACATTCGTAGGAATGCCTTCCCACGAAATATCCACACCCTTTTTTGGGGAGAAATATAATCCACACCCCTTCCGGGGAGAAATAATCCACACCCCTTATAGGGAGAAAACTATAGCACTGTCCAAATCAACAATTTCGTCTAAAAATTCACACCCCTTATGGGGAGAATATAAATAACACCCCTTTCGGGGAGAATTTCCAAACCACGTTTTTCTCTCTCTTTTTAAAAGTATCACCCATTTAGTAAAAACCATTTCTCCCAATTTCGTTTCTCTAAGACAAAACCAACATAATTTACTAAAAATCCATTTTTCCCCAACGTACCCAAAATCGGCTTGATCCACGTGGTTTTAAAATCATCCAAGTCAAGTAAAATCCATCACACACACACACACACACACACACACACACACACACACACACACACATATATATATATATATAGTTTGGCAAGAAGACAGTACACTCACTTGATAATCTGCACTTATATATATATAGTTTGGTAAGAAGACAGTGCACTCACCTAATAATCCGCACTTACAAGCTCCTCTGACTCTCCGCTACTGATTCTCCGAAACTTGTGAACCTATTTGTGATAGGGCCTAAATTAATAGAATAGAGAAAATTAACCTAATCGTGCGATGCAAGCCTTACGTTCATTAATTTCCCATTCCCCATGTCTTGTTATATGAAAATATGATTTTACGAGTTTTAGTGCCGTTAAAGTTTTATATAAACGGTCTCACTATTTATTTTCTTCATTTTGACATATTTAGGCTAGAAAACTAATTTAGTAAATCATAAAAGCTAATAAGAGACGTTACCCGCTCCGAAACGGTTGTCGATCCTCTTAATTTTTTTTTAAAATATGATCCTGCTCCCCACCGCCTAAACAGAAACCCACCGCCTAGGCGAACAAGCTCCTCCTTTTCTCAGTTTACACACTGACGAATCTCCGCCTAGGCGAACACGCGATTTTCCTTGCTCACTGATCTTTTACCGCCTAAGCGAACTTCCACTGCCTAGGCGAAATGCCTTTCGTCCCTGACCTTTTTCCTCTTGACAGAAACGACCCTTCCTTTTTCCTCCTTTTTCATCACCAACTTCGACCACTAAATTCACCACTCTACATGCACGATCAATCACACCAACACAACCACTCAAACTACCAACCGCACCTCTTTCAAACCCAACCAAAACACACACCAAAACCACCACCCACACCACCAGTTACACCCTAAACAACCAAAACAGGGCACACACATTTCACACACACACACCAGCTTTCAAACGAACCAAAATAATGACACACTCACCTGTTCCACCCAACCCAACAACCAACAACCCTTAGAACACTCATTTCATGCTGAAAATCGATGATTATCTTTTCCGACGGCTTCTCCTCATCTGGTCCTCTTTCTCTGTCTCGATTTTTTTCTAGAACATTTGCAATCCCCAATCACTATTCATACATCTATATATATATATATATATGAAATTTGTAGAGCTCACATATGCCACGTTGCCCTTTCTCCCATTCTTCCCGTTCGATCACAATAATACACACACATGCAAAATATGTGTGTGTGTGTGTATATATATATATATATATATATATATATATATATATATATATATTCTTGAATTCTTATTTTAGCCCAAATTATCTTCTAATTTTTTTTTTCCAACTTTTCAAATATTATAATTTCTCCCCCAAACGTTTTATTTTTTTAAAAATTTGAGACAACAATTTTAAATCAAATGTTTTCCGGAAATCTCCAATTGAATCCCTAAACGTTTAATTGAAATTTAAATTTACCCATTTTTTCCCAAATTTTCTCAATTATTCTGAAATGCAACTAAATGACGTACGAGCTTGAATCGGGATCTTACAACGTTTCCCTCTTAAAAGAACTTTTGTCCCGAAATTTTTGTACCTATCCGAACAAATGTAGGTATTTGTTCTGCATCTCATATTCGCGCTCCCACGTCGCCTCTTCTACTGCGTGACTGCGCCACAATACTTTGACTAATGAAATCATTTTCGTTCACAACACTTGATCTTTGCGGCTTAGAATTTGAACTGGTTCTTCAACATAAGTCAAATCTTCTTTCAATTCGATCGGCTGTGAAGTCAACACATGAGAAGGGTCTGGCACATATTTCCGAAGTATCGATATATGGAAAACGTCGTGCAAACGAGACAACTCTGGAAGTAATGCAAGTCTATACGCTACAAAGCCAACCCGATTTATGATTTCATATGGTCCGATATATCTTGAACTCAACTTTCCTTTCTTTTCGAACCCCATTATACTTTCCACGGAGAGATACGCAAAAATACATAATCTCCCACTTCAAACTCCAACTTTCGCCGGCGATTGTCTGCGTAACTCTTTTGTCGACTTTGAGAAGTTTTTAATTTTTGCCGAATCACCTTCACTTTATCCGCAGTTATCTGAGCTATATCCGATGCCAACAATTTTTGCTCACCCACCTCAGTCCAACAGACTGGGGTTCTGTATTTTCTACCATACAAAGCTTCATATGGAGCCATCTCAATAGCCGAATGGTAGCTGTTGTTGTAAGCGATTTCCATCAACGGCAAATAATCATCCTAACTACCAGGAAATTCCAACACACGTCCTCTCAGCATATCCTCCAACGTCTGAATTGTACGCTTCAATTAACCATCTATCTAAGGATGAAAAGCGGTGCTAAAATTCAGCTTAGTACCCAAAGCAGTCTGAAGACATGGCCAGAATCTCGAAGTAAATCTCATATCTCTATCCGACACTATTGAAATCGGGGCATCATACAACCTCACAATCTCATCAATATACAATTGAGCATACTTCTCAAGTGAATATGTCATCTTTACAGCCAGAAAATGAGCGGACTTGGTAAGCCTGTCGACGATTACCCAAATAGAATTATGACCTTTTTGAGTACAAGGTAATCCCGAAACCAAATCCGTCGAAATATGCTCTCATTTCCACTCGGGAATAGGTAGAGGTTGCAGCAACCCACTTGGACGCTGATGCTCAATCTTTACTTGCTGACAAATCAAACATCTGGCAATAAATTCTACAATTTCCCGCTTCATTCCAATCTACCAATAATGCTCACGCAGGTCTCGGTACATTTTGGTACTGCCTGGATAAATTGCATACACGGAGCTATTCGCCTCTTCCAAAATATCAATCTTCAAGTTGATATCATTAGGAACACACAGCCTATTGTCAATCATCCACGCCTCATCACTATCCCTAATCTGATAATCAGTTCTGAACCCATTTTTCACTTCATTTCGAATCCTCCCTGATTGATCATCCGACTTCTGAGCTTCAATAATACAATCTATCAATGTCGGCTTCAACGTCAACATCGCAAGCAATGCAGCCATCTGACTAACCTCTAATTGAACTCACATCAATTTTAGCTCTGCATACAAATTAGTATCAACTACTCGAATGTGTGTGATCGAACCGACCGACATATGACTTAAAGCATCTGCTACAACATTAGCTTTTCCTGGATGGTAGTGGATAGCGCAATCATAATCTTTAATCAACTCTATCCAACGTCTTTGCCTCAAATTTAACTCCTTCTAGGTGAACAGATATTTTAAACTCTGATGATCGATGTATATTTCACAGATTTCGCCATACAAATAATGCCTCCAGATCTTCAGGGAAAATACAATCACTGCCAACTCCAAATCGTGTGTTGGGTAATAACACTTATGATTCTTTAGCTGCCGAGATGCGTATGCGATTACATGACCATCCTGCATCAAAACACATCCCAGCCCCTATGCAATGTGTCGCTATAAATCACGAAGCCACCTCATTTTGTCGGGAGGGATAAGATTGGCGCTGATATCAATCTAATCTTCAACTCCTGAAAACTTTGTTCGCATTTATCGATCCATTCGAACTTGGATTCCTTGCGAGTTAAACGAGTCAATGAGACAGCTATCATAGAAAAGCCCTGCACTAACCGTCGATAATAACCCGTCAATCCTAAGAAATTTCCAACTTCCGTCACATTCCTTGGCCTTTTCCATTGAACAACAACTTCCACTTTCTTTGGATCTACTTGAATATCGTCTCCTGAAATAACGTGTCCCAAAAATACCACATGATATAACCAGAATTCACATTTACTAAATTTCGCATATAGTCTTTTCTCCCACAACGTCTGCAACACGATTCGAAGATGCTCTGCATGCTCCTCTCTACTTGGAGAATAGATTAATATATTGTCTATGAATATGATAATAAATTGATCCAAATAGGGTTGAAAATTTTGATTCATCAAATCCATAAAAGCAGCAGGGGCATTCGTCAATCCGAGGGCATAACCAAGAATTCATAGTGTCAATATCCAGTTCGGAACGCTGTTTTTGCTACGTCACTGTCTCTAACTTTGAATTGGTGATACCCCGACCGAAGATCTATCTTGGAGAACACCGTAGCTTTCTGAAGCTGGTCAAACAGATCATCAATTCTAGGCAACGGATATTTATTTCGAACCGTCACCTTATTCAATTGCCGATAGTCTATACACATTCTCATCGTGCCATCCTTCTTTTTTACGAACAGCACTGGGGCACCCCAAGGAGAAACACTAAGCTTGATAAACCCATGATCCAATAAATCTTACAACTGCACATTCAATTCCTTCAGCTCGGTAGGCGCCATACGATAAGGTGGAATCGATATAGGAGCAGTTCTTGGAAGTAACTCAATCATGAATTCTATTTCCCTATATATTGGGAGCCCTGACAATTCATCCGGAAACACCTCAGGAAAATCTTTGACCACAGGAATATCTGCCATTGCGACTTTCCTCTAATTAATGTCAATCAATGTGCAAGATAGCCCTGACATCCCTTCTGCAATAATTTTGTAGCTTCAATGGCTGAGATTAGACTAACAGGTGTAATAATTCTATTACCCGCAAAAACGAACTCTAGCTCTCCTGAGATTCGAAATATCACTTCCTTCTTAAAATAATCCACGGTGGCATGATATTCAGATAGCAGATCCATACTCAGTATCACATCAAAATCGTGAATATTTAGGGGTAATAAATCCGCCAACAACTCCATATCACCGACCCGCAACGAACAATTTTTGAACACACTATTTATCCAAACCGACTCACCCACCGGGGTAGAAATAACAATACGATATGATAAAGAAATGGGGGACTGGCCTACATGTATCATGAATGTTGCTGAAACAAATGAATGTGTAGAACCAGGATCAATAAGTACACGAGCATCGTGAGCTTATAATGACATGAAACCTGTAACGACATCGGGTGCAGCCTGAGCATCCTGTCGAGTGGTGGCAAAAACACGACCTCGCATCGAAGGTCTCCCAGCCGATCCTCTAGCATAATCTTGAGCAGCGCTTGGACCCGCACTACCCATACTACTCACAGGAGGTACGGATGTAGAAGCAAGTTTCGGACAATGCGTAGATATGTAGCCCGGCTCATAACAATGAAAACATATCAATCCTCCCATCTGACAGTCTCTAGGGAAATGACCTGGCGCTCCACACTGATAACATTTGCTTCCCCTAGTTTGACTAATCGGCTGACTCCTACCATATCTTTGCGGACCCACACTAGATGCCGATGTACTCTGTTATCGCCTGGTATATGAATGCCAGGGACCAAGACTCCTAGCGAATTGGCCAAATGATGAGGCTCAAGCAAATAGCGGTCGAGATACTGCCCCGCGCGAAGTATTGCCAGGGAATCTACGAGGTAACTCGAACTGACTCTTCTTAGACTGTTCACGACTCTCCATTGCTTCTTAAACATCTCGCTCCACTAACTTCGCCGTATTCACTAGCTTAGCATAATTTTTGATCTATCGGCTCGTAAAACTAGAACGAATTTCTAGATTAAACCTCTTTTGAAAACGTCGACACTTTGCCTCTTCAGTTTTAACCAAATCCGGGGCAAAACAAGACAATGCATCAAATCGAACTTCATATTGTTGCACCGTCATTTTTCTCTGCTTCAACGTTATAAAGTCCTCTTCCATCTGATATTGATACGACACAGGAAAATACTTTTTATTAAATACAGCAACATAACGATCCCAAGTAAACCTCTCGCCAGCACTGGAAATCAACCTTTTCATTTCCTCCCACCAGTGCTCCGCCTCTTCTCTCAATTGGAAAGTGGCAAGGGGAACTCGACTATCGTCGACAATCCCCATCACCTCAAACACATGGCCCACACCTCTAAGCTATTTTTCAGTATCAATTGGACCCGTTGTCCCGGTGAAAATTGGAGGGTCCAACTCTTTAAATCTCTTCAAGCATACTGCCTGAGATATAGCAGTATCACTTTGGGCCTGCTGACTTTCCATAATCCTATCTTGTTGCTCCGTCAGCTAGGCAGCAGCCTGCAAAATTCTTTCAACCGCTCCTAAGCTCCCTTGCAACATATGACCCTGTCTATGGGATTCCCTAGCATACACACTTTCCGACATCCTATCTTCCTGTTCCTAAGGCACCACATGCCTCGAGGATTCCACTTGCCTCTAGGGTCCCACACTCCCAGAGTTTTTGTCCCCACCCTCCATACCTAATATCAACCATAAAATTCAACTCAACGACTAATAAGGTCAACCAGAAAAATGACAATAATAAGTATACGCTAAATACTATTATGTGAATATCGAAATCACTTACCGACACCTTATCTTAACGTCCCCTACTGACTAAACGACTGGAACGTCTTCTTATTTCAAGATCCTCTATGCTACAAACATTGGCAAGTCTACAGAACCTATAACCTAGGCTCTGATACCAAAATTGTCACACCCCACCCCGGACACCTGTCCCTATGGGGCCGGCGTGACGTCGACACAACTTAGCCTGAAAGACCAACACTATAGACGACAATGTACACGCATCAATATATAAATCATGAAAACTAACCATACCAAACATGTATATATATATTTTCTACTCAGGGACACTCTTGTCCCTACAAAATTCAATAACATCCAAAACCATAAAACCCAAAACCAAAAAAACTCATATTTGATTTTCCTCAAGTAACTCTGTCAAGATACTCCCTCTCTATTGCACTTCTGGATCCGACCTACTACCAGTAGGGGACAAACGCCTATTTACAACACCTACGAGTGTACTGCCTTCTTAATAAAAACATTCTAGAATAATAATACTTTCTAAATATTACAACATTTAAAATTGATCAAGCATAATGTGTATAAACAAACACATTTTGAACAGTAATATAAAAATCATATATCACGAGAAAACTTCTTTCTACCATTCAGAATCATCCATATATATCAAATATATAAAATCCATCTAAACCATCAATATAAAATAATATGATAAAACACCAAAGATGATAAAATAAAACACCACATCACCACAACACTCTCTGCCTAGCCATAATCATCGTTTAATCTCATGATCGGGAGTTGCAACAGTATTATAGCATTCGTAGGAATGTCTTCCTATGAAATATCCATGCCCCTTTTGGGGAGAAATATAATCTACACCCCTTACGGGGAAAAAACTATGGCATCGTCCAAATCAACAATTTCGTCTAAAAATCAACACCCCTTATAGGGAGAATAAAAACCACACCCTTTTCGAGGAGAATTTTCAAAATCACATTTACTCAAACCACACCCGTGATGGGGAGAATTTTCAAACCATGTTTTTCTCTTTCTTTTTAAAAGTACCACCCATTTAGTAAAAACCATTTCTTCAAATTTTCTTTCTTTAGGACAAAACCAACACAATTTACTAAAAATCCATTTTTCCCTAACGCACCCAAAACTGGCTTGATCCACGTGGTTTTAAAATCATCCAAGTCAAGTAAAATCCATTTTACACACACACACACACACACACACATATATATATATAGTTTGGCAAGAAGACAGTACACTCACCTGATAATCCGTACTTACAAGCTCCCATAACTTTCCGCTGCTAATTCTCTGGAACTTGTGAACCTATTTTTGACAGGGCATAAATTAATAGGATAGAGAAAATTAACCTAATCGTGTTATGCAAGCCCTGTGTTCATTAATTTCCTATTCCCCATGTCTTGTTATATGAAAATATGATTTTACGAGTTTTAGTGCCGTTAAAGTTTTATATAAACGGTCTCATTATTTATTTTCTTCATTTGACATATTAAGGCTAGAAAACTAATTTAGTAAATCATAAAAGCTAATAAGAGACGTTACCTGCTCCGAAACGGTTGTCGATCCTCTTAGAAATTGCTTAAAATATGATCCTGCTCCCTACCGCCTAGGCGAACAAGCTCCTCATTTTCTCAATTTACACAGTGATGGATCTCTGTCTAGGCGAACACACAATTTTCCTTGATCACTAATCTTTTACCACCTAAGTGAACTTCCACTGCCTAGGCGAAATGCCCTCCGTCCCTGACCTTCTTCCTCCTGACAGAAACGGCCCTTCCCTTTTCTTCCTTTTTCGTCACCAACTCCAACCACCAAATTCACCACTCCACCTCCACGATCAATCACACCAACACAACCACTCAAACTACCAATCTCACCTCCTTCAAACCCAACCAAAACACACACCAAAACCACCACCCACACCACCGGTCGCACCCTAAATAACCAAAACAGGGCATACACACTTCACACACACACACCAGCTTTCAAACGAACCAAAAGAATGACACACTCACCTGTTCCACCCAACCAAATGACCAACAGCCCTTAGAACACTCCTTTCACACTGAAAACCGGTGATCATCTCCTCCGACGGCTTCTCCTCTTTCGGTCCTCTTTCTCTCATCTTTCTCTCTCTTTCGATTTTTCTCTAGAACATTTGCAATCCCCGATCACTATGCATACATATATATATATATATGAAATTTGTGAAGCTCACATGTGCCACGTTGCCCCTTCTAGCATTCCTCCCGTTCGATCACAATAACGCACACACATGCAAAATATGTATGTATATATATATATATATATATATATATATATATATATATATACCTATATCTTTAAATAAATTTCTCTTTCCTCCCCCCCTATCTTCTTAAATACTTATTTTAGCCCAAATTATCTTCTAAAGTTTATTTTTTTTCCAACTTTTCAAATATTATAATTTCTCCCCCAAACGTTTTATTTTTTTTTAAATTTGATACAACAATTTTAAATTAAATATTTTCTGGAAATCTCCAATTGAACCCCTAAACTTTTAATTGAAATTTAAATTTACCCAATTTTTCCCAATTTTTCTCAATTATTCTAAAATGCAACTAAATGACGTACGAGCACAAATCTGGGTCTTACAGTTAATCCCCTTCATGTCTTTGGATGCCCAAGAAAATACATATAAGTTCTTCTCCAGCAGTTGAATAAGCTATTTTTCCTCTCGTTGGCACAACAATGTGCCTATCGACAAATTTTTGGTCCCATGACCGAACGTAATCTCCTTAACGCGTTCAGTGGGTTGTAGAACCCCAAGATGTTCCTTGAAGTCATCTATCTCCTAGACTAAGGTGCCGGGCTGAACCGTGTCAGAAGCTCAAATTTTGTAACGTTCCCGCTTCTGGGTTGTGCTGGTAACCCGGATACTAGTATCCCTTTGCTTCTAAGTTGTGTTGTCGGTCTGACCTCCCGTTTTCCCCCACTATTGAGCTGGGTTGTTGATCTGACCTCCAGTATTCCCCAGCCATTGAGCTGGGCAAGTATTCCCCCGTGGGTAAGTTGGGTTGTTGGTCCGATGCTAGATATTCCTTGGCTGTTGCAAATGTCCATTGCCGAACATTTTCCCTCTGTCGAGCCGAGTCGCCGTTTTGACACCCAATGTTGTTCTGCTGTGTGGCCAGGTCATCGACCTAAGCCTTGATGGGCCCTTGCTCCTATTGTTGTGGGGGAGTCCTCTTCTTATTCGTTGCCAAGCATGCTTTGGGTGCAGCCTGGTCTCCATGAATGGTGACCACCTCGCCATCATTCACATACTTGACACACTAATGACAAGTTGACGCTACAGTTCCCATTGTATAGAGCCACAAACGTCCCACTATTGTATTATACGGGGTTGTTAAACTAATTACAGTGAATTCCATGGCCCTGGATGACTCACCCCCGCGTCTGTTAGACACGACAGGTAAGATGATTATTCCCACCGGTGAACTCTGATTCCTGTTTAAACCCACCACCAATGTCTGAGTTGGTGTGATATCGGAGTTGGGGATGCCTATTTGGTCGAGCGTTTGGGCGAAGTTGACGTTGACCGAACTGCCCTTATCGACTAGTATCCTTCTGACTTCAAAGTCGGAGATCGAAGCATTATAACCAACGCATCCAAATGGGTATAGGGCACACCTGTGCTATCCTCGTCATTGAATGTTACTGCTGGTCCTTCTTTGCTCGTAGATACCCCTGCGTTGTTGCTATCAAGCTCTTGATGGGCCTTCTTCTTCCGTCCTCGACTTGTTTATTCAACGGAGTGGTAAACTGCCTCCGTTCAAGGATCATTCCCTAGAAAGCTATTAGGGTGGTTGCCCTCCATACCAGAGTGAGGAGTCATATGGGTTGCGTTGGGTATCCTCCAGCCTATTCTTTCGCCCTTGCAGTAAGAGATCTTCGTCTTCTGATTCAGATCCGTCGCTTTGTATGGGGACGATCTCATCTCGTCGGTAAATTTCTTTTTATTCAGTTTTTCACTGACGACGCAAAATAATGTTGTCATGCCACGAGCATTTGAAAAGTCTTAAAAGACTAGTACCCTCTGCCGTTTCAATCTAAACGCGGTCATAGTGACTACCAATGACTCCAACTGCGGAAACTAATGACTACCAATGACTCCAACTGTGGAAACTGAAAACTGGAAACTGGAAACGCTGACGTTGAAGATGGATTTTGTACTTTCTCAAATTGCCAGGGGTATTTTGGCATGTTCACCCACTGATAGACCCAGCAAATTACTAAAGGAGGGGCACAAAATGAAAAACCAAAAAAATTATGTCTATTTGTTCTAAAAGAATTTTTCGACCAAACTTTCAACAGAAATTAATATTTAATTCTAATTCTATACAAATGAAAAATAAAACAATCGACAAATTATTCAAATAAATGTTTAAAAAAAAAAAACCACAAATGAAACTTATAAAGCTAATCTACAAATAAAGAGTTAAAATACATGACATTAACAACTTTAAATTGATAGAGAATTTTTCTTTCCAAATCATAAAATCACCAAATCAATAACAGTTCTAAACTAATTAATATCTACAAAATTAATCAAATAATTAATATCTACACTAATTTAATGATGAGTTTTTTATTATTTAGTCCTTATTTAAGAGACCATGTAGGATTCAGATCTTTTTGAACTATTCACTTGGCATTCAGATCTCAATTAAATTTTTAATCCTTCGGTAGACAAAATAGAACGTGAAAATACACATATACCAATTTCTGTCACATTTACGTTAATTATCACTCTTTTATTTCTGATTCACAATCCTCATTCTCTCTTTAAACAAACTCACGTCCACTCTCTCTCTCTCTAAACCATCCTCAAATTTATACTCTCTTGTTATGAATCAACCATCGCTACATCCTCTACCGCCTCTGGTTGGTCGGCAATTTACGCTTCGGTGCTTCTGGGTGCCATCTTTGATGTCCTATCGATGGTTGCCGCCCTTGCAAATGACGACCAACCGTTGGTTGTTGGCTTGTGAATGGTGATCGAATCTGACGAAGACCACCGCCGAAACGGAGCACACCTAGGACCACTATCATTGGTTTGTTGTTTTTCATCTATCGATTTTAGGGTTTTTGTTTAAGGCCGTGTTTGGATAAGGTTTTCATTCTCTCTCTTTCTCCATTTAGATCTAGAAATTCAGAGGTCTTCCAACCTCTAAGGTTGATCCTCCTGCCCTACGGTCTAGAGAACCGGTCCCCCCTAGATGGGTGCCGGTAGCAGGTGAGAGATGAGAACTTGAAAATAGTTTTAGAACTTGTCGAGCTGGCATTCCAAATTGTCAATATGGGAAGTGACCCTGGATGTTTGCCCCACGAAGGGACCAGAAGGCAAGGTGAAAGGGCCTGTCTGGCCTACCGGGGGGGGGCATCCTCGGGTACAGGTACGGGAGCTCTTGCATCCGATCTCAAAATTCTCGACATTTCTCTTTAGGATGGATTGTTTGGGTTACTATTCCCCGTGATGGTTTGATTTCCACGTCTAATTACTTTACCAAACCTTGTGATCATTCGATCTTAGCCGACCAGAGAGTGATGATCAGAGGGAAGTTTTTCGTTCGGTTCCCACAGACGGCACCAAATTGATGTCGAAAGTTGGTTAACACCTTCAGTTGGTCGGATCAAAGATTATGTGGATCCTTGGAGCTAATTTGGAGATGACCTGTCCCAAATCTAGTTCTTTTTTATGAACAGTTCTTCAAGCATTACGTGCTTAGAATATTTCTTATGCCTTGCTTGACTTGAACTCCAAGCGTGTACCTACATAGGACCCACCGGAGTTGTGCCCGGTAAAGCCCTCCGGTGTGAAAGTAAGAGCTTGGGGATAGAAGGCTTGAAATATATTTTGAATATTCTAGAAAGCAATACATTTATGTCACTGTTCACCTTTGCTTTTATAAGAGAAAAACTTGATTAGTGTTTTGGAGATTAGGCGATTTAAGCTTGGTTAACGGCCTTAACACGATATGTGGTTCAGAAAAAGGGCACATGAGGGGATTAGAACCTTGGGACTGGGCTTTTTAGCTTCCTTGAAGAAGTCCATGGGCCAATATGTTAACAAAAATGGAATTCTAGCATAGACCACTAAACGGGTACCGAAAAGAACGCACTGACCAGAGTACCACCGGACATAATAACCTAGGTGGCTATAAAAGGTTCACAGTCTACAACATCGCTGACCATAATATTACCGACCAAAAACTATCATCTAGAAACTACCAGCCAGAAGCTTGTTGATCAGGGCATCCAGGTTATCAATCCGCTCACAGTCACGTCAGATGTTTCGTCCGTGTGGAGGTCTTTGGTGGAGTAATTTGGGGGTAATTCATTTGTTCCCTCATCAATATTCATTAACGTTAACGTACACTAATTTTCAATTTCCACATATATTTTTTCTGGACAATACTTGACGTGTTAACGTTAACATAGACGAGACCCCAAAAAATGTGTATTTAACATTAACGTCAGTTTTTTGTTTTTTATTTCTCACATATGGGTTTTCCAGATAACATGAATGCATTAACGTTAACACGAAAGACTCAAAAAAAATGTGTATTAACGTTAACGCAAGTCAAAAATGTTTTGACATTTAACACAGAAAAGTCCAAGAAATGTTTATTAATGTTAACACACACGCAGACAACAGTATGGTTTAAGACGTTAACGTTTTAACACAGAAGAAAACCACAACATATGCATTAATGTTAATGCAAATCCAAAAATGTGAATTAACATAGGAGTACAATGAGTTAACGTGAACACACAAAAAAGAACGTCAAATGCAAAAATATGTATGCGTTAACATTAACGTCAGTGTTTTTTTTTTTTTTTATCTCTCACATTTTGGGGTTCCACACAACATGAATGAGTTAACGTTTAACATAGGGACTCTAGAAAAATGTGTGTTAACGTTAACGCAAACTAGAATTCTTTAACATTTAACACATAGAAACTCAAAAATGTTCATTAACGTTAACGCACACCCAGCTAACAAAAAAAAAAAACAAATATCATAAGTGGTGAGTTAATGTTTTAACACCGAATAAAGCAAAAAATGTGCGTTAACGTTAACGCAAACTCTCCCAAACACACATCAAGTCAAAAGAACAAAATTAACGTGAAATTCAAATCGTAGTTTTGTAACATAGATAACACACACAAAACAGATGGACAAAATGCGTTAACGTAAACACACACAAAATAAGCTAAATATTCAAGAAAAAAATAAAAATACGTCATGAGATGAAATTGAGTTAACGTTAATGTAACATACATAAACAGATAGATTGGAGAAAATGCATTAAAAAAAATATAGATTCAACAACGTTAACGTGAATTCAAAATATAATTTTTTAATATAATGTCTGAACAGTTTACGTTAATATTAATGCATTGCTGTCCAATTTTTGTTTTGTTATATAGAACAAAATGACAGATTCGTAAATATTATTGAACAAGTGGTCAAAATGCAATGATTTTTTTCTAAACAATTTGTGGGTTCTAAAAAGTGATCCCCAAATCTGAATCCTAAATAGTTACTCTATAAAGAACTAAATAATAAAATCTCCTTTAATGATTGTTCAATACAATTTCTAAAATCACTAACAAGAAATATTTGGAGTGTCCACTTTAATTGTTTATAATTCACAATCCTAAATTCAGTTTTGATACTTTATTTATGTAATTTGATAGAATAGAAAAATAAAAATACATTTAAACTCTTAATTTTGTGTACCTAGACTAATTTATAACAAAATAGTTAAATAATTAGATGAAAAGTAGATTTTTTTACTTAAAATTTTTATACATAATGTAAGATTAAATTATAAATCACCGAGGGCATAATAGACTGTAAAAAGACTATAAAAGTTATTATTTAAATGAATAGGGACACTATCGAAAATGAACTCAAATATAAGGTAATAATATTTTTTTTTTAATTATTTTAGGGGAGACACGTGTCTGACCTCAAAACGCTTTCCCTCTGCCCATGTGTTCACCGTGATAGGTTGCTTCTATATTAATGTACTAGCGTGTAACCAATGCCTAAAGGCACGGGTATAAAACATACATCATCTATTAGGACAATTATATCAATTTGTTTTGTTATTCAACTTTAAATGTTGCATCAACTGAGACAAGTACAGTTACAATAATATTTCAAGATAAACAATATTTGTCGTGGGTAGAGATCCATATTCAGGGAGAAGTATACTTAATCGATCAAATGATGTACACCTTGATAGGGCCACATATAGTTGACCGTGACTAAAAACCGGTGTAGTCAAATCAATTCCAATAAATTTCACTAATTATCCTTGTGATTTATTTATCGTCATAGCGTACGCCAAACGAATTGAAAACTGGCGCCTTGTCATTTCAAAAGAAAATTCAGAAGACGATGGTGTCAAGGATATTATTGAAATGAACGCCAAATTTTCTGCTTTATCCCCTGTCAATATTCGAGCTTCTATTACACGTAAAGAACACCTGACAACCATTAATGGTGTGCCATTACAAAGTCCATCACTTGGTGCGATATTTCTTAATAGCATAACTGGACATCCAATTTTCAAATCTAACTTGAACGGAAGTAATCCTAGAGGATCTAAGGAATTCAAGTACTCATTAGGATAACGATTTGTAATTTGACGATCGGCTCCATCATCTTCAGACATTTTATCTGCAGCCAGATATGTGATCGTTTCTCTGGGAAAAATATTTAAAGCAACTGAATTAATAGCACTAACATCGTCATTTCTTTCAGAAAGGATGGAACGTTCAGTTAGAAATGTAAGGGTAGCAACACTAGGTGTACCTAGATGTGGATAAACTGAAAATATTAGTTCAACCACATTACGACACTTGTGTATGGTTGATGGAAGTTGTACGATTTCATGCCGATCACTGCCAACCTATTTAAAGAAAAACAAATGTAAATGAATAATTTAGTATCAAAGCATATATAATTAATCTATTGCAAACAAAAGAATGCTAAAATATGTTTAAATGAAATATTACTTGAAGTAAATATCTCAAAAACTCTGCATTTTCAATGTTGCTACTATTTAGGCGCATGTTTAAATTCAAAGTCAAGACATGTATATCATTCTAAAGGTACAAACGTCTAAACGATGTTGCCACAATTTGTTAATGGACACCTTTAGGTATGACAGGTAGAATTTGCTGAAAGTCTCCTCCAAGAATGACCGTGATACCCCCGAATGGATTTGGATTACTGCAAATATGTCGTAGCGTGCGATCCACAGACTCAATACAATACTTATGTTGCATCGGAACTTTATCAAAAATAATTAACTTTATCTCTCTAAATAATTCGGCATGCAATGATTGTTTACTGAAATGGCAAATTGAATTATCAAGAATGTCTAGAGGGATGCGAAATGTGGAATGTGCAGTTCGACCTCCTTTAAGCAGTAGAAATGCAATACCGGATAATGCCACAATAATGACAATATGACCAAGGCTACGACATTTTGTTGCTTTGGTATTATATAGAAACGTCTTTTCTGTACCAGCACCACCATTCAAAAAGAACATTTTTCCTAGATTTCCAAACACTGATGAAGTGATTACTTCATATGTAACACGTTTGCCTTCATTGAGATGATCAATATTACACTGCACATTCTCTTGTTGCGCTTCACTTTGCATTTGACGATGTTCCCATATTAATCTATTTTCAACTACCATATTCCAATTTTGGACAGGTTGTGGAATTGGCAAAAAGTCTGTTCAGTTCTTGCCCGATTCTTGAAGTAGTTCATTCAAAAGATATAGACCATAGTCTTTAATCTGTGCCTCGCTTGGGATGGGTATCGAAAACAACATGCAAAGTTTGTGTGGGAGATCATCACATATATGCATCCAAAATTGATCCCACAATTCAAATGGATTTACAAGGGAACATTGTGTGAGAATGACACAAAATAATCTTCTCAGTTGATATCTAGTACTCATAATAGACGCCTCTTGAAGACATTGTATCCATTCACCATCATCTTTCGATTGCCCATTTGCTACACATGCAGCTTTGAACGTTGCATGTTCAACATTGTTAACAATGCGTAGACACCTAAATGATTGCGGCTATTTGACTACGGTCAATAGTAGACGCAAATAAAATCGTTCTCCCCGAATTGGGAGGTGCAAAATACATCCTGCCGATGGTAAATCCCCTTTGTCGTGGCTTCCAACATTTTTCAGTTTTATTCCAAACAAAATGATTGGGAAACTCTTGATAAGTATACACACGTACAGAAGCGTGTGCATCACAATATGCAAAAAATTCTGTCAGAGTTGACTTCTGTGATTAAGTTCGAGAAATGATAGACTCCATTGTTTCAGTAGGATTGAAGACAACCTGATACATTCCAGGCAAATGGAGCGTCAATTAAACAACTGTTGGATTCTCATCGTGCAAAGGAAAACTCAACAATCGCCAGGCCACCTCAGACGGTCCAATGTATCTTGCATCAAGATATTGTTTGATCTTATCCATCATTCCCAAAATTAATGTCGTCATATCACCTCCTTTATATATATATTTGTAGATATATTTGACACACCTAATTCCAGCGCATACTTCAACATTAATATGACAATCGAACATCTTGGAAAAGTAAGGATTGTATGGGACGATGTCTCTATTATCAACTTGTTGACCCTTCATTATATAAACTTTACCATCATCACGACAACGGTAAATGGGATATCCGTCTTGATCCATCGTTGTATACTCCATAAAATCTCGTGGATATCTCTTAGTGCATTTGTCATTCTCCATGCACAGGGCTTGACAATTTCGAGCACCACATGGTCCGTGAACCATGCATTTTTTTACGGTCTCGAAAAGTTCTGGATCTTCATTTGGATCTGAAAATTCAGCACAAACTATTCTGTCTACTTGGTCGCACGTTCGAATTTCGTCTACATCATCAAGAAATATAAGTAAGTGCATGTGTGGCAGACCACGTTTCTGGTACTCAATTGTAAAAACATGGGCAATTTGTTTTCCAAATACTAGAGTGTTTTCAATCTCTTTCATTAGAGCACTTTTTTTTAACTCGAAAACACAGGCAATTAAGTCTGGACGGTCAGTTGGTGTTTGATGTGGCAATAAAGTTTCAGTTATTTCTGTCCAACTTGGATTCACAGTCATGGTAAGAAACACGTCAGGGTGATGGTGGTATCGTGTTATAGCCATTGAATCTTGGAAGATTTCAAACATATGTCTTGGACTACCAATAAAAGATTGTGGCCAAATCATTCGTTGGCCTATTTGATTAGGTTCCATCCCATCTAATACTACATCAGTAAGACTTTGATAGAGTTCACTACGAAGGTTTAGTTGATGTTGCCTAAAGTAATTCAACCTATTTTGCTCAGTCGCAGCCTAAGCATCTACCAAGAACTCTTAAAATAATTTTCCTCTCCTTAGAATTGTTGAATACTCTGTTGGCCTTTCAAACATACGGTAGCTATAAAATTGCATTTGAGTTAGTCGAGCGTTTGTGTGTCGACCGTGAATCACATCCCATTGTCTAAATTCAGGCTCCCATCCAAGCTCACCAAAAGGGAACAACAAAACGTAATGCAAGGGTAGATAAGTCAGATGACATTAATTGATTTGCATTAGTTCATTACTCTCCTTTAAATGTAAAACAACATCTCTCATCGCAGTGGTCTCAGTTCCATCCCTTGGTAATATGATGGCCACCTCATCCATTGTCGGCATATTATATCTCCGATGATCGTTAGAGGTAGTATAGTGAAGAAAAGCAGGCAACATTTGTTGTTCCAAATCCAATTGATTTAAAATTGCAAAAGCTTGACAAAAGTTATATACAAATGCATTATGTTGCAACAATGTATCTTGAATAGTTTGCAAAACATCTGATCTCAAATGATGATTTCTACGGTTTCTCACGCTAAAAGCGAAATTAGGATCGTAGATGTACAATTGAGAATAAATGGGATCTTGTCTCGGTTCTGGGATTAATATTCTTGTCCAATGACGCAACTCTCTATGTATAGTAAATGTTGTTGGGCCTCTTCCGGAAAGTAGCCTTGTATCCAATTTAGCACCAAGGCTTGTAAAAACGTTGCTTGCATTGTTCTCTCTCGAATAACGTTGAAATGATTTTGATATGTCATCATTACCATCATATAGCGCTTTAATTTGAAGAGGAGGTGTGAGAAGTAGTGGAAACCTAACATTTCCTTGTAAACAATATGTACCAAAAAGAGGACGTCGTTCGAATGATTTTGTTAATCTCTCATCCATCCAGTGTAACGCAGAACAATGAGGGCACATGACATTCATTCTACCAAGAGAGTGTCGATTTGAACTTGTATAAACATCACGGTCGGCAGATGGATTGTTTACCTCGTCAATATCTTGATTATCTTAAAACTCCTCATTGGTAGTATTTGGCGGCCTACATTTAATGAATAACAAAGTTATTATATATATCTTAATACCATATATGTGAATGATGTATTTAATTAGATGAATAATATGAAAAATAAACTCACCATATACTCCCAGAAGGTATAATTGGTTCTCCAACTGCTACGAAAGGGCTTTCATTTAAGTTTAGGTACATAAAAGGTTCTGGGTTACCGCACGAAGAAAGGCATGCATTGTCAATTATATTGAGAGAATGAGGAATCAAAATTGTATCCATCCCAGCGTTAATAGATAAATTTCCTGCACGATCAGTATCATGATTCTCGGCTAAGTGTTGACATGTTGAAGTTGACCTATAGCTGGCAAGTATTAAATTTTATACATCTAGTGCTTTTAAACATTAATACTTAAAAACGGAAATAATGAATGACAATACAACTGGTTCCTCAACGTCGGGCACTGAGTATTTATTCGGAGCCACGGTATCAAACGTTTCTGTAAGATTACGTGGAGAAGGCAAATTTGGTTCAATAATAGAATTCATTTCATACTCCATGGATGATGGAATGGTGCGATCCATAAGGAAATCCACAATTCCAGGAGTACATGGACTCGTAATCACTCATGGACAAAATGATTCTAAAACCATTCTTCGTTGTAGTGGAGGTTGAGATGATTCTTCCAATAGTGAACGTTCCCTTTCTAAATATTGAATATTCCAAAAATTTTGGTGATCAGATCTCTCTCGTTCTCTCCATGCTCGTTGAGCTATAGCACGTTTCGATATGACATTATTGTTAGGTGCTATATATTCATAAGGTAATGTCAGATTGGTCTCGAAAGTAGAATCCATTTCATATTCCATTACTGGCTCAGTAACTTGATCACTGAGAATTATAGGGATATATCGACTTGTGCTTGCCGATGACACAGATACTTGTGTAACCATTCTTCGTTTTGGCGTAGGCTCTAATGATTCTTCCAAAAATGGTTGACCTCCTTCCAAGCATTTGCGATTATCTTTATTAAAGCGATCACTCCTCTCCCGATCAACTCTTTCCCATTCTATTCGTTCTCGTTGAGCCAAAGATCTTCTTGACATATTTCTTGGGCTAAATGTTCTTGAAATATCACTTGATCAAGATGTTCCGCATTCTTGACATTCTAGAATCGGACAACTAAACCTCTCTAGTTCCCTTCGCATTCGTTAGACTAGAGCAGCTTTTGATACGACATTATCATTGAATACCTAGAGGTAACATGGGTTTGATTCTTTAATTTTGTAGATTGAAGAAATAAAAATGGAAAGTGGAGGAGTGTGTGACAAAGTTTGAACTAAAATAGGTACTACATAAAACCATAAATAGAATACAATACACTAGAGTATAAATAAGAATACAATCAACTCAATATCATGCAAAACGCAAGAGTATAAATACAAAATCATATTAGATAAACAACTATACATTTAAAATGATAACTAATTATAATGATCAGTTATCTGATTGAATGTATTGTAATGTCAATGAAGTTTTGTCTCTCATTCTCGTTTTACTTATTTGATTCATGCTCTTTAGTGGTTCTCTTTTCACTTTGATCATATAGATGAAACGTTATTGTTCAGGATCATAGGAATAATCTATACAATCAAATCATTTTTTGTTGTTGCTGATAGAGATCAAGTTAACGTGTTAGCATTATCCATTATTCAAATAAAATGAAACAATCGTTTGAAGATAATTATTTGTTAATTTCATTTTTTATTATGGTTGTATTCTCCATTTCGTTTATGATTTATTTATAAACAATGTGTATATTTCTTAGATATATTTCTATTACAATAGATATTTTGGTTCTTATTATATCATTGTTTTGTTTATTATTTGTGTTTTATAGTTTATTTCAGATCTTTAATGTATTGTAATATTAGCTTATATTTTATAGATTGAACATGTGATTATGTTTGGATGATAAAATAGTGATAATTAAAATTTAAAAATAATTAACTCGGAGTAATCTTAGTAATTACATACATACCACGTTACTATTGATGTTCTCCTTCCCAACGTCCACACTATTTAAAGTAAAACACACTTTATCTTTTCCTCTACTATTTGAAGTCGAATTTTCTTTCGATTTGTCATCATTCCCCTTCTGTTTTTCCATAGCTAAATATTTTTCCTTGAAAAATATAAAACGAATATATTTTTTAAAAAGCAATACATCACATTTGCATGGTAAAGATAAAAAAGTAAAATATTCAATGCGAATTATAAATACTAAATTAAAATTAAAATATTTTAATTTAAAAATTAATTGAATAATTGGCATATTACTTAAAGATTGTACATAAGCAAAAGATCAACAAAGTATAAATATATAACATTAATTTCATTGCATTAAGATAATATAAATTTAAATACAACAAAATAAAGAAATCAACTTACATGTCTATAATTTAAAAAAACAACAACATAAATGACAACATAAAAAATAACAATCGTATTATTCTAGAAATCTTAATGACATAACGTAAAAATTAAAAATTATCTATTATTCAAATAAAACTAAACAAAAGCCGAAACATCTTCAACCACCAAAGAGAACAAACAACTTGACGTGGTAACCCTACAAAAGAAAAAGGAAAAAAATATATAGTAGATATAAAATTCAAAAAACATATATTTTGTATACAAAATAGGTTAAAATTTATTTATACCTTAAAACCGTCGGTTTAGAGTACACTTTCATTGCTTTGGCTGACCATTTGTAGTTGAACCTCGTAATCCTCCAACGCCTTTAAGCATATTTGATCGTCTTCAATACTCTCTAACAACTCTCCTAATGCTCTCAGGTCTAGGAATTCTTTTCTTAAGACTCTATGAACTCTAGCCCTAGGCCATAACGAAGGTAGGGTGGGCATTATTGCATACACCAAGACTGCAATGTTTGGTTGGAACCTTCTACGTCTTAAGTTGTAGTACTGACGCTCTTTTCTAAGTATATGCTCTCTAACACTCTTGTTTTCATTCATTTTTCCTCTTTCGAATTGTCTCCACAATGGATGCACATCCCGCTTAGCCTCCTCTAAAAATTACGCAAATTTAAATGCAGTAAGAGGTTGATAATTCTCAAATATGTTCTCTTTCGCAATAGTCCAATTTGATGGCAAACCATTAGTAATTTGGTTCGTTATATCTCTCTCACTAATTTTATACTTATAATTCTACAAACGCATAGCACTTAAAATCTTATTCATGCCATATTCTCCCACGGGACAATTTTGTAAATAAGACTTGTAATAGTATAACTGTTTTTCCTTACGCAACTCTAACCTAGCACTCATTCTCAATACAATAGCGAGTTGTACCATATTGCCTGAGATTTAAGGACAATAATCGTAACATAAGTAAATCAAACGAAAAACCAATACACACAAAGGAAATCAATACTAAGGTTCCAAATCTCAAGCCAACAATGAAATTGTAGAATAAAAAAATAGCTAATAAAGTGTATACGTGAAACTTAAATGGTATAAGAATGCCTTACCTGATTCGAGAGCTAAGCTTTAATCTGATTCTACAGCCGCTTTCCTCCCTCATCGCTAGCTTGTCTCTCTTCCCTCTAATTCTACAATAGAGCAAAAAATAAATAAAGAAAGAAAGAACATTGAAATAATATATAAAATAATTATTATTTAGGAAAAATATAAAATAATATATAAAAAAAAAAAAACAGGAACAAAATTGGAACAGAACAGGAACAAAAGTGGAACAAAACAGGGAAAAAAAAGAACAAAACAGGAATAAAATTATAAATCTGAGAAATAAATAACCTAATATTTGGGCAATTAAGCAAAAAAAACCAACCTAATTTCTGCTAACTCAAATATAAACATAAACAAAAATTAAAATAGAAACATAATTTAGAAATGAACACAACAGAAACAGAGAACATGAACAGAACAGAACAAAACAGAAACTGATACAGGAATAGGAACAGAATAGCAACAGAACAGAAACAGAAACATCAAAAGAAACAGGAACACAAACAGAAACAGGAACGCAAACAGGAACATGTAACTTTCTCTACAAAATAATCCCAAAAAGTATATTTCTCTTAAATATAGACTCAATTATATATATATATATAAAAAAAAAAAAAAACAAATACAATTAGTGCAGTTTCACATAGTACAAAAAACAGAAATAGAAATAGGGAACAGAAACAAAAACAAAAACAGGGAACATAACATAAATCAACTAAATAGAAATTTGAGTTAACAACAACATACAAATGTAGGATCAAGCTCTTGATAATATGTTCTCAACAACATGGCAAAGGACTCAAACAAAAACAGAAATAGGGAACACAAACAGAAACAAAAACGGGGAACAAAACATAAACCAACTAAAGAGAAATTTGAGTTCACAACAAAATACAAATGTAGGATCAAACTCTTCATAATATGTTCTCAAAAACATGGCAAAGGACACACAAAAAATAGAAACAGAAACAGGGAACAGGGAACAAAAACATAAACAAAAACAAGGAACAAAACATAAATCAACTAAACAAAAATCTGAGTTCACAATAAACGACAAATAGTTTTGTATTTAAAAAAACAAACACATTTAGGATCAAAAACAAAAACAGAGAACAGAAATAGAAGCATGATCAAAAACAAAAAAATAGAAACATAAACAGGGAACAGAAACATAAACAGGAATGGTAAATAGGGACATTGATTTTTCTTTTCTTTTTTTTTTTTTTTTTGAAGTTTTGAAATGTTGGGTTATGTATGATTGGGACATTGATTTTTTTTTTTTTTATTTTGTAGAGTAGTGTAAAAAAAAGAAAAAAAAAAGAAAAAAAAAAAGAAGAAAAAAAAAAAAAAAGGTTTGTGTTAAGATTTCAATTGGAATATAGGATACTACCAAAGAGATACCTCATGAATCATCTTTAATCAAGATCAGAAACAAAAATAGAGAACAGAAATAGAAGCAAGATCATAAACTAAAAAACAAAAACAAAAACAGCGAACAGAAACATAAACAGGGAATAGAAACAGAAACAAAAACATGGACAGAATAATCTTTGACATCTCATTTCGCATAGAAGATTGTCTTAGAATGAGATTATTAGTACAAAAGAATTCAAATAGCTACTCTTAAGGTTTGTCGTCGTAAAACATATCTAGCTAGGTAGCAAAGCTCTAGGGTTCAGTTAGTCCAGAAATACCTTGCGTATACCGAATTCCAAACGGTAATGGCGGCGGTTCGTGGTTCCCAACCGTGGTTCTTGAAGATGGTAGTAGTAGTCGGGAAGTACCTGAACTCGAATTAAAAAAACAGACCATTTGCAAATTTCATTAGTTTAACATGACAGGTTAGAAACAGAACATAAATAGGAACAGGACATAAACAGAAGCAGGAATAGGAACAAGACCAATGCAGCAATGCTTTGAGGTCTGACCCACATAAATTTATTTGATTTTTGTTAAATCTCATTACTCACCTTCCAAATAACACGAAGAATTTAATTTTGTAACAAATCGGGAAGAACTAAGACTGCATCAAATTGGCAAACCATTGGCAAAGTTGTTGTAGAAAGGTTGTTTAAAGGACTTTTTCATGTGATAGATATCATGACAAAAAATAGTTCTTGGTTTTCAAATTAGATCATATCATATATTATTCTCTCCATATTCTTCTTATGTTTGTAATATCACATTCTTAAATTGACAAACCTACTGTCATTAGATCAAACATGAAATCAGTAGCATTGTTTATCATTCAAGCATTTCATCAAACATGTGGTGCTCAATATGATTATAGAGCAATCAATATAAAATCATAATACAAATTCGGGTATCAAATCAGTAATCTAATTATAGTCAAACATTAGATCACATTCTTAGATTGGGATGAATTATTGTTGAATTCAATTAACAAACCTACTATCATTAGATCAAAACATGAAATCAATAGCATTGTTCATCATTCAAGCATTTCATCAAACATGTAGTACTCAATATGATTATAGAGCAATCAATATAAAATCATAATACAAATTCGGGAAACATTAGATGATGGAAAAAGAATGGAAATTGAAATTCGCAATATGAAATTTGCAAACATCATAACAGAATCGCTATTTGCAAACACTAAGAACAGTAGCAAACAGAACTCCAAAGCAAACATAAAATAGAAGTTGACCTTGGCAATATGAAATCAAAAAGTGACCTTTGCAGTTGATCCGATAAAGCGAAGACCTATTTGTTGTGAAGGTCGTCTGATGCGAGGGTTTTATAGACGCGAGATGGAGGGATTCCATTTGGGCAAGAATAATTTTTAGTGATTAGGGCAGAGATTAGGGATGACTGATTTTCAGGGATTATGGAATAGAACATGGAGATTAGGGAATAGAAGATGAGGGCGATGACAGCGAGGAACAATCCAAGAACGATGATCAGGGGAGATGAGAGATGTGACGACCGCGAAGATGAGAGAGGTGAACATGGAGAAGATGAGGGAGGTACCGATCTGCGAGATTGGGCAGTAGAATAGAGAGAGAAAGTGCGACAAATCAGGCGGAGATGGGGTAGAGATGAAGCCGATAGAGATGGTAAGCGATGATATATCGGGCAATGGAGACAGATTGATAGAGTAGCTTCATTTTCGGTGGGTGACAGAGAAAGAACGAAGCGGAGAAAGAAATCCCAAACCCTAAATCAGAAAGTGTGTAAAATAAAAGCCATCCAACGGTTAGAAAATGTCTAAGAGTTTGTCTCTCATCCGACGACCGTGAATATATCCGTCCTGATTTATTATATAGATACACCTTTTTTACTAATCATACACCCTTAAAATAATAAATAATTCTTTAATACAATTACTATTTTACCCTTAAAATTATGAGCACGCATATCCCTTTAATTTTTTATTTTGAACACTTTGACCCCTTCTTCCTCATTCGCCACCTTCTTCTCCGGCGAGTACCACCACCAACTGCCATCACTGACTTCTTTTCCCCTCTCACTAACACCCATCTCCTTCTCTTCTTCTTCTTCTTCTTCTTCTTCTTCTTCTTTCTCTCTCTCTCTCTCTCTCTCTCTCTCTCTCTCTCTCTCTCTCTTTTTCTCTCTCTTCAGCCCCATCCCACCCCCATTTGTCGATGTATCTGCACAGATTCAATAGTTTGGAAAAGGGGTTTGGGTGTGGAGCTAAGGGTGAAGAAGGAGGAGGAGGATGAGAATAAAGGGTCATACCAACCGGAGCAGGGAATGGGGGATTATAAGTAGGGATGGCAACAATTCAGTTTTGATTTGGTTTCATTAAAAACCAAAACTAAAACCATTAGGCATATACGAAACCCAAACCCAAACCCAAAACAAAAATTGCCGATTTTTTATAAACGGTTTTAAAACCAAACCGTTCAATTTTATACAAAACCAAAACCAAAACCGCGAAACCACGAAATCGTTTAAGGTTTTTATAATTTTATAAAAAAAATAAAACCAAATCCAAAACAGCGAGCCATTTATTTTTTATATATAAATAAAGACATAACTAAAATATAAAACATAATTTTCAAAAAATAAATCCAAACTACAAAACTATTAATTGTTACAATAAGTCATCCAACCATGATTAAAATACAATACATGAAATTCACTTGTACTAAAGAAATAAAACGATAGATAATCATCATAATACAAATCACAGAGGGATGACAACTGAGAAGTCAACAATAAAAAAAATGATGAAAAACCTAACCCTATAACATATATACATATACCATGGGTTAAATTGTAAATAAATAAATAAAATAAGGATAATATATATAATAAAAATATATCTAAAATATTGGTTACACGGTTTGATTTCACGTTTACTATCCGAAAAGTAAAATCAAAACTGTTTCGGTTTCCAATTTCAAAACCAAAATTATAACCAAAATCATTTAATCGGTTTCAAAATGGAACCGTTTGGTTTGATTTCGTTTGGTTACCCATGAATTCGGGTTGAATTGTCATCCCTAATTGCAAGAAAGGGCTGAGGTGCCGACAGTGGAAAGGGGTGGGGGGGTTCGTGCATTTTAGGAAAACTAATAGATTAAAAAAATATTTTAGGAAGGGCTAAAAAGGTAGTTTCAAAATAATTTTATTTTTTTAAAGGGGGTTTATGCTTATCATAAAGGGGTGTACACATAAAATCAACCAAAGGGATATAAATCTTGGGTGCTTCTAAATGAACTCTGCCTTTGGCTAGGTCTACAACGGACGCACCCAAAAAAAAAAACGAAATCCAATGTAAATGCTATTTGAAACATATTTGAAGAATATTTTTCTTGAATTATTATTAATTTGAAAAAGTTTAGGGTTTTTAATGGGTCGGGATTTGAACAAACAAAAAAAAAAAGTATTTGGGTTAAAATTTGAAGAAAATGAGTCGCTAACTAACACTGAGTTAAATAGTGTGTTAGGTCATCGAGATTTTCAAAATATATTTTTTTTTATTTTTTGAAATGCCCCAAAATTTTACTCTGAAAAAAATAAAGGGGCACATATCACCAACTCCCAAATTGGCATACAAACTACCAGATGAACCCAATTATTTTTTTATTTTTACTTTTTGCACTGATTACTCCTACTGGCATTTCATAGACTAATTTGCCCCTATTAATAAGTCGCTACATTCCATATATGTTGTCACCCTTCAAAAACGCGAAACAAAATATGGTCATAAACTACCAATGAAACTAAAAATGAAACCTACAATTTTTCCCAATTGTGATGTTATTCAATGATTTTTTTTACATCACAATAATCTATAAATTATGATCTTCAGAATGAGATATTATTTTTTTTAAAAAAAATAGATAAATTAGGATGCATATGAATGTTATGTATAACATTAACTATGATATTAATATTATATATAACATCACTACAATCTGTGTACCCCATAAATATTAAATATAACATCTAATGCAATAAAAATAACATCAATTTATGTTGATAATAGCACAAATTATATTAGCGTGTTGAATGTGACATGACTTACTTATAAAAGTGATTTAAATGTTCAGTATAACATTCAACTGTATTTTGATTATGTATAAGACTATGTTAAATGTACTGTGAAAATTAAAATTCTGAAAGTGTCACAATGAATGAAACATGAATGTGCGAATTTGAAAGCAATTAAAAAAATCATGAATGTGATATTATTTTGAAGATCTTATTCAGATGAATATAAATATATAATTAGATTGTAAAAGAATGTGTATAACAATAGTTATTTTTATTTTAATAAAAATGATTTTGTTATGAATATGGAAAAACCGAATCCCGCAGTTCTCACAAAGGCAAATTGTCATGTAATTTTGGTGTGTTTTAAATTTGAGACTGGACGGTTTGAAAAATCTGTACACTGAGATTATATGGTTCATTTTCAAATAGTTGGAATCAATTGGTAATCTCATACTTAAATTGGGATCACCCAATAATTTTCCCAAAAAATAAATGGTCTAATCAAAGAATTTTAAAGTTTGGAGGTCGATTATGCTTAAACAAGATGCTTGACATCCCAAGACATCCATCTGAAAACAGAACATTCATCTAAAGAATCCTGAATTAAACTAAGTCCTAGTGATTTGATTTTGCCTTTACAAAAAATTTACTAGAGTATGGAAAGTCTAATTTTTTTTTTTGGGTTAATTACATTTTACTCCCATGTAGTTTGGTCATTTTTCACTTTGCCCCCTTGTGGTATTCATGTCACCACTTTGTCCCTTGTAGTTAGGTCTTTGTTGAACTTTACCCCCTGTAGTTAGGCCTACATTAAAGGGTAAAGTGCAACAAAACCTAATTATAGGGGACAAAGTGGTGACGAAAATACCACAAGAGGACAAAGTGCAAAATAGCCTAACCACTGGAAGTAAAATATAATTAACCCTATTTTTAGTATTATTTTTTTACCATTTTTTATTTTTTTATATTTTTTTAGAAAGAAATGTTCCCATTTTATAACATCTTCTCAATTATTATCGCAACCGACAAATTTGGTGTATAGAGATTTTGATATGGTGAATTTTAAGATTTGATTAATTCTATAGAAGGAAGAATGACGGAATTTTTTTGAAGTAGTGTGGAACAAACTCATTTTTTCGTGAAAAATGAAAGGGTTTTTTTTTTTTTTTTTTTTGAAATTTTTCCTTGGCAATACTTTAATAGAAAATACAATAGATTTTTTTTTCGAAATATATTTTTTTTAGAAGTAGAATGAAAAATGATATGTGAATATATTTTTTTTCTTTTCTTTTTTTTTTTGGTTTTGAATTGTAGGGAGATTTTTTGAACAGAGATACAGGAGACAAAATAATTATAAAAAAATTGATAATATATGTATATATATATTAGAGAACCTGAATCCCTCCTTAAAAAGACACTTTTTTTTTAATGTGAAAATTGTTTGGAAGAATTTTTTTTAGTAATCCCTTAGAGCATCTCCAAGAGTGATGCTAAAAATTGATGTACCATTTGCCCAAATGGCACACCAAAAGCACAAATGGCGCACACAAAAAAAAAAGCACTCCAAGAGATATGTTATTTGGGTGTGCCATTTTTTTTAATTAAAAACTAAAATTAACATATTAATTTAGTTGGATTTTGAGATTTTAATTTAACCGCTAAATATTAGTATTTAGTTTCAAATTAAATCATAAAAATTAAAATTTTAAATTTTAATAAAT
Source organism: Eucommia ulmoides (assembly GCA_016647705.1). Lineage (NCBI taxonomy): Eukaryota > Viridiplantae > Streptophyta > Magnoliopsida > Garryales > Eucommiaceae > Eucommia > Eucommia ulmoides. Next base: position 11,053,461 of record CM028328.1, read on the forward strand.
TCGGAAAAATGTATAATTAACTAAAACACAAAATTTAAAAAATTTATTTTAATTTTACCGCCAAATCTAAAATTTTGGTTCAAACTAAAACGCCAAAATTAAAATTTTAGATTCAACTTTACCTCCAAATCTTAAATTTTGGTTTCAAAATAAAGCGCTAAAATTGAAATTTTAGATTTAAACTTAATCTCCAAATTTCAATCTTGAAATTTTAGTTTTGCCTCCCAAATTATCTATAAATACATTCATTTTTCTCTCTCATTTTCACACATTCCTACCAATACAAATCCATACACTCATTTTTTCTCTCATTTTCACACATTCCCTACCAATATCATTTCATGTCTAACTATCTCACCTTTATCAACATATTAGATCTCCTCAAACATGATAATGATTATGATGAAGAATTCGAGCTATTAGCCAGGGTGATTATAGCGAATCAACATGTACATCAAAATGCACTGCGACTTGATTCTGTCTCAGGTCACAATTCTATCTTTCGTGATCGAATTTTTGGTTATAAAAGATTTTTTAATGACTATTTCTCTGAATCTCCTGTATATAATGAAAATTTATTTCGAATGAGGTTTCGTATGAGTCGTTCTCTCTTTTGTCGAATTGTCGATGAAGTTGAACGATATGATCCATATTTTGTCCAGAGAAGAAATGTTGCCGAAGTTTTAGGTTTATCTTCTTTTCAAAAGGTAACAATTGCATTTAGGATGCTTGCTTATGGAAATGCAGCGGATTCTGTAGATGAATATGTCCGAATTGGAGAAAGCACTGTCGTACAGAGCTTAAAGCAGTTTGTTAAAGCAATTGGTACAATATTTGGCAATAAATACTTAAGAGCACCAAATAGCAATGATATCTCCCGATTACTATCCCTTAGTGAAAACTGTAACTTTCCAGGAATGTTGGGAAGCATTGATTGTATGCACTGGAAGTGAAACAATTGTCCTACCACATGGCAAGGTATGTATACTGGTCATTGTCATGAACCAACCATTATTTTAGTAGCTGTTGTTTCACAATATCTCTGGATATGGCATACCTTTATCGGCATGTGTTGAATCGATCTCCTATTTTTTATGAGCTAATCCAGGGGCGTGCCCCCGCTGTTAATTATAATCTTAATGGGCATAATTATACAATGAGATATTATCTAGCTGATGATATTTATCCAAATTGATCAACATTTGTGAAAACAATTTCCTGCCCACTCCCTAATCCACAACCCATTCCCTAATCTAATCAAAGGATTTTTTTATTAGCCCAAACCGTAACCCAACCCAAATTCCCTAATCTAAATTAACCTAACCCAAACATTAATCCAACCCATAGTCCATTCCGCAAATCGCACAACATATATTAATACATATATGTGTATTTTCCCTAATTCACACAAATCGGACAAAATATATATAGAGAAAAAGAAATAATCAACCTTCGGCTACGTCGGCAGCTTGTGACGATGGCTTTTGATGACGATGGCAGCGGCGAAGGCACATTGCGAAAGAGGCTTGCGATGGAGGCAGTTCAGATCTGGTTTGCGATGGTTGTTCAGTGGCGGCTTGATGGATTTGGTTCGGCGAACTGCAGTGGATGCTTGCGATGGAGGCGGTTCAGATCTGGTTTGCGACGGTTGTTCAGTGGCGGCTTGCGATTCAGATCTAATTGTGAGGTGAAGGCTTGCTATTCTATTTCTGGTTGATTTGATTTTCATTTTATTGTTCCTTCATTATCAATTTATAGACTATTTTTTTTTTTCAAATTGAGGTTTTGGTTTTGAAATTTCAGACTGCTGGAGTAAACGTTGTTACTCCAATGGTCAAATGGAACAACCTTCAAATATGGCATAGCAGAGCTAGTGTGCTATTTTTGGCACACCTGTTGGAGTTGATTTTTGGTTTCAAAAATGTCATTTTTTGGGATGGCATAGTAAATGGTACTACTGTTAGAGATGCTTTTAGAAGATAAAAAAGTAAGATTTATGATAAAACAAAAACTTGGTTTGTTTTTTTATAATGCATTTTCTTCTAAGGGCCAAAACATTTTTTGAGAAAGATATTTCTCTTTTTTTAGTGAAAGAAATGATCATGGAAAAAAACATTTTTTTTATATGATGAAAAAAATATGGAATGCAAATGAGTTTTTTTTTTTTTTTTCTTTATTTTAAACTTCCTTTTACCGACTTAAACTTAAAATTCAACTTAGACAAGTGTCTTCCTCAACCCACCGTTTTAGGATTTCACACGTGTCGAGAAATCCAAAAAATACTCTCCCTTAGATTTTTTATCCATTTAAAAAGAAAATCTTAAAGATCGGGAAGATCCCATTAACTACTACAATTTGTTTCTACTCTCTCTCTCTTTGTCTCTCCCCCTTTCTTTTACTAATTTGTTTTACTACATTATAAAAGGAAAGAAAACATAGCATAAGGTAAAATGAACAAAAAAAAATTAAATGCTTGCAAAGTAAACAAAGAAAGAAAAAATAAAGCATTTTTTTTAACTTTTTAGGGGAGTTTCGTCAAGGCCACAAAAGGACTTGTCTACTACAATCTTTTGTGTCCTCGCAATGTTTCATGGGGCCTATAAAAACAACTCGTCTACTTTAATTACTAGAAGAACATTATTTAGTGAGGGTTTAGGTTCGAGAAAAGAAAAAGAACATAAAGTAAAATAAGAAAATTAAATGCTTGCAAAGTAAACAAAGAAAATAAAAATCAATCTATTATTTCCAATTTTTACTGTTTTTGGCAACGTTTCATCGTGACCCATGAATAGATCCCATCTTCTACAACCTTTGGTATCCTTATGATATTTTCTCGGGTCTACAAAGCAATCCATCTACTTTGATAATTGTAAGAATGTTATTTGGTGAGGGTTTAGGTTCCTTTCATACGCGAGGGTTTAAGAGGAAAAAAATATACAAAAAAATTATACGTGCAAAGATTTCACTTACCTTGGGTTAAAGATGATGAAAATGTTGGTTCAGGACTAAAGTCTTTCGTGCTTCTTCTCTTCTCTCTCCTCTCTCTCTCTCTCTCTCTCTCTCTCTCTATATATATATATATATATATATTTTATTTTATTTTTCTTGGTATGGATCAAGTTTTTTTTGCTCTGCGGAAAAGTGTTTTGGGGAGGTTAATGGTAGTGGAAAATAGGCCGAAGTTCGGACATGGCTTGGGATCATTTTTGTGTTGTGTTTGGGGGAAGAGGGGTTGTCTATTTATAGGCAGTCTCTCTTCCGCGGATCCAGGGATATGCATAGGAAGTCTACTCATAGAAGGCTCCAACTCAGTTGAGGGTAGCCTGCAAATTGCAAACTGCCCCTGGTACAAACTACAAAAATGCAGGTTGCGCCCTCTTGTTTTTCTCTTTAATTTAGCTTTATTCTCCCTTCAATTTCATCATTGGATGACAACTAAGCACCAGAAAGGGCAAGTTCGACTTGCCTTATTATGTAAAACCAGATTACCATTTTATTTTACAAAAACAAACGGAAAAAGAACATCAATTCTTGTTTCCAAAACTCTCGCAGGTTCAAAGATGAAGAAATAGACTACGGTATTGATAGGAAATTGAATACAGCGTATCTTTTGATAGCATGACTGACCATCGGGAAGTGTGTCTTCCTAGTTTATGTTGTTGAAGGACCTTCTTTCGCTTTCGTTTCGATCTTCCTTGTACTGCTCAAAGAGGTAAATTTATAATCCTGATGAAATGACTCCCCAATTGGAAGATACCTGATGCTAATAAACAGATGGGCTCCAAGGAAGGATTGTCAGGAGGCACAAGCATTGAACATCGATGATCGATTGGGTGGGGTATCTCAAAAGGCTACCTCAATAAACATGATAAAAACCCTTGGAAACACGTGACTGTCACTTCCCTTGTGCGAACACCAAGGAAACCCTAGGGGTCACCCTGACACAGGGTCAATCCCTCTAACACTAAGTCGTCCGGCATTCCCCACCTACACGCCTTCAGCTCGGTGAAGGATCGTCGTCTTGACCTGGTGAAAAAATTGCAATAAAAACAATAAAAAAATTAAATTAAATTAAAAAACCTCGACTTCATGAACCAGGAGATATGCATCAAAAAGAAAAGAGGCTGGAATTGGGAAGACTATTGGCCAATGCCTGGCCCGGCCACCAACTGACCACAACAATACGGCTCGACTGACTCGGCGAAGGCCTGACAAACCCTCCCAGTACTATGACCGTACTAGGGCATACCCGACAGGTCGGGCATACTAGAAGGCCGTCAAATTTTTAGGGTTGTCAGATTGGAAGTAACCCTCTACTCGACTCGATTATCTACAATCTACATGGTACTACCTACAGTTTCTTGTTGCTACGTCTTTCCCGACTACAATGTTGTTCCTATGACCAACTACGTATTCAATCCACGACAAGGCAAGCAAGAGTGAAGGAGATACCAAAAAACCAATTTTTATATATAAAGAAAGGAGGGGAAATCACCCCCTACAGGAAAAATGAGAGGGTGCCCCTCTTTAAAAAAAAAAATAAAAAAAATCAGTGAAAGCCCTCCCTCCTTATCATCTTCCAGGGGAGGAAGGGAGAAGTCTTCACCAGTCCAGCGCTACTTCCTCATTGGTAGAAGGATAGTCATCTACCGCCAAGTAGTCCCCAAACAAATCAAGGAGTTCCCTGATCTTCATTTTATGTGCCCGGCACCGCGCTTCAATTTGAACGGTCAAAGCTCCATTTTACCTTCCAGAGTCATTGCAAGGTCATTAGCCTTCGTCTCCTTTTCCTCAAACTTCTCTAACATCTAGAGCATCTCTGAGAAAACAATGTAGTGGGTGGAATCTAGGGAAACGTATACAGAAGCTCCTCAATCTTACGTAGGCAATGATGGGGCCTCACCTCGATCTTAAACTCCACGATCAAGGCCTCCATCTTACGAGCGTCTTGGACCTACCTTTCCTGATGTTTCTCTATCTTGTAATGAATGGAATCCATACCACAAAATTAAAAAGAGTGAAAAACCCCGAAAATATTTGAAAATGATGGAGGAAATGGAGGCAGTATAATGCAGTTTAAATAGGCAGAAAGATGGAGAAATGTCATCGGACAGGAATCTCAAAAGTCGGGCGCTTACAAGATCAATGAATGAGGGATATCAAAATGATGCAATAACTACGGACAATAAAGGTTGTCCTTGGAACGGCACAGATTGCACCAAATCTTCAGGTAGTAAGATTCGTCCTAAAAAAATGGAACTGGATCAAACCAAATTGGGCAAGCAGGCTCTAAGTTGCCCTTAACACCCTCTTCGAAACTCGATTCCGAGATCGCTCTCCCAATAATATCCCTGAACACACCTTGCCGTTAGTACGTGAATAGGGGGCATCTTATGGAGAGAAAATCGGGCAAGACTTGAATCTTCGCCACGTCTCCACAAGCACGCGCCAGGTGCGAGAAGGTACAATGAAGTGCAAACTGATCGACACACCTACCTCGGGATAAGCACCATCCCAGACAGTACCTCGCCACCCTCGAACCGACCAAAGCCAGTTGTCGGTTCGTTGATGTCGGCTCATCGACTTCAACTTGTCACCCAGGGCCACGACCTCAAGACACAATGACACCACTGCTCGCACTGGGGAAGCAATTACAGCGTGCATCGAATCTATTTAAAAAATGGGGCAAAACAGGAGAAAAGAACAACACAAAAATAGAATAAAACTTACCTGGCGGCAATGCAATTGAAGAACACCATTTAAACAGTGGACACAATAAAACAGATGAGCAAGAGATAGAGAGAGCAATAGACAATGAAGGAGAAAGGATAGGAATAACTTACATGGAGGTAGGGCTGGCAAAACGGGTATTTACACGATGACACAACACGAGACCGACACGAAATTACCAGGTCTGGGTTTTGGTTATCAGGCATCGGGTCGTTATCGTGTCAAACCCGGTAGCACGATAAGAAATAGTACAGGTTATCAGGTTAACCTGATAACCCGATAGTTTATACGATAAGACACAATTATAATTTCGTATATTCAGGTTACACGATAACCTGAGACCTAATAAGTTATCCGTTAATTTAATAAATTATTTGTACACCCCCAAATTATCCAATATTATAAATAAAAAATTATAAATAAATTTTGTTAACATGTTGTTAACTTAACAAGTCGTTAACGTATAATAGGTAGGTTAACGTGTAATGAAAATTTATCAGATAATCTTATCGTGTCGTGTTTACTTAACAGGTTTTGTGTTTTCGTGTGACACGAAAAATTATCATGTTGTGTTGACACAATAATTTTCATATCATATTCGTGTTTGGGTAGTCTGACACGATATGCTTATCGTGTCGTGTTCGTGTTTGCTCTTATCGTGTTATCATATTATCGTGTAGTGACCTGTTACATGACATGTTACACGAATTGTCAGCCCTACCTGGCAGCAAGGAGACGTAATCTCCATCCCAGGTTTTTTTTTGCTTCCGATGTTTATGTTCCAGTTTTCTCAGAATAGAAACAAATAAAACAGAACAAAAAAAAAATCACCTAATCAAATGTGATAGCCCTGAATTTACCTTGAGAATGTTTTATTGTTGAAGTATCAAGAAAAGTCAAAGATTAAAATTCAAAAATTTCGAAATACGTATAATGCCAGAAGTGGTGCAATTCCAAGACCTTATAACTGTAATGAAAAGACAAAGGAATCCAAAACTCGCCTGTTTAGCAGCATTGACGAACACACAAACATGTGCCTAAATGCACGATTTTGTAAAATTAAGAAACTCATCCCAATTAATTATAACATTTATAAATACTAAATTATAAACTAACATAAACTATAAAGTGGGTTTTTTTGGGCCTTCAAAATTGAGAACAGAAACACTAACCCTTAACCTTCAATCCGTCATCAATTTCAAATATTTCCTGCAAATCAATTAGAAAACCGAACTCCTTTTCAAGAAAAAAACATCAAGAAGGTAGAGTTTTTGAAATCTACTTCAACAAAACTAATCAATTTTGCAGCAAGGCGTTTTGCTACAACCAGATCCGACCACCGTCGTCGTATGCCGTCCAGATCCGACCTTCGAAGGCCACCGCCATCCAAATCCGACAACCTCCAGTCATCGCGATGGCTTCACCACCCAGATCCGACCGGTGCCGAGCTTCACCGACTTCAAATCCGACCACCGCCATCCAGATATGGTCATTTCAAACCAGACCAACCATATCTCTCTCTCAACGATAGAGAGAGATATTGAAGCGAGTGAGCAGTGATTCCAATTGATACATGTGCAAATTTTCACAGTGAGTGAGCAGTGATTCTAATTGAAACATGTGAAGAAAATTGAAATTTTAATTAAACTTCAAGGGTATAAATTGTCAAAAATCCTTTCAATTGTAAATTGTTTAAGCATAAACGTTTGCATCCCTGAAAATATGAAATTATCTCAGAAAATCAAATAACTATCATGTACACAGGCCAAATAAGAAATATGAGAGCCAACCTGTATTGCATTGTATATTACAGATGAAAGGGAAAAAAAAACATAGTGAAATACCTCAAAAATTTTCACCAACCTCCATCAATTCCTGCTTCATATCAAAGAACAGAGGAGCACTCCGATGCTTCCTCTTATGCAGCTTTGAAGGCTTCCCATTTGGCGAAACAGGCTACAAAAACAAAACAATTTTAGTTGCATTCATCATCACAAATCATCATATACACAAAGCATATCAATGAAGAGTCTGAGATAAAACCACATCAACGTTTTAATCGATCGATGATGGCGATTTCCACGAAGAGCAGTTGGCGACGACATCGAACCCATCTGAATTGCATGAATCAATTGAACAATGGTTTTCAGAACATAAATCGGTGAAGAACGAATTAGAATCGAAGCTCACCTGTTGGCCATCGCCAGATCATGCAGAATCGAAGATCCAAACACTGCCGTCACCGCCATCCAGATCCAACCACCGCGACGCATCGCCATCCAGACCCGATTTATTTATATTGTAGATTGTAGATGCACACACATAGCTGTTGTGGCAGAAAATAAATAAAGAACGAGTTTACCAAAATTTCTTGGGATGAGTCGCGGATTAAGTCGCTCTCTTTAAGACGTTTCGCGGCTCTGCCCAAGAACGTGCAAGCAGTGTATCAGCCCCGTCGTCCCCAGGATAAAACAGCCTAGAATTCTTCTCTGTCTCGGACGTTTTTTGCACTGTAGAAGTCCCGAAAACCAAACACCCCCACACACTATTCGAAAAACAAACAAACTGCTTGGAAACCAAAATCGAACTGAAGAAACAGTACCAGAACAGATCGGAACAATTCTGGAAGAACAAAACAGTGGAAACCGAAACTGTTTCAGAACAGTTCGGAACAGAAATAGAAGAGAGCAGAAACAGAAGCAGAACACTGTTTTGTGTTCTTAAAACTGAGGAAAAAAGCTTGTATTTATAGGGGAAAATTCTGAAACCGAAAAATAAATTCTTAAACGTTTTTTTGTTTTTTTTTTTTTTTTTTATTAAACGTTTCAAACGTTTAATTTTTTAAACGTTTTTTTTTTTTTTAACGTTATATTTATATATATATATAAACGTTTCTTTAAAACGGTTTAAGGAAAAAAAGTGTTTTCATTAATATATATTTTTTTTAATTAAACTGTTAAAAAAATATTTTAAATAAAAAAAATTTCAAAAAAAATAAATAAGGCTAGAGGATGGACGGCGGCGCGCGTGCGTGTGTGGTAAACCGGTAGGGATGTAACTCATCTCCCCTCCACAAAATGTGGATACCCCTTGGGGCACATCCCAAGTGTCTCACATACCCCTAGATATCCTCATTAATTTCACCTCTCCCAACCAATGTGGGATAAAAAGGCTAGAGAAAATTGTACATTTGACACTTTCTATTCTAAAAATTTAATTAAAATTCATTTGTTTCAACAATTCTCCACTTGAATTTTTTAAAAACAATTTTTCCATCGAGCAGTATAATTCAATATAAGATTGTGCATAAGAAAAGATGTCTATCGACTTGAACCTTTACATAGTGAAGATGCTTTAGATTATACTAGAGTAACTCGTAGCTTTGAACTCTATCTTTAACAATATCACACATACAACCCTATCAGGGTGTAGTCCAAAAGCCCGTGCTTTACAGCCATGCACATGTTTCCCAGTATAGTGAATGCTCTAGAGAATTTTGCCCAAAATTCCATAGGAAGCGGCCACACTTCCACATTCATATAGGTAAATCTATCAAGAGTACTCTTATAGCTAGGTACTCCACTCCAAATAGAGTATAGATCTCATTAAGAGTTAATAAAAACTCAACCTTCTATTGCTTCAAGATATCATGCTTCAAACATCACATTTATGAAATAGAACTCAAATTTATAGCATGATTTTTCTCATATCACTTCATGAGTTGTTATTACCCTTTGAACCTATTTCTTGGGATCTCCAGTCTATAGGTTGGATTTCCCTCACAAGTAACTCGTCAATCTATGGGCTTGAATCACATTCCTTTCGAGGTTTTGTAAACCTTTTCTCGAGCTAATCCTTTCGTCAAAGGATCGGCTAAGTTATCATCAGACCGTACATGATCCACTCTCACAGCCCCTGTAGAGATATACTCTCTAATAGTGCTGTGTTTGCGACGTATTTGTCGTTTTTTTTCCTTTATAATAACGGTTCTGAATCTTTGCAATAGCCGCGGTACTATCACAATGGATCAAGATAGTTGGAATCGGTCTCTCCCATAAAGGGGTATCAGAAAGCAAGCTCTTTAACCACCCTGCTTCCTCGCTAGCCGAAGCTAGTGCAATCATATCAGACTCCATAGTAGATTGAGTCAAAATAGTCTGTTTCTTAGATTTTCAAGAAACAGCTCCACCAGCTATACTAAATATATAACCGCTAGTTTCCTTGGAGTCATCTGAAAGGGTGTTCCAATCAGCATCGCTATATCCTTTCAGAACAGCAGGAAACTTCTGATAATATAATCCAAGGTTCATAGTTCTCTTTAGATATCTCATAATCCTATCAATAGCATACCAATGCTCAATACTAGGTCTGCTTGTAAACCTGCATAGTAATCCAACAGCATACGCTATATCGGGCCTAGTGCAATTAGTGGCATATCGAAGACTGCCTATGATGCTCGCATACTCAGATTGTCTAACACCATCACCGGTGTTCTTGAACAACTTCACACTAGGGTCATAAGGAGTACATGCTGGTTTACAATCAAAATAATTGTATTTCTTTAGAATCTTCTCTATATAATGAGATTGATCCAAAGAAATTCCATGTTTAGACCTAGTTATTTTAATACCAAGGATTACACTTACTTCACCAAGATCTTTTATGTCAAAATTAGCACATAACATAGATTTTACATTATTCACAATATGAATATTGGAACCAAAAATTAGCAAGTCATCCACATAAATATATATAATAGTGCAAACATCATTTTCAGATTTATAGTAAATGCATTTGTCACTTTCATTTACTTTAAAACCATGTGAAATGACTAGATTATCAAATTTCTCATGCCATTACTTATGTGCTTGTTTCAAACCATAAAGAGATTTATCTAATTTGCATACTGTGTTTTCTTGACCAGAAATAACAAATCCTTCAGGTTGGTCCATATAAATCTCTTATTCTAATTCACCATTCAAAAAAGCAGTTTTAACATCCATTTGGTATACAATAAGATCATGAATTACAGCAAGAGATAAAAGTACACGAATAGATGTAATTCTAGAGACAGGTGAGAAAGTATCAAAGAAATCTACATTCTCTCTTTATCTAAACCCTTTGGCTACAAGACGAGCCTTATATTTATCAATGGTTCCATCGGGATTCAATTTTTTCTTAAGAATCCATTTACATCCTATTGTTTTATAACCAAGAGGTAAATCTATCAAATGCTAAATTCTGGTTGACTCGAGAGAGTCCAACTCATCATCTATAGCCTCTTGACATAAATTGGCATCTATAGATGATAATGCCTCTTGGAAGGTAAGTGGATCATCCTCTAAGGTATATGCATAGAAATCCGAACCAAAGTCTTTAGCTATACGAGGTCGTTTACTCCTTCTAGGTTCAATATCTAGTTCCTTATCAGATTCATTAATTCTAATGATAGGTTCATTACTAGAAGTCGAGCCCCCACTATTCTTCAATTTGAAAGGAAATTTATATTCATAAAAATCAGCATCATTTGATTCAATAATAACTCTATCTTTCAAATCATAAAATCTATAAGCTTTGCTATTTACCGCATAACCAATAAAAACACATTCATAAGCTCTACTGGCAAGTTTTCTTCTTTTTGGATCAGGAATTCGAACATATACCAAACAACCCCAAGTTTTAAAATAAGACAAATTTGGTTTCTTATTTTTGAAAACTTCATAAGGTGAAATTTTACTTTTAGATTTGGGAACTCTATTAAGTACATAGCAAACCGTTAATAAAATTTTACCCCACCAGTGAGAAGCTGCACCGGAGTTAAGTAAAATTGCAACTACTGATTCAGCAAAAGTTCTATTTTTTCTTTCAGCCTTACCATTCATTTCAGGAGAATACGGTGCAGTTTTTTCATGAATAATCCCATGAGAATTATAAAAATCAATAAAAATATCAGAATCATATTCTATTCCTCTATCACTACGTAATCTCTTAATTTTCTTATTGCATTGATTTTCAATCTCAGTTACAAAATTTTTAAAGATATCAAAAGCTTCACTTTTATTTTTCATGAGATAAACATAAGTAAAATCAGAACAATCATCTATGAATGTAATAAAATAGCGTTTACCATTCCTAGTCAAGACTCCATCAAATTCACAAACATCAGAATGTATCAAGTCAAGAGATTTAGATTCTCTAATTACTGATTTATGAGAGATTTTAATAATTTTAGCTTGACTACAAAATTCACATTTTTCAAAATCATTCAAAGACAATTTAGGAATTAGTTCTAAGTTGCTTAAGTTTTTTATAATGCGTTTGTTAACATGACAAAGTCTAGCATGCCAAATATTGAAAGAACACAACATGTAAGCAGAAGAAGAAAATTTATTAATTTCAACATTCAGTTTGAACATTCCATCAGTTACATATCCCTTCCCAACAAAAATATTATTTTTGATTAAGGTGTACAAATCAGCCCCAATAGTTTGAGTGAACCCCGCCTTGTTTAGAAGACAGCCCGAAACTAAATTCTTTCTCATCTCTAGAGTATGCAGAACATCTTTAAGGATGACTGTCTTTCTAGAGGTAAACTTTAATTCCACTTCACCAGAACCGGCAACAATAGTGGAGTGGGAATCACCCAGCAACATTTTCTTGTCTTCACTTTCAGAATAAGACTTGAACATGGTACGATCATAGCAGACATGGCGTGAAGCACCAGTGTCTACCTACCACCCTTCGGATCCACCAATTATATTGATTTCAGAAATCATAGCTATAAGTTGGTCCTCGGTAAGATTCACCTGTGGAACAGGACGACGTCTTTGCCGGCAGTTTCGAGCCAAATGGCCCACCTTCCCACAGTTATAACAAGTAAACTGTTCAGAATTATTTCTTGAAGGGAGTTTGTTTCTATTCTGATTTTGATGCACATTTTTGTTCTGGTTGTTGTGGTTGCGATTCTAATTTTGATTTTTCATATTTTTTCCTTTAGGTTTCAGAATAGCATAAGATGATTTTTGTGAGCGTTGTTAGAAACAACAAACACTTCATCTTTCTAATCTTGTTTTCGGGCCTCCTCCTCAATCCGAAGACGAGTGATCAAACTTTCTAAAGAAAACTCTTTAGTTTTATGCCTTAGAGTATTCTTAAAATCTTTCCAAGAGAGGGGTAATTTGTCAATTAAAACAGCAACTTGAAATTGTTCATCAAGGGATATACCTTCAGCAATTATTTCATGAGCAATTTTCTGAAGTTCATGAGACTGAACTTCGACTGATTTGTCGTCGATCATTTGGTATTTCAGATACCGACTAACAGCATATTTTTTACTTCCAGCCTCCTCAGTGTTGTATTTCTTCGAAAGAGCATCCCAAACTTCCTTTGCAGTTTTGTTAGAGCAGTAATAATTATACAGATCATCAGACATACCATTAAGAATAAAATTCTTACAACGGAAATCATTTTCCTCCCAAGACTTAACTTCTTGAATCTGAGCGTCTGTAGGAACTTGAGGTAATTGAGGTTTTTCGGTTGTACAGACATATGCTACTTTTTCGATAGTAAGAAAAAATAACATTTTCTATCTCCATCTTTTAAAATGAAACCCTTCGAAACGAAAGGGTTTGTTGAGATCAACCGTTACTTATTTAAAATCGTGATCAGTAGACATCTTAGCAGATATCGTAACGTCTTAAAAATGTTGTGGCAGAAAATAAATAAAGAACGAGTTTACCAAAATTTCTTCGGATGAGTCGCGGACTAGGTCTCTCTCTTTAAGACGTTTCGCGGCTCTGCCCAAGAACGTGCAAGCAGTGTATTAGCTCCGTCGTCCCCAGGATAAAACAGCTCAGAATTCTTCTCTGTCTCGGACGTTCTTTGCACTATAGAAGTCCCGAAAACCAAACACCCCCACACACTGTTCGAAAAACGAACAAACTGCTCGAAAACCAAAATCAAACTGAAGAAACAGTACCGGAACAGATCGGAATAATTCCGGAAGAACAAAACAGTGAAAACCGAAACTGTTTCAGAACAGTTCGGAACAGAAACAGAAGAGGGCAGAAACAGAAGCAGAACACTGTTTTGTGTTCTTAAAACTGAGGAAAAAAGCTTGTATTTATAGGGGAAAATTCTGAAACCGAAAAATAAATTCTTAAACGTTTTTGTTTTTTTTTTTATTAAACGTTTCAAACGTTTAATTTTTTAAACGTTTATTTTTTTGAACTTTATATATATATAAACGTTATATATATATATATATATATATATATGAATGTTTCTTTAAAACGGTTCAAGAAAAAAAAACGTTTTCATTAAAATATATATTTTTTTAATTAAACTGTTAAAAAAATATTTTAAATAAAAAAAATTTCAAAAAAAAATAAATAAGTGCCACCTCATCACACGCGCGACTCGACACGGCCGGACAGCGGCGGCGGAGCGCGCGCGTGTGTGGTAAACCGGTAGGGATGTAACTCCTCTCCCCTCCACAAAATGTGGGTACCACTTGGGGCACACTCCAAGTGTCTCACATATCCCTAGATATCCTCATTAATTTCACCTCTCCCAACCAATATGGGATAAAAGGATTAGAGGAAATTGCACATTTGACACTTTCTATTCTAAAAATTTAATTAAAATTCATTTGTTTCAACAATAGCTACATGTACAAATACAAAGAGAGATAGAATCTACGATTGATTTTTTTTTTTTTTAAATGGTAGTTTTTGAATATTAAATTTTAGATCGTGGGTTTTTCTTTCTATTTCTTTTATAATTATTGTTTTGCCAATGTTTTGGTTGGGTTTGTGGATCATGTGAATTTATTTTAGAGGAATTAGTTCCAATTATATCTTAAAATAGTAATGTTAATTATAGTAGAATTAAAAATAAATAATTTGATAATTATATTCATAATTGAATTCCAACGTACCAATAATGCCATAAAATTACAATTTTTAGAATTCGAATTTATTATAACTGTAATTTCAATTTCGTGCCCCTTTACTTAATTAGTCAATTGTGAAGATAGGTTCAATGAAAATACTCGTGCTTTTTTTTATTAAACTAGCATGTGACTCGTGTTTGAAGGCACTAAGTGTAAAAAAATTTAAACTTAATTTAATATTATTTTTTTAATTTAATTAGTATTATTTTAAAATTTAATGTACATATATTATTTCTATAATCTCTCTAAATTTAATATTCGTAATTTTTGTATATTATATTTTCTGTTTTATATTATTTATTTAATTTATTTTCTGTAAATTTAATATTTTGGTATATACTAGTGTCCATATATTATTACTATAATTTTCATAAATTTAATGTCCATAATTTCTATATATAATATTTTTTTATATTATTTATTTAATTTAATCAAATAAATTTAATCTTTTAGTATTATTACCAAATTTAAAGTTCATATATTATTTCCGTAAATTTAATATCCATAGATGATGTATATTATATTTCATCGTTCACATTATTTCTTAAATTAAATATTCATATATTATTACTAAATATAATGTTAATATATAATTTTTATAAATTTAATGTCAACAATTTTCGTATATTATATGTATATTATATTTTATTAGTGTAAAATTTGGTCATCCTACGACTCCATGTTGAGGACAGCCACGTGGGCAAAGACTATGAGTAGATTTTGATAAATTGTTGAGGTGAACATATCTTGTCGAGCTGAGTGCACCCTGCCGAGCTCAAGGTACTGTACTCAGACTACCAAGTTGTCTTTGGGTGGTACTTTAAGAAATGACGACACCTGGATAGCCCTTCTTAGCAGGAAAGATCAATAGTAAAGACCTTTTTTCAAGCAGGAGTGTATCATCGTCTTTACACCGGTCCACCACATGAAGAATCAGTAGAAAGCGTCCCTGGCCTCAGGCATTCTCGCCATCCCTCCGGTCGTCTCCTCATTAGCAATTCTCTAGTCGTCCATCCCCTGGTCGGCCAGTCTCCTAGTCGACCATTCTCTAGTCGGCATCCTTGGTCGGCAGACTCATATTTGTTCATACCTTACTCAACTCGAAAATTCAAGCAGGGTCGGGATGGCTCGCCATCATCTCTAAAGAATGGAAGACACTATCCTTAGCTCCATGGATTAGGCCACTTCTATCTATTCATGTATAGCCAACCCATGGGCTTCTCTTAAAAGGGTTGAAAGCCCAGGCCCAAGAGTCTAATCCCTCGACGTGCCCGCACATTGGTCAAGTGCCTAGTTACGGTAATTAACTGAGTTTAGGCCCTCTAATTCTGCGGATCTAATCGCCCTCATCGCCTATAAAATCCAAGGCATTCATTTCCCATAGGTAATGCTCACCTTCCCTCCAGAAGCATATTAATTGTCATTTCCCCTCAAGCTCTTACTCTCACGATAGAGGGGCTTCATCGGGCAACACTCCGATAGGTCCTTGTGTAGGTACAAGCTTGGAGTTCCGCTCAGATCAGATGCGAAAAGACTTCGGACTCGGGGCACCTTTGAACCATTGACTCGAAAGGACTAAATTTAGGACTTCTCTACCTCCACCTCAGCAAGGAAAATCCACGTGTCCTCTGGCCGGACTAACTAAAGGTGTTAACTAATTTTCAACACCAACAATTTGGCATCGTCTGTGGGAAACACACAAGAAGCCTTCCCCTGGTCATCAATTCGCTGCTCAGTTAAGACTTTATGATCCCAAGGTCTAGTCAGATCATTCGACTAAGAGATCAAACTCTAGCGGTGAATAGAAACCTGAACGCTCTCCCTTTCAGGGAAATGTGGAGGGTCCCCAGGTCAGACGCTAGGACCCCCGTCCCCGCCAAGGAAGATAACTTACCCCCCACATGGTAGATAGGCCCTTTAACATTGCCCTCAGGAGCCTTTGTGGGGTAGACTTCTAGAGCTGTAGAAGCTTCCCGGATTGACAATTTGGAACGCCGACTCGACGAGTTCCAAAGCTACTTCCAAGTCCTCATCTCTCGCCTGCAGCCAACCCCTACTCAAGGGGGGATTGACTCTCCAAACCACAGGGTGAGAAGAGCAGCTGGTAGCAAAATATTACATCGCTACTTTCACCGCAAGTATACAGGTCAAGTTTTAGTAGAGTGGGAAGAGTAGGGTTGTCGTATTCGCAGGGATTGGATTAGATTATCGTTAAGTACCGCGATTGTCATAATCGGATTTTATCTAAGCGACTTAAATTAAGTTTTTGTTAATAAAATATACTAAACTAAGTTAATTAAACTAATTATACTAAGATACTAATATTGACGTTTAAGAAGGTAAATTGTCTAGGGATTAATTTCGTTCATTTAAATGCGTTCAATTCAATCTAGTTTACATTAATGACATTCACATTATTCGACAATCTAGGTATCGAAATCTCATTCACTACCCCTCCCGAGTGTAAAGTGAATGAATATGTGACTTCGCGTCAACGCCAAAATTCCCCTCTAACGTCTATACGACACTTGGTCACATGAGTCTCGCCCCAGCCTCACGGATTGCATACTTTCTATTGCCTTCCCAAGTTATTAGATTGTCACGTCGTGTTTAAACCTTAGTTCGAATCTAAAGTTACCTCTCCCGAGTGTCAAACCCATATTCTCAAACCAACCACAATACCAATACAAGCATACTTTGAAAGTAATAAAATGGTAAACACAATCGGATAAACATAAACAACCATTAATGAAACATTGATTTATTCAAATAATGTTTTCATACACGAATCACTCCCTAAACAATATATGTTTAGTTTCTCATGACCATAACCACATATACAACAATATACAAGCTAAACATATACAAAATTATCAACCAAAACTAAGAAATAAAGAGAGAAATAAGGAGACTAGCCGTTATTTGAAGAACCAATGCTAAAACTGCTCCGAGAATATTTCTTCTTCTTGGCTTTGTGATCTTATCTTGGTTTATAGGGTTTGGAGCTCCATTTTTAGTCCCAAAAACGTCCTCAAGTGTTGGGAGAAGACGTCCTAATAAAAGGGATCCAAAATATCTAAAAAATATCCCAAAATATCATCGCAACTCGATATCGGACCGTTGCAGCGGTAGGAATCACCGCTGTAGCAGTGGGAAGTCAGTAGACTTTCTGTTGGATGACCGCTGCAGCAGTGAGGTTCACCACTACAGTAATGGAAGGGCAAAAGGTTTTTGTTTTATTGATTGCAACAGGGGTGGCCTGCAAAACCTGAATTTTTCCTTTTTGCTTGTTTTTTACCGTTCTTCTACCAACATTCCACCGATTTACTCGATTATGAACCGTTTTCGTTCATTTTCATCCCAAACACCTAATTTATAACAAAATAAATAAAAACATATTAACACATATTAAAAACACTATAATAACACTCGAAAACTACCAAAATTATCTTGGGAATATATACACAAATTCCACCTATCAGTAGCCTCAAGAATCGGTGGATCGCGTGATCTATTCTAATGAACATGCACCAAGGGCCCGACCTCAGCCCCGTAACCGAGGAGCATTGAAGCGAGACTTGGCTCTCTCTACCACCTTGGGCTCATCATCGCTACCCTCATAAAAGTGTCGAACCGATCTCCGTCGGACAAAGCACCTAGCTATGTTGCTAGGTCTAAGCATAGGGTCCGTTGTGTTCGAGAAATGGACTCTTATTCTCCACAATCCAGAAGACAAGGTGTCCAAGCAACGACTAGCTATGTAAGGGCACCGTCTAGGGGTAAATCCATCATGGAGTGCCGGTTCACCGACATGGAAGCTATCCTTCATCAAATACAAGGGTTGAGAGGAATAGCGGGACTTCCCACATAAGAGAGGTCCCCATTCATAGAGGACATTGTAGACACCGCAAGTTGTCCTGCCTAATCAGTGTCGAATCAAGTACAAGTTCAGATAAAATTTAAACCTAGGTTTAAGATAAATGAATTTCAACCTGAGATCTCACAATTTAATATGCAAAAATATCCAAAAACATGAGAAAAACACAAAAAATTATTAAATTTGATAAAATGCAGTTAAGTAAAAGTATCGAGACAACCTAGAAAATTCCATATTTAAGGGGATCTAAAATGAATTTACTAAAGTTTGATTTTCGTTAAACCATCTTTAGTATAGATAATATAGGATATTTCAAACAAATTACTCCGATTACCTACCCTAACCCTGAAACATTTACAATCACTGAATCTTGTCGATTTAGCACCAAAAATAATTATTTCACTTATGCATATTATATCAAATACGACAAAGAAACAATCCAAGAGACCTTGTTAAAGGCTTGGAAAGGTCATGTGGAATCCCTATATCACCAAGGTGATTTAAGAATTCGGCTTGATTTGGATTTACACCAATCTAAGATGTCTTGACAAATCACCCTAGGCCTAGTACATGCCATTGTTAAAGGCCCACATAAAGGCCTTGAAATGATCAAGGAACCTTCCTAGAAGTTTGCTACCAAATGGCTAAGGAAGGGAACCAATACACTTAGGATGCAACCAAACCGTTGTCGAAACTAAATCGATTCAATTTGCCACCTAAGTAAGGCATTTAATGTGCATTGAATGCCCATCCCATCAAGAATTTAATGCTTGGGATGACATGGATAGACTACATTCAAGTTATCTAGATATTTTGAGCGAACTATCTTAGAGTTAACCAAAAACCTTGAATCGTGACTACCCGTGTCACACCCCACCCCGGACTCCTGTCACCATAGGGCCGGCGTGATATCGACATGACATCACCTAACTGACTAGACAACCACAATTATGATAATATACAAACAAATGATCTATACAAAATATACATAATTTTAACTGATATAGACATACCATCCCAAATATAAGTACAACCAAACGAATCCCATGAATCTCACTTAGATTCGTCTCTGACACCTCGCCTCAAAATTTCTTTCAAATGACTCCATCGCATGACCTGCATAACTCTATTTAGCGCCAGTAGGGGACCGACCAACTCCTATCTATTTCACTTGTAAATGTACTGTCTTCTTAGTAAAAATATTTTGTAATAATAAATAATTCTACAACATCTAAATGGATCAAGCGTAAGTATATAAACACCACATAGCTCGTAAAATCTCCAGTATATAAGTCGTAAAAATAAAGCGATATAGATAAGTTTTATCCAAATCCATCTAGTATAAAATCATACCAATCACCATAATAAATAATAAATCACCCAATATAAGTAAAACATCACATCTCAAATACACATCTCAAACCACCACTCCACCACAATACACACTGGCTAGCCATAGTGATCGTTTTAACCTCACGATCGGGAGTTTGCAACGGTACCGTACCACTCATAGGATATGCCTTCCTATGAATACCCATCACTCCGCCAAAGCAGATAATCATTGCGCAGTATAAACGTCTAACATCACTCTGCCAAAGCAAATAAACATCACTCCGCCAAAGCGAATAATATCACTCTGCCGAAGCGGATGAATACTATGGTATCGTCAAATCAATAACGTCATCATCAAATCACAAATCAGTAACATCGTCTAATCAACATCGCCAAATCTCAAATATCACCCTCTATTTCCAAAACCGATTTTTAATCCAAAAATCATATTTTTCACTTCCTTTTAAAAAAAAAAACGTCTGATTTCACCAAAACCATTTTTCCATTCTTTATTTTTAGAAAACCAGATATTTTTCCACTCTCTTTTTAAACCACCAAATCCAACGAAAATTATTCCCAACTTTCATTCGAAAACTATCGTAATTTCACAAAAATCCATTTTTACTCACCCCCCAAAACCTGTTTAATCCATATCGTCTATAAAATCATCTAGTCTCAGTAAGGCCATTTTATACGCATATATATATATATATATATATATATATATATATATATGAAAATAATTTGGCAAGAAGACAGTACACTCGCCTCGTTATCCGCTTTCCAAAACCTTCACTGACCACACCCTATCAGGACATCGGTGCCTGCGAACCTAATAGTGACAAATTCTAAATTAATATCTTATCTAAAATATCTTAATCATGCAATGCAGACCCTATATTCCGAATCGTTACTATTTTATGTACCACGTAATTAAAATTAATTAATCGTTACGAAATTATTACGATTTTAGGATTTGTAACGCTAAATAAAATTTAATTTAACAAAAATTAATATTCGATTGAAATTTCACCTGTTTCCGAATCGTTTGGCGACCACGAGATGGGTTTTTGATTTTCAGTGAGGTGGTTTGTGTAATTTCTTTTTTCCTTTTTTTTTTTTTTTTCTTTTCTGTTTTTTGTTCAGTTCCCAACCGTCCCTCTCTCTCCTCTATTTTTGTTTCTGATGTGGGTTCCCGCCAGAACACTTTCACCGCCGATCAACCCACCTTAACCGATTACATCCTATGACAACCACACCCACCCCCACTGAACTGATCAGTAGCACACACGCACATACACACGCCTGATCAAACACACCCACAAACCGCAACACACATACATACAGCCGACGGATAGAAGGGACAACACACACATACACAACACGCTGCACATACGGATGAAAAGACATATACACACAACAGCCCACACGACAGCTTATACATATGCACTGAAACACATGCACTCAACGTCCATACCTATGCACATCGTCGAACTGAACACATACCCACACACGATCACCAGTGAACCGTAGCACTACTGCTGACGAGTTCCCCTGCCGATCACTGCACTGATCATACCAACGACGGACAAATGGACAACACACCCACATGAAACACTCACCGCCGGATGACTCCCACATCTCCGATGACGATGAACGGAAAATAGGACACACACACAGTCACACACTGATCGGCCGACCGAATTACTCCCATTCACCGGACAAACGACGATGCACACCGGTGACGACAACACGCACATGAAATTCACCGGACAAAGTACCCATACCGCCGACGATCACAAGACACCACCAACGCTCCAATCCTTTCTCTCTCTTCTCTGTTTCCAGATTTTTCTTTGATTTTCAGATTTGATTTGAGATTTTTGATCATGAGATTTTTTTATTTTATTTATTTTTATCATTACACATACATGAAGATATATATATATAGCATGAAATTAGACCTAAGAAAACGTTAGATTAGACTATTAGAAATGATTTGATGATATTAAACCTGATGGAGGGGATGACCCTTGATCGATCATTATTGCGTAAATGGATTTATATAGGCGACCCTACATAAGTAAGATAAAGACTTAGTTGTTATTGCTGTGTTATATATATATATATATATATACACTTATATACGACACCGACAGATCTTTGTGGCTAAAAACTCAGGATAAATAGAGGGTCTCTATTCCTTCTAGATAACATGTGATTCTTCTTTAGAAACTTTCCCGTTTTCCTTATTTATGAGTAGGACTGGCTTAAATATATGGTATTTCTTTTCCTTTTTCAACTAACAACCACACACTAACACTAAACTAACCAAAACAAAAGAGTTTGGTTAAGGTGTTCTAAACAAAATCGAAGAGTGTTATGCACATATCATGTTGCGATTCAAGTTGTTCATAACTTAAAAATGACTAATAATAAATATAATTAAGGTTGTGATTCAGGTTGTTCATAACTTTAAAAACTGTTAATAATAACTAACTACGGTTGTGATTCAAGTTGTTTACAACCAAAACCAACTAATAATCAACTAAAATTAACTAAAACTAGACCAATTTTCAATTAAACCAACCCAGCCTACCAGTTTTCAACTTAACCAAAATGAACTACATTTGACCTGATCTTTGGTAACCACCCAACGTACGTAGGCAACCCATAAGGGTTCGGTCACACCTTTAACAAGAAACCATATCGTTTAACCTGACATGAACAAACTACGTAAAAACCTAATTCTCATTCGAGATACATAGGCAACCCACGTGCAGGTTCGGTCGCATATCTAAACAATTTAGTCTTAGTTTGCATTTCATTTATTATAGCTTGCATATTTACATTTTTATCTGTGTATAAATTGTTATTGAGTGTCGTTGGCTAGTAGTAATTGTAGTATTTACCTGCTTTCCATTGTATCATGTTAAAAATACCATAAAAAGACGAAAAACATTAAGAAGGGGAATTGTTTTGTTTAAGTAAACCAAAGAAATTTGCTTGGATAGTGTTTAACAGTAAATATCTATTTAGACCAAGGTACCATTTATGGATAAGTGTCTTAAGGTGTGAAAAAACCTTCCCCAAGCATAACTGACTCCCGAACTTATAGAATATCTTTGGTACATAGACCTCTATAGAAGTCAAAACACGGGTTATTTTAAAGGGAAAAATGAATTTCCAAAATCCCGGTGACCTAGCATTCCATTTAGCCTTATGCTAGGTGGCGACTCTGATTTTAACATAAAATCTCGACCTAAGAAGTTTTTCAAAACTAACACCTAGAAAAGCCCTTGAAAAACCATTTTCAAAATGAACGAATTCAGACAACTTAGAGAGAAAGGGGTGAAACTTATTTTTATCCTCTTTTCGATTCTCTACTTCTTTCACCATCAAAATCCGGGGTGCGTCAAACATCTTGGATAAAGTGGTGTCCCACAGATTCCCCTACCCCCAAATTCTTATGATAGGACCTCAGACCTGGTGGACCATCTTTCCATCTTTAAGTCTCACATGGACATGCATACGGCCTCCGTGGCTCTGAGGTACAAGTCCTTCCCGCTCATCCTCGCCGGAGTTACTCATTCATAGTTTCGAGATTTGGGCCCAACCTTAGTCTCTACTTTCTTTTAACTCGAGCAACTATTCCTTACTAAGTTTAGTCACTCCCGTCGAAGGCCAAAGACCATGATGCACATCCTCACATTTCAACAGAAGCTCAACGAGAACCTTAATGACTATGTGGATAGATTCAAGAGTAAGTCAATTGCTTGTGAGGACCTCTCCGACACCATAGCCCTTAATGCTTTCATTAACGGACTTAAGCATAGAAGGTTGTCCTATAAACTCTGCTTAAACCCCACCCCCAATCTCAATGTGACCTTAGAGAGAGGCACCCAGTTCTATAATGCCGACCTTAGAGATAGTTTTAAGAAAGACTGAGAAGGAGGGCCAAAAGAAGAAGAGAAGAGTTGAGGAAGTCTCGAGCTGCGCTCAGGGTTCGATAAGACTTCAAGTGGAGGGGAGGTTAGGACCTTTGCCCAGGGACTAGAGAACTCTCTCGGCCCCAGGGCCTCACCAGCAAAGCGTTACCTCCCTGACAGCATCCGTGGAAATGATCTATGCGGAGAACTCAATACGGGGATTTTTCCCTCCTACTCCTCATCTGAGGGGGAAACCTATGGGTAGGTCCCTCCGTAATATTAAGAGTTTTATCGCGATCGAGGCCACTCTACCGAAGACTGTGTTGGCCAAAAGAGCTACCCAAGAGAGGGTAAATTGGGTAGTTACTAAATTTAAACAATTAAGTCCTTTAAACACAAATAATAAATTTCCCTAAATCAATTATTATCTTGTTACACAATGAAAATGTGTTTAATACTAAATGCACACCCAAACACAATATATGAAAATAAATAATGCAGCATACAAGAATTTATCTAGTTCGAAAAACTACTCTTACCTATTCTAGTCCCCCGAGCTCCATAGATATTCTCAATCCACTAAATCCATTGATTCCTTTACCAGGCAGAAACCAAACCCTTACAATTATCTATTTTTCACAGGCTTGTAATCAACATTTATAATACCCCGATTCTTTTCACAAGCTAACAATCAACCTAACACTCTCTCACTTAAACTTTTCACAAGGTTAGGACGAACCATTACAATTCACTCTTTAATTCAATTACAGGTTGAATCAAAACCTAGTTCTTTTCAATAGAAAAGAATTACCTAACATTTTTAACAGAACAAAGATCAAACCCTAATATTTTTCTCAGGAAAAAAGATCGAAACTTAGCTACCATGATTAGACATTGTCCCAAATGTGTCTAATCATTTCAAACCCACAAAATTTAAAAAATATAAGTTTATTCCCACACGGAGCTTCTACCACCTCAATACAGATATACACAATTAATGACCCAAATAATTACTACGTGATAGATACAATGTGAGGTAAATAAAACTTGATTTGATAATTAAGTAGGTAGTACAAAGTAAGTACGTAATCAGATAATCAAACAAAAAATCTTTTAAAAGATTTTCAGGCTTTTAAGTTTAAAACGATTTTCTAAACAATCCTAAACCAAGTAATCAATATAAATATATCTTAGAAAGAAAATAACATGACTTAGAAGGATCTCACAGGGAAACATCGAAGGCATAAAAGATATCACGATTAGAACTCAAGCCGATGACGCCAAATAACAAATGCTTTAGATTAAGAACTTGAATAGCATCTCTCATAGAAAACTCAACAATAATATCACTCTTATAAAAGCTCAAAACTGATGTATTTAATGTCCTTAATCTTATTACCACAAGTCTTATTAAATAGACTTAGAATTAGCCCACCAACGACTAGTTTTTCAAAGATATTCCTTGAAAGACTCATTTTGGTCCATAAAACTTTTTCTAATTTAAAACCATAAGAATAAGAAGTATTAAATCACTTTAATTAAGAGAATATCAAAATATATGGACCAAATCAATAATAATTATATAATAGGTTATGCATATTTGAAATATATTCAAATCTCCCAAATCCCTCTCTTGAAATCATAAAAAACGAATAGTTTTTTACCATGAGATCAAATCAATTAATTTGTTGACTAAATAGTCGATTGACCGGCCTATGCCCTCGGTCAACCACCCTGTGCCAAGGCTGAAAATAGCCATTGGCCTTATGCCTTGTCGGTTGGTTGATCCGATCAGTGGCCTTCCCAATTTCATCAATTCAACCACTACTTTATTCGGTTGACTGACTCGAATTCATCGATCGATCGAATGGATTAGAGTGCTTACGCCCTTTCTCATTTCATCCACTATTTCAAATGGTTGACCGATTGGATTAGTAGGACTCCATTTCTACTCCCAAATCTAACTGTTTTAATAAGTCGACCGACCCCTTTTGCGCATTGACCGAATTGACCCGAAAATACAACATTTTATACTTTAAAACACATTTTCACTTAGATCATTGGTATCATTTCATATAAGGAGCACATAAAATATCTCATTTCATTATCACTTATTATTAAGACACACATAAGATTAATTTATTTTAAGTATCGTGTGTGATCCTAATTCGGGTAGCATTAAGAGTATATGAGTAAAGAGTTATTTTCACCTAGTTTTCTTTAGCGTCTTCAAAACTCTTCACTTCTTCATCATGTCCATCTTACACCCTTTATGTTTTCTTCAAAAAATCTCCTTCTTAATCAAACACATGGAATTATAATTCTGAAACACTCAATAAAACCATTAGTTCTACTAAAAACATCAATACTTAATTGCTCATCAAAAATTTGGATTCAACCAACTGCTTCCAACTCAAGGAGGAGATAGAGGCCCTCATTTAGAGGGGATATCTCAGCAACTATGTCCGGAGAGAGAATAGAGAGCCAAGGTTCGAAGAGAATGACCGCCAAGAAGAGTATAGGGGTCAGAGGAGAAGAGAAAATCCTAACCAACCTCTGCCCCGAGGAGATGAGGCAAGATATGATGAATACCATTGTGTGGATGGAAAGATAAACGTCATCCATGGAGGGCTTGGTTTAGATGGAGAGACATCCTTCTCCAGGAAGAGGCACCAGCAAAAAGCTAAGAAAAAGGTCGACCAAGAAGTGTATGAGATGAGCACGATCAATGCCGCCTCACACAACGTCATCTCATCTCCTTCAGCGAGGTCGACCTCCGCAGAATACATACGACCCACGACGACGCTTTGGTCATTACCGTCCTGATCAACTATTATAAGATGGGGTGTATTCTAGTCGACGAGGGGGAGCTATGCTGACATCATCTTCAAATGGGCCTTCGATAAAATGAAGGAAGAGTTGAACGTCGTGCAGTTCACCAAGTCCCCCCTCGTTGGTTTCAGGAGGGACAGCGTCAATTCGCTTGGATGGGTGTCCCTGCCATCACGGTTGGATCTAAGCCCAGGTCGAGAATAGTATGGCCCAACTTCCTAATCATTGACAGACTCTTGCCCTACAACGCGATAATGGGTCAACCAACCGTTTCTGCCCTCAGAGCCGTCTACTTTTCTTACCACCAGATGATAAGGTTCCCTACTGATCAAGGAATAAGAGAGGTGAGAAAAGACCAGAAGTCGTCCAGATCATGCGCTAGAGAGGTGCTAGAAAAGAAAAAATAAAAATTAGTAGTCGAGCTCAAGCTTGGAAGGTCCAAGCTCATGGCCTTAACTAAGGGGCTGGGGCCCATGCCCATTGACGACCCTTATGCTGTCTCCGACCTTATGAAGAATTGGTTAAGGTACCCATCTATCCGACGATTAAGGGAAGGACAGTCAGGATTAGTACTAAGCTCGGCCTGGATCAGCAAGTCGAGCTCATCAACCACCTTTTGAAGAGCTACGATATTTTTGCATAGTCACACGATAAGCTTCTAGGGATTGATCCTAGCGTGTCCATGCACCGACTCCATGACGACTCACACCACCCTCCCATAAGGAAGAAACAGAGAAATTTGCACCTTGATCGCTAAACAATCATAGGGGCAAAAATGGACAAGTTGGTGAAATCATGTTAAGTTTCTATATTGGTTCTCCAACGTCGCCCTCGCCCCCAAGGTCAGGAACAAAAGGAACCTCTGCGTGGACTTCAAAGACCTAAACAAAAAATGCCCCAAAGACTTCTTTCCCTTGTCGAGGATAGACCTAGTCATCAACGCCACGGCAAGACCTGAGGTCCTGTGCTTTCTTGATGCTTACACCGGCTACAATCAAATCCCAATGTTCACCCCAAACAAAAGTAAGACCTCATTTATCACGGACATAGGAACGTATTGCTATAAGGTCATGCCTCTTGGCCTACACAACACCGAAGCCACTTACCAGAGGTTAGTAAACAAGATGTTAAATAAGGAGATTGGGTAGACAATGGAGTTGTACATAGACGACATGCTCATGAAAAATGCCTAAGCCTCTACTCACGTCGCTCACCTCTAGGGCTGTTTCGACAAGCTTCGAGCTCACCGAATGAAGCTCAACCCTAACAAGTATATATTTGGGGTTTCAGAGCTGAAAGTCTTGGGCTACATGGTTTCCCAGCGCGGCATCAACACCAACCCCGGCCAAATAAGTGTCATGCTTGGCATGGCCTCTCCTCACATAAAGAAGGAAGCCCAGATGCTCACCGGTGGGTGGTGGCCACTAAATAAGGGGTGTCACTTTCACCGCAAGCGTACAGGTCAAGTTTTAGTATAGTGGACCTTTCGATCGAGTATCGTATCCACAGGGATTGGTGTTGTTACTATCGAATACCGTGATTATCATAACCTGACTTTATCTAGGCGACAAAAATGGAATATAATTAATTAATACTAATACTAATATAGCCTAATTTAACTATACTAATACTAATATTAATATGGGATAGTTTTGAGACAATAGGTTGTCTAGGAATTAGTTTCGTTTATGAATACGTGTTCAGTCTTGTTTTAGTTTATGTTAACAGCGTTCAACTTATATAACAATCTCAGTTCGTAAACTCCTCCACCACCTCTCCCGAGTGTAAGACAGGGGAATACGTGACTTCGTGTCAATGAAGAAGTCCCCCTCAACATCTTAACGACCCTAGGGCGCGTGAGTCTCGCCCCAACGTCATTGATTGCACACAATCCAACTCTCTCACAAGTTATTGGATCGTCGCGTTGTGTTTACCCTATCGACAATCTCAGTTTAAAAACTCTTCCATCACCTCTCCCGAGTGTAAGATGAGGGAATACGTGACTTCTTGTCAATGCCGAAGTCCCCCTCAATGTCTTAATGACCCTAGATCACGTGAGTCTTGCCCCAACGTCATCAATTGTCCACAATCCAAACCCCGACCGGGTTATATGATTGTGGCATTCATTTATTCTAGCACGAATCCATGATTTGTAAAACCCTATATTCTCACAACAATCATTCTCATAACATGATAAACAAACAATACAGTACACACAATCAACATAACGAAGAACAATCGCAAACAGAACACAAACTCAACTAAACAACATGTTCATAAATTATATTAATAATCCCTATACAACCTTTGTTTAGCCAATGGCCATAACCACGTATACAATGTAAAATGGCGTAAACATACTCAACAACTATCAAAATGAAGAAAACAAATGACTAAGCTAAGATCTGTAGAATAGCTGCTAGAACCGTCCACCGATCGCTTCCCTCTTCATCCTCCACCTCAGGTTGAGATATCTCCCTCAAAAATCCCTAAACCTAACCCTAAAATATGGCCTAAGGCCTTAGGAGCTGAAGAAGATCGGAAGAAAGGAGGAGATAAGGGTATAAATAGGCCAAACAAATATCTAAAAAATATCTCACTGTGCAGAGGTTTTCACCTAGGCGAATGAAACTTTGCCTAGGAGAAATTAGGTCGGTTAACTTTCTACCAAAATTTCCGCCTAGGCGGTGGAATTTTTCTCCTAGGCGAAGGAACTGCAGGTTTTGTATTTTGTTTTGACTGTAACTTTTTCATCCAAACTTCGATTGAGGTGATTCAAAAATCTATGAAAATCTAAGAAAAAGGTATAAAACTTCCATGTTTTGAATGTTTCCAAAATAGGATTGTATCATAGTACAAAATAGCCTTAAAGTTACAGTACCTGTAACGGCTTTGCAGATTTGGTGACCGCATAGGCGAAGAAGTAGGCGGTGGACTTAGAAATGTTCTCAGCATCTTCACAACCTAGGTGGAGGTTTGGACTCCTAGGCGGTGGGCCTATTTCATATTTTTGCCTCCAAGCTTGTTTATCCCCCGTAACTTCGACTCGCCTTCGGTCAATCTCATCGTTTTCGCTCCAGTTTCCTATCTTTTTGCCCCCACACACCTGATTTATACAAAACGAATAAAAACATATTAAAACATATAAAAATAACTATAAACATACTCCAAAACTAACAAATTCGAATTGGAAATACATAGGTAATTTACACATATCAGTAGGTTGGCTGCACACAATCGCTTCATCTTACGTTCCTTAGAAAAGTTCCTCATTTTGTCCAAAGTCTCCCAAGGTAACAACAATTTTGAGTAGACAACTAAGTGTGAGGCCGTCTTTCAAGAACTCAAGACTTACCTCTCTCTGGCTCCTTTTCTCGGCAATCCAAGGAGGGAGGAAAAAAAGTTATACTTGTATATTTCTGCGTTGGCTACGACGGTGAGTACAACTCTAATACGGGAGGAAAGCACTTCAAAACCTAATGTACTACTCTAGTAGAGTCCTCACAAATGCTGAGAGAAGGTACCCGAGGTTCGAGAAGCTCGCCTATGTCCTTCCCATCACTTCACAAAAGCTAAGACAATACTTCCAAGTGCACACAATTGTCGTCCTCACCGACCAGCCACTGAGACAAGTCCTCCACTCCCCCTATGTCTCAGGATGGATCATGAAGTACAACCTCGAGCTCAAGCAATTCCACATAGATTATCAATCGATGACGACCATCAAGGGACATGTCCTTGTGGACTTCATAACCAAATTCATTTTTTTCGAGGAGCATGAAGTGCCCGAGCAGGATTAGGGCTCCCTTATCCCTGAGAGGGTTGGGTCCCTGTCCATCTCGGTTATTCCTGTTCCTAAGGGGATTGGGTCCCTGCCCAACTTGATTACCAACCTTGGGCAGGACATGTGGCAGCTCTTCACAGGCGGGTCCTCCAACGTAAATAGGAATAGGGTTAAAATGGTCCTCATGTCTCTGAATAGAGAAAAAATATAGTACACCCTCAAATTAGGCTTCTGGGCTACCAACAATGAGGCTAAGTACAAGGCCTTACTCGCCGGGCTCCACTTAGTAAATGAATTCAATGCAAAGACCCTCTAGGTCTTTTGCAACTCTTAGTTCGTGGTCAATTAATTCAATGGAGAGTACATGGACAAGGACCAAAGCATGATATCTTACCTCGGGAAAGTGAAGGCACTCATAGAAAACTTTCAAAAAGTTCAAGTGACCCAGATCCCCCGAGAAGATAACAAACATGTCAACACTCTGTCTAACTTAACCTCGGAGATAGAATTCACCCTAAAGAAGACCGTACCCATCGAATATATGGACGTCCTGAGTACCGCAACGTTTGACTAGGTGGCCACGATTTGTGCACTCATGGATGAGCTGACCTGGATGGACCCGATTATAGAGTACTTGCAGTATGGAACCCTATCGGTCGACCGTGCCGAGGCTAGGAGGTACGCTATTGGAAAGCAAGGTACACCTTCATAAATGAAGTTTTATACTGAAAATTATTCTCTGGCCCATACTCTAGATGTTTCCACCCAGAAAAAGCTGAGTACATGCTGAGGGAGGTCCATGAAGGGGTATGCGACAACTACTCAAGGGGGAAGGCCCTCGTCCTCAAGTTACTCTGCCACGGATACTTCTAGCTAGAGATGAAAAATGACACGATGGAGTTTATAAAGAAATGTGATAAGTATCAGAGATTTGTACCTCAGCCTCAACTGCCTCCAACTGTCCTCATCCCAATGACGAGCCCACGACCTTTCGCTTAGTGGGACAACGACCTTCTCAAGCCATTCCCTCAGGGGATCGGACAGAGAAAGTTTCTAGTTGTCTCCATTAACTATCTCACAAAGTAGGTAGAAGTTGAGCCCTAGACCGAATCACAAAGGAGAAGATCAAAGACTTTGTGTGGAAAAGCATGGTCTGCCGCTTTGGCATATAAAAGGTCATTGTGTCCAACAACGGGAAGTAGTTAAACAATTATCTCCTCACAAAATTTTGTGGTGGGCAAGGGATTTAGACTCCCTTCTCATCTTCAGGGCACCCACAAGAAAATGGGCAAGTAGAGGTCACTAACCGGACGATCATGCACGACCTACTGCCATACAAGTACCATCCATGGCCTAACCTACTTCTCGAGCTTATTATCCTCTGCTAGGGTGCTAAGCTAAAAGGCAGGAGAGACATGGGTCTGGTGGGAACACACAACCTACTTAGGCGAAATGGGAAAGTAAGATAACGAAAATATTTTGGCAAAAATGACACCATCTCCTCAATAATGACCAACTAGAGACCCAATCCTGTCGAGCTCTGCAACCGAGAAGAATTTGGCCAAAAAAATATAAGGAAAAACTCGTGTGCCGATCCAAGCACAATCATACCGACCAAGGTTGGTTGCTCGTGCCAAGCTCGGGACCCCTTTCGCAATCGAACACTCTTCGTGCGGTATCGGCGTAGAAGAAAACCTCTAAGAGTATGCCTTAGCTGAAATAGAAAAAAGGTTCTAAAAATCTCCAACTGGTTGGAATTAGTCGGTCAAAGCTCAAAACTGTTGAGCTTGGAGGGTGGGTAGAGCTCATACAACAAAACCGTGGGATGAAAAGTTTGTTGGTCAAGTTGGGCAGAGGCTCATCGAGATCGGGCACTGAATAGGACCTGGCAATAAAAAATGAAATGGTGGCCCTCTCCTAAAGACCTACCTAAATGAAAGTCAAAACTCAAAAGTGCAAAAAAATGTTCAAGTGTGTGAAAAAAATTGTGAAGAGCACAAGGGCCGTGTGGAGCTCAAAGACCGTGCTGAGATTAGAAATGTGACTTGTTAAGGATTTCCCAAGCTCAAGTCACTTGAACAGGGTGTCCGACGATGGTACCCAAGCCGACCCTGAAGGACTCCTGACCTTATTCATCTAAACTGGGATGAGGGACTCATCTTGGTTTGGGAGGCCATATCTGGTCGAGGATGGAAGTAGTCAAGCAAATAAGTAGAAGAAAATAAAATGCACAACTCAAAGAATTTTTTCGAATTGAGAAGATATTCATTTTACCATTCAAAAAATTGCGTGTACATGTGAGGGGTTCTTACCCATTACAAAAGCCCATTTGGGCAGGAAAAAGAAAAAGAAATTACAAATAAAAAATACAATGGTCATAAAAAAATGGCAGGCCTGAGAGAAGAACAAGTGTACCTTGCCCGTGCCAAGCAGGGCACAGGTATTCTCCCCTCACTAAATATAAGGAGCTCCTATCATGCCTGGGAAGGCACGACCTCATTATCATCGGCCTCAGTCCCCCCGTCCTCAGTCACATCAACCTTGCCTTCTTCCTCTTGCTCCTGATCATCACTATCTTCCTCTTCCGAGTCAGACAGGTCCATTTAAATGTGCTCGTGCGAGAAGTTTGGATATTAGCAGCGGGGAGACTAGATGGACACGTTGAAGCCATCAGCCATCACCTCAGTCCTGATCTCGAGCTTCAAGTTTTTGTACTCATTGTCGGCCAACCACTTGGCGATGGCCTCACGTTCAACCAGGGTAAATACCTTTCCCTACCTCTTCTCGATATCCTAGATACGGTGCCTCACCTTAGCTAGGCCGACCTCCAGCTTGCCAACCTACTAGGTGAGCTGAGCCTTGTTGTTTGTCAACTCCACCACAAGAGCCCGAAGCCGGTCTTTCCTAGTGCTAATATGTTTAACCTTAACATAGATGTCCCTAAGGCCGGTGGCCACATTGATCTTTTCATCGATTAAGGTCCTTTTGCGCTCGTTGGCCTGGTTCAAGCCCATCCCTATTGCGGCCACCTTGAAGAGGGTTCGCACAAAGAACAACATGAATGTTAAACTTATAAAAAAATAAAAGAAGAAAAAAATCCGGAAGGAGACTTACTTCCATCACATCTCTGTATAGCTCTAAGATGAGCTTCACATCGTTCTTCGCCTCTAACCTCTGGCGATCCTTAGGAGAGGTAGTTCGGTAGACGAAGCTCGGTTGCTGCTCTAAAAACTCCAGGATCTGATGATACTAAAGGGGGTCGTGTTTGACACACCGACGTTCCCCAATGTAGCGACCGAGCTGGATTGGGGGGCAGCTTCCGTCCTCACCCATTTAGGCCTATGTTCGGCCTCAACCTCTACTATTCTCATTTTTATCCTTCACCTAGCAGTCTTCTGGGCCCAGATCGACGATCTTAGCAGGGAAGACAGACCTCTGCCGATGGGATGACTTTTTCCTCGAGACCCCGGATCGGATAGGGGTCTAAAACGGTGTTGTCTGGGCAATGGTTGGCTCCCTTTCCTTAGCAACGGCCTCGGGCTGGGACCCTTGCCCAGACTTCTTGGCGGCCTCAACCAATTTTTGTTTCATCAATTTCTTCAAAGCGGCCTTATCCATCTCTACCAAGGAAAGATAAAGAATCAACAATCATCAATAAAATTAAGTTTAGAGATACAACTGAGCAAAGGTAAAGACTTACTATTTTATGAAGAATTGTTGAGCATATGCAGAGGAAAGAACGGTGCTTGGTAAAAATACAAGTCCTATAGCGTTGACTTGAGTAGCTCTCCCACGTTTGTGAAAACCGTCCTGAGGATAGTATCTATGCCCTCGGTAATTCTTTGGCTCAGACTGGTCCTCCTCCTCTTCGTATTCTTCTTGGGTTCTGTATGATAGTGAAAATACAAAGTTAAAAATTTTGGTTGAATAGAAAACCCCCCGTGCTCGGGACATGATCTTACTAACTTTTCTCAATTCATTTGAATGGGGTACTCTCTCTCCTCACATGGGCTGAACTCCTATCCGCTCTCGAGGTAAACAAATTTAGGCTTTCATCCCTTGATGGATAATTCTAGGTCGTGAAAGAAATGTTGCCTGGAGGCAATATAGCTCCAACCCTTAACCCAGGACATTGACTTTGCAAAGAAGAGAGCTCGGAAAAGTTTTATGGTTGGCTTAATCCCCTCCGTGCGGAAAATCCCATAGGAGGCCATGACCACTTTCATGCTATTCGAAGCGAGCTGTGATGAACATGACCCGAACTCTGAGCAGATGAGATGGCCCAGACCCACCATTGGAGGGGAACCTAAGATCAATATCGAGTTGTTCTAAATAGACGGTGATGTAGCCCAGTGGAGGTGCACATGCTCTCTCATCGGCTCGAAAATTTTGGACCTTCACTAAGCTGGAAAAAGTGCACATGCTCCTGGTATTCGTGAGCTCATCCATAGTCACCGAGGACTTAATCATCCAAATTGGACTAACTGGAGGGACCAAGGTGAGAAGTCGCCCAGGGCTGGCCTCAGCGACAGTTGATGAGGAGCTTATTTATCAACAAATCAAATACTTTTGAGTTTAAATATTTGTGAGTTTTCAAGCATTTTTGTTAGATTAATGTGTTTTTATGTTGTTTTATAGGAATATAAATAAATGGGAGAAAATGTACAAAATGAGTGCAGGTATAGAAACTTCAAGCTTGATGTTGACTATGATGCAATACTATTTTTGAAAAATTCAAAACATGGAAGTTGTAGATATCTTTCTTAGATTTTCATATCTTTTTGAATCACCTCAATCGAAGTTCGGACGAAAACTTTATGACTATATTAGAAGTCTTGTACTGCAGCGGGAAAAACTCGCGCTGTAGCACAAAAGCGCAGACTTTTTCATTTTTTTGAGCCCTATTTATACAGCCTTATGCCTAAAACATAAAAGTGGCTAAATTGAGGAGGAAAACACCATTGGTGGTGATTTTGGGAGAGAAACACCATTGAAGAACACCATTGGAAGTACAAAAATGCTAGAGAGGAAGCTTGGAATGAAGATTATTGAAGATTTGAAGACTTGAAGCTCATCTACACAAAGAGTTTTTCTTTCCTTCTCTCACCCTAATCTTTTTATTAATTTTTGTATTTGTGGATATTGTGTTGAATATGTTTGCATATATGGATTGCTTGAAAATATTAGTCATGAAGTTTCTTATGTTGAGTTAGAATTAATATCTAGGGCTTAACGTAATCTTGTTTGAACCGTGTTTTAAATATTTTGTCAAATGTTAGTTTTAATTCTATTTTATGTCTCTCTATGTTTAATGTTTTTTATTCATGTGGACAATGAATTAGATGATTTTAGGTTATGAATTTTATACTTGAGAGATATTAAGTTTGTGATCGGAATTAAGAGGGCATAGTTTAGGTTGTTGTAAGACCGGGAAGAGATCAACATCTAGACAATTGAGTTGGAAATTTAGGATCTTGTGAAATCGGGAGGTGATCAAGTTCTAGATTTATTAACTCGAATTTCTATTCAATTGTGTTTGCCTTATTAACACTTCCAATTTATGCTCCCATATGATATCTTGGTTGATTTGAGAGCTTGGGATTTGATACTTGGGAGAGGTAATTTCGGATTCGGACTTAGGTTAAGCACAACGTAAGCTTTAATAGATCGAGGGCATATTAAAACTTGGGTAATCTATAAGGTCAGGGCGTAACGAATGTTCTCACCTAAATTTATCAGTTTTGAAGTGTCTACATTCATTCTCACTTAACACTCGTGAGAGGTAGTGAGAGAGCATGAGTGACCTTGATTATTAAATAAATGAAATTGATTAATAATTTCTTAATAGGATGACATGGGAATAATGAGATAAAATCAAGCCCCTAGAACATTTGTGCATAGGAAATCCATATTTTATTTTGCTTTTACTTTTATATTTTTTTTAATTTTATAAACCTTAAATTTGGACGCTTGAATAAAGTTAGGTTATGATAATCCCAATACTTAGCAATGATGTAAACCAATCCATGTCAATACGATACTCTACTCACCCTTTACTATTAAAACTTGACCCGTACACTTGTTGTGTAGCAAAATAAATCGCTACCAACAGTGCCGCTTTGGGTCACTTAGGGTTGTAAAAGAGCCGCCAAGATCTCCATCACTGAGGCGTTGTCTAATCCGTCTTCGCTGACAGGATCCGGGCCGAGGTCAGCCCAAGGATCTCGAGAAGAACTCGCCCTCCAACTCTCGTCAAGACATCCAACAGTTTTGACCATAGTGGCTAGGTGGGATTGCACTGCACCGTTGGATCGTTGTAGTATGTCGACTGAGTTGAGAGACGGGACTCTCCTCTGGCCCAAGTTGGGCTCCACCCGCTAGAACAGGAAAGCCAAAAGAGTCCGATCAGAAAGAATGGACTACGAGCTCGGGCCAAAGCCAGAAGAAGAAGATAAAGACATGGAGATAAAATATAAGGGCTATCGTTTGCCTAGTAAGGGAAGGGCGCTTAAGATTCTTTCAAGTGTGACAATTAGCAAGAAGTGGTCCCTTATTTATAGGATAATGTGTCCTACTGAATTTTTGCTTCATCTGACGACCCTGAGCATCTCGATCTCTGTGCCCGTTAGAGAGGACAGGCCATGTGTCGCACATCCAACGGCCAGTGACGAGAATTCTTGGGGAAGCCAAGCAATACTCACAAAACAGAGTTCACCGGGCCGAAATCAGTTCCCCTGCCGAATAGAATCTCCCATTGGATTATCAATTTTTCGACGATTACTCATAATCGTTCCGAGCAGGGTTTTCTTCTGAATAAATAATTGACCCGTGGAAAACACAAGTCCGAGTAGAGAAGAGCCCCCAGCACCTTATGTTCCTTTTGGCACTCGGGCCTGAGAGGCAACTGATGAGTGTAAAAATTGGTCACCCCTAAGACCCTTTGCTGAGGGCCGCCACGTGGGCAAAGAACGTGATCGAGTTTTGACAAACTAAAAGGCCCTCAAGGCAGGGGTCTAGCTGGTGAGACGGGATCCTTAAAGATTTTACCAGTTAAAGGCCCAAAACAAGTTTTGACCGGCCGAGACCAAGCAAAGGTCATGGTGATTTGTCGAGGTGAACATACCTTGCCGAGCTGAGTATACCCTATTGGGCTCAAAGTATCGAACTCAGACCACCAAGCTGTCTCTGGGCAATACTTTAAGAAATGGAGACACCTAGATGACCCTACTTAGAATGGAAGATCAACAATGAAGGCCTTTTTTTGGGTATGAGTGCTTTATCGCCCTTAGACTGGTCCACCACATGAAGAATCGACAGAAGGCGTCCCCGTCATCCATCCAACTGTGTCTTGATTAGTAATTCCCTAGTCGACCATCCCCTAGTCGGAAATTCTCTAGTCGGCACTCCCAAGTTGGCATCCTTGGTTGGCAGACTCACATTTGTTCATCCCCTGCTCGGCTCGAATACCTGGGCAAAGCTGAGACGACTCTCCATCATCTATGAAGAACGAAAGACATTATTCTCAGCGCCATGGATCAGACCAATTCTCCATGTTCATGTATGGTCGGCCCATGGAATTCTCCTAAAAGGGCTTAAATGCCCAGGCCTAAGAGCTTAATCCCTAAACGCGTCCGCACATTGGTCATGCGCTGAGTTACGGTAATTAATCGAGATTAGACCCCTTAATTTTGCAGAGCTAATCGCCCTCCTCGCCTATAAAAACCAAGGCATTCGATGCCCAAAGATAATGCTCAGCTACACTCCTGAAGCATATTAATTATCATTTCTCCCCGAGCTCTTACTCCCACGTCGAAGGGGCTTCACCGGGCAACACCCCGATGAGTCTTTGTACAGGTACGAGCTTGGAGCTTAGCTCAAATCGATCATGGAAAGACTTCGGACTCGGGGTACCTCTAAACCTTTGACTCAAAAGGACTACATTTATGACTTCTCCACCTCCACCTCAGCAAGAAAAATCCATGTCTTTTGGCTAGACCAAATGAAGGTGTTAAGCAATTTTCGATACCAACAATATTTTATCTTTCATATTATTTTGGGAAAAGTACGATTTAGACCCTCTAACTATTGACACATTTCTAAATAGTCCCTCTAAGTTTAAACATTTCATTTTAAACCCTCTACGTATCATAACGTTTCAAATTCGTCCCTCCGTCAGAGATTCCGTTAAAACTAACAGAATCTCAGGGGCAAAATAGTCTTTTCACATTTTAAAATTTTTTAATCATTTTTAATTAATTTTTTTTTCTCTCTCTTCCTCCCCTTCCTCTCTCTCTCTCTCTCCCGCCACCTCCCTCCTCTCTCTCCTTCCCTCTCCCTGCCACTTCCCTCTCCCTCTCCCTCCCCTTTCCCTCTCTCCCTCCCACCCCACCCCACCCCCTGTAACAGGGGGTGATTTTTCACCCCCTGTTGCAGGGGGTAGAACCACCCCCATAACAGGGGGTACAACCACCCCATGCAACAGGGGGTGGACTTACCCCTGAAATAGGGGGTGTTTTCACCCCCTGTTGCAGGGGGTGCAACCACCCCCTGTTGCAGGGGGTGGGGTGGGAGGAGAGAGGGGAAGGGGAGGAAGATAGAGAGGGAAAGGGAGGTGGCGGGGAGAGGGAAGGAGGGAAAGAGAGGAAGGGAGAGAAAAAAAAATTAAAAAAATTAATTAAAAATGATTAAAAAATTAAAAAAATATGAAAAGACCATTTTGCCCCTGAGATTCTATTAGTTTTAATGGAATCTCTAACGGAGGGACGAATTTGAAACGTTATGATACGTAGAGGGCTTAAAATGAAACGTTTAAACTTAGAAGGATCACTTAGAAATGTATCAATAGTTAGAGGGTCTAAATTGTACTTTTCCCTATTATTTTTTATTTAATTTCTGTAAATTCAATATTTCAATATTATTACTAAATTTAATGTGCATATATTATTTCTATAATTTCGTGTAAATTTAATATCCATAATTTTTTATATATTATATTTTCTCTATTATATTATTTTTTTAATTTAATTTTCTCAAATTTAATGTTTTCGTATTATTACCAAATTTAAGGGATAAAGACCTTTTTGGTCCCTAACAAATGGCTTGGGTGTCCAATTGGCCTGAGTGTTCAATTGGCCCTTAACTTTTGCAACTCGACATATTTTCCCTTAACATTTCAAAATCATTCTAAATTGGCCCTTGGGTTAGGTTCCATTAGTAAAATTTGGGAAAATTGAATAGAAAAAATCACGTGACAAGCACATGACATTTGGTCAAAGGTCCATGCATAATTTCATTCTTACTAATGAAATGGGACCTATTTACATATTTTGTAAAACTTAAGGGGTAAAATATGTTTTTTTCTTTAATTTTTTTTAGGTCTTCTTCTTCCTCTGCACTATCGCCCCAAACTCCACCACTCTATCGTCGCCTTCTGCTGAGCAACCACCGTAGCCATTTCCGCCACTGCCACCTCCTTTCACAAGTCTCCACCGCTGCTTTCTCTCACCATCGCCAACGCCTCCTCTTCTTCCCTCGCCAACGGCACCTCCGATCCCTCCGCCACATCGACGACGTGTGCTCTGATCCTTCGTTCACCTGCGTCGTCTTCTCCACCACGTTCGTCATCTTCGTCTTTTTCTCTATTTCGATTCAATTTCGAAACCCTGTTCGAAATCGAAACCCTGGTTCGTTCACCTGCGTTGTCTTCGTCTTCTTCTCTATTTTGATTTCGATTTCGAAATCGATTCCAATAGTGTTCTTCATATTGTTGCCGTCATTATCGATTTCGTTTGCTTATAGGTTTCGATTTCAATTGGAGTTTAGAGTTCGATTTCGATTTCAATTTCAATTTCGATTAGGGTTTAAGATTTCGATTTCGATTGTGATTTAGAGTTTGATTAGTTTGATGATTTTTCGATTGTGGTTTCAATTTGTTGTTTGAGATTAATGTATTTTTTTCGTTCATATAATAGAACACAGATTGAGTTTCTATTTATTTTTTTAGATCTGTATGTACGTTTTATTTTTTATAACCTGCTGATTTTTTGAAATTATATTGGTTAAATATGTGAAGTATGTATTGTGTTATTGATTTGTCTAAACCGCTGTGTATAAAAGAGTGTCATTTATAGGCACCATTCGGTACCGAAAGCTCTTGTAAGTATTTTTTTTATTTTGATTAAAATGGTTAATTGAGTAAATAATTCTTCTACTTAAAAAGTGTTTGATAAGGTAGTGATGACATCTTTGTCATCTGTATAGACAATTTCTTAACTGAAAATAATTTCTTAGAGGGTTAAGAAAATTTGGGTATAGAGGTCATAGTTCATCAATCTATTGATCTATGAAAATTGAATAAATGAACAATTAATTTTTTGCCATAAGTAATTTTATTTTCTTGATTTTTAAGAGTGTTTTTTTTTTAAAGAGCAAAATAAAGGATGCTTATATTTTTAATTATTTTTTCATGTATAAGCAAAAAATTAATTAAAAAAAATGTTATCAAAGTGTGGCTTACGCAAAATTAGTCTAGAATAAACATAATATTGCAAAAAATAAATTAGAGATTGTATTACGGAAAAATAAATTAGAAATTGATTAGAAATTGTATCGTGGAAAACTAAATTAGAAATTGTGTAATTTTTCTAATAAGAAGAAGAGACAAAATTAAAAGAAAAAAATATTTTAAGTTTAGATGACTTTTCAAAATTAACCCCATTAAATAAAAAGACTAAAATATCCTTAATGAAACGTTGACCTTTAGTTGATTTAACGGAATCTGTTTCAGGGGCCAATTTGGAACGATTTTGAAATGTCAAGAGTAAATGTGTCGAGTTGCAAAAGTTAAGAGTCAATTAGACACCCGAGCTATTTGTCAAGAACCGAAAAGGTCTTTATCCCTAAATTTAATGTCTATATATTATTTTTATAATTTGTGCAAATTTAATGTTCACAATTTTCATATATTATACTACTTTTTTATATTGTTATTTTAATTTAATTTGTATAAATTTAACGTTTCAGCATTATTGTTAAATTTAATATCCATATATTATTTTTAATTTAGTTTATATAAATTTAATATTTTAGTATTATCACTAAAATTAATATCTATATATTAGTTTTATAACTTTAATAATATAGTATTATTAATAAATTTAATGTATATTTCTATAATTTTGTAAATTTAGTATTTCTTTATTATTATTAAATTTATGGCAAAATACATTTTAAACCCTTTAACTATTGACTCGTTTCTATGTAGTGTAATAAGTTTTTTTTATTTCAGTTTAAATTTTCTAAGTATGTACTCAGTTTTAAATGCTTCTTCTATTAGATTTTTATCCAAACTAACAGAAATAACCTTTTTGAACGGGTAAAATAGTAATTTTATATATATATATATATAGATATTGTTTTTTTTTTCTTTTTTTTTTTCTCAATATCATCCTCTCTTTTTTTTCTCTCTCTCACACACACACACGCTCTCACAGAGCAACAATGTCCTCTCGAAAGAACTCTCAAACAATGGCCCCTCTCACACCACACTCTCTCTCCACCCCTCAAGCTCACCCCCGATCGCCTCTTGAAACCCCTCCAATTCTCCACCTCCTCTGCCGCACCCAAAATCTCTGCCACCATTTTTGTTGGAGACAACCTCCCCGACACCACCCTCTCCTACTTTGACTCATACAATGATCTCATGTAAAGAATTTTACTAAACCCATAATCCTTCAAACTGTAAAGAATCTTATTCAGTCACAGGGTTTTAAACAAAAAATCAAAGATTTTTCTTTGTATGGCACCCCCAAATTCAATGATGGTGTAGTACCTAGTCCTTTACCCATTTGGGTCTTTAAAGATCGAAAATAACAAAAATGGATTCCCTTTTATCTTATTTGCGAGATTAGGTCTTCCCGGCCTTGTGAATATCGATCTTTTTTTTTTTTTGAAACTTGCCTTGTCGCCAGTTTCTAAAATGGGGGCTACTACCATGGCGGCCCCTCCCCCTCCTCCCACCCCACTCTCCACCCTCCCGCAATTATTTATATTTATAGTTTTATAATTTGTATATAATTATAATTTGTAATTAAAAATTATAATTTGTATATATAATTTTTAATTTTAAAATATTAAACAAATTTTAAAATTATATATATATAAATTATTCAAACCATACCCCCAACCTCTGCTCCCCCCCTCCCAAATGGTTAAGTGAAATTATAATTTCACTTAACCTCCCCCCAAACCAAATTCGGCCCTGGCAAGGCCGGATTTGGTTTTTGCAGGAGGGGGTTAAGTGACATTAATAAAAATGATTTTATTTGTCATTGTATCAAAACTAGGGGACAAAAAATGTAGTTTTTCTATATATTTATTTTTTACACTTGTTCGGGCATTACTCAACCTATTTTTATCATTTTTTATTATATTATAATAATAATAATTTTTTTTTAACAAAGTTAATTTTTTTTTCTATGCAGTCTGTACACTACAATAATTTTTTCTGAAGTCCAAATTTATTGTACTATATAATAGTCACTATAATTTTTTCATATAAAAAATTACAATAACTTTTATGGCATATAAAAAAATTTGGGGGTATGGTTTAGGGGTTGGGGGTATGGTTTGAATTAAATTTTTTTTATACGCCATAAAAGTTACTGTAATTTTTTATATGAAAACATTATAGTGACTATTACATAGTACAATAAATTTGAATTTTTGAAAAAAAAAATTATTGTAGTGTATGGATCACATGGAAAAAAAATTAAGTTTGTTAAAAAAAAAATAATTATCTATTATATAAAATATGACGGTTTTTTTTGCTGATTAGGATAAACTTATAACTAGAATAAAAAAAAATATGATTAGGACAAACAAAGTTGCTGACAAGACCAAATAAATTTGCTGACTAGAATATTTTAGCGACATTAATTAAGGATTATTAAAGGAAATTGGGTTTGTCGAAAAGGAAACAGACACGGATTGAGGGTATAATTTACTCAACTTCCTCTAATTAAAATTCTAATTTAATTAATCAATCCTTTAATTACTTCCATAAATAACAATTTCTCCTCTTTATGTTAGCTTCTGTTTTTGCTTCATGTTTCTTTCCCTCTAGGTTAGTAACGTTTGTTCTTCTCTATTTATTGTGGCCGTCACTCTCCTCAATCTAAACCCTCAACAACTTATCAAACCCCCCTTTTTCTTCCTCTCTCCATCTGCCATCTCGGTTCCATCGTCGTCTCCATGCCATCACCATCACTGCCACATTGCCCTTTGGTCGCACGTCGCCATCGTCATAACCAATAACAATACATCCATAATCTCTCTCACCATCAGCCGCTACCCACATGTGCTATTTCCCTCCATCACCAGATCCATCTATCCCTCCATCGCTACTAAGCTGCCATATCCGACATCAAATTCTCTCTCTTTCTCTCTGTGGAATCCATCTATGGAAATCGCGATTTCCATCTCATCGATTTCCTCTCTCTCTCTCTTTATGGAAATTTTATTTATCTCTCTACAAAAGTCTCAGTATTCTACCCTAATTTTCAATCTTAGATTCTGCCCTAGCTCACCTTGCGTTCCTCTTCTGTGGCAACGATGGGTGTGTTAGTAGAGCGAGGAATTGAAGAACAACCATCTTCAGATTTGACTTTGGTTGATTCGGTAAGTTTAAACATCTTGATTGATTTTGTTTGTAATGTTGTATAGTTGTATTTTTGTTGATTGATTACTGATTTTGTTTATTATCAATGACGTATTGATAATAATTTTGTCAATGCGAAGGAACTTGAGGTTCTTAACTCTCCAGTTGTGGTAAGTGTTCAAGCATTAGCTAGATAAATCTTTATTAATCCGAATTTCTTCTTTTGCAAATTTTAGTTAGTTTAATTGGACGTAGATTAAAGACCATCTCCATCGTTGATGCTCACGCAACACACTTTCCATCGCTAAACATTTTCAGATCTGACGTTGGTTGATTTGGTAAGCTCAAACATCTTCGTTGATTTTGTTGGTACTGTTGTATATCTATATTGTTGTTGATTGATTTTATGTCACCTGGTACTGATTTTGTTTGTTATCATGGTTGGTTCCAATTTGTCAATGAGATTGAACTTGAAGTTCTTAAGCTCAAACATAGGTGGCGTTTGTTTAATGTTTCATTTCCAAGCGATCGTAGGAGAAGCGTTTTAATTATTAATTAGTATTAAAATATCAGGA
Organism: Eucommia ulmoides; assembly: GCA_016647705.1. NCBI lineage: Eukaryota > Viridiplantae > Streptophyta > Magnoliopsida > Garryales > Eucommiaceae > Eucommia > Eucommia ulmoides. Next base: position 11,098,130 of record CM028328.1, read on the forward strand.
TTATCCCTCACATGATCTTAGATTAAAAGATGCTTTTGGAGCATGCGAAGTACAACATTGTTATAGGAGAGTGGAGAAACTTGCATGCAGAAGATTTTCACAATTGAGGAAGGTTATACCTGGATCGTATTCAAAATACGACCTCTCCAAAGAAAATTTGACGTATCGGGATTTGGATTATTCAATTTGAAGCTTTTCTCTCTCAGTGTTTTGGCCATTCCCTCCACCCACAATGCCAACCATCTCAACCACCGTCAACAACAACTGAATCGTAGCTCAATTTCCTTACATCTAAACCCTAACCAGGCGAGTGTTTAGAATGTTTAATTATTTTGATTTATTCTTTTTATCTATCAAACCTTGCTTCCTGAGGGAGATTGGGACATTGGGTTCAGAAACAATGTATTGGGCTGCCAGGATGAAGTGTACTTTGTCCCAAGCAAGGTTCCTGAACCTTAGTATCTGTTATTCCTTCAGAAACAATGTACGAGGCTTGGCCTGTTTTGATAAAGTAACATTTCTCAATTTATAGGAAATACACTATCAAAATAGTTCTCTATCAATTTGCCGCCAAGTCCAATCTCCCACCTTTTGCTTGCTATTTCTATCATTTTTTTTTATCCAAGAGGAATTACTCCCACACATCTTCAACTTATTTTGTAGTCATTGTTATTTTGCTTTAATTATTCTCATTTAGTATTATAATAATTGCTTTCCCAAATTATCGTAGGAGGCTTATTATATAGGTTGTTATTCATTTGACATCGTTGGAGGACTTCGGTGGAGTGCCACCGTAAAAACACTACGCCGCCACGGTTATTCACTGCTGGGTCGCAAACAGAGCCCATTGTGCACATGGGGGGAAATAGGATGAGTGATTTTTTTTCAAAATGATTCATATTTTGAACAACCATAATTCAAAATAAAGAAAGGTTTTTAGGTCCAAATTATTTAATTGCGAAAATGGGCTTAGAAATTATTGGATTTCTTAATTATATCATCAACTTATCTTTGTTCCTTCCTTTTAAATTAATTGAAATTACTTTCTTAATTTTATGTTAAAAATGACAATTATTGTATTAGAAATGACAATTGTTGTATTTGTTTCTCAATTATCTTTGTAAGTTTTTATAGGTAATATGTTGATTATTTGTTAGTGATGTGTTCATTTCAAATTAAGTTGTCTGTTTTAGTACGTGCCTTCAGGCATGGGTTATACGCTAGTAATATAATAAAAATTGATAAAAATGGGTTGAGTAATGTCCAAACAAGTGGAAAAAACAAATAAATAGAAAAATTACATTTTTGGTCCCCTAATTTTGATACAATGACAAATAAAACCGTTTTCATTAATTTCACTTAACCATTTGGGGGGTGGGGGTATGGTTTGAATCATTTATATATATAATTTTAAAATTTTAAAATTTGTTTAATATTTTAAAATTAAAAATTATATATATATATATATATATATATATATATATATATATTAATTAGTTATATATACAAATTATAATTTTTAATTACAAATTATAATTATATATATAAATTATAAAACTATCTATATAATAAAATAGGATGGCTTTTTGGCTGATTAGGATAAACTTATGATTAAGACAAACAAAATACTGACGAGAACAAACAAATACTGACTAGGACAAATATAAAAAAAATCAATTTTGGTAAAAGGTTAAATCAATTTTCCTTAATTAATTTAATTACAGAATTGAACGATTACACAATTCCTTAATTAAACATAACAATTAGTGAGAATATAAAAGTAGATTAATTAGTGAGAATTGATTAATTAATATAAAAAAAAGAATGGTTTATTGAGTTATAAAAAAAGAAACATACATTTTTTATATATTTCTTAATTCTTTAAATATTGAGAAAAAAACAAAACTACCTATTAATTTATATCATATTTAATTTATTCCTTAATTAAATAATATTCCTTAATCATTTAATTAAATGTTTCTAATTAAAATTTGCATCGTTGTCTGTCTCGGCTGTCGGCACTATACTTCGATTTCAACTGTTTCTTCGATTGCTTATTACTTCGATTTTTTATTTTTTTTTTGATTTATTTCTTATTCAATTTTAGAATCTCCAATTGATGCTTGGACGGTGACCCCTGGAGTTGAAGCAGTGTCGTTTCTTAATTAACATACCATTTTTTAGGTATGTTTAACTAACCTCAACCTTAAGTTTCGAATCCCCAAACAATTTTTTTTTCTCTTTTTGTTACAATACTTTTGTTTATGTTCCTAGAAAACTGAGAATACAAACTAAAATTTGGGACAGAAACACTACGGTGGTATTTCTTTAGCGTTTTTGCTCTTCAATTTATGTTTTTGTTCCTCCAAAAATCACTTAGGTAGCATTTGTTTTATTGCGAATTGGAGTTTTCGAATTGCAATTAAAAATGAACGTATGTAAAAATCTGAAACGTAACCGAATTATTCCATTTTGCCTCCAGATTATCAATACTAAATTTTTTCCCCTTTTGTACAGATGATGAACAATATCAATCTCGGGGTGGAGGTGGCGAGGGCCCACGGGATGGTGGCGAAATATGATCAGGGCTCATCTCTTGCCCTCTTCACCGATGTCACCAACTCCAAGTACTCTCTCTCTCTCTCTCTCTCTCCAAATTTGCATTATTGGTGTATCAATATGTGTGCTAATGTACATTATTTGTTTGATTTTAATGGATGCTCAATTTGTAGGATGGATTCATACTGCTTTGTTACCACTATCATCATTTAAGTATTGTGCTTTGTGGTAATGCTTAATTGGGGGAAAACTAATACGTAAATTGTTGATTGGAATGGCGTTTTATTTGCAAATAGTTAAAATTTGCAAGTAGATTTTAGTGGTTTAGTCACAAGTTGATTCTAATATTTAAGTGGTTTTAGTCCGAAGTTGATTATAATATTGTTGTTAATTTTTTTATTTTTTGTTGTGCGCACCTGCGGCTCAGTGATTGTTTTTTATATTTAAATTTGTATTGTATAGTTTTGTTTTGTTTTTTGTGCACTTGCGGCTCATTGATTGTTTTTTATATTTAAATTTGTATTGTATAGTTTTGTTTTAATTACTATTTTGAGACAGTGAGATTTGGGAGTGTTGGAAAAATTAAGAGAATTTTGTTAATAAACTTAGTTATTTTTTGTATTTAATAAATAATATTATTTTTATATTAAATTAATTATATATTTAATAATAATAAATTTAAAACCCGTGCCTTCAGGCACGGGGTATACGGTAGTAAATATATATAATTGGGCGAGGGTGAGGAGTGGGAGCTGCCCTTTTAGAAACCGGCCTTGTCAAGGTCGGTTTAAAAAAAAAAAAAAAAAAGAAAAAAAAAAAGAGCCCTTCATAAAGTCGGAAAGACCCAATCTCGCAAATAAGATAAAAGGTGATCCATTTTTGTTATTTCAGATCTTTAAAGACCCAAATGGGTAAAAGAAATCTGTGTGGTACCAGAGGAACTTCTGGAAGAGCTTCGGAAGAAACAGAGGGACTTAAAAGAGAGAATAAGTTACTATGTGCGTGAGAGAGAGATTTTTCTTCTTCTCGTCCATCGCCGCTGCCGATGCGATTCTTCTTCCTCTCCTCTATCGCCGCCACCGACGTGATTCTTAATGTTGGAAAGTGGGTGAGATTTTTCAGTGAATCAGCTTAATCGATCATTTGGGTACTTCCATTGCTGCTACTTTGCACAACTTTTTTATTTCAACAATGGTGATTAATTACTCTAAAATAGGAAACCCATAAGACGAAATAAAGGGTTTTCGGTTGGAAGGTAAAGAATCAAATATGTTCTTTTTGTCACAAATTTCGCTCTCAGTGCTTATTAAATCTCTACCGTCTGATGCAAACGAGTGGTTTTTGAGAGGGCAAATGCATTTGCTGAGGAACATTGTGAGGATGAAGCACTATAGAATGGTATTTATATGACCCCGATCAAATTTTGGCGTCTCCTGATGTCTTCGTCTTCTTCATCGGGAGCGACCTTGCTCTCTCTCTCTCTATACATATACCCACAACTGCAGATATGGTAGTGAAGGAGAATTCGACGCCCACGGTAGAGATAAACAAGTTGAGATTCACCTATACATGTATCGACGGTCACCCTCCGCCGGGATCCAAACCTCTCATCAACGATTTTTCTCCGACGCTCAACTCCGGTAACCGTTGCCTTCTTATCGGATCTAACTGCACTAGCTCAATCCCTATTCCTTTGTATTTGAGCTTAACCAATTAATTTCATTACAAGATAAGGTGGCATTCAGGCTGATGTGTTTGGCGAATATGAAGGGAAGTGAATACTTAGAGGCCATTGTTGCTGTGTGTGAGAGAGAGAGAGGGGATGATATGAAAAAAAAAAAAAAAATATATATATATATATATATAATAAATCAGCTCATTTATATCCAGGACCGTTGGATCAAGACATAAACATGAAAGACATTCGTAGCCATTGGATTACTTTTATCTTATACAACATATATTTTAGGGTTTGGAGCCGCAGCCTCTCACTCTCTTCCCCAACCCTCTTCCTCTCTCTCTCTCTCTCTCTCTCCCACCTCCGACGTCGCCGTTGAAATCGGCCAACTGCAACCATGGCCATTGCCACCGCCACCGCCACTGCCATCGCCATCGCCGTCTCCGTCGCTCTCGACTCCACCCAATCCACCATCGGTTCCTACCTCCCTCAACGACGGTGGCCGGATTACCCTCGGTTCCTCCCTCCCTCGACGATAGCGGCGAATCGCCACCGCCATCGCCGTCTCCGTCGCTCTCAACTCCACCCAATCCACCCTCGGTTCCTACCTCCCTCGACGACGACGACTGGATCACCCTCGGTTCCTCCCTCCCTCGACGATAGCGGCCAAATCTTCGGCCATATCTCCATCGATTTGGACAGATCTAGCCAAATTGAAGTTCCCTGTGCAGCTACCAACACTGTCATTCCCCTTTGCAGGTACGCCCTCTCTTTCTCTGCCTTTACGCCATTTATTGTTCATTTTTCTCTTAGAACCTAGGTTGTGTAAAATCTAATTTGGCATGATCTGGTGACCAATAGCTGAGCTTCAATAGTTGAATGCGCTGCTGTTGTGGTGCATTTCGCTTCAGTCGATTTGTTTGCTAAAACGAAACACATTTTCGAGGGCCTGTTTTGGTTTTTCATTATTTTTGGGACGTTTGGCGATTGAAATTAGGGTTTATGTATGGATTTTAGTATTTTTGGGATTTGAAATTAGAGGAGAAGTGCATGCACATGTCTTTTTTTTATACGTATTTGTTGTTTATGTGCTTTTGGGATATTGTAGGGCAATAACGAGCAACGAAGAAGAGAAGAGGTATCCCCTTTGTGAGGAGGAGATGGACTGGACGGATCTGCAATTTAAGCCCTGCCAATGTGGTTATCAGGTTTGGAGTTTGAAATCATATAGGCTCTAGAATAAATTCCCTTCCCCCTCTCCCATTATATATATGTTTTGGTAATGGGATTTGCTATTTTGCCTAAATAATAATTATTTTATATATTATTTCAATGTTCTTTTTTTTTTTTAATTTAATTTATGTTCTATTGTAGAATTAGAGGAAAGAGAGACAAGCTAGCGACGAGGGAGGGAAGCAGCTATAGAATCAGGTTAAATCTTTGTTCTGTGTTTCTGTTCCCGTTTGTTCTGAAATGTTAAGACCTAAGTAGAAACATGATTTTTAGTTGCATTGAGCAAGAGTGCTTTCAATGAAAATATCAATGGCATATTCATTTTGTTCAGATATTCATTGTGGCTGTTGGTCAACATAGGATGAAGGTAATATTTCTTTAGTTGCTTCTTTTTGATTGGGTGTTGGTGTGCTGATTCGTCTAAAATTTTGCCTCTAATTGTTGTTTTTTATTCTGGTATGAAGCATTTACGAACTCTTGCACACCACCTGTTTATGTAGGGTCTTTAATGAAATTCACAGTGCCCTAACTCACAATGCCTTAACATGTCCATTTGTTCATTAGAAAGTGCTTTACAGTTATGCATATATATCTTTCGCCTCTGAAAACCAATGAATCGGATCCTTGCTCCTACAACCATAGCTTCAATTAGCGGCTTATGATGGTAAATTTCAATCATTTCTTCGATTTGTATATTGGAAATTTCTGGATTATACCATTGACTATGTTTTTTTCCTCCTGTTGCTGGGGATGAGCTGTTTTTCACTCCACTTCTTCAGTTTCTGTTGTATTTCTTTCGAGAACACATAACAGTACAGAAATTGTCGATCAGCTTTTGCTGCGCTCATGGAGAGTGAAGGATCGTAGTTCAAATAAGGGGGAAGAAATTGTCGATCAGTCTGATTTGTACTCCTACTAAACATTGAGGTAAAGAACAAAGAAATTGAAATACAAAAATTGCATTTTTCTAATTTATGATTCTGTTTTTTTTCCTTGGGCTGCATTATTTTTTCTTCTTCAGTTTGATAAATCTTAGAGATGGGTATTGCGAGATTGTTTATTTTAGTTTTTGGTCTGCATTATTCTTCATATTTGTGATTTGGGATTGTTTTAATATCCATTCATAAGTCCAAGAACTCACCAGGAACTGACCATTTCTCAATTCTTCTCCAATTAGCTAAGAAACCTATCCTCAAAGCTGCGGATCCTCCCAAAAAGGTTGTTTCCCCTCCCAATAAGGCGGCTGCAGTTGCATCTAAGAATGGTCACAAAGCTTCAAAATTGACTTGAAGGTAAGGTAAGAACTTTGATTCTAAAAAATACGTTGTATGTAGTCGAGTGATTCGGCGAAGGTAATTTTTAAGTTCTCCAACTGATTGTTGTTGTAATATTTTTCTTTTGGGTCAAATTATTGTTTTAATTAAGCTGGACAAACAGATCCTCAACTATAGTAGTTAGTGAAACTCATGAAAAACAATTTGAGTAGGTTCAAGTGAGTGCTGATAAGAATGGCTCTGTTGCATGTATATTTCGGTTTGATTACTTTTCTCCATATATATTTCAGTTTGTTTGTTTTGGTTTATGTTGTGTGATGAGAAAGATCAATCTCGAGTGCATGTTGTTCCAGCATTTGCTCCCTATTATGCTCCTTAGGCAGAAGTACTTTTACTTACATTTATTTCCCTTGATGATATATAGTTTTCTCTTCCCTTTCTATTTGCTCTTTCCATTCTTTCATTTTCATATTCTATAATTCACTCATTTTTTATTGCTGGTTATGCACAGTGTAGTTATCGCCTTCAAGCCATGGATGCTATTTTGTGATGCACTCCAGTGTGGTTATGGTTTCAACTGGTTATGCACAATGTGTTTATGGTCTTCAAACTAATGAAAACAACCTTGCTTTGAGCCTGTTTAGCACAATGCAAGAGAAAGACACCGTATCACCGAACATTGTCATAAGTTGCATTTGATTGGTAAGAGTTGTTTTTAATTTTCAAGGTTTTGAGACATTGGCTTAATGGAAGGTTAATTTACTATTTGATCTAATTCATTTCGAGGTAATTCCTATAATAAAGTTTTTCCGGCTTTGAGAAATCCAGATATATATTGCATGTACTGTTTCCGTAATATTTATTATTCTTTGTTTCAATTGTTTTTTTTTTTTTTTTTGGGTTTTGTTGTTGATCTGTTATGGATTTCCTGCAATTTTTATATATTTGTCAGTTTGAATCTGTTCCAAATTCGTTAAAAAATGGTTATAATTTGTTTCAAATAATGGTTATATAATTTCAATTTGGTGATCCTCCTTTCTTGATTCATAAGTGATAATTCCTCGCCCTTTTCCTCTTTATTTATTTTTTTTTTTAATCTACTTAGCTTTGGAATATTTTCATCAATTTTGTTTTATATGCATCCTTTTGTCTGTTACTTGAGCATAAAATGATACAATGGAGTTTGGTTGAAGATTGGTGTAATTGTTCCATACATTTCATGCCTTTGGCTGATTTTTTATCCCTTTCTGCAGTTTTTGTTTGATCAATTTTTATTTTTGATCAATAGCTTATTTAATAAAAAATCTGCATATTTTAAGCTGACAAAATGCATTACCTACTAATTTTTGTTGAACATTAAATTGATATATATCCATCGGTGGTTATGATATATATCCATTTTATTATTATTGTTATGTTGCCAGTTAAGATTTGTTGATGGTAACGATCTTATATCTACGAGCAATAGAAATTGCGCATGGGGACCTTCGCCATGTTGACCACTTAATTGAAACATATGAATTTATTAGTACCTTTTAACCACTACTAACCACAATGCTGACCACTTAATGCTGACAAATAAATTCATCTGTTTCAGTTCATCTGATTAGTACCTTTTAATCACTACTAACTTTTAACCGCTTAATAATGAATCCTGTAGCAGAATTTTGTGTATGCAAATATCAATGCTGACCACTTAAATGAAAAAAATAAAGTTACAAATCAAAATTACATATTATTTTAGTTGCATAAACACTGTTATATCATATAAGCCACAAAAATATTGGCAGTTTACTGTAAATAAGCCAAGCAGTTGCGTTTTGTTGCTATTTCTGTGTCAGGTCATTTGAGATTTAGTTTATAAATTAATTATTTGTCTCAAGTACTATATTTATTCATCTATGTTATTATCTAGGTGAGTTTTTAAATTTTTTTCCTATTAAAGATTTTTTTTTTCTTTGATTGCATAATTATATTATGAACCATGATATTAAAACTTACACATGTTTTAGTTTCAAAACATTTAGGCGGGGCAATTGCAACATATTGATGATATCTACTGTGCAAGAACGGAAGGACCTTGAAATCCCAGAACTAGAACCACTAGATCTCTCCCGCTCCTGGAGTCATGTTTTAAATGGTACCTCTCTCTCAAATCTACTGCATTTAATTTTCAATTTGCTTTTTTTTTTTTTTTTTTTTGCAACCACTGGATTTTGTTTAGGGATTTTTATTTCATTTATCTTAAGGAATTAATTTGATTTAGTTTTATGAATTTTGATTCCATTTCTTCATTCTAGGAATTTAATTTATTTTAGGGATTGTGTCCCATTCTTGATTTGATTCTTCATTCTACTCATTTTATATGCCTTGAGTGTCGGGCATTGTTGCGAAACTCTACAATTTGGTTGCCGAGAGATCAAAACACCAGATTGGAAAGGCTTTACGACCGGTACTGTAACAATCTTTCTTTGTTCCCGGCTGTGTTCTTCAGATTCTGGTTGAGGTACGAAGAAATTTAATCTTCTTCAATGGTTTTTCTATATGCATTTAGATCTACTGAATTGGGTTTTTGATTAGGGTTTTATGAGTTTTTCTCAATTTGATTATCATGCACAGAATTCTCTTCTTTGTTGAATTGATTCTAATTTCATTACATTGATTTCATTTCATATAGATGACCCGTTTGGTTGTTTTTCAATTCAGTAAATTCGACTATTTTTTTAATATTTGACAATTTTGTGAATTTGTTGAATTTAAAATTTGGCTGTAAAAATTAAAAATGTTCAAGTTAGGTTAATATCACAGGTTCATCCAGGTGTAGACGACAGTTTTGCAGTGTGGGACGGTCTCTTATCCACTTTCAGCTGTAAGGTAGAGGTTTTGATGCTCCGAGCCCGCTGTCTTTCGAGTGCAAATAAATGATGCATGGTGAGTTTGATCTGGTGGTTTTTTGTTTCTGTTTCTGTTCTGTTCCCTGTTTCGGTTTTTGTTTCTGTTCCCTGTTTCTGTTTCTGTTCCCTGTTCCCTATTTCTGTTCTGTTCCCTATTTCTGTTCTGTTCCCGTTCCCTGTTTCTGTTTCCGTTTCTGTTCTTAACATTAGGTGTTGGTTAGTGGTTATATTGGTGATTGTTTATTTGTACTCGGGTATATTGATGATTGTTTCTCATTAATTGAATGGTTATTGAACCTTTTGTATAAGATTAATCAGATCAAATTAATAGTGAGTTGAATGTTTTTTACATAATAATACTACCGAAGAGGTTAAGAAAATATTGGGGAAGGGCCATGGGTAAGTGAAACGCCATCTTAATGTATAAAAGCATTCATTAATTTCGTTGATTGTTGTACGAATTGGGTGAAAAAGTTTTACATTGGTGGAGATATTATAAGGTAATTAAGTTATTGTTATTTGTTTTAGTAATGTTTGTTTCAGGCACGGATTTGTTGTCTTTGAAAACACGTGTTAACAATTTAAATTCATTATTGTTTTTTATGTTTGTGGTTGTGGTTACTGGCAGTATATTCTGTAATGTTTTTTTTATGTTGGGTCTGTTGATTTTTCTACTTAATTGCGTAAGTATTAGGTTTTCTTTTTTCGCCCGTGCCTTCAGGCACGGGTTATACGCTAGTATATATATATAATATGACTATTTTATCCCTTCAAAAAAGCTATTTCTTTTATTTTTTATAAAAAATCTAACAGAATGATAATTTAAAACTGAGAATATATTTAAAGAGTTTAAATTGAAATGAAAAAAATCTATTAGACTATATAGAAACGTGTTAATAGTTAGAAAGTTTAAAATTAATAATTTATGTATACTATGTTTTTCTTTTATATTATTTTTTTATTTAATTTTTATAATTTTAGTATTATTACTTAATTTAATATATATAAATTAAAAAAAAATTAATATACATAATTTTTACATATTATATTTTCTATTTATATTATTTTTTTAATTTAATTTTATAAATTTAATATTTTAATATCATTACTAAATTTAATGTGCATATATTATTTTTTTAATTTTTTAAAATTTAATATTCATAATTTTTATATATTATATTTCTTTTTTATATTATTTTTTGTAATTTAATTTTTATAAATTAATATGAATAGTAAATTTAATGTCATTATATTATTTCTATTGATTAATATATACAGAAAAAAATATTCTCTTCTCAATTATATTAAAAATTGTATTCTCTCTCCTTAGGTATAAAATATATAAAATTAAATAAAAATATAGTTTATATTCATATTAATTTAAAAGATCAATCCGAACCATTTTTTATGTATAAGATAAAGAATGATTTAGAATATTTATTTCCGTAGAACTATTTAGAATGTTTATTTCCGTTTGTTTTATTATATAGATACGTAAACAGCTTATTTTAAGCTCACAATTTTATTGGTACACAAATTGGGCTCCAAAAAACTCCTGAAGAAGAAAGAATGTTCCCAAAAAAATTTGACAATTTTGACATTATCAAAAATCATGAACCCGAATATTGAGCCTTCGGAGCCAAATAGAATGAAGAATCATATGAAACAAATCAAACCTTTTTGGTTGTCCATTTATTGCAAAATGCCTTTGCACTTGCTTCACCCTCCTATGCATCCTCAAGTATTGACTTTGGGACACCGCCCTCAATATCCTCTTTATGTTCCCTATATCCTTAACCTCCACCACTATCGAGAACGCCCTCCAATTGATGACGTCACTGAACGGCGGCACGTACCCGTTGGAAATCAGCACCGGCACGCACTCCGCGTAAATGGCCTCCACTATCCGGGGACTGGCGACTTCATATCCGCTAGGGCAGAGGCAGAACCGGCTCTTTTTCATCATCGACTCGTAAGAAACGCCGGCGGGCAGGGAATCGTAGACCTGTACGTCTTGGTCTTTGCCTTTCCAGTGGTCGAGGAGGAGGGATCGGATGTGGCCGTGGAGGCGGCCGGCGAAGAAGGCGAGGATTGGACGGAGGCGAGGGGAGGGGCCGCCGAGAAGTCCGGCGATTTCGCCGGTCTTGAGGTGGATTTCTGGTAGCGAAACGTCTTTGAGGGGGTTGAAGCCTTCGGAGGTGTTGGCGTTGCAGAGGACTCTGATGGAGTGGTTGAATAGTTGCGGGACATAAGATGATGAATATGGCCCCTGAAAATTAAATTTTAAAAATAATAAAAATTAAATCAAAATACAAAAGGAGCAAAAAACCAATATTAGCATGAAACACTATTATTTTTATTTGAATATCTACTCTAATAGTAATGGTAAATTAGCGTGTTATTTTTTTTTTTATTCAAATTAAAATTAACCAAATAAAACTAATTCAATCCAATCTAACCCAAATAAAATAAAATTAACCAATTAATCTAACTCAAATTACTCAACGTAAGTAAAATAAAATTAATAAACTAAACTCTATCAAACTTAATTAAACACAAATAAACACAACTTATTTAAACTCAAATCAAATTTAATTAACCAAAATTATAATAAATCTAACAAATCCTAACCCATCCTATCAATCCAACCGTATTTAAACCCAAATTAACTAATTAACCTACTCGCCCACTAACCCAACATTTTTTGCTCTTGTTTTGCATGTGTCATATTTGACACATGCAAGGCATCTGTATCAAAATGGTACACATGATAACACATTTATTGGAATGCATTTTGATTTCAAAATAGTTAAAAATTGAGATGACACAAAGAATAGCACAACCCTCGGAATTATTCAATTTGAACTTTTTTTTGGTTACCCAATCATGGCAGGAGAGCATGAAATGGTCGGCGCCAAGGCTCCGGTTCCAGAAGATGTGTCTGGAGGAAACGACGTCGATGTAGTCGGCGACGGTTCTGCCGATGGCTTGCCTGTCAGGAGTCCCCGGCTCGTACAGGTATTGAACCATCACCACCACGCTGAACGGCAAGAAATAAACAAAGGCCTCGTTTGGATCGCGCGTTCTGTAAAAATTGCCTTTCTCCATCTCATGAATGAACCTCCCCTCCGTCGAGTATATGCTTCTGCATGGTCCAGTGTGGAACATCGGAAGCTCCCCTTCTTCGTACACGTATATCTTGAACACCTTCTCCATTTCCAAATAGCTCCTAATCATTTAAAAATAAAAATAAAAAATAGTGATAACTAACAGCTCAAGCGACAAGACACGTTTGAGTTAAAACAGTTGAGGGATCTCTGCAAAGTCAGAAATTCGAGTCTGCAGAAAGACACTTGTTGGGAAGGGCAGCCACAGAATCCCAAACGAGATTAGTTTCACACCCTGTATGGGAGTTAATATATATAATCTAATACCCATATTTAGGTGCGATTCTCATAGATTATTTGACAACGAGATAATGATAAAATATATTAAACCCATGATTGCACAGATGATTTGATTACGAAAAAAGGAGAAATTAATTCTTATAAATAATTTTAATATCATTTTAAGACCGATTAAAATAACTCCTAGAAATATTCGAACTATCAACAAATAACTTACACTTTATAAAAATATAGTTAAATTACACCATGTACCCTTGAAGTTTAACTGCAAGTTTCATGCTGTTTTTAATTTTTAAAATTTTGTACATTAGTCCTTATTCTTTTATTTTATTGTTAATTGACCTAATTCTACACTGCAAAGGGGGATAAATTATTGGTTGGAAATTTGAATTGGATCAATTAGTACCGATGAAAAGCATTGGCGTTATGGTAGATGGGACCCTGCGGAACATAATCCGGATCCTGATGAATCGATTTCATGGCGGTGCTTCGATTTTGAGTAGCTTCTCTAATTGAAGAACGTGCTTTTGCCAAAATCGCTTCCACCCTCTCCAACGGCCTGTTTCTGCTTTCACCCCTCCTGATATCTTGCTTCTCTTCCTATTATATCTCAATCAAAAGATACAAAATCGTTAAAAATTGGGGTCCTAATGAATATAACATGAAATTGCGAGGTCGAATTTGAATTTTTACAAGTGTAAAATGATATTTTCAATTTTTTTTTAATACTTTTCAACAAAAAATGCCCTAAAAAACTTTATCATTCAAAGTTTTTTTTTACCAAAAAGAAGATAAAAAAATCCACAAAAATAAAATAAAAAAATATTCGCAGCTCTTACCGATTGGGGTTGAACACCAGTTGCATTTTCAGCTAGCATTTTTTGGTGAGACCAGACCTCCGACAAGGAGGAACTATTTGTTGAAGATTCATCCTCCATAACCAAATCTGAAGGCTTATTGCTTTCTTCTTTGCTATAAGCAAGAGAACGAACACTCAAAATATTAACAGAACTCCACGCCCATGGAGGTGACAAAGAAACCAAAGATCTCTCATGGCCAAAATCACCGAAACCGAACACAATCACAACCAACAGAGCCAAACCCAGGAACAGTGAAGAAGAGCATGAACTCAAATGGAGCTTTCTTAAAACCCACATTTTCGTTTTCTTTAAAGAGACTGAAAATCTCTTTGGTTTTGAGGTAGAAGAAGAGGGAGGAGTATTCCAACTATTTGATGCATTGCTTGGGTGAAAGTTATTCTTTGCGGCTCATGGGGTGACCTTTTTTTTGGATTAATTAAATGGGCAAAAAGGGTATATGGATTGGTAGCTTTTATGGGGATGAGTACAGCCATGCAAAGATAGCATAAAGATGAAAACTTGAAACTCTTTTGGGCTCTTGATTTTTGTGATATTTTTTGGGAAATTGCTTTATATTTTTCAACGCCATCCATAAATTAATGAGGAAAAAAAAAAAAAAATTTATGTACAAGTTGGCATTAATTGAACCATGTTATGTAGATACCAGTATAGAAGTAAAGAATAATTTTGATCTTCGATCGTTTATTTAAGAAAATAATAATAGAGATCTCTGCATAGCACCCCTGAAATTTTGGAGAAATCTTACTTTAGTGTTTGTACTTTTAATTTGAACATATTAAACCTGGAAGTATCTAAATCGTGTCAAGTCGATATAAATCGGTAACTCTGTCATTTTTTATGATGGAAAGGAGCTACGTGTCAAATACGAAATCATCCACGTGGTTGAATTCCGACATGAAAAATAACGGAATGACCGATTTGGTACAATCTGGATACTTTAAAGTTTAATGTATTCAAATTGAAAGTATAAGGGCTAAAGTGAAATTTTATATAACTTTAGAGGTACAAAGTGCAAAAAGATCATAATAATAAGAAGAAGAAAAAGGGGAATGGTTAGAATGCTCAACATGGAAGGTAAGGGGAATGGTTAGAATGCTCAACATGGAAGGTATGTTGTGGGAGAAGGAATGAAGTGAGAAAGAAAAAAATAGATTGAGACCTGTGATGAAATGAGATAACATATGCTCATTACAAGGCGGACGCATAAAGTTTACTAAGCGGGAACATTTTATAAATTATAAAATGAAATATTATAAAAAATTAAACAAAAAACTATAAAAAATAAAATTATACTTACTTGAACAAATCAACTTTAATAATTTACTCAAACGTAGTAACTAAATTATTATTAAGAGAATTTATCAGTTTTTGTAAATTTATAAATTTAAATTAAATTAGTTTATATCGCATTCTAAAAATATTTATTTTATCATAAAATTATTCTTTTTACTCATACAAGCGTGTTATATATATATATATATATATATATATATATTTGTGATTTTTACATTAATTAGACAAAAAATTTAACTATAATGTATCATTAAAAAAAAAAAAAATGAGTAGGGGCCAAGCCCCTACTTGACACTACCTAGATCCGCCCATGGCTCATTTTTCAAAAAATATTTTTTGCAAAAAATGGTTTTTCATTAATTAGAACATAAAAAAATTGATTTTTGTCCTAATTGTCTTTTTACTAAATAGTTGTCAAAATATTTTTTTAACTCGATTTAAACAAATATTATTTTAAGTAGCCATGTATGACCTCAACTTTGAATATGGAATGCAAAAGTTATAACTTATGTATTGTAAAGAACTCCTTATTATACCGCCATTTTAAATCTTAAAATTGTTTGATGTATCCATCACTCCAAAAATTTAGAAATGAAGGGAAAATGACATTTTTACCCCGTATAATTTATGTGAATTACTTATTCTCTTCTATTAGCAACACAAATCTACCAAATTATCCCACAATTTTTCAATTGAACCAAATAGTCCTCAATTTCCGATATTGTGTTACTGAGTAATCCTAAATTTAAATTTGAAATTAGATATGGACGAATTTCCCTTCCGCAATTCATTCATTGATCTATAATTATGGATCGTAATTATAGGATTAGGAATAATTACCAAATTAAAATTAAGCAACATTTTAAATCTATATTTATGGGCACGATATCATTGGCTTCAAAATAATATACATAATTTTTTTTTTTAACAAATGTGAAAAATGAGGATTTTAATTTTCCACAATAACAATGGAGACTTGGAAATTGGACCCTACATGTATGTAGACTAAAATGCGGATGCTCCAAGATTGCAGTTGGGCGGGTCCGTCACCGTGACGCAGAAGAACCAGATCTAATTCCCAATCGACTTTCGTGCAAGTTTGGGTAATTGGGTTACATTTTGATTGTTCTTTGGGCTGATTTTTAGTGCTAAATCCCCAATAAAATTTTAGGAATTTTTGACCTAGCTGAAGCAGCGATCTCATACTTTATCTAAACAAAGACGGGTCTCGTAGTTGATCCTTTATTTGGAAAGGACTAAACCAAGGATGCTTTGTTGTCCGCCGCCTCAGTGAAACGAGGGCAAAATCTTTCATCGATTAACTATCACTATTTAGTTTCAGACGCAGCCTAAAAGGTAAGAAGAAATGGATGGAAGAGAATCCGGATCTACCAAGTATCGTATGCCGAACCCAAAAAAGAGAAATTTTGGATAGCTGAACTCACTAAGTATAAGATTTTAATTAAAATGAGTAAGTGGGTATATGTATTTGTTAAAGTAGTGAGTGTTTAGATTTTTAAGATTTTCATTGATTAATTTTCTCATGCAATATATATATTGGATCTTTGGTTGATTAATTAATGATAGTAGGGATAAAACGTAAGTATTTATGTGTTTTTGCAACCTAAAATAATTTACCTTAAATTTTAAACTTGTTCGTTATGGTTGTAATTTATGCCACTTAGGTAGTTTTTCTTTGTTTTTTTACTTACATAAAAATATTTAGTAAATGATTATTTTCTATTCCTAAACTAAATTTAAAAATCCCGAATCGAAGTTTGTTTGTAATGAATTCTTTGTGTTAATTATTATTTTTAAAATAAATTTTAATTGAAATTTAATTAGATCTAAATTATATATATATATATATATATATAATACCATTAGAAAGTGTGCTCAAGTCAAACTAGTGCTGACGTTGAGATTAATCTTTGGGAAATTTAATGTATTGTGCTCCAAAAAGTTAGAGGATATTTTTTTATTCTCATTTTTCATTTTATTATTTTTATATTAGTTTTTAAAAACATGTTATTTTCAGTCCTTTATCTATTTCTTTATAATTTAGTTGGCCATTATACTATTTTGCGTCTTGATCCCAAGATTTTGATGGATAATTATATATTTATATTTTTCGTGGAACTAATAAGTCTATTGAGTATTTCAGTGTAAATATTCTATTATTGATGTTATCGTGAAGTAATTGCTAAGGATGCAAAGAGACAGACAAAAAGACGGATATTAAAAATTGAAGATTCTGAAGAATCTAGGTGAAAATAACTCAAGTTATTTTTTACTCTGAATGTATCCCGATTAGGATCACACATAATACAAAAATGATTTATATTTATATATGTTTTTATTAGAATCCTAATTAGTTCACATATTTGCTCCAATGTGAAATTGAAAAAGAAAAATTGACATGAGAGAGACTAGTATTTAAAATTGATTAATAATGTCATTTAAGTTAACCGAGAAAAGATATCGATTAAAAAGTCAAAAACGTTGAAAATTAGAGTTGAAATATAATTGAGAAGGAGTGATCCAACATTGATCGATCAACTGATTACAAGAAGACCTGTAAATCGATTGGTAATGGCTAGAAAGTAGAGAAGTCTCTGAATCGATTGGTCAACCAACCAAGAGAGATTGGTCAACCGATGGCTGAGAAGTAAACTCTCTGAATCCATCGGTCAACCGACCATGGCCGAAAAATGGCCTAGGGAGCATCCTGAATCGATCTGTCAACTGCCCTATGGAGGATCAGTTAACTGACCCATAGGGGATCGGTCAACCGACCAACGTATGAAAATTGCTTGGGTTACAACCTGAAACGATCGGTCGACCGATGGGGCAATTTCAATGTTTGAGGGTTTTCGAGATTTGATCTAAAACTAACAGTTACTAACTGTTTTTTTGGTTGATATCTTGGAGATATTCTGGGGATTTGAACATATTATAGATATATCATTCGTACTTACATATCTATATAGATATGGTATACTTATTTTAAGTGTTTCTCAATTTAATCTATTTTAATACTTCTTATCCTTTTTTAAGAATGTAAAATAATTTGAGGATTAAATTGAATGATTTAAAAGTTATATTCAAGTGAATTGAATCAGGATTGAGTAATATTGATATATGGAGTCTATATGAGTATTTAAATGTCATATCTTGTGGGAACTAGCCATTAGAAGGCATGTTTCAAATCTATTTAAATAGACATGCGAATTTCACATATCTATATCTCACTTCTATCAAGAACTAATTTTCCTGAGTTTTCTAAGAGTTATCATTTTGATATTTTATTGAGCGATCATTGTGAGATCATTCTATGGTTGAAGTTTTTGAGTTAAAGTGCTAAGTGATTTGATATTACCGATCTAAGTTGTCTTGCGATTCGTTTTTAATCTTTCAGTGTTTTCCTGGTGAGATCGTTCCAAACTTTTGTTCTTTATTGTGATTATATATTATTACTGCTTTCTTGGATATAAGATCTTGTAAAATCGTTTTTGAACTTTAAAAACATAAAAATTATTTTAAAATAATTTTTGTGATAATTTGATTACGTGCTTATTTTTGTGCTACTTATATCTATTATAATCATATTTTTATTTCCTCTTATAAATTCTATCACTAGTAAATTTGGGACATTAATTGAGTTTAAATTTATTTGAGGTAGTAGAAATTTCGAGTGGGAAGAAATTTATCAATTTTTGTAATTGGTGAGTTTTGTGTGAATAAGATATTGTTGGGAATATCTAATCAGGGGTAGCAAGGGTTTCAATCTCTTCCAGTAAAGAGATTGATGTTTAATCTTTACCTAAAGTACAAAAAAGTTAGGTTACTATTTTCCCATGAAAAGAGTTAGGCGTGATTTTTCCTGATTAGAATTAATTGTGAGTGAATTATAAATGTTTCATCCTTACCTAGGAAAAAGATACTTGGAGTGTTTTTGGTGATGTTTGATTCTTAGCCTAAGATATAAAAGAATTAGGTTTGATTCTTAACCTGTGAAAGGATTAGGTTAGTCTTGAGCATAAAAAAAAAGATAAGGTTATTCCTGCGCATAGAAAAATGATTAGGTGATGATTCTTCCTGTAATAGAATTATGTTAATCTTTAGCCTGGAAAAAGATATAGGTTATTTCTTAATCTGCGAAAAGAGAATTGTAAATGTTGATTTTGAGCATGTAAAAGAATCATTGTGTAAATGTTTGATTCCTACTTGTTTAAAGGAATCTTAGTGGTTTAGTGAGTGTGAATCTTTGTGGGGGCTTGGAGGACTAGATTAGTCCGGAGTAACTTGGTGAATCAGGATATATTGAGGTGTTCTGCATTGTTACTTTATTTATTTATTGTTATTTGGATGTGTACCTAGAGCTAATTACACTTATCTGCTACTATATAAAAATAATAATTAATTTTGGATTAAATTAATTATTTGAAAATTTAAGTGTTGAAAGATAATTATTTTCTTTAATTTGTATGACTACCCAATTCACCCTCCCTTTTAGGTAGATTACTAGGCCAACACGTGTGTCAAGTGAATTTTATAGGGAAATTTTGTTATGAATTTTTTTTTGTCTGTGATTCACGTATACCATCTTTGTTTGGCCGACATTTTTTATTTTTATTTTTTATTTTGAATTCATTTTTTTCCTCTTCTTTGTCTCTTTGTTCGTCATACAATACATGCACGGAACCGATGTACGAAATAAACCAATATAATTAACGTTATCTATCCAGTGTATGAGCTGAACTAATGTAGTTAACATTAACTAAGCCATGTCTCACTATTTAAAGTCAACTGATCTATTTCACTCGTTAATCTCAACTACTCTCTCTCGCTAAATATATACACACACACACACTAAGTGCAAGAAACTGGTGGATGAATTGAACCCTTGTAGTTAACGTTAACTCTCACTAGTTAACGTCAATTGTCTTATACTAATTAACATGAGCTTGTGTTTCATTGGTTGATGTTAACTAAAGAGTACTTTATATCAATCAAATTTGATATATTACATGACTGATTAAGGTATAGTTTATGCTAACTAAAATTATACATTACGAAGGTATATATCATTCTTATTCGAAAATTAAAGTTAACAAGTGTCATTTTTTTTTTTTTAAACAAGAAGACATGACATATGGATCTCAAAATGATGAGAGACAATTACTTATGATAATTTTTGTTGGTTTCAAATCTCTAGTTACCTTTACAAGACATTATTATGGTGATTTTAATTAATTCCAAATGCTTAATGAACATTATCATTCGTCTTTTTAACTTTAGTTGGTGTCATGATTTTTTTATCGAAAAGTAGGACATATGAATATCAAAATGAAGATGAAGACCAGAAATTAATATAGTGATTTTTGTTGGTTTCAAATGCCGAGTGAACGTTAATTAGGATGATTTTTTATTGGTCGGGTTTTTTTCTACTGGTGTTGCAGATCTAGTATTTTCCAAATGTAGAAACACTTTCGTTTAATGACAATGGTAATTCTTTTTTTAATATGATAGTAAGAAAAGGGATAGCATCTCGAGAATGCATGGTGGTAGTTTTTTAATTTAGTATTTTTTAAATGTAGAAACATGTGGATTTAATGACAATGGTAATTTTCTTTTTTCAATATGATACCAAGAAAAGGGATAGCATCTCGAGAATGCATGGTGGTATTTTTTTAAATAACGCATCAGGAACTTAAAAATAATTTATACTGATTATTGACCAAAGATTAATAGGTTGAAAAAAAATACTAATCCCGAGAACTTAAAAAAAAAAAAAAAACCTTACCATGCTGATGTTGCAAAAAAATCCCTCACCCATGTAAAGGTTCCGTCACGTGACAAAAATCTCTGCAACATGTAAATTTAACATGCAAAACCGATTAGTTCTAAGGGAGCACCGGTGTAGTGTCGCCAAAAAATCTTCGGTGTGAGAATAGGTCAGTCTACTTTAAGCTATTAGGCAAAAGAGTGAAATGTAAATATTAATGTGATATCTTTCCCTTATTTATAGACTTTGTTATCTCCCGTGAGTTACATCCTTTCGACTCCCTATTATGTTGTTATTTAGTGGGGAGCTACATGGGAGTTACACCTTTTTGGCTTTCCACTAAGCAAAAATTTTTCCCACATTTGCCTCCCTGACCTGATTATTGATTGGAAGAAGCGAGACGAAAGATCAACTTCACTTCATATACTTAGTTATTGCTCCGATGTGTTTTTGTCAGTTTGTTCTTACAAATGTTTACTTTGACAAATTGATCTGAGCAGCTTAGTTTTCAGTTTTCGAAACTTGGTGATTTGTCAACAACCATCTTTGGACGAACTGATCTAAGCAACTCAGTTTCGTTGACGAACTGATCCAAGCAACACGGTTTTATTAACGAACTGATCTAAGTAGCTCGGTTTCGTTGACAAATTGATCTAAGAAGCTTGGTTTCATTGACGAACTGATCTAAGTAGCTTGATTTAGTTGACAAACTTATCTAAGCAGCTTGGTTTAGTTGACGAACTGATCTAAACAACTCAATTTAATTGACGAACTGATTTAAGCAACTTGGTTTTGTTGACGAATTAATCTAAACAACTCGGTTTGTTGGATGAACTGATCTAAGCAGCTCAGTTTAGTTGACGAACTAATCCAAGCAGCTCGGTTTATACTTTACACTTAGTGATTTTTATTACTGCAAGTGTTTCATTATTGGGGAGTTATTCTCAGACCCGTCTTCTGCCTTGGAGTTATCCTCTACCCAAGGAATTTGTTCCTACAATTTCTTTAAAGATGATCCTGACCCCATGCTTATTCCTCAGGCATTAAGTTCATCATAGAACTTAGTCTTCTTCGCAGATTTTCATTTGATTTAATTTCTTCATAATTGATTTCCTTAGGGAGTGCTAAATTTTTCTCTCATTTCTATATCCTTCCGGTTACCCCTTTGTTCATGGGATTTAACCGGGATATGTAGTTTTTTAACCTGCTTTATAAGAATCGCAGTTCGTATGATACATAATAATCTTTAATGAACAAATAGTTGCATTCTTCAGGAAGTAATACAAATTCATATTTCTATGAATATTCGGGTTACAAGTCGAATTGGGTTTGAACCCTCAAAATTATCGTTTATCAACAACAAACACTCTCAGAACGAGTATTTGGTTTTTATTCATGCAATTTCAACTTTTAAGATAAGTTGTAATGGTGTAATTGCCCAAAGCATTTCCTGAGGTAAATTGCATTTTGTGATCTTAAGAATTTCTCCTTAAACTTTTAATGCCTGAATTTATAGTCTAACAAATTAATAATAACGCGAGTGAACTGTATATTTGTCACATCATCTAGTTATGCTAAGTGTTTCGTTGCACAACAAGTATTTTCTAATTGGAAAATTAGCTTTGAATCGATCTTGGACAACTCTTTTAAGCTCTTCCTCCATTTTTAGTATTTTTGTTCGGATCTTATCCAAATAATAAAAAAGTAGGGGTACAAACTGTAATTAAAAGCTTCTCTTGTATTATCTTTGAGGCAAGGTAAAGTTTGTTTCTAGCCACTAATATTTGCATTTCACATGCAAAGTTTTGAGGGTACAAGTTGTATTTTTCAAAACCACAGGGTCTAAATGAATTTAACTCGATGGACACTAATTCCTTAGTATAATCGACTTCATCCAAACTTGTACACCTTTGGGCGTACTTGAATATTTTGAAATGCCAATAGCGCTCTCATAACATGTAATTTGTCGGAATAAAATTTATAGGGGACAAAGTATAATTTTGCTAAGTCCTAGGATTTTGAATAATCCTTATCAAGTTTATGGGATATATTCTGCAATTATAATACGCTTCCTACATTTATTTCTTTAGCAAATGTTAAACTTCCTCTTATTATCACATGTAGCACCATAAGTTCACGAGTTTAATTAAATAGATGCAAATTACAATTTCAATATTCTTTCAAGGCACTTTAAGTATTTAATCAAAAAATATAATTTTCTTCAATTCTTAATAATTTATCAAGATGTTATCAATAAATCATAAGCTTATTGCTAAATAAAACTTGACAGGTTCTAAATGTAAATATACTTATTACCTCAAGGCCCTTAGTGTATTTCCCGCAATGTGCTAGTAGTGGATATGATATGCATTCCACCTGCTTTATTTCAAAATGTTCTTCCACGTGGCCATCGGCTTTGAGATCTCCATTACCTCCACAATTTTTCTTGCCGAGACGAATCCCAGCGTGTTCACATCTTGATTGGAAACGTCACCAATGTCGGTATCATGCTTATCGTCACAGTCCAAGCTGAATTTATCAGCTCACCTTTCGCAATTCTTGACTTATCAAGACTCAACGATAATTTCTAATGATCGCACCGCAATTTTATGATTTTATACCTCTAAATTTAGGTTTACTAATCGTTCGGATAGTGTAAATTATTATAATAAAAGTTATTTTACTTATTTATGTATGTTTATAATAATGGAGCAACGTGGCGTTAAGATGGGACAAATCAGATTAAAAACGAGTAAACTACGGAAAGCCGAACAAAAAACAAATAAACCGAAATGAATCGTTTGATCTCTTAACAATATCAAAAATTAATTTATTTTATATGGTTTTGTTGGTTTTTGAAAATAGAACAAAATGGCATTGAGTTTGGGTAAATTGGATTAAAAACGAGTAAATCACACTAAGCCAAACAAAAATCGAACAAAAACCAAAGAAACTAAAATGAATCGTTCGATCCTTTAACAATATCAAAAATTGATTTATTTTATATGTTTTTATAGGTTTTTGAAAAACGAACTAAATAACATTGATTTAGAGTGAATCAGATCTAAAACGAGTAAACCACAACGAGCCGAACAGAAAGCTGAAAGAAGATGACAACAGGTGCGAGCCACGCAATGACTGAGTGAAACAGAGAGAGAAGCTAAGCTCAGTTCGGCTTGCAACTCGGCTTCCATCCCACAGGCAACCGTGCAATGCGCGCGGCTTCTGGTGGCCAAGTGGGTTTTCCCACTTGGCCTCTTAGACCCCTCTTATTTTGAACCCTTGTCGTTTTTCACTCTACTTGCATTTGTTTTTTCCATTTTACCCCTAAAACTACCTTTTGTTGCCTATAAATACCCATAGATGCTTGAGATCAAATACATACATATTTTAGATCATTTTCATAGATAATTTGTAGATAATCTTCAAATTCTTGGGAGGATACCGATCTTCATTAAGGTTTTGTTTCTTTTATTATGTATTTCTAATTTTCCTTATATTAAGATTGAAGATAAAACTATGTGTAATTAATTAAGTTGTTATATTATGTTGATTCCAAACAATTTGTAATTAATGTTTATGATTTTTGTTTCAATTAAATAAATGATTTTATCTCTAATATCATGTAAAATTGATTGTTATGAATTATTTAAATGTTTCGATTTGTATTGTAAAATAAGCAATATCTTTTGATTATATATTTTTCATTAATTTGTATACATATAATGCTTAAGAATTATATTTTCAATACAAATAAAAACCAACTTGAAATTTACATCGGTCTTAATTTCTAAAACCTTAAGATGATAGTAAGATTGATTTATAAAACTATTAATAAAAATTTGGAGTCAACTCAATAATAGGAACTAATTAATTATACATCGGTTGATTATGAAATCTTAGTATTTTTCCATTTTAAATCAAGTTAAATTAACTATTTCATTGTTTATCTAGTTTTCCATTTCGTAATCACAAAACAAAAAAAATCACTTTCAACTAGATTATGATTAAATTCACTTGGATGAATTTAATATTTTTCCCTCTTATTACATTCCTCGTGGGAACAACCTTGCTTCCGTTAATCTTTACTACAACTTATTCGTGAGCTTGCAAGTAATAATTTAAAACGAGACAAAACAACTTTCTGTCTCCAACAAGTTTTTGGCACTATTGCCCGGGACTGCGACGAAAAAAGATTAGAAATCCAAGTTAATTTAATTCTTCTACTAGTTTAATTATTATTAGTAGTAGTAGTACTATTAGTATTACTATATTATTTTTATTATTATTACTACTACTACTACTACTATTGTTATTATTTCTGCTGAGTATCGGCTGGCTGAGCCACCAACTTCTTTTATTTAATTTATTTTACTATCTTTATTTTCTGTTGAGTATCGGCTGGCTGAGCCACCAACCTCTTTTATTTAATTTATTTTACTATCTTTATTTTTTGTTGAGTATCGGCTGACTGAGTCACCAAATTCTTTTATTTTTAATTTTTTTTAATTTATTGTTGGGATTGGACGGCCAGACTACCACTCTCATTGTTTATATAATTTTGATTTTATTTGTTAAAAAAAATTAAAATTAAAAATAAAATAATATAATAAAAAAATAAATTTTGTTGCAGGTTGTTTATGCATGCTTGGGAACGAGATTCAAAGAATTGTTTGGTTAGGATAATATTATCTTTAAGTGGAATTGCACGTGAAACTTTAATAACAATGGAAGAACATGTTGAGAACCCTGAAAGACTTGCAAATCCACAAGAACCAGAAAAAACTCTTCTTGAATACTTCTCTCTCATTTCAGTCGACCCTCCTTAGTGTATAGTTTTACTATAAACAACTGCTTCCCACTTTGAGCTCAAATCGTTCATCGTCCAACTTTTGCCATTTTTTTATGGATTAGAAAGAGAAGATCCTTACATGCATGTTAAGGATTTTCTTGAGATATGATCCACATTTCGATTCCAATTTTTTTCTGATAAATCAGTCCAACTTAGACTTTTTTTCATTCTCTCTAAAAGATAAGGCAAAAGCCTGGCCGAACACTCTTCCCCCGAGAATAATTTCCAGTTGAGAACAACTTGTTAACAAATTCCTATTTAAATTCTTTCCCATGTCAAAAACTGATCACCTTAGAGAGAAATATCTGAATTTTACCAAAAAGATGGTGAAGAATTTTATGAATGTGAGGAAAGATTTAATGAAATAACTTGAAAGTATCCCTACCATGGTTTTGAAATTTGGAGACTTGTGAAGTATTTTTATGATGGTTTAACTCCCATCAAATCATCAAATGATACAATCTATGCATGGTGGAAATTTTTTGCAATTATGTTGGCAGGAAACTTGGGAATATCTTAAAACACTATCTGTCAACTCTGAACAATAGAATTGTCTAGATTCTAGAGTAAAACCCAATACACCGAAGATACGAGAAATTTATGAGGTAAGATATGATATTGATGTAAAAACAACCTAGCTAAAGTAGCTAGGAAAGTTGACTCATTAATCTTGAGCCAAAGCATGAATTCTAAAACTGAGATATGTGCCTTATGTCAAAATCCGTCCCACACCGTTCAGTCATGTCTATCATTACCAACTTTCCAAGAAGCCTATTCTGAACAAGTCAATGCAATCAATTCTTATGGGAAATCTTATGACAACCCATTTGCTCCAACAAATAATCCAATTGGAGAAACCATCCAAATTTCTCATGGAGAGAAAATCAATCTGCAATAAACCAACCAGAGCCTCAAGTTAACACCTATAACCAAAACTTTCATCATTCCAATCTGTAATACCCTTCAAGAAAACCATCTTTAGAGGAAACCTTACAATAGTTCATTAAGTCAACCCAACAATCTATCTCCAAAATTGAAATGCAATTGGATCAACTGGCAATTGAGGTAAGAGAATGCTAAAAAAGAAAGTTTCCAAGTCAACCCGTCCCAAATCCAAAAGGTCAATATGAGTTAGGATCATCAAACCCTAATGAGGAAGTTAAATCCACTACTACTCTTAGGTCGGAAAAACTTATTATCAAACCTGATCACCTACCTGAACTTGAGAAAGAGAGTCTTAAGAGCTAACCTAAAAATTCTGAATCCAAAGACTCGATTGACAATCAATCATTTCCTTACCTTCCAAAATCTCCACTTCCACAAAGACTTGTTCCCAAAAAGAGAAAAGTACACAATATAGTGACATTTTAGAGCTGTTTAAGCAAGTTCGCATTAACATCCCCTTCCTTGATGCTATAAAACAACTGTTTGCCTATTCAAAATTCTTGAAAGATCTTTGTACTTCGAAAAGGAAAACCAATGTTCCAAAAAAGACATTCTTAAATAACAAGTAATCTCCTTAATCCTACACAAAACTCTCGCCAAATACAAAAAAATTTGGTTTTCCATTAGTATCTTGTTTAATCGGTGATCAATAGATTAGTCGAACTTTACTTGACTTGGGTGTGAGTGTGAATTTATTGCCATATTCGGTTTATGAGTGACTCGGTCTAGGAGAGTTGAAACTCACATCTAAGACACTCCAATTAGCTGATAGGTCTGTGAAAGTTTCAAAAGGTGTCATAGAAGATGTTTTAGCCAAGGTTGACAAATTCCACTTTCCTGTAGATTTCGTAGTTCTTGATACCCAACCTGTTGGAAACTTGAATACTCAAATTCCTGTCATCCTGGGTAGACCATTCTTAGCTACTTCTAATGCAATCATCAATTGTCGTAATGGTGTCTTGAAGTTATCATTTGGAAATATGACTGTTGAATTGAATGTATTTAATGTTGCTAAATGTGTAGAACTGGATTATTTGTTTGAAGTGAATATGATTGAAACTGTTATCCATGATTTATTCTTACAAATAAATAGAAATGACCGTTTTGAAAAATATTTAACGCAGTTTGGCACGAACACGGCGTTGAAAGTTCAATTAGTGATGTAAATTCGTTGTTAGAATCTACACCATTAAAGGATACTAAAGAATGGAAAGCCAAAATTGAACATGTTACACCGACTGAGTCTATCCATTCAAATTCTGTGTTACCATAGTTGGACCTTAAGCCCTTACCCGATATCCTAAAATATGTATTCTTAGAACCATCAGAAACCCTGCATGTTATCATGGTATCTAACTTAGATAACAAACATAAAGATAAGTTAACAGATGTCCTCAAAGATCATAAAGAATCCATAGGGTGGATAATTGGAGACATCAAGGGTATTAGTCCATCAGTGTGTGTGCATGGAATTCATTTGGAAGATAATTCCAAAACCAGTCGTGAGTTCCAAAGACGATTAAATCCAAACATGAAAGAGGTTGTTAGAGCTGAAGTAATTAAACTATTATATGTAGGTATCATTTATCCTATTTCTGATAGTATGTGGGTCAGCCCTGTTCTGGTAGTTCCTAAGAAATCTAGTATAACAGTAGTAAAAAATGATAAAAATGAATTAATTGCTACCTGAGTGCAAATTGGGTGGCGTGTTTGTATTGACTACGGAAAACTGAATGTTGTCACCTGAAAAGATCACTTTCCACTTCCTTTCACTAATCAAATGCTTGAAAGATTGGTAGGTTATTCTTATTACTGTTTCCTTGATGGTTATTCCGATTATAACCAAATTTCTATTACCCTTGAAGACCAAGAAAAAAGTACTTTCACTTGCTCTTTTGGAACCTTCGCCTACCGATGTGTGCCCTTTGGCTTATGTAATGCACCAGGTACTTTCCAACGATACATGATAAGTATTTTCTCTGATATGGTAGAGTGCCTTCTAGAAAATTTCATGGATTATTTTTCTGTGTTTGGGTCTAGTTTTCATGAGTGTCTGCACTATCTGAAATAAGTGTTAATTAGATGCAAAGAGAAAAATCTTGTGTTAAATTGGAAAAAATGTCATTTCATGATCAAGAAAAGGGATTGTTCTAGGATATGTTATTTCAAAAAATAGAATTGAAGTTGACAAGGCAAAAGTTAACTTAATTTCTAATCTTCTATCTGCACGACCAGTGAAAGAAATTCACTCATTTTTAGGTTATGCTGGGTTTTATCGCAGGTTCATTAAAGATTTTAGTAAGGTTTCTCGACCTTTGTGTAGTTTTCTTGCAAAAGAAACCCCTTTTGTCTTTGATGATTCATGTTTTCAAGCATTTGAAAAACTGAAACACTTGTTGACCTCTATTCTGATCATTCAACCTCTCGATTAGAACCTCCCTTTTGAAATCATGTGTGATACATCTGATTATGCTATAGGCGTTGTTTTAAGCTAACATGTGAATAAGTTACCACATGTGACCTATTATGCAAGTAAAACTCTCGTTGATGCACAACTGAATTACTCAACCATTAAAAAAGAATTAATTGTTGTTGTGTTTGCTCTAGACAAATTTTGATTCTACTTGATTGGTTCTAAAATCATTGTTTATTTTGATTATGCTGCATTAAAATACATTCTTTGAAGAAGGATTCTAAAGCTTGTTTGATTAGGTGGATTTTATTGTTACAAGAATTTGATTTAGAAATTCGTGATAAGAAAGGATCTGAAAATGTTGTTGCTAATTACTTGTCTAGGTTGGTAGAAGAGTCTGATGATGAAAAATTGCCTATCAAGAAACTTTTCCTGATGAACAGCTCATGTCTATGTCTCAATTTTCTTGGTTTGCTGATATAGTCCATTATCTTGTCACTGGTCATATGCCTAATCATTGAAGTCACCAAGATAAAACAAATTTTTTTTATTGAGGTAAAGAAATTCTTTTGGAACGATCCTTATCTGTTCAAATATTTCCCTGATCAAATCATTAGGAGATGTATTCTTGAGAGCAAAAAACAAAGTGTTATTTCATTTTATTTCATTTTTTAATGATCATGCATGGTGGAGGTCATTTTTCCTCAAAGAAAACCGTTGCAAAAATCTTGCAGTGCAGATTTTATTAGCCCACTCTTTTCAAAGACACTTATTTGTATTTTCGTTCATGTGACCGATGTCAAAGATTAGGAAGTTTTTCTCATAGGAATATGATGCCCTTGAACCCAATTCTTATTGTTGAGTTATTTGATATTTGAGGTATCGATTTCATGGGTCCATTTCCTAACTCTTTTGGTAACCTGTACATTTTTGTTGCTGTTGACTATGTGTCAAAGTGGGTAGAAGCCATTGCTTGTAAGGTAAATGATCAGAAGGTTATGCTAAAACTTTTAAAAGAAAATATTTTTTCCAGAAAGACTTGATCTGCTAATTCATCACCAACGAATTTCAAAGTCCAAAGTTTCGGCGACACCTCCAATAGCGTTATCACAATCGGGGGCCTTTTGCTGGCGTTCAAACTCCGATAGATCTATCTGATGAATGTTTGAGTTGGCAAACACTAATCGGTCTTCCTTTGCTTCGATTTTGGCCAAATTGCTCTGAAGCTGTTTTGCACCGAATCTGGCCATCGACGCTGCCTCTTCGCCGATCTCCTTTATCTAGATTTGGTCGACACTTTATCGCACTTTTAGTCTTGATGAGATTGGATCGGTTTTTGGTCGGGGATCGATTATTGTAGTTTAGATCGGAGACCTATGGTTGCAGTTCAGATCAAATCAACGGTGCAGTTCAAGTCAAATCTATTCATCGTCGATTGACGATTGCTTTTCATTGTCGTCTTATTTGGATTGATGATTATCTTTATTGCTTCGTCTTCTTCATCTTCGATTATCAATTATCGTCGATTATCAACGATTAATTCACCATATTGTAGATCTGTTCATCGTCGATTGACGATTGCTTTTCATCATCATCACTTTATATTGAAGATTCTTGAATAGCATTGGACGACATCAAATCGCATCTTGTAGTTCGATTATTTACATTTAACTTCCCAGCAAGTTGAAGATGTAATAATTTCTCATTCTCTTTGGATTCTCTATCTAATGGTAAGTTGTAATCTCATCTGGATCTCTATTTGGATAATTTCTTTCTTTCTGAATTTGAGGTTTTCTCGATAGCAATCGTAGAACTCGTCGGTGGTTTATGATGGTCACCGGCGATCATGTATTTTTGCTCGGTTTTCCATAGACGACACCAAATGATATTGCCAAAAAATTCCTCACCTGTGTAAAGGTTCCATCACATGCCAAAGATCTTCGTAACCGGTAAATTTAACCTGCAAAATCGATTAGTTCTAAGTAAACATCGGTGTGGTGTCGGCCAAAGAACCTTCGACGTGAAAACAAGTCAAGGTATTAGGCAAAAGACTTAAATGCAAATGTTAATGTGATATCGTTTTTTCACTAGTTAACATTAACTAGTGTTGTGACTTTTTTACCGGAAAGTAAGACATGATTATCAAAATGAAGAAAGAGACGAGAGATTAATATAATGATTTTTGTTGGTTTCAAATCCCTAGTGAATGTTAATCAAATTGATTTTTGGTTGATTAATTTTTTTTCTATTACGCTGCGTTTGGTATGTTGGAATGAAATGACAATATAATTGAAATTAGGAAAATGTACATTTTAAACCCTCTAGGTATTGACAAATTTCTAAAGGCCCCTCTCTATTTGAGTGTTTCATTTTAAACTCTTTAGGTATCAACTCGTTTTTATTCGGTCCTTCCATAAAAAAATCTGTCAAAAATAACAGAATAGAGGTGCAAATTTGTCTTTTTACATATTTTTAATATTTTAATAATTTTTTATTTTTTTTATATCCTGCTCAACTCTCTCTCTCTCTCCTGCTCAAAATTATCTCTCTTTCTCCTTCCTTCTTTCTTCCTCTCTCTCTCTCTTCCTCACTCTCTCTCCCCGCCGGCCGAAACAAGGGTAGAACTACCCCCTATTACGGAACCACCTCGACCACCACCATCTCCTTCAATTGCTTGCCATCGAAAACCCAAAAGAAATAGAGGCCATCACATTCTTTTGCTTGCAATTGAAAACCCAGAAGAAATAGAGGTCATCTTCCTTTGCTCACCATCGAAAACCCAAAAGAAATGGAGGTGGGACACTGCATGCACGTTTGCTAATTACTTAGAGCGGGAGAGTCTAGAGAAAGAATCTAGAGAGAAAGTATACCAGAGCTTTGGATCGGCGATCGGATTGGGGACAGCGATGGAAGCTAGATTGGAATGGTGATGGTAACGGCGATGACAAGTTGGCACTCAGGCTGTAGAAGTTATGGCATTGGATGTGAGATATGAAAGAGATAAGGAGATCGGTAAAGATGGTCGACGGCGAAATGGTGGAGATAGCGACGACGATTGGAAAAGAATTGAGAGGGTGAACCGTTAAGAGTAATGGAGAGAGAGAGAGGTTCCACCCCCCTGTTCTGGTTGGGGGAGAGTGAGGGAAGGAGGGAAGGAGAGAGAGGAGTAGAAAAAGAGAAATAGAAAGAGAGAAGGGGAATGAGGGAGAGAAAATAATAAAATAAAATAAATTAAAAAAAATTAAAAATGATTAAAAAATAAAATATGGAAAAATACTACTTTACCCTCAAAATTCTATTAATTTTGACAGAAGGACTGAATAAAAATGTATTGATATCTAGAGGGTTTAAAATCAAACGCTTAAACAAAGAGGGACCATTTAGAAATGTGTCAATACCTAGAGGGTTTAAAATGTATTTTTCCTTGAAATTAATATGGTAATGAAATATAATGGTCATTACCTTTCCTACGTTTGGTGACAAAAGGGACTACATGTGGTATTGGAATGATATCAAAAGATAATATAGTAATTTAAAAAAAGATTACATGTGGTATTGGAATGACATCAAATGTTAAAATAGTAATTTAATTAAATTTTCAAATAGTATAATGGTTAATTTAATTTAATTTAATTCCAATTCAAATATTTGGCTAGTATTTGGTGTCCTTTTTTGATCGATGAATGTTTAAAACTTAATCGTATGTACTTGGGATTAACTAATACCAAGTTTATCTTGGTATTAGTTAATTTCATTTTTTGTGAGATTAGAGAATCCTTGGTAATGGGATTTAATTCTATGTACCAAAAGTAATGAAAAAAATCATTTCACTGGTCATTCCAATCTTGTCTCGAATCCCATATACCAAACGCAGTCTTACGGCTCGTTTGGTTGGACGGAATAGAATGAAGGTGGAATGAAATGGAAGAAGTAATAGAATGATAGAAGGAATAAAATGAAATTATCAATGGAATCACTATTCTATTAACTTGTTTGGTTGGTATGGAAAGAAGGAAAAAATAGAATAATGAAATATAATAAAATTCTTATTATGCTCTCATAATGAGAATTTTATTATATTTAACTATTTTATTCATTCTCTTATTGATCCTTCCTAATTTTCATTTGCTTCTACCCATGATATTTGTTCAGTTTTTTATCTTCCGTTTCGGTGAATTTTGTTGCCTATTTTGTTAATTTTATTTTACGCCTTTATCGACGAGTTCTACTATTGTCAGCGCACTGTCGCTGGCACTGATCCAGCCTTGCTATTGCCCTTCCTCACAGGTGCTGCTGCTGTCCTGCGTTGTTTCCTCTCCCGCAGTAGTCCTGCCATGGTCCGACGACTTTACCGCTATTGGACAATTGTCTTTCCGTTGCTTTCTCGCAGTCGTTGTTGTTATCTAGTGGCTGTCCAACTGTTTTTCCTACTTCTGCGGTTGTCTCGCAGCTGCTCACGACCCATTTGTCCCGCTGCTTTTCAATTGCGCGACCTTTTTATCTCGTAGCTTTTTATGTCTGTGGCCATTTATCCCGCGGCTTTTCAAGTATGCGACCCCTTTGTCCCAAGACTTTCCAAGCTTGTGGCCTCTTTGTCCCGCGTCTTCAAGTTCGCGACCCTTTGTCTCATGGATTTTCAAGCTCACGGCCCCTATGTCCTAAACTTTTCGAGTTCACGGCTGTTTGTCCCGTGCGGTGTTCAAGCTCGCAGCCCCTACGTCCCGCGTCTTCGAGTACGCGACCCCTTTGTCCTATAGCTTTCCAAGCTTGTGGCCTCTTTGTCCCGCATCTTCAAAATGGAAGAGGTGAATTAAGAGTAATATTTTGAATTCCAGCTCAATCAAGTAGAGTAGGAAAAGCTTCAATATATATACGGGAAATGAAGGTTTGTTACAAGAATAACAACTCAACAAGAAGAATAACAATCTAACTAATTCTAGAAGTGAATTAGTATGCGGCCTTTATGTCCCGCGATTTTTCGAGTTCGCAGCCCTTTGTCCCATGGCTTTTCAAGCTCATGGCCTCTATCTCCTGCAGTTTTTCGAGTTCGCGACCCTTTATCTCGTGTGGTGTTTAAGCTCGCGGCCGTATGTCAACCCCTTTGTCTCCATTAAAATTCTTCTCAATATATAATATTTCTCTATTTTATTTTATTCATTTCTTCTTTAGTTTATTTTCCCATCAATTCTAACAAATAATAAACTGATTTTTCTACTTATATAATTCTTATATGGATTTATAATTTATCAACTATATTAAAAAATCTTATCCCAAAAAAATCTTAATATACAATACTAAAATTAATTTCACTTCCACTTCAGTACTAAACCTGACATCGGTGTAGATAATGAATAATGTACGTTATAAAATTTTGTATAGTGAAGCTACAACTTGAGATCCGTTTTATATGGGTTTCCTGCCGAAGTAAAAATTAAGCCCAAAAGACTGTAACTTCATTGGTATACAAAAGAATTTGAATAAAAAAAAAAAACATACATATACAGAACCTGGGAATTTAGAATTTCTCGGACTTATTGTGAAGATGCATTCTCGATTTTTTCAAATTCAAGGACAAAAGAGAAATTTTCACTTCCCAATGTGAGTGAGATCTTGAAATTAAGAAGTAAAAATTAAGAAAATGGGTACCCCAGATTAGTGAAAAAGATATATAAAAAAACAAACAAAAATACCTCTCGAATTTCTATATCTGTCTTTCCAATTTTCTGTTTAATCAGAGAATAGATAAAAAGTGACTTTACTTTTTTTGAATATTGGAACAGATACATAAATACATATGAAAAAATATTGTTCCTAATAAATTTTAACAACAACAACTAAGCCTTTATCTCAATTAAGTTGGATCGATTATATAAATCTCTTTACGTCATAATGATCAATCAAGGGTCATCCTCTCAGTCATGTTTAATTCCATCAAATCAATTCTAATAGTTTCGTCTCAAATCTTCCTAGACCTACCTCTCCCTCTAGTAACCCCACACTTGAACTAAACTGCATTTTTTAACTAGTATTTCTATGAGCCTTTCTATGCATATGTCTAAGCTATCGTAACAATTTTCTCTCATCTTCTCTTCAATGGGTGCTATTCCTATATTCTTTCTAATAATTGCATTCTTAATTTTATCCATTCTCGTCTTTCCACTCATCCATCGTATTATCCTCATTTCTGCCACACCAATTTTATAGACATGCTTACTGTTTATCGCCAAATATTCTGTACCATGCATAATCATCAGTCTTATTATAGTTTTGTAGAATAAAAATAGTTTTTTTTTTTTTTTTTTTACTTTGAATTTCAATGTATGCCCCCACTTATGCGAGAAAAAAAATAATTATCAATGGTTAAGGGTTGATATCTGAGTTCAGAGTATTCTTTGGATGTTCTCTGTTCTCAGACCTCTATCGGTTCTCCACTCCTACTTAGCAAAATGGGTACTCATACCAGAACGCCAAGGACCCCCATGAATAGAGTGTGTTGGTGGTTACGGTTAGTGATGATGGTAGCGGTTCATGGGTACAATCCAGAGTTTGGTAGTCAAAAATTGCACAAAACTAAAATCCCTCAAGCTAACTAACTTACTGAGCCTCAACATAAACATAGCAACTCTTTGTCTGAACATAAAATAGAGGATCTACAATTTATGTACACTGAAACTACATGTAACGACCAAACACCACAAACAACTTGACAAAACCAAAATTCACTCGGCTTCTACGATTCAAATCAACTCTGAAGCCTACAGGCATGGACACACGAAAAATACAAATCTAATGGTACAAAAGCATTTGCCTTGCTCCAGGATAGCTTCAAAATTCCTATAACCTTAAACCCAAATTAATAGATGATGAAGTTTTGATTTATAAAAGAATGCGGTGTTTATATGTAGATCAATTATTTGATTTCGCTCGAAGAAATTTTTAAAAAAAAAACTCTCAACAGAGAGAGAAAGAATTGAACCTCAAACTCTTTGCATTTTAAACGCAAACTTCCAGCTGACCTACAATCAACACTTAAAGCATTATAGTTGTAGTTAATTAAATTTTGCACATTAATCTCAGCCATCCATTTCGTAGGATATATCGAGACCGCCAAAATATCTATCCGTCCTTATTTATATATAGATGTTAGTATTAAAGAAAACTGTTACAATTACTACTAGCGAAGGTCCCCCTCATTTTTAGAAATTTTTATTCTCCTAGAAGCCTTATATTGGGGCAAAATAAAAGGGATGACACTTACACTTGAAAAGATAGATAAGTGAACCAAATATAGTCAAATAGTTTTGACTTTGATTTTATTTTAAAAATTAAAAATCAGAGCAATTTTGTCTTTGTTTTAACCAAACTAAACCATTTACCTAAACCACAAATTGAACAGTGTAATCGTCATTTTAGACCTACATATTTTTTCTTGTTTTACAATTTTACCTACAAATATGTACTGGCATTTATCCACGGCACTATTTAAATAAAACAAAATATAAAAAAATAACAAAATTATTATGAGAATGAAAAATCATTCAAATCTCTAATAAATTACAAACTTGAGTCTAGAGTGAATTGAGTTGACAAGCAGACGATCAAGCACAATTACGAGAGAGATGCGGTACTAATGGGCTTTCACATAGGCCCATGAGGCCCAAAAGGCCCTGGATGTATTTAAATTAGCCCAAGGTTTTCAAAATTACTTCTTATCTTCAAAAATCCAAATGTGTAAATAAATATGTTGTTTGTTTATCATGATTTAATCTGACACAAGTAAAAGTATAAAAAAAATCAAGATAGCATTGTGTTGGCCAGGGGTGTTAAAAAAAACCGACCAACCGAAAAATCAAACCAAACTGACAAAAAAAAAAAAAAAACAAACTAGTGAAAAACCGATTGGCCCGATTTTTTTTTTGCGCCGAAAACCACATCCCCGGTTCGGCCCACGGTTTTAGAATTATGAACCGCGGTTTAAACCGCACCGAACCGTACATATAAAACGACGTCGTTTTATATGTATATATATACACAGTTACACATAGATTAGCTAACCCTAGCCTTCATTCCTCAAATTTTTGCCGCCTCCAAATTCGAAACTCTCCACAGGAGTGATAACTCTAGGCCTTCGTTCTCTCTCTCTTCTCTCCATTCCGTTCTCTCCTCTCTCCGCAAGCACAGAGCTTCGCCTTCTGCTCGGAGAATCATGTGTGCTCATAAAAATGGCGAACACAGAGCTTCGTCGTCGCTGCTGTTCAAACGATCGAAACTAAGATCCAAACAATTGCAACCGGAGCTGAGATCTCCCTCCTCATTCATATCGAAACCCTAGCCGCAACAGATCGAAAGGTTAGATCTCAACAGATCGAAACCCTAGCTAGAAGTGGGAGTTCCTCAAATTTCTTTTTCGGTGAGTATCACTCCCTAATTTCTTCTTTTTATGCGCACATATTTTACAGTTGTCATCATATTTGATCGAAACCCTGGTGCTCTGTTTGATAATTTCTTCTTTTTCTTCTTTTGTTTTGTTGATGTTGGATTTGGATGTGTAAATTTTCTTAATTGTTAGATAATTGATGGCTGAAAATGTTGACAACACTCCTACGGTTGCTACCAATGATGAACGCCCACCACAATGTAAAGGAAATAAGAAGTCATTTGTTTGGAAACATTTCACATAATTGAAATCTGAGGAACGTGTAGGTTAGGGTTCCAGGACAGCTTGTAATTATTGTTCTAAAAATTTTGCATGTGATTTGAGAAAAAATGGAACTAAGACAAGGGAAGTTCACCTAGAGCAAAGATGTGACAAATACCCGTTGAAAGTCCCAGATCCCAAACAAACAAGGATTGCCTTTAAAATGAAATCAAATTGTAGTGGTACTGGTAGTGGTCAACTATGGTATTTTAGTGCAAAGGATTGTAGAAAAGCACTTGCTAGAATGATAATAATTAATCAATTACCATTTAGGTTTGTTGAAAATGAAGGATTTAGGGACTTTATGCGTGTTACTCAACCTATGTGGGTGAATATTCCTTCATGCCCTACGATTGCTAGAGATTGTTTGGGACTTTATAATGAGGAAAATGAGAAGTTGAAATCTTTTATGAAGGGTAAGAGAGTTTTCCTAACAACTGATACGTGAACGTCTTTGCAAAATTTGAATTACATGTGTCTTACCACATACTTCATTTATAATAATTGGAAATTATACAAAAAATCCTTAATTTTTTTTTAGTTCCAAATCATAATTGCAAAACTCTTGGTAACACAATTGAAAATTGTTTACTTGATTGGGGAATTGGAAAATTTCTTACTCTAACAGTAGACAATGCAAGTTTAAACAATGGTGCAATTAATTTCTTGAAGAGAAAGATAAAAAATCGGAAGGGTTTTGTATTGGAACATGAGTTTCTACATGTTAGATGTTGTGCACGCATTTTAAATCTTATTGTGTGCGAGGGTTTAAAAGAAATGGATGAGTCCATCCTCAAAATAAGAAATGTAGTAAGGCATGTGAGATTATCCCCATCTAGATTGGCAAGTTTCAAGGTTTGTGCCGAAAAAAAAGGTATTGATTGTAAGAGTCAAGTTTGTATTGATGTGCTAACTAGATGGAATGCTACTTATTTCATGTTGGAGAGGGCAATTAAATTTCAAGTAGCGTTTGACCGATTGGTGGAAGAGCGTGAACAAATGAATAGAGGTTTTGATGATGATGATGATGATGATGAAGATGATGTAGATGATGCTGAGAATGTGAGAGTAAAAAAAGCTAGAAGGGTTTTGGGTCCACCAACTAGTGGGGATTGGAAAAAAGCTAAGTTGTTTGTAAAAGTTCTTAAATTATTTTACAATGCAACTTTATGGTTTTCTAGTTCCTTATTTGTCACGTCTAATAATTTTTTCATGGAGCTTATGATAATCCAAAATGGAATAAGTAACTTGGGTGCAAACTCCGATGCATTTTTACAGTTGATGGCAATTGTAATGAAAGAAAAATTTAACAAATATTGGAAAAATACCGAAAAAGTAAATCCGTTGTTGCTTGTGGCGGTTGTTTTTGATCCTCAATACGAGTTAAAGTATGTATAATGGTGTCTAGGGGATTGTTACGATAAATCCATTGTGCTTGAGTTAATTAATAAGTTGAAACGGTGTTTGAATCAATTGTATACTTGGTATTCTGAAGATGGGACAGTAAATATAAGTAAATCCCAAGATAGAAGTGTATCCTCAATTGATTTAGATGTGGAAGAAGAGGATGAACGTAAATCTTTCACTGCCAAATTTCAAAAATACCTAATAGAAGAGGGTGATATGAGTTACAAATCGGAAATGGATAAATTTTTACTTGATTCTTGTAAGAAGGAAAGTAAAAATTTTGATATATTGGGGTGGTGGAAGATAAACACGATGAATTATCCGATTCTCGCTCAAGTAGCGAGGGATGTGTTAGCCATTCTGGTATCTACCGTCGCTTCAGAATCTGCTTTTAGCACCGGTTGACGCATTCTTGATCCATTCCGAAGCTCATTGTCAACAAAGATGGTGGAAGCCTTAATTTGCACTCAAAATTGGTTGCGCCGGTCAACTTCTATCAATCTTCGAAAAACAATGGAACAAGTTGAACAACTTGATCTTATTGACGTTGAGGAAGCTAATAAAAAATAGAAAATGTTTGTTTACAATTCATAGTTTCTTTTCCTTGTTAATGCATTAATTTCTCTCATTTTTTAATTGTAGATCTTGGTCAATCTTTTTTTCCTGGAATCAGAGATTATTAACTAGTGATGGATCATCCTTTTGAAGTTGATATTCAGGTAATGTTAGTTTGATATGCAAATATCATATCAATTTTGATATCTGAAATTGAGATAGGGCTTGTTTTTTTTTTTTTTTTTTTTTTTGTTTTTTGTTTTTTTGGGATTGTAAGTTATTTTTAATTTTTGTGTTGTATTGTGTTGTTTAAATGTGTTGTGTTGGTGAATTTTGCTATGTGCAATACTTGGATT
Source organism: Eucommia ulmoides (assembly GCA_016647705.1). Taxonomy (NCBI): domain Eukaryota; kingdom Viridiplantae; phylum Streptophyta; class Magnoliopsida; order Garryales; family Eucommiaceae; genus Eucommia; species Eucommia ulmoides. The sequence goes on from CM028328.1 coordinate 11,138,363, forward strand.
GTAAGTTATTATGTTTTATTGGTTGGAATTTTGCTATGTGCAATGGTTTCTGTGTTTTATTGTGTTGTTTTGGTGAATTTTGGTAAACTGTCATAACAATGGTTGGGATTATAAGTTATTAATGAATTATAATTTTTGGACTATGAATTAGTGAATTGTATTTTATGGACTATTAAGAATCGTGTTGGTTAATGGGCTGAAATTGAATTTGGAATAATTCATTAAGGAATTAGGCTCTGGATTAAAATTTAAAAGGAATTGGGTTGTGGGTTGTGAAAAAATGAAAAAAAAAAATTCAAGTCCAAAATCGAAAACCGAACCGAAACCGAAAAAAACCACAGGGGTGGTTTTCTCCACTTATGAAAACCGAATTGTTAGGGAGCGGTTTTTATTTTATGAAAATCGAATTCTCGGTTCAAGGAGGAAAATTTGGCAAAACCAAACCGAACCGTGCATACCCCAGTGAGTTACCCAAGAAGGGGGTGAATTGGATAGTAATAAAAAATTATCAAATAATAACAAATCAAATAATTAATGTTATCCTAAATTAATTATTATCTTTATAGCAGCGAAAATATAATATTAACTAAGTGCACACCAAACAACACAAATATAAATAAATTAAATAATACAGCACACTAGAAATTTATACTGGTTCACCAAATTATTCTTGGCTAATCTAATCCCTCAAGCTCCACGGAGAGTCGCACCCACTAATCACTATGATTTCTTTAACCAGGTAGGAACCAAATCCTTACAAAATGATTCTTTTCGTAGGCTCAGAATCAACCTTTGTAATTTATTTTCACATGCTCAGGAATAACCCTATTTTTTTCACATGTTAAAGATTAACCTAATTATTTTATACTTAGACTAAGAATTAAACCCCACACAAAAGACTTTAAGTAACATTTTACCCGGTAAGAATTGAACCGTTACAAATTCACTCACAAATTAATTATATTAATGAAAAATTAACACCTAATCTTTTTATACTCTAGGCAAAGATTAAAACCTCAATCTCTTTACCGGAAGAGATTGAAATCAGCTACCCCTTGATTAGACACTCCGAATAGTATCTAATCCGACACTCAACTTATCAATTACAAAATTGATAAGTGATTTTTCCACTCGGAACTTCTATCACCTCAGATAAATTTGAACTCAATTAATGTCCCGATACTAGTGATAGAAATATATTGAGAATTTTAAAATCTGATTTTAAACAAAAACAGGTAGCAAACAATTTAACACGTAATCAGATTTTTTCAGGAAATCGTTTAAAAAATAATTTTCAATTTAAAATACAGGAAAATGATTTCAAAGATCAAATTTCCAAGTAATAGATAATAATATCAAATAAAAATTAATAACAAATAACTTAGAACGATCTTACCAGGAATCCACCGAATCAATAATGATAAGTAATGAAACTTCAAGTCGACAATCAGTAATAATCTACTCCAAAATTTCTTAAGAATAAATCTCAAGAAAATTCTCACAATACTCTCAGTATAATCTCAGAATGATCACTCTTAAAAAGCACTAGAACTGAATAGCTTTTCAGAATTGAATGATTGGGATTCTTGACACCTAAAAAATGCAAGCCTATTTATATGGGATTAGAACAAGCTCTCTAATGGCTAGTTCCCATATTTCATGACAAATAATTATTCCAATAGACCCCTTATATCATAAAGACTCAATTCTGGTATAATTCACTTAATTATATCTATTAGGATATCCAATTTAGTCCCTTAAACTTTTTCTCAATCTCAATTAGATAGGATAGAAATAATTTCATGAACCAAATTGAGAAATATCTAAAATACTTGAACCATATCTATAGGAATACCAAAATATTAATCATATATCTTAAATTCCATCAGATCCCTAAGATATCTCTCATATCCTAACCATAATCGGCTACTTTTTAGATCAAAATCATAAAATTCTCAAATCTTGAAACTATTTATCGGTTGACCGACCAGAAGGTATAAGTCGATTGCCCGATTCAGGACGCAACCTAAGCCAAAATCTCTTCGCCATAGGTTGACCGCCCTTTGTGTTTCTGTCGATCGGAAGATTCAAGGACTTTTATAGGTCGACCGCCTTATCAACCTAATGATTCAGAGAGTTCATATTTTAGCCATAGGTCGACTTACCTGTCGACCGAGCAATTCAGAGCCTAAATTGTTTTCCCAACTCTTTCTTATCGGTTGACCGATCAACGTTGGTCAGTAGACCGATCCTGCTGGAACTTCTCTCCTTAAATAATTTTTTACTAAATTTCTTCGACGTTTTTGCCTCTTTAACTGATTTCTTTTCTCGGTTAACTCCACTAAATCTTTAAATTCAATTTTAATCAATTATCTTTCTTAAATCAATGTTTTTTCTTCAATTACACATAGGAACAAATATTTTAGCTAATTAGGATCCTATTAAAAAATACACCTAATTGTAAAAATATTTTGTGTCGTGTGTGATCTTAATCGGGATACATTAAGAGTAAAAATTTAACCTGAGTCGTTTTTCCTTAGATTCTTCAAAATCTTCAGTCTCTTAACATCCATCATCTTTGTCTGTATCTTTAGCATCCATTTATCATTTTTCTCAATTTCTTCATGATAATATCTTCACTGGAACAAATAAACTGAAACACTCAATAAAACCGTTAGTTCCACAAAAAATATCAACATTTAATTGTTCATCAAAATTTTAGGATCAATAATCTCCCCATTTTTTATGATGACAATTAATTTTGATGTTTTTGTCAAAATAATATGTAACCACACTCTCCCTAAATTCGAGGACGGGTTTTTAACTCAATAAAGCACAATTATGAAGAGAATCATAAAATATTCAACAAAGCACAAAATACGATCAATAAATAATTCAAACTCCTCCTTAAGATATTCAATAAAACATCAATAAATTATCCCCCTTTGTCATCTAAGAAAATGGGGAAGGGGAACCATAAATAAACACCACTCTAGACAAATATCGTTATGCCTAGCCATTCCCAAACCAGGAATGATTTTCATAAACTGATTTTCCGCTAAAGGTTTAGTAAAGATATCAACAAGTTAGTCGGAGGTATCAATATATTCAATGACAATGTCCCTTTTTCTGAATGTGATCACGAATAAAGTGATATCTAATCTCTATGTACTTAGTTCTTGAGTGTTGTATAGAATTCTTACTTAGACAAATATCATTTTTATTATCACAATAAATCGAGACTTCCTCCATACATATTCCAAAATCATTTAATTGCTGTTAATATATAAAATTTGAGCACAACAGTTACCAATTTTCATATACTCAGCCTCAGTAGTGGGTAAGGCTATCGAATTCTGTTTCTTGCTTGACCAAGAAACCAAAACATATCCTAACAAATGACATGACCCACTTGTGTTTTTTCGCTCAACTTTGCAACTTGCAAAATCAATGTCGGAGTAACTTATTAATTTAAAATCACTCCCCCTAGGATATCATAACCCTAGGTTAGTCATCCCCTTTAAATATCAAAAAATTTGCTTAACCGCAATCAAGTGCGATTCTTTAGGATAAGACTGAAATTTAGCACATAAACAAACGCTATACATAATGCCAGGTCTACTAGCAATTAAGTACAACAAGCTACCAATCATACCTCGATACATTTTTTCATTAACGTTTTCACCCGTGTCATCTTTGTCTATCTTTGTAGCTGTTGTCATGGGAGTTTTGTACTCTTTTTCACCATCCAACCCATATTTCTTTAACAACTCCATGTTATATTTAGCTTGATTTATGAATATTCCTTATTTGGTTTGCTTAATTTGCAACCCAAGAAAGAAATTCGTCTCTCACATCATGCTCATCTCAAACTCAACCTGCATTATCTTGGCAAATTCTTGGCAAAGATCCTCATTAATAGATTCAAAAATAATATCAATATAAACTTGTACTAATAGGGTATCAGAATCAGTTTGCTTAACAAATAACGTTATATCACAAATATCTCTTCAAAAACGATTTTCGATCAAATATCAGCTAAGGCCCCGTTTGGTAACCATTTCCATTCCAGAAATTCCCATTCCATTCCCAGATTTTTGGGAATTCTGTTTAGGAATAGCGTTTGGTAATTTTTGTTTCCGTTTCCATTTTATTCCCATTTGAGAATTGTGCCCACTTTTTTTCTTAAGAAATGAGAAACAAAAAAAAGTTGTTTCTCATTATTCTCATTCCATTTCTAAAATACATGGTTACTATTCATCTACCGGCTGACCACCGTCCACCGCCGGCCACTGTCGCCGGTCACCGTCCGCCGCCGCCGGCCATCTCCGGCGACTATTGCCAGTCACCTTTCCCCGCCGTCGCCGGCCATCTTCGGCGACCGTCGCCGTTCATCGTCCGGCCGAAAATTTTTCTGCCACTTTCGGTCGTCGCCGGCGACGACGCCATTACCTTCCAGCCAGCGTCACCGGCGTCGATGCAGTCCGGTCATCGCCGGCGGGCCATCGCCGCCGCCGGCCAGCCGGCGACGGCGCCACTGCTATCAGGCCAAAACAGAAAAAAAAAAAAAAAAAAAAAAAAAAAAAAAAAAAAAAAAAGAAAAAAAGATTTTAGGATAAAATCGTTACCAAACACAATTCCCTTCCCAAAACAAAAAAAAAAAAAAATTATCGTTACCAAACGCGATTCTACTCCCAAAAAGAAAACAAAATTCTCATCCCACTGTTGGAATGGAAACAGAAACGGTTACCAAACGCCACCCAAGTCTCTCATATCAAGCTCTAGGAGCTTGTTTGACCCCATACAAAACCTTACGAAGTTTAAATACGTGATCGGAAAATTTATCACTTTTAGATCCCGAGGGTTGTTCCACATAAATTTTTTCTGCTAGGAAGTCATTTAGAAATGTACTCTTGACATCCATTTGATATAGTTTAAAATTACATGAGCATGCAAAAGTGAGTAGCATTCTAATAACTTCTAATTTAGCCACAAGAGCATTAGTTTCATCATAATCAATTCATTCCTCTTGATTATTGTCCTGTGCTGTTAATCTTACTTTATTTCTAATTACTATACCAGATTCATCTTTTTTTATTTCGAAAAACCCATTTAGTACCAATAACAGGATTAAAATCCGGTCTAGGAACTAGACACCATACTTTGTTCCGCTCAAATTGAACTAACTCATCTTGGATTGCGAAAATCCAAGATTCACCAGTTAACGTCTCATTTACATTTTTAGGCTCAATTTGAGATAAAAAAAAAAAAAAAAAAAAAAAAAAAAAAAAAAAAAAGATTTATTTTATCTCTAAGAGAGGAACGAGTATTTACACATCTTTCAAAATTATCTAAGATTTCTTTTACCGAATATCCCGGTATTGTCTTTATAGTTAGTGGAAATTCCGAATCATTTTCCTTAGTCTCCTCATCTTTTTGAGATTCTTTTGTCACATTATCGCATTGGTTTTGGTTATTTGAAATACCTACATCATCATCATCTAAAACATTTCTCGACAAAAATGGGTCAGCTTCCTCAAAGACAATGTGCATAGACTCCTCAACTACTATCGTACATTTATTATATACTTTATAGGCCTTACTGTTAGTAGCATATCCAAGAAAAATTCCATAATCACAATTTACCATAAAATTTACTTCGATTATCCTTATCATTCAAAATGAAGCATTTACACCCGAATACTTTAAAGTACAAAATGTTAGGAGTCTTACTTGTCACACCCCTCCCCGAGCCCCCATCGCCCGAGGTCGGACGTGACACCGACTTGACGTCACCTGACCAGTCAACAAATATATATATATATATACATGCATCACTATACATTTTGTTTTCAGAAAAAAAATATATAATATATTTACTTACTTCAAAATTTGGGAATACACATGTCCCAAATATTCACAACAAAACCACAAAAAGAAAATTGAACCTTCCACGGTTCACACTTGTCCAGCTCATCCTTCAAAATGACACCACCACCTGACTCTACCTAGTGCCTGTGGTAAACCTACTCCTAGCTGCGACACCTGAAACCAAATATTTTATCGGTGTACTGCCTTCATAATATAAAAACATTTCATGGATTAAGTATAATTATCAAATACCACTTTTCCAAATATAATATAATATAACCGTATACCAAGTCAGAATAAAATTCCACTGTCATCATTGCAATAAGATAATATATTTAAATCAACCAATCCAACATTTCGACATATAATAAAATACCGCACTCATATTTCCTACTAGCCATAGGATCGTTTCACCTCACGATTAGGAGTTACGACAATACCGTAACCTGTACAACCGTGCCATCTAAAGTGACTATCAGTATTAGGTCCATTTAATATCCCCAATGGTAGGGCAGCCACCCGCAGGATTTGCACTCCTGACAGGTCCACATATATTCACCCTGCAGGACTTGCCTGACAAGTAACAACAAATATTCACCCGACAGGACTTACCTGATATATAACAACAAATATCCACCCTACAGGTCTTGCCTGACAGGTAATCCACATCTAGCAGGACATACCTTCTTGACAAGAAGACAACTATGGCATAGTCAGATAACAAAAGTACTTTCCACATTTAAAAATTTACTTGATCCACATAACGTTATAACACCGTCCATTTTAATAAATATTTTTTCTAAAATTTAAAAAAAAATATATATAATTTGTTAATTTACATAAAAAACAATACACTCACCTCGATTTTTGTGCTTCCCAAAACACTGTCGTCAAAAGACTACGAGGGCGGCGTTACCTGTGAACCTAACAATGATAGGGCCTAAATTAATAATTTATTTAAAATAAACCTAATATGCAATGCGTTATCCTAAAATTCACCATTTTCTATTCCCCAAATTTTGATTTTACAAAATTATCATACACCCTATTTTTTATGTCAATATTAGCTGTACGAAAATTATTATAGTAACGATTACAAAATTTCGCGTCAATAATTTAATTTGTAGAAAAATATTAATCGACTGTTAAAATTTTTATTAGTTGACAAAATATTAAAAATTGTCGTTTTAGTAAAATTTATAATTTTTATTTTAAACGGTATTCATCACAAATTAGATATTTCTATACCGACTGTATTTCTCGAACCCACTATATATATATATATATATATATATATATATATATATATATATATATATATATATATATATATATATATATATATTGACATAAATATGCATGTACATCTGTCCGCATAATTAGTCCCATAAATTAAACGTGTAATATATATTTTATGTCAAATTGTCTAGCCAGTAGTGGATCATGAGATAGAGTGTCGATAGGTGGGTTTAGGAACGAAGAAAAAAAAATGGAATTACTTGTTCTGTTCTTCCTCTTTTTTTTTCTTTTTTTTTTTTTTTCTTTTTTCAGCCAGCTAAAGTTCATGAGTTTTTATATATATTTTAAAAATGATAATTGGCCCCTATTTTTATTTTTTTTAAAACTAAAATTAATATTAACATATTACTCCCTAAAATTTTTAAAACAATTATTAAATGACACAATTCACCTCGTTGTTTTCTAAATGTTCTAAAATGCAACTAACAATTATGCATATGTTACATTACTATTCCAGATTTCATATGGGGTTTTATTAAACTCTCTACGAATCGATACCCGATTCACCATGTGACAAGTTGTACTTATTCGGCCCAGAAGTAGGTTAGTAATCGATTTTGATTAAGCATTGTTCTGACCATCTCTTGAAGCGTCCTATTCTTCCTTTCCACAACACCATTTTACTGTGATGATCTTGGTACAGAAAAATTATAAGCATAACTGTGCTAATCACAATAATTGATATCATCATCATTTTTAAACTCTCTTCCTCTGTCACTACGAATGTTAATAATAGAGCATTGCTTCTCATTTTGAACACGTTTACAAAATTTAGAAAACATAGAAGCTATTTCACTCTTCTTAGTAAGGAAAAATACCCAGGTGAATCTAGAATAATCATCAACTATTATGAAAACATAAAACTTACCGCCGAGACTAGCAACAGAGTTTGGACCAAATAAATTAAGATGCAATAATTTAAAGACATGTAGATGTGGACGTATGCATCTTTTTCTTAAATGATAATCTAGACTACTTACCTAACTGACATACATCACATACTTTATCTTTCACAAATTTCAAATCAGGTAGACCACGTACGAGACTCTTCTTAGATAAATTAGAGATTAATTTCATACTAGCATGCCCAAGTCTCCTATGCCATAACCAACTATTCTCAGATAAAGCATTCAAACAGGATAAATTTTGAGAAGTAAAATCATCAAATGAACAAGTATAAATATTCTCAAAACATGATGCAACTAACAGAATACTACCATCATGTCCATTCTCAATAATTCATTTATCATGATCAAATACGACACTATAGCCCTTGTCACATAGTTGACTTATACTAAGCAACTTCTGTTTAAGACCATCAACTAGTAACACATCTTTAATAACAGTGGTACCATTATCGATATTACCTATACCAATAATTTTATCCTTTGCGTTGTCTCCAAATGTTACATGACCTCCATCTTTAGGTGTCAAAGATGTGAATTTTGCTTTATCTCCCGTCATATGTCGAGAATAACCGTTGTCCAGGAACCATATGTCTTTGCTTATAGATGCTTTTAGAATAACCTGCAATGATCACCTCAAATAGTTCTTAAGTGGTACCTAGTCTAAGTGGGTCTGATCTTGTTAGTCGGGACAACCTTAGTTCCTTTCGAAACTCAAACTTGTCTACAGTTAGATAGTTTAGCAAAATATCTACAAATAGTATGCCCCACAAAATCACATTTAAAACATCTAACAAGACCTTTGGTTTCAGAAAAGAATTTATGAAAACATTTTTGTTTAAGATGTTTTTGAAACCCAATACCGGCTTTATCAAAAATACCACGTGAACTTCCCAAAAGTATTTTCAAGTTATTCTCATCGCCGGTGAATTTGAGAACAATTTAATGTAAATCTAATATCTTGGATTTCAATTCATTGTTTTTAGATTCATAGTCCATTACTAGCTTGTTTAATGTGTTAATTGTACTTTAAAGGGCATTTATTTTAAAATACTGGTTTTTATAATCATGTGTAAGTTCTTGATAAATATAAAACAATTCATCAAAATCTAAAGGACAAGAACTTGAACATTTTGTTACCTCATTACTAGTGGCCATCAATGCAAACATTGACGTTTATTTACTTTCTGATTTTTACGAACTACTCGATTCGGTATTATCCCAAGTAGCTTTCATAAACTTCTTCTTGCTCTTATTTCCTTTATTCCTTCTTCTTTTTTTCTTTATCCTTTTTCAATTCGGGACAATCAATTTAAAAATGACCGGTCTTGTGACAGTTGTAGTATTTCACATTGTTCATGTTGAAGTTTCTTCTTCCACGGAATGTACGTCGAATCATTCTTCTAAAATTCTTTGTGAGAAGCGCCATATCTTTTTTCTGCTCACTATCAAGGATTACATCGTCACTATCATCCTCTTCTTCAGGTTTCTGAGCCCTTAGTGTCAAGGATTTCTTTTTGCTATATCCGATGTCATCTTCATATCCTCGAATTGTCGTTTCATGCGTCATGAGGTTGTCGATGAGGTCATAAATTTTGTATTTGGTAAGGTCCTTAGCTTCCTCAATTACAGTCACCTTCGGCTCCCATACTTTGGTTAAATATCTTAGAATCTTCCGAACTTTGTCTTCCGTGGCGTACGACTTTCCAAGTTGGCTTAAGTGATTACAGATGTTATTGAATCGAGTGTACATATCTTGGATCGATTCATTTTCTCCCATTCTGAACAATTCAAGTGGCCTGATAAAAGCGTTGATTTTCAACTACTTCATTTGACTTGTTCCTTCGTGGGTAACCTGTAACTTATCCCACATGTCCTTTGCCGATTTACAACCTGAAACTCTCGAGTATTCATTAGCATCTAAAAAATAAAATAAAATATTAATAACTTGAGAGTTTATAGAAAGTTTCTGCTTATCAGAAGCAATTAGCTATTCTTTCTTCTTCTCGACTTCGTTTTCCATAAGGAAAAACATACCATCCTCAATTGCTAGTCACATATCATAATTCGTGGCCTGAAGACAAACAATCATTTTGTCCTTCCAGAATGCAAAATTTTCACCTGCAAACAAAGGTGGTCGGTGCATAGACTGCTCCTCAGCTAGTGTGCCAATTGTGTGCGCTATGTGATCTTTGTTAGCTTAGTATATCTAGCTAAACCAACTCTAATACCAATTGTGGCCCAGTAAAATACTCAAGAGAGGGGATGAATTAGGTAGTAATAAAAAAAAAATATCAAATAATAACACTTCAAAAATCAAATAATTAATTTTATCCTAAATTAATTATTATCTTTATAGCAACAGAAATATAATATCAATTAGGTGCACACCAAACAACACAAATATAAATAAATGAAAGAATACAGCACACCAGAAATTTATACTAGTTCACTAAGTTATTTTTGGCTAATCCAGTCCTCCGAGCTCCGCGGAGAGTCGCACCCACTAATCAATATGATTCCTTTAACCAGGTAGGAACGAAACCCTTACAAAATTATTCTTTTCGTAGGCTCAGAATTAACCTTTATAATTCATTTTCATAAGCTCAGGAATAACCCTATCTTTTTTCACAGGCTAAAGATTGTCCTAATTCTTTTATACTTAGATTAAGAATTAAACCCCACACAAAAGACTCTAAGTAACCTTTTACCCGATAAGGATTGAACTATTACAAATTCACTTACAAATTAATTATATTAATGAAGAATTAACACCTAATCTTTTTATACTCTAGGAAAAGATTAAAACTTCAATCTCTTTACCGGAAGAGATTGAAACTAGCTACTCCTTGATTAAACACTCCCAATAGTACCTAATCCGACACTTAACTCACTAATTATAAAATTGACAAGTGATTTTTCCACTGGGAGCTTCTACCAACTCAGATAAATTTGAACCCAATTAATGTCCCGATACTAGTGATAGTAATACAATGAGAATTTTAAAATATAATTTTAAACAAAAATGGGTAGCAAACAATTTACTATGTAATCAGATTTTTTCAGGAAATCGTTTAAAAAATAATTTTCAATTTAAAATACAGGAAAACGATTTCAAAGATCAAATTTCCAAGTAATAGATAACAATATCAAATAACAATTAATAGCAAATAACGTAGAATGATCTCACCAAGTCGACAATCAACAATAATCCACTCCAAAATTTGTCAAGAATGAATCTCAAGAAAATTCTCATAATACTCTTAGTATAATCTCAGAATGATCACTCTTAGAAAGTACTAGAACTGAATAGCTTTTCAGAATTGAATGATTGGGATTCTTGACACCTAAAAAACGCAAGTCTATCTATATAGGATTAAAACAAGCTCTCTAACGGCTAATTCTCATATTTCATGACAAATAATTACTCTAATAGACCCCTTATATCATAAAGACTCAATCCTGGTATAATTCACTTAATTATATCTATTAAAATATCTAATTTAGTCCCGCAAACTTTTTCTCTATCTCAATTAGATAGGATAGAAAGAATGTCATGAACGAAATTGAGAAATATCCAAAATACTTAAACCATATCTATAGGGATAACAAAATATCAATCATATATCTTAAATTCCACTAGATCCCTAAGATATCTCTCATATCTTAACCATAAAACGACTACTTTTTGGATCAAAACCATGAAATTCTCAAATCCTGAAACTGTTCATCGGTTGATTGACCAAAAGGTATAAGTCGATCGCCCGATTCAGGACATCGCCCAAGCCAAAATCTCTTTGCTATAGGTCGACCGCCCCTTATGTTTCTATCGACATGAAGATTCAGAGACTTTCATAGGTTGACTGCCCTGTCGACCTAACAATTCAGAGAGTTCATATTTTATCCATATGTCGACCTACCTATTGACCGAGCAATTCAAAGTCTGAATCGTTTTCCCAACTCTTTCTCATCGGTTAACCAATCAGCGTTGGTCGGTTGACCGATCCTGCTGGAACTTCTCTCCTTAAATAATTTTTTACTAAATTTCTTCGACGTTTTTGCCCCTTTAAACTGATTTCTTTTCTCAGTTAACTCTACTAAATCCTTAAATTCAATTTTAATCAATTATCTTTCTTAAATGAATGTTTCTTCTTCAATTACATATAGGAGCAAATATGTTAGCTAATTAGAATCCTATTAAAAAAAAAAACACCTAATTGTAAAAATATTTTGTGTCGTGTGTGATCCTAATCGGAATACATTAAAAGTAAAAATTTAACTTGTGTCGTTTTTCCCTAGGTTCTTCAAAATCTTCAGTTTCTTAACATCCATCATCTTTGTCAGTGTCTTTAGCATCTATTTATCATTTTTCTCAATTTTTTCATGATAATATCTTCACTGGAACTAATAAACTGAAACACTCAACAAAACCGTTAGTTTCACAAAAAATATCAACATTTAATTGTCTATCAAAATCTTAGGATCAACATAATAAAAATTAAGTTAGGGATAATTGACAATTAGTCCCAAATAACGGATGTAATATGTCGTTAGTCCCTTTTAAAACATAAGTTTTGATTTAGTCCCACGTTTTAGATTTTACTTGCGTATTAATCCTGCATGTACTCACGTATTGCGCGAATATGTAGAGAGAATTTGGTGAGTAAATTCTTATTATAGTGAATATTAGTTACATTAAATTAAAATTAGTTAAAACTTAATAATTAACTATATTATCTGTATAATATTAGTTACATGTACCTATGCACCATTAATTGCACGTTACATATTAAATGTATTTGTATACACAAATATTACACACAAAAATTAATTTAATATTAGTTACATGTTATAAACTACATGTATTTGTATAATATTTGTTACATCTAACAAATTTTTACACATAAATTAGTTACATGTTACAAATTTCAGTAATATTTATCACATCTAACAAGTATTTTACATACAAACTAGTTACATGTAACTGCGCGAGTGCAGACACGTGTAGTGAGCTTTTCGCCTTTTTTAATATGCGGGACTAAAATATAAGTTATAATTGTTTATGAGACTTTTCTAAAATTAATAGTACACTAAGGGATTTGCCACCGAAACACCCATTAAATTAATATTACAAAGCAATCACAATGCCAATGTGGCATTTCTAGACATGTTTCCACAAAAAATTCTCCCATATTATGCCTCTATACCACTCCCCAAGCTCCTGTAAATACACGCCGATTAGTGTCGGTGTATCTTAATAAAAATACCAAATTATTTGGTTAAGATTAACAGAGTAATTCTCACATGTTTAATTTCGAATCTGAAATTTGTACGCATGTTGTCCAACAATTAGTCAATCACATCCACTGTTCTGTGGCACTAACACGATTTGTCACAACCTAAAGCCCACACACGCACCAAAAAAGAATATGAAATTTGACACACGCACGGCCAAAACCAACCTCGTTTTTATATTCAGGAAAAACATTAGACAACAACTCAAATTCCAATAAAGGGTTGCAGGCATAGACTCGCTGTTGAACCTAGATACTTAAAATTATAATTTAAAGAAGGAAGAAGGCAGCTGACAACCCTAACTGCTAGGAATATGAGCTGAAAATTGCTGGAGAGGTGTCTGGTCATGAATGCGTTGCAATTACTCTGCCTAATTTGTGGCCAAATTCAAGCAATGACTCCTACATGCCAAGCACGTGTACCAATCAACCCTTGCTTAGCTAATTTTATGCACCTTAACTACACATCAGTAACACCAAGTTGTCGAGCTAGTTTGCGCCCATCCCCCTTGCATCTCTCATCCTCTTTGCACCCAATGGCTTGCCATGTCACACACATGACTCTAACCAGAACTAGGTGTTGCGCCCACGTTCTGCCTGCCTTGGCTTGACCCCGTTCCAAGATCTTCCCTTTGTTTTATGTTGCGCCTATTTATTTTTTATTTTTGTCAAAGTGGTCTTCCTATTTGCATATGATTTTTTATGTGATCCTTCCGTAAAAAATAATAGTTAAATTAGACGGATTTCGGTTATGTGACTTGCACATGCAGTTCTTCGGGAATGAAAATATAATTTGCCTTTTCTTTTTTCTCTTTTTCAATTTTTTCCTTTTTCGTTTGTTTATTTTTATTTTTTTCCTTCTTTCTGCCGCTTTCATCCAGCTTCATCCGGCATCCATGGCCGCTCCTCACCTGCTCATGCTCCCAGCCACGCAGGTACATTTGTCGGCTGGTGGTCGTTTTTACCTTTTTTCATTCCGGGTGGTGAAGACAATGGCATCTGTTGAATTTTGAGTCACTCTCTCTTCCTTACCCATATGAGTCACTTTCTCTCTCCTCTCTCTCTCTCTCTAGAAATTTAATCGATTCACGGTTGAATTTTGCTTGAATCGAGCTCAGGATTTCATAATTGTTCGTTGTTGTTGCCCCCATTGTTGTTTCACGACAAGAGAACACTCCGTTTCAGTTGCAGCTCGCGTCAAGCAAGAGATTCGACGGTCACAACCATCACATTCAGCGTGTGTACGTCGGAAATCAAACGGCCGAGACGGAGAAGTTAGAGAGGTAGAGACAGGGCAGTTGGAGGCGGAGACGGGGCAGTTGGAGACGGCGCGTGTGTCCTGGAGAGTAGAGAGAGATTTGAGGGCGGTGATGGACAGCGCGGCGTTGTTTGAATAGTTGGGGAGGCGAAGGAAGAGGAGGTGGCGGAAGGGGCTGAACTCTGGAGGAGTTTGGTATTCCGTTCATCACGCTTCTCGCCAAGACCAAGAGATCATTTTACAAATTACACTTTGTGCCCAAATCTTTTGATATATTAACACTATGAGAGTTTCAATACTTTTTAATCATAAAATTACTATTCACACATGATAAAATTGTTAGTTTTGTACTTTTTAGAGATTAGGGAATAAGATAGAGATATACTACAAAGGGTAAAAGGATACAAAAATAACCCCTAATATTTTATTATTTTTTTATTATTTTTAATTTTTTAGTTAACATTAACTAAATTGAATATATCACGTTGATGTTACTATTATTAAATTAAAATAATTTTTTTTTTTGTTAAAAGTTGAAACTAATTTGAGAATAGCAAATTAAAAAAAAAAAACTGATCACCATTTGGACACTAGGAAATCGTCATTGAAATTTATAATTTTAATGTTCAGGCAACTCAAAATTAATATATTTATTTATTTGTATATTTTAATTGATAATTCAAAGAGAATTGGTGTATAAATGTGGGAAAACCCATTTTACGTCCAAAATCACTAATATCATTTATCAATTTTTTGAGATTGAAACAAATGTGAAACTTAAGAGGTAAAATGTGCAATTTGGTAAATCTTAAAGGTTAAAACGTGTAATATTCTCTTGATTATTCTAAGCTCCTCCCACCTTATAACCTCAATCCACCCCCTCTCCCTTCTCACTCCTCCTCTCTCTAACCAAAATCATACCAATATCTTTATGTCTTCCATTTCTTTACTATTTAACCCAATTTTCAGTTTCTTTCTGTTAGTTAGTGTTTGTTGAAACAAATAAGATAGAAAGATTTCATTTCAATTATTTCTTATTACACTATCACACTACATATATATACAATACAAGAAAAATAAGAAAATCTTGCATTTAATGAGTTTTACGGTGCATGGCAAAGGAATAGAGATTGAGCATGAAAGTGAAAAATGATCTGAGCTGTAATTGTTGACATACAATTCACGTCAACACTCCCCCTCAAGTTCGTGCATATATATCTCGAATGTCCAACTTTCCAAGTAAGTTGTAGAAGCTTCTGCTACATATAGTTTTTGTAAGTATGTCTGCCAACTGGTCATCAGATTTAACAAACAGGAATCGAATTATCTTGGCCTCAAGATTTTGCTTCATGAAGTGCCGGTCTACTTCCACATGTTTGGTTCGATCATGCTGGATTGGATTATGAGAAATGTCAATTGCAGACTTGTTGTCACATAATTTGTCCATCTCGCAGCCAAGAGAAAAGCCAATTTTAGTTAATAGTCTTCGAAGCCAGATAAGTTCACAAAGGCCCTTAACCATCCCACGAAACTCAACTCGTACTTGATAAAGCTACCACCTTTTGCTTCTTACTTATCCACGTAACCATGTTTCCTCCAACAAATGTGAAATAGCCTGAGGTGGATTTTCTATCGGAAATATTTCCTGCCCAGTCAGCATCTGTGTAACCTTCCACCCATAGGAGATTGTTTCTTGTAAACATAAGTCATTTTTCGGGGAGAAGACTTTGGTATCTGAGAATTCGAATCACCGCATTCATTTGATCTTCACTTGGATAGTGTATGAATTGGATTACTACACTCACTGCATAAGAGATGTCAGGCCGTATATGAGAGAAATAAATAAGTTTTTCAACTAATCTCCGGTACCTTCCTTTGTCAGTTGGCACTTGATTTGGGTATTCTCCAAGCTTGTAATTTTGGATTATTGGTGTATCTGTAGGCTTACAATCCAGTAATTTAACTTCTGATAATAAATTTAGGATATATTTTCATTGGGGAAATGAATATGCCTTGCTTTGACCCAACAACTTCAATTTCCAGAAAATATTTGAGTCCTCCTAGACTTTTCATCTCAAATTCTGTGGCTAGTTGCTCTTGAAATCTTGTTATTTCCTCTGGGTCGTCTCTCGTAACGATCATATCGTTTACATAGACTTTCAAAGCTGTTATCTTACCTCGGTTATGCTTTAAGAATAGCATGTGGTCTGAGTTGCTTTGTTGAAAACCATATTTCCTCATTGCCAAGTTCAAGCGCCCAAACCATCCTCTAGGAAATTGCTTTAAGCCGTACAAATTTTTTTGTAGTTTGCACACAATCTTAGCTTTAGAGTTTGCAATATATCCTGGAGGGACATCCATGTAGATTTATTATTCAAGATCTCCATGGAGAAATGCGGTTTTAACGCCAAACTGGTGCAATAACCAATCAAGATTCGCTGCAAGAGATAGTAGAACCCTGAAAGTATTCAACTTGGCCACAGGTGAGAACATTTCTTAATAGTTTACGCTATAGGTTTGCGTATAGCCCTTTGCCACCAGTATTGCTTTGTATCTTTCAATTGATCCATCGATTTTGTACTTGATGGAGAATACCCACTTACACCCTACTGTTTTTTGACCTTCTAGTAGGGGAACAAGAGTCCACGCCTTATTTTTTTGTAATGCCTCCATTTCTTCCTTCATAGTATGAATCCACCTAGGGTTTTCCAGAGCCTCTTCAACACTTGTGGGAATATGATGTAAGTATAGTTCATTAATAAAGTTCTTGAGGGGTTTGGACAGCTTCTTTGTAGACACATAATTGGCAATTGGATATCTCAATCTTTAGTTCTCCAGTTTTGGAGAATATCTGTTTGGTGGTTTGCCTTGATTGTGCCTGAAATATAATTAATTGCCAACATGAGTATCTATGTCATTAGAAATGTGAGGTGTGGTAGAGGAGCTTACCTCAATGATATTCTCAAGAGCTAGGGCATTGGATACTGAAGAGTGGGGAGGTACTGCTACTTCAGCTTTTAGAGCCGAGAGTTCATGCCACCAATTGGGATACTTGTGAAGCTTGAATCAAGTCTCACGAGTATGCTTTGTACTCCCATAGTGAGAGCATTTAGTGCCATCAGTGGTGGCTCGGGATTTGGAGTTATAACTAGATTTGCCACCATGAAGAGAGAGGGAGATCCGGAGGATGCTTGAGGCTGTGAGCCATGCTTGAGACTATTGGACGCTAGACCCGCTCCTAGTATATCATTGGGGTTACTTGTCATCATCACCGCTTGATGAAGAGATTCCCTCCGGACGTGTGCATAGGCTTTATCTATTGTTGGGAATGGCTTTATCTGCAGGACATCACTCCTAATATGGTCTAAGTGATCATCGAGACCATCCAAGAATACATATACTCGATTTTCTTGAATTAGGGTATTGTAGTATTGAATATCGGTTGGGAATTCCATCGGGTTTGGACGACGTCGCTGGAGGTCAGACACCTGGGAGGTATCACTGCCATCAAAGTATGTAGTAGTAATTACATCCCACACCAACTTGGCTGTTGAGAAACAAATAAAGTTACTGAGAAGAGAAGAGTCCATGGAATTAATCAACCATCCTTTAACAATAGCGTTGTTAGTGCGCCATCGTTGAAATGTAGGGTCTGTTTGAGAAGGTTGGGGTAGATCGTTGTTTATGTATCCCAGTTTGTCTTTGCCCAAGATATATATCTCGACCACCTGGGACCAAAAAGAATAGTTGGTGCCATCCAACTTGATGTTGATCGGTGTAGTAGTAATATCGGAAGTTTGTGTTGGGACTGAAGCTTTGCTTAAAACTTTAGCCATTTTCGTGGTAAACTCGACTAGGATGAAAAAAGATGGAGATTCATCAGTATGGGAGTCTGTATCAGCCTTGGAGGGAGACAAGATTGGTTAGAACAACCAAAAAAAAAAAACACTGGTGTAAACAATTGTAGAACTGGAAAAATTCGTAGTGAACCAGACAGAAAAAGTTAACAGTGAACCAGTCTATATAGTTATAAAAGAAACTATACTGTATAAATAATATTTGGCAAAATCGACACTGCCGTTGGATTAGAAATAACGAAATAAGCTAGGAACCAATCTTAAATAGTCAAGAATCGATCAAAAAGTGGCTGAATCAGACCAAAAACCGAAACGGATGAATCGATCTCCGCGTGGGGCTTGATGGTAGTGCGTGAATCGATGTTGGAAAAACGAAGAAGCGCGTGAGAACATGTCAGTCGTGGGAAACGGTCTTGTGATATGTAGTTGGAATCGTTTTAGAAAGGGGAGTTCAGATATGGTCTCAGCTTTGAAATCGGAACTAGAAATTGTTTCAAAAATGAAGTTTTGTTGGTCGAATCGGTAATTTTCTGGGCAAAGTTTAAGGTGGCGCGTGTGGCTTTGAAATATATCCGATGAAGATGATTTTTGTGGCCTTCGAATCGTTTTGTAAAAATGTTTTGAAATATATGATCAGAAATTAGAATGGACAACTAGACATTGAAGAAAAGGAAATGAACAGCAGAAGAAAAAACTCATAGATCTGAGAAAAAAAGGGGTTTGGATCTTTGCTCTGATACCATGTTGAAACAAATAAGATAGAATGATTTCATTTCAATTATTTCTCATTACACTAACATACTACATATATATACAATACAAGAAAAATAAGAAAATCTACAATTTAATGAGTTTTACGGTGCATGGCAAGGGAACAAAGATTGAGAATGAAAGTGAACAGTGATATGAACTGTAATTGTTGACATACAACTCACGCCAGCAGTGTTTAGGTTAAAGAGATAAAAATCTATTAATTCTATCTCTTTCACCTCAATACCCACTACTATGTTTTTTGTTCAAAACATGGAGTCTCTCTCTCTCACCTCAATACCCACATCTTTGTTTTTCTCTCTCTACTCTTACTCCTCTTTCTCGTTGTTTTCTTCTCTACTTTCTCTCTAAAACCTCTGTCATAGTAGAGAGAGAAAACAAAGATGGAGATCGAGGTGAACTCCGGTGGGTTGGCCGGGGTGGACGTGCTCGCAACAAGTTATCCGACACCATCGTGATCAAACCTACCTCCAGCAAAACATCCACTACAGCAGCCCACACGTCGTTGTTACAGGACCTTTGTGCTCTACCTTTTCTCCGACCTCCGTCTCCAATTTCTCTCCGGCAGGTACCCTGTTGACGGAAGACGCCCAGCTTCTCTCTGATCAGTGTCATCGTCTTTTGCAACGGTAGATCATTTTGTAGAAGACCATATCGATCATTTTGTGGAAAACCATATAGATGACAAACCGGACACATGGGATTCGTCGATTTCTCGGATAGCGTTCTAACGTTTCAGGTTAGGACAATCTGGGGACCTCCTCCTCCGATGATGGTTTTTCGGGGTCTGGGAGAATAACTAATCTCAGGTGAGTGTCGGAAGTTGAAGAGGAAAGTGACTGAATATAGTTAACAAAGCCCGCGTCGTGGAAAAGCTTGAAGAGGAGCACCGTTGCAGAGAGACCTTGTGATCGCCGACGCCGGAACCTTGATGAACGACCTCGCCAAGGGTGGGTTCTCTCTCAGCTCTCACTCATCTCTCTTTCTCTTTCTCTCTCTGTTTTCTCTCTACTCTCTCACTATAACCTCAAGTAGAAGACGAAACAAAAGAAAGAATTAAAAAAATAAAAAATAAAAAAAATACGATATTTTCAACCCCTGACGAATTGCATTTGCATATCACATAAGACCAAAATAAGTCCAACTTAACCCTTATTTAAGGACCACATAAAAAAAATCGTGTGCTAATAGAAGGACCATTTTGATAAAAAAAAAAAAAAAAATTAGTGCGGCAAATGGAAAAATGCGTGCAATTACGAGAATCAAAATTGTAATTTGCCCATATAATAATGATAAAGTTAAATACGTGAAAATGATGATGATGAATCTCACACAATCATGCTTAACAAATGGATTGTAAGATTAAGATCTTTTGTAAAAAGAAGATTTTTTATACTTAGGTAACACAACATTTATGTTTATCTATTCATCATTCAATTCGATTAGGATCACACACGATATTTTTCATGATAAAAATTGCATGATCCTACCTGTGTTACCTATTATAGTAGCATGATCCTGATATATGTATGTTGCATGTTGTCCATGCTTAATAAGGTATTATAGTGTTCAAAATAACCGTTGTGTAAAAATGATCAACTGAATGTAAGTAACTTTTAAAATTATTGAATTCTGGTTAAAATGGTCGGCTGGACCTTGGGCAGTTGACTGGATTGGACAGAAAACTGATATAAGAAAAATAAGACTTAAAGGATCGATCGGGTACATGTATTATTTGACTGGTGTGGATAGTGTGTTTGTAAATTAAAAAGAGAAGACCAACCTCAGCAATAGGGTAAAATTGTCTAGAGTTCACTCAATTCAGTCAACTAAATTAATAGACAATCAACATAAATGCTAAAGTCATGTTTGAAAATTTTGAAGGTTTTTCAGAATCTTTTTGTATTATTTTTTGATATAGAAGAATCTCGTCAGGTACACCACGTGATCAATATCCACCTAATTATAGAAGAGCGGCCGGGATGAAAGCTGAAATCCCCTCAGTACCGAGCTGGGATGCCCCCCCAGCCGAGCTGAGGGTCGTCTCAGTGAAGAAATCTGGACCGACAAGCTGTAATCCGACCTGTCGAACTGACGGGTTGAGACACCCTCTGCTCGCCACCTTCGATCTGGCCCATGGGCCTCTATTTATGGGCTCAAAAGCCATCCCAGACGTTTAGAGGGCTAACTTGTCTGCTCATTGGCTGTCCAGCAAATTATGTTAATTAACCTGAGCTTGACTCCCTAATTTCGCGGCACTAATCAAGTACTGACGCCTATAAATACATCGGGACACCCACTGCCCAGAGGTACGTGACTACTACTGAACTCAATATATTTTCAGTCTTTTACCCCCGAATACTTACTCTCACGCCGGATGGACTTTACTGGGTACAACCCCGGTCGATCTTTGTGCAGGTGCTCAGAGTAGAAGAGTGGAACTCGACTCGGAGATTGTCACCACCCCTGAACTCAATCAGTTGCAGTGCTGATGGCCGTCTTGTGTCCCCGATATCCTCCCGGACCATACTGTTGGCCCGTCACCACTTTTTGGCATCAACAGTTTGGCGCCGTCTGTGGGAAGTTTGAGAGCCTTCCCTCTCACACGTGGCAAATGCGCCACACGAGCCCCCCCAATCTGACTTGTGTGATAGGCCATGCCACCATCGTTGGATGGGTGCCGCGTGGCAGTGGCGTTTAAATCAAGGCATCCCCAACTGTTGGCCTTTGCAACCCTTCGTCTGGGCACACCATCCTTTTATAAATGGTGGCCCCTATCTTTCATTTGGCACTTGCGTAATTTTCAGAGCTCATTCTTCCTCCTCGGCATTGGTACATTTTTTTTCCTTTGTCCGAAAAAAATGTTGGGGTCCCCTTCTCATTCTTCTTTTTCAACTTCTGGCTCTGCTGCCGGCTCGGGGTCCGACTCCTCAGATCGGTCGTCCTCCAGCTCCCCTCAATTTAGGGTGGAGAGGCGTCCTGCTCCGGGAAACGCCTCCTCGAGCGCTATGGCCAGGATCCACAAAACAAGCGGTGCCATCCAGTCATGCCTGAAAGACCGTACATTTGTGGTGAGTTGTGCCGACAAGAGCGGTAGGGGCATCTATATCACTTGACACTGAGGTCGGGGTCCCTCTCGAAACTGTCACAGTGGTGGAGATCCATATCGGCGTCTCCATTCCCAAGTTACTTCGTGAAAACGAGGTGCACAACGTCGGGCTAGAAAAACTGTTCATAAAAGTCCCGCCCTCAAGTCCGATATGGAAAACCAAAACAACCATGACCGAAGAATCCATCCTCTCCTGCCAGAGAGATTTTTTCATCCCGGAGGAGGTCACGACCATTGTTCCAAGGCCCGACGATCGGGCCTGTATGCCACCAGCTGGATTCATAACAGTCTATAGGAAACAGCTGAAGGCGGGCCTTCGCTTTCCTCTCCACTGGTGGATCAGGGCCATCTGTGAGGAGTACCATTTGTGTCCGTCACAAATTACTCCGAACGGTATAAGGGCCCTGGTGGCTTCGTATATCATCTTCCGGGCCAAGGGACTCGAGCCGAGCACTAAGCTCTTCAGGGCTCTGTTCTTCCTCAAGCCACTCCCCCGGGGCGCTGGGTGGTATTATATTTCATCCAAGTCAACTTTCCTGAAGGACCTGGACTCTTCCATTCATCGATGGAAGCCCCAGTTCTTCTATATCGAAGGGAGCGATTGGCAATCCGGCCTGGAAAAAGAAGGAAGGTATCCCCTCCAGATGGAATGGGGAAAAGTTGGTAAGGCTGCGGCCCCTTAGGGGGAGTGTTTTTTCTTTTTTGGCTTTGCCATTACCTGTACATTAATACCCTTGTCTTCATGATTTTCTGCAGCTAAAGAGCGGCCCAAGAGGAAAAGACTGGAGCCGAGCACAGAAATTTCCCAGCAGAGAGACAAGGTCTTGAGGACTGCCTTCAAGGATGTGAACACCCTGATCGCCTCTTAGCTCTTTACAACCTTCTTGTTTTTACCGCCAGACGTCTCAGCCATACCCGATTTCCTCCTCGACTCAGACAACGGTAAGGAATTTTCTGCTATGTCAATTGTTCATACTTGGTAATTTTACATGTGTTATGCTCGATTCATGCAGATATTCTTGTATAGAACCGGATGTTTCCGGCCTGGACGGAAGAATTTCTAAAAATCTTGTTGAATATTGCAGCTATGGACAAGGCGATGACAGTGCAGAAGCTTTTTGAGAAGAAGGCCAAGGAAGCTGTCGAAGCTGAGAAGGCGACTGGTTTGGAACACGCAAGAGGATTGCAAGCCGTCCAAACCGCACGGATTCCCGGGATGCCAGCTCGGAGTTGCTCACCCGCCCTACCGAGCGTCGTTATCTAGGACATACCCTAATCCAAGTCAGGTTCCTGGCAATCTTTGCAAACGTTGAGTGGTGACTCTTCTCCTCGCCATTCAGACAAGGGAAAGAGAAAGGCTCACGAAGGGAAGCATAAGAAGCATAAGTCCTCGAAGAGAGCGAGGTTTGTGCCCGGAGCCTCATCCGAGCTGACTGTTGATGGATATTTTTTTGGGGTGGCGAACACCGGGCTGCCAGTAGATCGTGCGCTACTGAAGAGCCCTGAGGTGATGCCGAGCTATCTCTGTTGCATGACGCATCCCAATGATAAGGAACTAATGGAGGGGGAGAGCACCGACAACCTGATGCGCCAAGCCATCTATGATCAAGTCTCAGTAATACTCTCTTACAATTTATTTCCCGTTTCGCTTTTTGCGACTAAATTTTTCTAAGTGTGATGAAATTTTCGTCCTCACGCAATGCATGCTTCGGATGTCGGTGGTTTTTTACCGGATCTATAAAAGCGCCATGGAGGAGGCCATGCTGAGGTCCAAGAAGAATGCTACCGAGGCAAACGTGAACCGCTTGACCGATGACCTTCAGCTTGCCGCCCGGGCCCAACAGGGCCTATAAGCCAGGCACGTCCTTGTTACCAAAGAACGGGACGACTTTGAGAGACATAAGGTCAACCTGGAGAAGATGGTGGAGGAGCTGGAGAAGAAACTCAAAAAAGAAGAGCAGCAGAGAGGGAAGGCCATCCGTCGAGCAGAGCAGAAAGCCGTTAAGGATTATAAATCCAGCGAAGAATTTGAAAATCTAAAGTACAAGCTTCCTGCCGAATTCATGGATAACGGTCACAAGGCCACGATTCGCTTCCTTTAAAGCCATTATTCAGAGTTCGACTGCTCGGGTGTTGGGATGGAATTTTCCCAACAAGGCGAGTTGGCGGTGGAGCGACCAGTATACTGTGCTTCCGAGGATCCAACTCACGAGGCCGGTGCTGAAGGAGCTGGTGACGAGGAAGTCGAGGGCGATGAAGACACCAATGTCGACGTTGTGGACGTCGAAGGTGTTTCCGGGGAAGAATAGGTCCCCAGCTCGGCCTTTTTTGAAGACTTGGAAATTTTTTTGTTTTGAATTTTGTTGAACTCTTCTTGTAATCATCCTTTATATATATATATATATTGACTGTGTATACGGGCAAGAACCCCACCGATATAAGTCCTCTTTTTTTGTGGAATACAACACAACAAATTTTTGAGCATTTGTTCCCAATTCCTTCTCGCCTCCCCCTCTTTTAGGATGTAGTAGGCGATTTGCTTCGACCCTTTGCCCCAACTCGGACAAGTGTTCATGAATCCACTTATGTGCTCGGAACAGGGTTGCAGACCCTTACACTTTCACGATCTCACAATTTTATACGCGTGCCGAGTCCTCACAAACCTTAGTTCAACGCTTACAACTTCAAATATGTTGTGGAATCGTTTTGGTGACTAATTGTCACGGTTATGACCACCCTGCCCCCCAGCCTGTAGTAGGACTAGTCTTACTGCTCATGCTATTGGTTGCAACGTGACATATTCGGTCAGCTACTTAGGTATCTTAGTGTTCCAGAAGACCCGTTAAGTAATAAATTACTTTTTTTGGTAAAGCCACTATATTATCATCAAAATACTTAATACTTGGTATACAGATGAAATGATTACAAAATGACCTCAGTCCTATAATGATATTGTTTGAGATGGTCGGCATTCCACGGGTGTCGCAGCGGAACGCCTTCCTCAGTTTCGAGCTCATAGGTACTTGGTCTTGCAACTCTTATCACGCGATAAGGTCCCTCCTATTTGGGGGCCAACTTTCTTGTATTTGGCTCCTTGGTCGATAGGGTAACCTTTCTAAGGACTAGGTCTCCGACGTCAAAATGCCGCGGTCGCACCTTTCTATCATAGTACCGAGCTGCTCGCTGCTGGTATGCTGCCTGACGCACTCGAGCGTTCTCTCATCGTTCTTCCAAAAGGTCCAGGTTAAGGGCTAGTATTGCGTCATTCGTCTGTTGGTCCTGCCCCTTAAGCAACGTTCGGAAGGTTGGCAATCCAATTTTCGCAGGAATTATGGATTTTGAAGATAATTTGTTGATTGTTGTTTACTTTATACCGGGCTGAATTACTTGATTATTTTGAATTATACATCATATTGCATGAAATTTTCTATATTTTGTTCATTTAGATATGATTATGTATTTGATTCTTGAAAATTTATTATATAATTCTTAAGATATATATAACTCGAAAAATAGACCCCCAACTACCATTTTTTTTCTTCATTATTTACATACAATGTCATTCTATTAAAAAATCAAGACGTGAATATTCATATTTTCATTCTGCTGTTTTTAAAATATTTTAATACATTTTAACTTTGATTCTATTGTTATAAATTTTCATTGTTATGTGATCAAATTAACAAAACACAATTCCGGTATGAATATTCACCAAAACCACTCAAAATAAAAAAAATAAAAAATTGAAGAAAAACAAAGATCAACAAAAAACAAATCAGTGTGAACTTTTCATCATACTACATGAATATTCTCCCTAAACACCAAGAACAACAATCAAGATATCAAAAACTCCCTAAGATTAATAAAACAAAATCGGAACATTCACCACCTACAACTGACACATTCATCCCGAAAACTAAATCAAATAGATCTAAAGTCCCATTCAAATATTCACAAAAAAAAACAAATCAAGAAATGTGGAAGAACCCTAAAAATCAACGAAAGAGAACATTCACCTAAATAACATAAAAAATTCACAAAAATCACAAAATGAAAAAAAAAAAAAAAAAAGAAAAAAAAAAAAGAAAAGAAAAGAAAGAAGATATAACAAAACCGGCATGAACATTGGCCAAATCGCAAAACAACGACATCAGACGGTGAACGACGATGGTCAAAGTAGAACGATGACAAAGCAGATCGACGACGATAGGCGAAGCAGAGGATCGGATCTGGGAAATCCCAGATCTGGTTTCAAGATTTGGGAGAACCAGATCTGGGATTTTTCAAAGTTAGAGAGAGAAAGAAAAAAACGAGCGACGGCAAGATTTGTGTTGTATGAAGGAGATTGACGACGATGTGCGAAGAAGTTGCGGAACGGATCTGAGAAAGAAAAACCAAATTTGGGATTTCCCAAGTTAGAGAGAGAGAGAAAAACACAAATGAGTGGCGAGGAGTTGCGAGCGGCGTAAATCCCGACAGGAAGATCTGTGTTTTGGGCTGGGTTTTGAAGATGAAGAGAGAGAGAGGGATGTTGGCTTGGAACTAGGTGGGGAGATTTGTGTTTTGGGCTAGGTTTTGAAGATGAACTGAGAATGAGAGATGATGGCTTGGAACTAGAGATGATATGGGATTGTGTTTGAAGATAGGTTATATATTTATATACAGGTATAATTGTCTCTTTATTAGTAAATTTAACTGTCAAAAGGACTAAATATCAAGAAGATGATTAACATTTTTGCTTAAAAGGCTAATTGAGGAGAGAGAGTGTAAAATTTGGACTAAACAATAAAAAATCCTTTACTTATCTTTTTAGTAAGATCTTCTTGAATATTGTTTGCAATTATCTGTGATCTTATCATTGCTTAAAAAATACTTGGAGTTGAATCATAAATATTTTGAGTTGAGTATAAATCATTTAATTGATCAGTAATCGTTCTAAAATTGGATATTATTTTATATTGATCATTGAGTTATTGAAGATCGTTATCTCCACTCGTATGCTTAACATTTGATATATTTTATATTAATCATGTTAAACGATTTGATTGACATTATCTAGATTATTTAACCATGTGTTCGCATTGATTAATTCCAAATAAATTAATGTGAGATTATATGTATATTGTGTTAATCTTACTTCTATCATACTTAGTTGAGTTTTTTATTATTGTTATATATAAGTGTTGGTAGAAACTCTATGTGAAATAGTTGTTGTATCTGTGAGATTTGTAGTTTAGATTTAAGTGTCATTAGTCAAAGTGAGAGTGTCTTTAACTATAAGGATATGTTTGGTTGGAAGGGTGGAAAAGAAAAAGGAAAAGGAAAAAGATTTTTTTTTTTATCCTTTGTAGAGGGGAAATTATTTTTCTTATGTTTAGTTGGAGGGATATAGAAGGAGGAGAAATAATATTTTATGTGTATTAGAAAAAGAAAAAAAGAAAATATTTTTTGCTTAATTTACTATTTTGCCCTTACTACATATTATAATATAAAATAAGACCCTACTTTTTAAATATATAACAAATGGCAAAATGGTAATTTAGAATGATTTCACCTCCAATCTTTCCATTTTCATCCAAAAATTGGAGGGGAGAACAAAAAGGCGGGAAAGGGGAATTGCACTCCATTTTCATTTTCATTTTCTTTTTCACCCCTAACCAAACACACCCCCATCCGATTATCCACCTTATTATCATTTTTGTTTTTCATTTCACCTCCAACCAAATATAGCCTAAGAGTAAATTCACTCAAAATGAATGTAAGAGTTTGATTCTCACTTGGGAAGAAAACCAACATTTAGTTGATTGAATTCCCTGCGACAGCTCAAGAGAGTAGACATAGGCAAGGGTAGCTTGTTGAACTATTGTAAATCTTGCATGTCACTGTCTCTATCACTTCTCTATTTGGTTCCGTGTTCTTATGATTGCCTTAATTTGTTTCTGCTGAAAATCTAATTAATATAAAATCAACTAAAATTTAAAAAGGTCACGAACACTTCGATCAAATTTTAAACTAGCTAATTCAACTCCTCTTGGAAAATACTTTGGGCTAACACAAGTAAGAGTATTTACTTATTTATTTGCTTTGGTTTGAGTAAAAGGGTAATTCACTCAAACAAGAGTTTAAGGGTTTGATTTTTACCTGGAAAGAGAATCATAATTTAATGGATTGAACTCTTCACGATAGTTTGGAGGAGTAGATATAGGCAGGAGTAGCTTGCCTAACTACTATAAAATTCTGCGAGTCACTATCTCTATCCCTTATCTGTGTGTGATTGCTTCCCTTCTCTAGGTGATTACTTGTCTTTATGTTTGCTTAATTATGTACATAATGTTGATAATTTAAGTGATCTAAAATTATGTAATAATTTGAAAATGCTAACTTAACGTAGATTAAAAATTTAAGCTACCCAATTCTCCCTCCCCTTTGGGGTAGGCCTTTGCGTCAACAAGTCCCATTTCCTAATTCAGGATTGTTAGGATCTAATCGATAATAAAAAAAAAATGAACAATAACTCATACTTGTAAAATTTAAAATGCAACAGAAAGTTTCTCTTTATATTAAATTTAATGTCATACTAAAATATTAATTACTGAAGAAGAAAAATTAATAAATATTTAAACATTTAATTTATTAGCAATTTGGTTTAAGTTTTTTAATATTCACATTAATTTATTTAAAAATCTATGATTAAATAAATCTGGTATCCTTATCGTATTCCAAATTTTAAATATTTAACATATTAAATATATCTATATTATCAATTAAAATCTCTTAAAATTTATCTATGCTCCCCTTAAAGTATAAAATATCTAATAAACTCTTTAAAAAATTATCCCACTTTACTCAACTTTTTTGGGTTCGTCGTTCTATTTTTGTCTATTTGTTAATACTTAGGCGTTTGGTTAGAATAATGGAAAAAACAAAGGAAAAAAGAAATGAAAAATGAAAAGAAAAAAAATACTCATTTAATTACTATTTTACTCTTATATATATTATAAAATAAAATAAAAAATCTACTATTATTATTTCAAATCATGTAAAAATGAGCAATTCACCAACTAACAAAGAAATAATTAACTATATAAGGATTATAATTATAATAATCATCATTCAAATTGAATACAATATATGTGAATTACTAAAAAATAAAATTAAAATAAAAAAGGTATCCAAAAACCATATAAATGATGGGAAAATTATCGGTTAATCCCAATTTTAGCGTGAAACTACCAATCAAACCCGCATATTTAAAAATAAACTAAATAATCCCAATCTACAGATTTTTTGAACCGTCTAATCCCAAATTTTAAAAAACATGAAAATTATATGAAAAAATTACCCATGTATGATTTTCCTTTTTATAATTTCCTTATTTGGAGGTTTCACACAAAATCATTTTATTCAAATCAAAATAACTTTTATTGTACATATTTTTTTTTACGATATAATTATACATTTAGATTCGTGTTAATAAGATCTTCAAAATAATATCACATTCAATTATTTTATTTATTTATTTCGGATTCGCGTTACATTCAATATGGGTGTTACATGTAACATTATTATTACATGGATGTTACATGTAACATTACTATTACACTATGTTACATGTAATATTCATACTCATTACGATATTCGATTCAATACAGGCAATATTACTTTCCACATGCAATATGTTTTATATTGACATATTTGCCCTTGCATTATATGCGAGTTTCTTTAATAGGGATTGAGAGTTTCCATATTCAACAAAATCATTTTATTAAAACGAAAATAACTATTATTGTACACATTTTTTTACAATCTAATTATATATTCAGATTTGTTTAAACAAGATCTTCAAAACAATATCCAACTCACTATTTTTTTTCATTAGTTTCAGTTTTTACATTCATATTACATGTAACATGATATTTTTTGAATGTTTAGTTTCTACGAATTATAAAATATTACATGTAACATCCCATGAAATGTAACATTGAAGTTACATGAATATTAAATGTAACATGATGTAGTTACTAACCTTTTGATTTTGGTTTTGGTTAATGTTATATATAACATCTTCTGAATTATAGATATTACATTTCTCACGTGGAATGTAACATGAATGTGAAAACTGAAAACTAATGAAAAAAAATAGTGAATTTGATATCGTTTTGAAGATTTTGTTTAGATGAATCTGAATATATAATTATATTGTAAAAAAAATGTGTACAATAATAGTTGTTTTCATTTTAATAAATGATTATCTATTACCTAAATTAGTTCCGCAAGATAGGGATGTATTATGTAGGCACAATAATTAGGGGTATTCTCGTCACAAAAATGGCAAAAGGACCGTTCGGTTCATGAAAAAAGGAGCGGGTGTAATTGGTAGTTTTCAATCATTTTTGGGATCTTCTGGTAAGCGCCCCATAAATGAATGGGTAGATAGGATTTATAAGGATAAGGGCATAATTGTAATTTTGATTTTTTTTTCTCAAACTTCAACCTCAATCTAGGTGCATTTGGTTGGGTAGAAAAATGACGGATAAGAAAATGAAAAAAAATAAAATCAAACCTTATTTGATATTATTTGATATGAATGGAAAATTGGAGGAAAAAAAAACTATGAAGAAAAATGCACAATTTTTGAAGTAATTTTTTTCTACACCAATTTGGGAGAAAAATGAAGGAAAGTGATGGAGAATGAGTAAAATTACATTATACCTTCAATAATAGAATTTATAATTTTTTTTTTGTAATATATAAGGGTAAAATAGTGAATTACATTAAAATTAAGTATTTTTCCTCCTATCATTTTTCTTTCTACATCAAATAACACTAGGAAAACTAATTTTTCTTTCACAATGGATAAAATATTATTCTTTTATTTTATTTTTTTCGTTTACATCCTTCCAAACACACGTACCAAGAAAAAACAATTGAGGGGAAGAGCGTTTTTTCATCCTTTTTTTTTTCATTTCATATTTCTACCCTACCAAATAAGATTTTTTTTCTTTATTTTTAGCCCCCCCTTTTTTTTTCCATCCACCTTTTTTTTCACCCAACCAAACATACCCATGGAATTACCAAAGGATATATATATATTTTTTTAAAGTTAAATATGTTATTTAATACTAATTTAAAGAGTTCTTTACAAAATAATTGTATTTTAAATACAAAATTTTTGAAAACAGGCATATATGATCTTATTTACGAAGCAATGATAAAATGCAGATTTCATCTGCGTTTTTTAAACAGAAAAAAGAAAAAAACACAAATGAGAACAACGGTTATACGGAAGAGCAAAAACGCATACTGTGATTGCAATTTTGGAGAAAAACGCAAATAAAATTTGCGTTTTCGCTGAGGTGGACACAAATGGCCGACGAAAATGCAAATCAAATTTGTGTTTTTCCTTCCCCATGCAACTAGCATGCCGCCTGCGAAATTTCAGAGACCAGGTGGGAAAAAGTGGGAGAAAAACGCATATTAGATATGCATTTTTTTAAAAAATGCATGTCTTATATGCGTTTTTCTCCGCCAAACCCCAGCCTCACCCCATTTCGTTTTCATTTGGATTTCAATCTGTTTTCTCTCCTCCCATCGCACGGCCGCTCTCTTCTCCTCCGTTTTCTGCCAGGTATTTTTTTTTTTTTTTGGCTTTTGAAATGTAATACGTATGTGTGTTGTGTGTATATATGTGTATATGTGTGTATATAAGTGTTGTGTATATATGTGTGCATTTTATTTATTTTTTTGAAATGTATTACATGTGTGCTGTGTGTATATATGTGTATATGTGTGTATATATGTGTAATTTTACCGTGTATATATATGTGTTGTGTATATATGTGTGTGTGTGTGTGTTTTTTTAAATTTAATACATATGTGTGTTGTGTGTATATATGTGTAATTTTACCATGTATATATATATATGTGTTGTGTATATATGTGTGGATTTTGTTTTTTAGGGTGTTCGATTTTTATTAATTAATTACATTATATTTCGATTTTTATTTGTGTAGATCGGTTTTAGATGTTGTTGTTATTACATTTCGATTTTAGTTACAAATTTAATTTTCGATTTCAATTAAAAAATTTATTTTGGGTGTTTTTAATAAGTTAGTTGCTTTCAACCTAAAGTTGTGTGTTTAAATAGTTGAATTTTGTAGTTGAATTTAATTTTTTTTTAATGATAATGATAATAATATTGTCTTTGTTTCATTATGATTTGTGATATTACAGTTATCTGAAATGGAGACCATTACATTATATTTGTATTGGGGTGGTACAATATTAGAAGGAACTGAGTTTGGGGTGTCGTATAGTATGTTTGCGCTCAAACCGTTGGATGTTTGTTGGGGGATTATGTTAAACGAATTGATTGAGATGATATGACCTTATATTCTTGATGATGGAGTTGATGAAACTTTAAAGTTAAAGTGTAGGTTGCCGATAACTAATATTTATCTTGGGAATTATAGACACATGTTGTATTTAATAGGTGACGACGCAGCATCAGACCATGTGCTTCAGTTACCTCTTAAGGTACCCTCACTACTTGGTGTTGAGGTGTATGTCGAGGTAGAGCGAGTTTTTGATCACGCTCTAATATTTTCTTCCCAACCTGATCCTTTTACCCATTTTTTAACTCAGAGTTTCAATCCTCATGTTGTCGCCTTATTCGGATAATTTTCTTCATATAACATTCCTATGTTCGATCGGCAAGGTATTCAATCTAGTTACACTTACCGATCTCCTTACATTCCCGAAGAAGATCAACCTCATACAGTGATTGACCGTGATGCAGGTACCAGTTTTGCCGCTCCACATCACCATCATTTACCAATTAGTCTACTGCACAACAACAATTGTGGTAGGTATGATGGGAACGTGGAGGATGGGCCAGTTACAGTCAATAGTTTCCACAATGACTAACATACAGATTTCGAAGATGCTTTTGCGATAGAGGAAGAGGGGAATGGTAGGAATGGAGATGAAAATATGGACGTCGAGTTGAGTGGGCAAGGGAGTGAACAATTGTTGTTGTATATGGTTCCTTCATTCTATAATGACTTGGATTGGGGTGATGATGATGACATAGCAAAGTATGAGCCAAAGTTGCGGAAGAATTTCTGGAACTCAGAAATGGACGAATTTTATACGAGCATGGTATTTAAGGACAAGAAATATGTTCAGAATGCCAAGAAATATTACCATATTATGAAAAATAAAGAGTTTTATGTGGTGGAGATGCATCCTAAAGTTTGGTTACTTAGATGTAAGCACGGTTGGGGGTGGAGGATACGAGCAACTCTGAAAAAACATCACAGAATGTTCCAAATTACACAGTATAATGGGCCACACACGTGTTTCTACAATCATACGACCTTAGATCATGAAAACTTGGATTCGGGTGTCATTTCTAACATGCTACTTGGACAGGTCAAAGAGGATCCAAAAGTGAAGATGGGAGTTATCATTGTCTACGTGAAGAAGTCTTGGGGATTTAACATCTCTTACCGAAAGGTTTGGTTGGCTAGATCTAAAGCCATCGAGACCTTGTTTGGTGACTGGGACGAATTGTTTCAGAAGTTGCCCAAGTTCATGTCCGCGTTGCAGTACTTTAATCTTGGGATGCTTATTGAATGGAGTATCATTCCGACCGATCAACTTAGCTATTCGACATTCGACATGGTCTTCTGGGCATTCCAACCTTCTGTGGTTGGATGGAGATATTGTTGGCCTATTCTCACGATTGAAGGGACCCATCTATATGGTAAGTACGAGGGGAAGATCTTGATCGCCATTAGGATGACACCATTCAATAAGTGTTATCTTTTGGCATTGACGGTCGTAGAGACGGAAGACCACCGCTGTTGGTTTTTGTTTATTTCGATGCTGAAGCGCTATATTGTTAAAAATCATCCGGAGGTTACGTTGATATCTGATAGACACATGGGCATTATGAGTGCTGTCAGAACTTTATGGCTTAATCAATGGAATGAGCCCGCTTGGTATCATCGATTTTGTTTGCAGCACCTTTGCAGCAATTTTAACAACTTGTTTAAAAATTAACAACTAAAAGATCTTGCTTGGAACGCGGGTGCTGCAATACAAGTTCGAAAGCACAATGCCATCATGGAAGAGATCAAAAAATAAAAGTGGGGGCGCATACGTGGTTGAATAACGTAACCAAAGATAAATGAACCATGTCACACGATGATGGTAAACGTTGGGGCGTGTTAATGACCAACTACGATGAAGTATTCAACAACTGTTTGAAAGGTGCAAGGAATGTCCCAATTACAACAGCCGTTTTGATAACTTTCTATTGGTTAGTCAAATACTTTGATCTCGGTTGACATGAAGCTCTGAAGGACATGGCCATGGGTTTGGAGTATGTAAAACATGTCGTTGAGAAAATTTAGAAATCTCAAGCTAAGTCCAAAACATACTACATCCAAATATTTAATCGGTAAGGTTTTCTAGCTTGCAATTAATTAATTACTAATTTTTTTAATATTTATAATAGAAATTATTTAAATTATCATCTAATTTGATGTATAAATATATTCAATAATAGGGAGAATGCATGTTACCACATGAAAACGAGAAAGACTTTGGTCGGTGGTGTTGTTACACACAAAGTTATTTTAGGTGATAACTCTGATTGTATTTGTGCAAAATATAAGGTTTTCAGATATCCGTGCTCACACATGCTTGCAGCAACGGAGTATTATGGCATAGATGTATTTCTCTACATCCCTCCTGAATACACAATAGCGAACTTTCTGAAAATTTGGGAGTCATCGTTTAAACCGATCGTCCACGAGAACTATTGGCCGGTGGTTAATTTTTCGATCCTTCTTCCTAACAAAAATAGATTTCGAGTAGTAAAGTGCGGATGACCAAAATCCACTCGCATTTGAAACGAGATGGATGTGTCACAGCGGACAATGACAAATTGGTGTGGGTTATGTTCTCAAACTGGGCATGATAGGCGGACATGTCCATCCCGACCCCAATGAGTATTCTTAATTAATTACTATAATTAGTTTGTTTCATTGTAATAGAGACATCAATTTTTACTTTTAATTTAATTTATGGTTGTAACAACATTCATATTATATTGTATTATATTGTCGTTTATTTCGTATATTACTAGTTCATGAAATTTTAGTTTTGTATTAATATTTTTTACACTAATTTCATATTTAAATTTTGCACAATTTTGTAGACACTCCAAATTTGTTTCTCAGATTCTTGCAGTTATGGCTGAGTTTGGTCCTGTGGATCAGTCATTACTTTATTTGCAGAGAAACCACAGATCTGTGACTATTTGGGAAGAATGCGGAGTGCAGGTTGTCCATAAAAAAAAAAATTTAAGCCGTGTATTCAATTAATAATGTTTTATATTTTGTATTTTTTAAAAGAATTGTCTTTTAATTTGTATTTCAGCATTCTTCTCGGCTTAACTGTTCCAGAGCGGGACGGTTTCCAGGGCTATGGATGGAACATGTATCTAGTTGCGTGGTACAATTGATACAAGCTGTCGGACTCTATGGAGCTTTTCGGTTAAGGAAGAAGCAATTAGACCACTTGTTGATTACCGCGCTGGTCGAGAGATGGCCTTAGCAGACACATACATTTTATCTTCCGACTGGCGAGATGACAGTGACACTGCAAGACGTATCAATGTTATTTGGGCTACCCGTGAATGGACGACCAATTACCGAGACTGAGGACACATTACCGATTTCACGTTGGCACGAAGTTTGCCAAGACCTCCTCGGCCATACCCCCCCAGATAACAAAATCAAGTGCGGCTGCTTGAAACTGAAATGGCTACAATTCACTTTTGATCGTGTACCCGATGACGCCGATGAGCGCATTATGCAATGCTATACCCGGGTGTATTGCTTGATATTTATCGGCACAATGTTGATGCCGGATAAATAAAATAATTTGGTAAAATTAGGCAACTTGCCACTACTGCGTGATTTGTCCGGGTCGCAGTCATATAGTTGGGGTAGTGCCACGCTAGCAGTACTATACTGGAAGCTATGCAAGGCATGCCGTAAGGATACCAAAAAGATGTCAGGACCCCTATTTTTATTACAGTGTTGGGTATGGGAACGGCTCTCGAGACTACGCCACGTTTCTCTCTCTACTACTGGCGATTGGATGTGTGAGCTACAGATGGGAGACTTGAGATTCCTAGGCGCCCCTTGGGGGTCTCGGTATGTTTTATATAATTAATGTCTATGCATTTCAAATATTTCACTTCATTTAGTAATAATTAATTTTTATTTTCGCATACAGTTGGATTGTGTCTTTTAATCTGGATAGCGAACCGATGCACGTATTGATTGTGTATCGTGATCAGTTAGATCGTCTACAGGATGACGATGTCAGTTATAGATTTATGTAAGATGTTAGTGATGTTTATTTATTTATTTATTTTTATATTTATTATTTAATTAATTTATTTGTATGTTGTTTGCAAGGTGATTTGGATGCCGTACCCAGTTGATCTGTTGGACCGATTACCAGCATACTGTAGAGATGGCCAAGCCATTTGGATGGCATCTGTGCCCCTAATCTACTACGAAATCGTAAAGTACCATTACTCTCATCGTACGCTACGACAGTTTGGATTTCGCCAAGGGATTCCACGGCTAAGCGACATGTATAATGAATTGCATTTGAGCAGCCGGAGAGAAAAATTTGGTACAAACTGGTCAATAGTGCACGCGAAACATATATGGGTATAGGATAGCCGACGACCACTTGATTTGAGTAATCTCTAGGTTGGTACAGGCGTCCTTGATGATTACATGTGTCATGACCCGTCCCGAAATCCCGACATCCGGGGCTGGCGTGACGACATCATGACATCACTGAAAATAACCAACCAACCAACCATCTATTACACGACAATATGCATATATATATAAATAAAAACCATCATCTATATGAAGCTATACATATTTAAGTTATGGGAACACACTCGTTCCCCAAATATACTAACAGAAAAAAAATATAATACCATGAACCCCTCACGGGTTCGCCTCAGAAAACTCATCTCAACCCTCCACATGACTCCATCGTAGGACTCTATCCAGCGCCAGTAGGGGACCGACTCCTACCTGCTTCACCTGCGAGTGTATTGTATTCTTAGTAAAAATATTTTTAATAATAAAAACTCATTCTACAATATCTAAATGAATCAAGCATAAGTTTATAAATATCACATAGCTCGCAAAATTCTCAGTATAAAAGCAGGAAAAATAAAGCGACATAATTAAGTTCTATTCAAATCCAACTAATATAAAAATCATATTAATTACCATGATAATAAATGCCAAATCAACCAACATACGTAAAACACCACATCTCAAGCACACATCTCAAACACACACACTGGCCAGTCCTAGTGATCGTTTTAACCTCACGATCGGGATTTTGCAACGGTACCGTACCATCCGTAGAATATGCCTTCCTACGAACACCCATCACTCCGCCGAAGCGGATAATCACTGCGCAGTATAAACGTCTAACATCACTCTGCCGAAGCAGATAAACATCACTCCGCCGAAGCGGATCACACCACTCTACTAAAATAAATAAATACTATGACATCGTCCAATCAATAACATCGTCATCAAATCACAAATCAATATCATCGTCTAATCAACATCGTTAAATCTCAAACATCACCCTCTATTTCCAAAACTGATTTTTAATCCAAAATCATATTTCTCATTTTTCTTTAAAAAAACATCTGATTTCACCAAAACCATTTTTACATTCTTTTCGAAAACCATCGTAATCTCACGAAAATCCATTTTACCAACTCACCCAAAACCTACTTGATCCACAAAATTTTAAAAGCATCTAATGTAAATACGACTATTTCTATCATATATAGATATAAAAATAGTTTGGCAAGAAGACAGTACACTCACCTGGTTATCCGTTCCAAACAGTTTTTACTTATTATCTTCTACCGATACTCCAGTATCTGCGAGCCTAATAGTGACAGGGCCTAAATTAATATTTTATGTAAAATAACCGAATCATGCAATGCAGGCCCTAAATTCCGTAATTTTCCCCGTACCCACTTTTCATTATGAAAAATTGTTATTCGGTAAATTTCGTTTCGTTAATAATTACTGTATGCATTTGTTAATATGGACGGTGACAAAAATTATTAAAATTAACGATTCCAAATTATAATCTCGTTTGCTAATAATTCAATTTAACAACAATGATAATCGATTTAGATTTTTACCTGCTTCGAATCGTCCGTCGGCCGCGAGATGAATTTTTGGATTTTTATTGGGGTGTTTGTGTAATAATTTTTTTTTCCCTTTTCTTCTCATCTTCTTCTTCCTTTTTCTGTTCTGTTTTGCGTTCTGCCGACCAACCACACACCCCTCCTTCTTACTCACTGGTCAATCACCGCACCCACACCCTTACACGATCGTCGGCCACACAGACATGCTCACCCATACTGTCGAACACACACATACACTCACGGTCACACATACACACCGGCTGAGTAGAGCAGACCCCCACACACGCCGTCGCCCATGCAGCTGATCGGCACCGTCGGTCAGAACAGAGAATACACACACAGATGATCACAAACACTGACAACATTAAAGAACACACACACACACACAACAGATCACAGACCC
The DNA here is from genome assembly GCA_016647705.1 of Eucommia ulmoides. Classification (NCBI taxonomy): domain Eukaryota; kingdom Viridiplantae; phylum Streptophyta; class Magnoliopsida; order Garryales; family Eucommiaceae; genus Eucommia; species Eucommia ulmoides. Next base: position 11,177,421 of record CM028328.1, read on the forward strand.
ACAACTAAACACACATACCCACTTCGCCGGTAACCCAACAACACCGCTGCACCTTTCTTTCTCTCTATGTTTTCTTCCTCTGGGTTTTTCTGTTTCTGTTTCTGTTGGCTTTTGATTTACTACCGACACACACACACACACTTCACTTAACCAGCCGGTGAACACCTTACACACAACGACAACCGACAACCGAACACCCACGCCGTCAAATGGCAACGATCATGCACACATAACGGAACACACACCCCCACAGGCGACAGATACCCACACACTCACAACCGGATCAACCACACACAACACAACACATATGCGAAAAACACACACCGAAAGATGACGCCCAACCTACACTTGCCGGAGGAACGCCGATCATCCTCTGTTCCTCTCTCTCTCCTCCGAGTTTTCTAGATTTCTCTTCTGATTTATGGATCGTCTTGTACGCATGATTTGAGTGGGTAAAGTTGTTCCTAGCTTGCCACGTCAATTTTTTCTTCCGATTTTTTTTTTTTTTGCGTTTCTTCCTCCTACTTCCATTTGAACCGGTATGTATATTATATACATATGAAATTATTTTTCCAAATTACACTAATCTCCCACTAAATTTCTTAAAATCTTCTTTTCAGTCCACTTCCTTATTTATAATTTTCTTAAATTGCAATTTCACCCCTAACCTTTTAAATTTTGAATTTAACTAACAATTTTGCATCCCAAGTTTAGAATAAGTGTTTCTAAATTTACAATTTGACCCAATAACTTTTAATTTGGATAAATTTTTCTCCGTATTTTTCCCAAATGCAACTATAATGACGTACATGCTAAATCGGGATCTTACAACATGCGCTGGTACTAGGGAGTCACCAAACGGTTCACAGTGAACCCATCTTATCGACCAAACTTCGGCTATTATGCAGTAGGAGGTCGTCCAACGATAGAGGTATAATTTAATTAGAACATATATTTGTTATTCTGTGTTACTATTAATGTTCATTTACTTAGGTGCAATTAATTTTACGTTGCAGGAACAAGATATTTTAGCCATGATGCGTATGAGTGAGCTTGCATTGCAAACAAGACAAACAACGGACTATGAACAAACTGTACACTTAATGCACAACACTTTTTCCTGGGCCTATCGCCGGCATGTGCCATTCCACATGCCGAGTGATGTTGCTTCTGGGCAGGAGCGCATACCAGATCCACCGTTCGAGTCGTCTTCCAGGTTTATCGTAAACTAGGATGATGACGTGCACTGACAAGGAAACACAGTGATGGAGGATGCTAGTGTCGAACCATCTACGTACGGGATGGATAATTTCTTTTCAGAGTATGGCACCAACCTGGGTGTCAGTTGCGGACTGTCATTGGGTAGCACATTTGTTACCATGATGATGAAGCATCTATCATCGAGCTCAGCACCTAGTGTCACACGTCACGTACCCAGAGGAATTCAAAGACAGATGTTTCCAGTTCCTTGGGCGCCAAACGACGAACATTTGTTGTCTATCCTAGCGGAATCGTCGTATCCATCTACCTAGGATTTAGGACACATTACTCAAGTCGATCATCTTCAGGTAGATGAGGTAGATGAACTTCCACTTCCTCTACGGCGGCAACGGAGAAACATTAAACGTAGGGGGTGTGGTACATAGAACCCAATGACTTGTATTATATATTATGTATAAATTTATGGAGGTTTTTAATCTACGCTAGACGAAAGTAGTGACATGGGAAAAAAAAAAACAATATATATTAAAAAACATTCACTGTGATCTTCGTAAATTCTATTCATGAAAACAAATAACAAATACAAATACGTAATATCACAAAAGTAGTCACATGAAAACACATAAAAAAAATATAATAGAACTAGCTAAATATATTTATTTTTCGTTAGACATGTATCCCTCAGATAAATAATCGTTGTTCGTCATGATGTTATTGCATTCGTTTCAAGAGAGTGTTCTGTTACTTGCGGCGGCCATTTCATTGGCTAGTTGGAGTAGATAATATCGACTCTTTCGCAACAACATTCGATTATTTTCCATGCGAATACGTGTAATTAGAGGTGTGCAGCGGATCGGTCCAACCCATTAAAATAGTCCAAACTGCCCAAACCGCACCGCAAAAAAAACCGCCCAATACAAACCCGCACATCGCGAGGGTTATAAACTTTGAAAACCACATATGAATGGGCGGGTTACGGTTTGGTCCATTTTCTTACGGGTTCAACCAGTCCGCCAAGTGGAACACAAAAAAGACTTCTTTTTGTGAAGATATAAATAATATCTAAGTCGTTGGCTATAATTTCTATATGTTCTAACCACCATTGATCATTCCTCTTGCATTTTGTTCTCGTCGTTCTTCCTGAATCCTAATTCATTCTCCGCCTTTGTGAAAATTTCTTTCTATATTCATTTGCCGTCTTGGGCAATCTACAATTCTAGTTAGCCCGACCCAAAAATAGACCCAACTTGCACCTTATTGGGTAACCCGCGGTTTACACTAGCCAACCCGCACATCATTGGGCGGCCCATGGTTCAAACTAATTTAACCCGCCTAGTATTGGTTTGGTCCGCGGGTTTGGTCTAAACCACCCCAAACCAACCGTTACACAACCCTATGTGTAATAGCATCTTATATCTCACTTGTGTCATCAATTTGATATCTGTGAGGCATTAGAAGACTTCGGTGATGCGGAACAGGTGCATTGAGAGCTCTCAAAGAATTGACAAGATTGTTAGCCTCTTTTACCCTGTATTCCCACTCTTGTCGTAGGCCGACATGATACTCGATCGAATTGGTGTCGTGATCGATCCAGTAGTCATCATAATATGCTTGTAGAACCCACCGTCTATAGTGATCCGAAGGTTGGGCCAACCCCAAACACCATATGAATTTTCTTTACTTGAAACACTGTATAAGTTTTCCTCACTCGAATTATTGTTTGAAGACATTCGACAAATGTTATAGGGTAAAATTAATAATTCGTTCTGTTTTTTTTTTTCCAATGACACAAGGTGATCTTATATACACTCTGGACTCTAAACCTCATAAACTAGAACTGAATAAAAGATAAGAATGACACAACTTTAAAGCCACATTTTCCAGCATTTGCGTTTTTCAAATTTTGTCATCGATATTTCAGCTTTGTAGCTTTTTAAGCTTTTATTCATTGTTCATTGATGTACTTGGGTCACGCGTTTTCAACTTTTGTCAGTCTTTTTTGTAAATGTCAAGCTCAGCTTTTATATATTGTTGCAGCCTTTGACAAACTAAATTATTCCTAGCATGCGTTTTCAACGGATGCTTTTTCAGTGTTATTAGTAGTAATTGACCATTCGAGCGTACTACAATGGATTGGACCATTCAGGTCATTGTTTATCACACACACACACACACACACACACACACACACACACACACACACACATATATATATATATGAATCTACACACATGTAATGATATATCAATCTACAAATGCTTTCGATCGATTGCAATGTACATGATCACAGATCTATGTCGTTCAATGGGATGCCACTGGATTTTGGAGGGAGAATTCTCATATTCTTTAGATCCAAGAGTTCGTTACTCTCCACGTTGGGTTGCAAAGATGCGGGAGGAATACACTTATCGTGTCAACCAAGTAGAGGTTATCGTGGATGGATGCATGCAATACAATATTCTAATAGTGCATTAATTGACCAGAACAATGTCAATAGACACCATATAATCTTCAGATAGCGTGGCATCGCTACCGTGAAGAAAATAACCGAATGCAAATTCAAATTCTTTGACACGAGCTTCGAATGACGGCACGTGAACGTCTACAAGAAGGTTTGATTGACGAAGCTCGTATTTACATGCGATGCTCAAGGGAACCTCAATATCAATCAGATATTGAAATGTTTGATGATGAGAGTAATGTTTAATGCTTAACTATGTATTTACTTTCAAATTTAATGTATCGTTTCTACGTTAAATTATAATAACGCTACTTATGTCAAACAACTAATTTTTTCTCTTCGTTTAAATTTGAAAAATACACATACAATAAGAAAAGTTTACAATACTAGGACAATACGTAGAAAGAGACACATAGTCCATTACAAACACAACTATTAGAAAATACGAGTTTCAAATAAAGTTTGTTAGACGGTCGGATCAGCAAACCTTCGTGCTCGGATATCTTCAAGGGCGCTCAGGTATTCTATGCAAAATACCATCATGAAAATTCTATAAACTTGTTAAATTCAAATAAATAGTCCCAACCCTTTGAACTTATCGTAACTGTCAAGTTGTTTATCGATTTCGGTAAGTACTTCACCATGCTACTTGTCTCATTTAGGAGTCGTTCAAACCTATCAGTGTTTATCACATCCTCAATAGAAGCCTTGCAGTCACAATAAATTACGCAATTTGTGAACATTGTTTGATTCAACATTAAAAGGCCTTGGCGAATACTTCGTATACCAATATCGTTTTGATGTTCCGCTAAAGTTTCGCCGCATACCAACTATGTCCCTACAAAACCACTATACTAGTTACCTGTTCTCGTTCTAATTAACCTCCCTAATGCGACGATATGTTGACCAGTTATGTAACCACTAACATTGACCAAGTATTTACCTGCAAACCGAATAATTGCCAAATTAAGAATGAATTAAAATATATATATTCAAAAAATATTCACAGTAATTTTTTTCGTAAATTTTATTCATTGTCTTTGGGAACAAAACGAAACAAGTTCAATACTCGTAAACAAATATTGATTTCAACAACACATGTAAATAATTATGGGAACTGAGGTTGTTCCTATTTATAGAAAAACTAAGGCTAGAAATCAACAACAAATTGGCGGGAAATAGGGGAACAAAATGGTGAAAAGACTTTGGCGGGAAAAAAAAAACAAATAATGAAATACAAATGAAAACGCATTTTGCGTTTCTTATGAAAACGGAACACTTGCGCATTTTAAAAAAAAAAAATACACTTGGTACGTACTAGTTTTCATCTGCGTTGTTTAAAAAAAAAAGAACAAAAAACGCAGAATTTGCGTTTAAAAACCTAGATAGTATCTGCATTTAAAAAAAATAAAATAAAATAAAAATGGCCCACCATCGCGGCGTCCAGACCACCGCTATGGTGGTCAATATGCATGATGAACCAAATTGTTACTGACATGCCACCGCCTAGGCGGTGAAAGAATAGGATGGTCTGCGTTTTATATAAAAAACGTAGTTTTGATCTGCATTTAAAAAAAAAAAAAAACACCGCAGTTTTGATCTGCTTTTAAAAAAAAAAAAAAAAAAAGGCGAAAGAAAATGCATAAGTAATGTGCGTTTCAACCGCAAAATGCAAATCGGTTATGCGTTTTAGCGAAACAAAAATAAAAAATATTCAATCGTATGAACGCTTTTCCTAATTGCGTTTTCATTTTTCATTTTTTTTTTTTTTTTAAATCGAAGATCAAATCTGCGTTTTATAAGCACTATGTAAATAAGTTTGTGTATATGTGTTTTCAGAAATTTTGTATTTAAAATACAACTATTTTGTAAAGAACTCCTAATTTAAATTTTATTGCCTTTTTTCATTTAATAATAATTTATGAATTTATTATAATTAGAGTCAACACGAAATTTAAGAACAAATTTAGAATAGGCTCACGCCCAATTATATCTTTTAACAAAACACCATTTACACATAATTTTTTTTTTTTAAATAATTATAAATTAAAAACAAATTGCCATAATTACCCTTAAAAAACCCAACCCAAATTGTGTACTCTCTCTCACGCGAGCGTGCGTGCATCAAGTTTTGTGGTCATCACCACCATCTCCATCAACAACTTCGGCCACCACAGCCTCCACCAAGAAAGTCGTCACCCTCCTTCCAAGGACATTCACTACTATTTTTTTTTTCTCTCTCTCTTTTTGTCGTCGTTAGCTAGATTCGCCATTGACGACACAAATCTGGCTGCCTCCGTCTAGATTGTGAATAGATCAGGCTGACGATGGCCAGATCTGGGTGGCCCTTGAATAAATCTGGTTGTTGTTTGGCCAACGACGGCCAGATTTGGTCGCGAGTTGTTTTTTTCTTTTTTTTTAGTTTTTAAAATTTTCATATATATTATTTTGAAATGTTTTATTTCGTTAATTTGCATATTTATTTTTCTATGTTACAATAAAATTTTGTATTTTTATTTTTATGTTTTTAATTATATAATTTTGATATTATTTTTTATGGTTTCGATGGTGATATTGAAAATTCTATGTGATGTTGGTGGTAATAGTAAATATTTGTTATGACGATAATTAATATTTACTGTAGTGATAATTAATATTTGATGTTGGGGGGTGGTGATAGAAATGTTTGTTGTGATAGTGAAAGTGATAATAATGAATGTTGACTGACGAGGTGGTGACGGTGAATATTTGCTACAATAATAGTAGAGATAGTTGTGAATATTTGTTGTGGTAGTGGCAGTGATAATAATAAATGTTTGTTGTGGTCATGACAGTAATGATAATAAATATTTGCGGTGGTGATAACAAATATTTACTGTGGTGACGACGATAAATAGGAATATTTACTATGGTTGTGACGGGGAAGTGAATATTTTTTGTGGTTGTTAATATTTATTATTAAAAACAAATTTAGGGGTATTCTTGTTATTAAAAAAAAAAATATATTGAACTAAGGTTTTCATAAAAGAAAAAAGAAGAGTAGGGATAAACTTATTAAGTAGTAGGCTTTTGGGGCCCAAACAAAATCACCCTATAAATTAATCAAATTTTTTAATTATTTAGTCCTAAATTCATAGAAAAAACCTGGAATTGCTAAATATAAGTTTTTAGTCCTCAAACTTTATCACCAAAAAGTCCTTACACTTTCTTAAACAATTGTCTCTTTATGTCATCTAATTAACAATTGATGTCATTCTTTGTAAAAAAAAATGGTCAAACGTCATTAATGACCCACCAAAAATAAACACGAACAAAAATATTTATTTTGTAAGTGTTCGCAATAGATTAAATTCATGAAATTATACAATTTTAATCTACATTTCATGCTTTTCATTGTGACATCCATATTGATTATTTTTAGCAGAAAAAAATAAAAAGTGAGCATTCGATAAAAACGGTCAATGCTACTTTTTTAATAACTCCCTAATTACACAAACAAACACTAACAAACAAATTCATTTTGGTGCACATTCACAATGAATTAAATTCATAAAAATTATATCATTTTAATTTACGTTTCATTCTCATCATTTTGATATCCATATTGATTATTTTAGCAAATAAAAAGTAAAAGTAAACATTTACTAAAAATGATTTATTAATAGTTGAAAGATTTTTGAAAAATTCAAAACTAGAATTGACATTTGCTAAATAAGTGAATGCTTGCAAATAAAATTGTCTAAGTGAATATTCACTAAGTAATATTTGGTTGAGTTGATAGATTAATTTAGTGAATGTTCATTAGAAATCTTAACAAAAAAAAAAAAAAAGTTCACTAGAATAAATTACATTTGTTGGAGTAGTTGATTCAGGGAACATTTACTAAGTATATTTTTAGTAAAAATAATCGATATGGATATCCAAATGAAAATGATGAAATGTAAATTAAAATAGTATGATTTTTGATAATGGGTAATTTTAATGGGTAATTTTGTTAACTATTTACCATCAAAATTACTACTATGACCTAATTTGGCCACTAAATCTACCACTACCTTAAATGGCCTAACCACTAATTAGTGGTGGCCTAATTTCACCACCAAATGAGTATTTAACTCCAAAATTGGTCCAAGAAACCCTTATAAATAGGGGTCTCATTCTTCATGAAATGATATATCAAGACTTACCTACAAAACATAAATCTTCCATTTTCCTCTCTACTTGAAGAAAAGTCCTAGCTTAAAAGGAAAACAGGCAAGCCAAATTCTCGAGCCTACACTTCTTGTTAGAGGGCAATAAACTTTAGCTCATTATAAATTCTACTATAAATTCCCTAGAGTATATTTTTCTCTAAACGATTATGACTTACTCTCATACCGGAGAGGCTTCACCGAGAACCCAACCCCCGGTGTTTAAGCCTTGTTTTGCAGAAACAAGTCAACGAAGTAAAACTGGAAGAGTTCAACTATATTGACTATGATCCATCAAACCAGATTTCAGCATCATCAGTTTGGCGCCGTCTGTGGGAATGACAAACAATTGTTCTAAAGAATCTTATTAATTACATTAATTGTTACTCTGAGATCCAAAATCATGACCAATGAAAACAAAAGCGAAAGCTAGCTAATCCGTATGGCTAATCATGAAGTTGGTCCTTCGGATGAATCACTCACACTTCTAATGAAATTGGGGAAGAAGATACGTGATCTCTCTCAGACTATTCGGTACCTAACTGGATAAGCTAATCAAGGTCAACTACGTCCGCCGAAGCCTGTCCTTCAAGGATACGTGCCACCTGTCAGTATTGAATAGTGCTAGGAGGAGGAGCATTATCAAGGGATAGTGTGATCTCTGTCGTGAATTGGAAAGGATCCAAAAAAAAGAGAGACGAGCTACATCGGGGAAGTCAGAACAACTGACAAGGCCCCAGAACTCCGTGATCTGAGAAAATCCCCAGCGTACATTCGCGACTGGGATCCTGCGCATCATTGGCGCAAACTAAAGACAGAAGGAATGGAGCACCTGCACCGAGAATCGAGTCATACTATGCTCGGATAGAGGACAAAGCTTCTCCCTTTACTACCTGGGTACTACGAGAAAAAAGTCTCGACAAACTTCGAGATGTCGTCTCAAATCAGGACGTACCAAAGAGACTACGATTTGGCGGAGTACCTTGATACATACCATACTCACATGGATTTGTGTAGGGCAACGAATTCAACGAATTGCTAAACCTTCTAGGTGACTCTGGCTGGAGTACCCCGAAAGTGGTACAAGCTATTTTAATTTTTTTGAGTATTTTAGCTCTATTTTCGCACACAGGTTTGTAATCAGCAAACGATGGGCTAAAAACCTATCACACCTTTTGTCGATAAGGCATACAAAGGAAGAATGAGACACTGAAACTTACATTGAGAGGTTCTGTTGTGAATCCAATCAAGTGGAAGAACTGAATGACGGGATGGAAGTGGCCACCTTGATGGTGGGGGTATGGGTAGGTCCATTCTTGCATGACATGGCCTGCGCACCGCTAAAAGCTTTAGCCGCGGCCTTTGCCTTTTCCAACGAGTTCATCAATATGGAAGATATATACCAGGCTTGGGTAAAAGAAGAAGAAGACGTCAAAGAAAAAAGAAAAGTTGAAGAGCCAAACTACAACAAACCCTGTCGAGGTGACTTCTAATAAAAAAAAAGAGAAGAAACGAGGCAGAGAGGGATGCATTCGACAAGAAGCTGGGGAGGAATAGGTCTCCCTTGCACTTCACTAACTTCACGTCCTTCAATACTCTGTTGGGAACAGTCTTGATACAGATCAAGGTCAAGAAACTAATTAAGTGGCCTTAGGCAACAAAGAGTCGAGTAAAAGCGATCAACTCTTATAAGTGGCATGATTTTTACCGGGACCACTATCACATCACTGATAGCTGCTATGACTTGAAGAATGAGATTGAGCAATTGATTCAAATAGGTCATCTCAAGAGGTTTACGACTGAAGGAGGTCAAGATAAACGATGCCCTAGCGAGAATAGAGAAAGACCTGAAGTCTAAGAAAACATCCACATGATCTATGGTGGATTCGCCTCGGGAGGACTGACCAAATTCAAGTATAAGACGCATGCTCGGCAGGGAAAACGTTCGACCGAGGACTACGTGTTCTAAGTATCTAAGAAAGCCCTCACAAAGAGAGAGAGAGGCCATCATCTTTACTAAGGAAGACATATACGGGGTTCACATGCCCCGTGACAATGCTCTGGTGATCACCCTGTAGATTTCCAACTACAATGTGGGGTGAGTGTTAGTCAACAGTGGCAGCTCAGTAGAGATAATCTACTTAACTGCATTTAATAGGATAAGAATTAGCCACGACCAGCTAAAGCTGATGATGACCCCCCTAGTCAGCTTTGGAGGGTAAACAGTGAAGCCGCTCAGTTGGATCATGCTTCAAATTACAGCGGGCACGGAGCCTAAGCACTGGACAGTTGATGTGTGGTTCATGGTAATAGACTATTCGTCGGCGTACAACACTATCATCGAAAGTCTGTGTCTAAATGTTTTAAAGGCCATCACTTTAATATACCACCAAATGCTAAACTTTCCAACCAAAAATAGGATCGGTGGGGTACGGGGAAACCAAAAGGTAGCTCGAGATTATTTTATGACCAAAATGGAAATCCCCAAGTAGCAATCAAAGAACAAGGAAGTCGACAAAGACTTCCTACCTAGGGACATAGTCGAGCATCCTTGATGAAGAATTGGAGGATGTCCAAGTACACTTGACCGATCCAGACTGGATCTACCTTGGATAAACTTACGTATCTTCATACATCGGATGTACATTGACCCAGCGTTTCACAAGTTCAACCAAAGCGATGAAAGTTCTGGCCAGAGCGACAGGTTGTGATCGAGGAAGAAACCAAGCAACCACATGATCTAGTTCCAAAGATTGACGTAATCGTGGATGCTACGGCAGGTTACAAGTTGTTTAGTTTTCTATACGCCTTCTCTAAGTACAACCAGATCAGCATGTACCTGCTTGACAAAGAAAAAACAGCCTTAATCACTGATAAGGGCCTATACTGCTACAAAGTATGTCATTTGGGTTGCAAATTGCAATTGCAGATGTAGAGCTCTTGGATGATGAGGCAGCTGTGTGAATGAGATACGAGAGTTTAGGTTATTTTAGGGTTAGATTATTAATATATATAGTAGGGATTGAATTACAATATTAGATAAATTAAGGGGTGTAAAAATATTTACTACATTATCGTGTTTTTATCGTGTAACCCATTAGATCTTAGGTCATCGTGTAACCTGAATACACGATAACCTTATCGGGTCTTATCGTGTAACCTATCGGGTTATCAGGTTGACCTGATAACCTGCACTATTCCTTATCAGGTTATCGGGTCAGACACGATAACGACCGGTTACCTGATAAGCAAAACCTATACCTGATAATTTCGTGTCGATCTCATGTCGTGTCATCGTATAAATACCCGTTTTGCCAGCCCTATGGGTGACCTAGTCTTTGATGACTTAGTTTTCTCCCCATTATGTTGCTATTCAATGGGGATTTACACAATTAGTAGTGAGTTATGCCCTTTTGGCTCTCCCATTAAGCGTGAATTACGTTCTTTGGCCTTCCACTTGATGGATCCATGCATGGATCACCGGTTTGGACTATCATCCATGACCCGACTTCTTTTGAGTATTGGACTTAGCATGATGAGCTTTTTTCGAGAAGTGGAAATTTCTCCCGCATCATTAATAACTCACTAATTATGACAATAAACACTAATAAAAATAAATAAACTTATGAACATTCGCAATGGATTAAATTCATGAAAAGTGATGATGTCGAAATCTGGTTCAGTATATCACAGTCAATATGATTGAACTCTATTGGGTTTACTTCATTGACTTATTCCTGCAAAACAAGACTTAGATACTAGGGGTTGGGTTTCCGATGAAGCGCCTCCAATGAGAGAGTAAGTTACCGTTATTTAGAGAAAAATATGCTTCGGGGAATTTAAAGTAGAATTTATAGTGAAGTAGAGTTTACTTCCCTCTAACAAGAAGTATAGGCTCGAGAATTCAGCTTGCCTGTTTCGCTATTAAGCTAGGACTTTTCTTCAAGTAGAGAGAAAAATGGATGACTTGTGTTTTGTAGGCAAGTCTTGATGTATCATTTGATAAAGAATGAGACACCCATTTATAGGGATTTCTTGGAATAATTTTGGAGTTATATACTCATTTTTGTGGTGAAATTAAACCACCACTAATTATGGTTAGGCCATTTACGGTAGTGATAGGTTTAGTAACCAAATTAGGTTATATTTGTAATTTTTATGATAAATGGTTAGCAAAATTACCCATCAAAATTACCTATTATTATAGGCCCCCACTCTTTCTTTTTATGAGTCAAATGGAATAGTAGAATTTTTTTCTCTATTTTTGTATACACTATAATGATGTCAAACAATCTCATAATCCTTCGGTTCCTGCTTGGGTTATCCCATTTATTGAGGCATACCTGAACATAAGAGTTGTTCCTATAGGGTTTTTCAGGTTGTTTCCATACCGCCCATTGCTAGGGTTTTCAAGGTCGGTTAGTGAAGTTCGTCTCAGTGTCTTGGTCGATCACTCCAGCCTGCATGGTTAAAATCTCATAGGGTCGGATAGGCCATACCCAATTCTTTTGTGTAGAGTTTTGTAGATTTCACACTTTATTCGTCGTATAAGTCAAATGGCTCAATTTGTAAATTGGTATATATCTACCCGACATAAGAAAGAGGTAGCAAAGAAGAGATATTTGCCTCCTGGGCACTTTATTAGATCTTCCTAGCTCCCTGTCGCTTTTTTTTTTTTCTTTAATCCAGGCTTCTTCCAACCAGGCCTATTGTAGCTTGTGAGTATGATATGATAAAAAATTATCGAATAACTCATGCCAATCATGAAAAAACCATTGTAGAAGATCGAACCAAGTAGAGAGGCTTTGCAACCCGGGTTCGTAATCCGACGGCCTCTTCTCTTCGCTAGCCCCTTTACAAGAGAAGGCTTAGGGTATTGGGTGTGCCTGAGTACAAGGAGAATTTTTCAGGCAATCGTCGAGCCAGATATGTCGAGCGGCCAAAGCCGTTTGGTGGGATAAGTGTCCCAATTTGCTGGTCGCGATCTCCTTCTTGCCCGTCTCGTCGGGTAGGGTAGTCGATGTAGATGTCAACATATCACAATATATTCATAGTCTTAAGCGAAGCAGAACTTTATTGACCTTGTAACAACATACATATTCTTCATTGATAATATTTCTTTAAATATTGTACATTTCATAGGTTTTTCAGGGGTCATCCTTCCAGCGTTTCGAGCTCGTAAGTGCCTGGACCAATCACGTTGGTGACCCAATAAGGTCTTTCCTAGTTTGGGCCGAGTTTGCCTTTGACTCGACTGTGGGTAGCAATGGTGACCCCTCACAAGACTAACTCACCCTCTTGGAATGTTCGTGCCTTGATTTGTTTGTTATGATACGGAGTCATATGTCTCTTGTAGGCCACTTATCGAATGTTAGCTCATTCTCGCCTTCCATCTATTAGGTCGAGATTCAGTGCGAGCTCACGTTGGTTCTTCTTAAGGGCGTAGTGGGCTACCCGGCAAGTTGGTAAGGCTAGTTCGATCGGGATCACTACTTCTGAGCCGAAAGCCATGGCGAATAGTGTTTTTCTAGTGGACACCCTAGAAGTCGTGTGATAGGCCCACAAAACTGAGGGGAGATCCTGTACCCACTTTGCCTTGGATTTTTCTAGTCAAGTCTTTAGCATGTGTAGAATGGTCTGGTTGGTTACATCCACTTGGCCATTCGATTGAGGATGGCCCGGGGTGGACATGTGATGATCAATACCTAATCCCACATAGACGTCATCGAATAGATTGCAATCAAATTGCATTATGTGGTCGCTAATAATGGCTTGTGGTACTCTGAACTGGCAAACAATGTGCTTCCATGCAAAGTACTTGATTTTGGCTTCGGTGATTTTGGCCACGGCCTCGGCCTTCTCATTTAGTAAAGTAGTCGATTGCAACAATTAGGAATTTTTTCTAAGAAACAGCTATGGGGAATGGACCAGGGATGTCTACCCCTCACTGAGCAAATGGCCAAGGTCTGGTCATGGGAAGTTGTCCCGTAGCGGGAACATTGATTGTTGGTCCGAACTTTTGGCATTCATCGTATTGTTTCACCAATTCTTTAGCATCGACTTCGATCGTCGGCTAGAAATATCCTTGCCTCAGTGCCTGCTTTGCTAAGGATTGTGCCCCCGAGTGGTTTCTATAGAGTCCTTCATGGATATCTTAGAGAACATGTTGAACCTTCGCTTTAGTGTATACACTGAAGTAATGGACCCATGAAAGATCATTTGTACCGTACCCCCATATTAGTACATGTCGGGATTCCCGATACCAAACTTTACTAGCTTCATTCTTTTGCTCGGGGAGAACTCCGTTGTCGAGGATATTGTAGATAGGATCCACCCACCCAAGTTGGTGCGTTACTACTTTGACTTCTTCCTCAATCTCGTCAAAGTTGGGTCGTGGCACGTTTTCGACCAAGATGGTCCTCTATCTCTTTGGCGTCGAAGGCAGATGCCAAGTTGGCCAATGAGTCCATGGGCTTGTTCTTCTCTCTTGGGATTTGTCTGATGGTGACTTTCGAGAAATCTTGCATGAGTCACCTGGCTTTGTGCAAGTATGCCATCATTTTTACTTCTTTAGCCATGTATTACCCATTGACTTGGTTTGCTACTAGGAGAGAGTCATAGAAGAGTTCTACTTCGGTCACTTCGAGTTCCTTCAAGACCCTCAAGGAATAGTTCAGTGCTTCCTACGCAGCTTCTTTGTTTGTTCCTTTGAGGCCAAGTCTTAACGCATCCTCTAAGATATCACATTCGGGGGTGCGGATTACTAACCCAGCCCTCGTGCCGCTTTAGTTTAATGATCCATCAACATGAGTGTTCCAAATGTCAGTAGCTTGCTAGTCGGGATCCGGGTCAGTTTCTTCTTCCATCTGGCCTTTTTCATTGGGGAAAGTGAACTCTGATATGAAGTTAACTAAGGCCAGCCCCTTGATGGCAGTCCTTGGGGTAGTATTCAATATGGAATTCCCTAAGTTCGATTGACCACTTAAGCAATTGTCCAAAAGTCTCTGGTTGGTGTAGTATGACTCTCAACGGTTGGTTGGTCAATACTGTTATCAAATGAGCTGGAAAATAATGTCGAAGCTTTATCGTCGAAATTATAAGCGCATAAGCTATCAGCTCAAGCTGAGGATAGCGAGATTCTACCCCGTTCAACATGTGGCTGACGTAATATACAAACTTTTGAACTCCTTGTTCTTCTATCAAGAGTATCGAGCTCACGGCGGTTGACGATACCGCCAAGTATATAATCATTTCTTGTTATGGCTACGGGGTGGTGAGTATCGGTGGTTCTAAGATATACTTATTGAGTACTTGGAAGGCTTTCTCACACTCATCGGTCCACTGCAAACTTTTGTTGCCCCATAAAATTTTGAAGAAATGTAGGCACTTGTCTGATGCCCAGGAAATAAAATGATTCAGAGTTGCTACTCTCCTTGTTAGGCTTTGTAGCTCCTTAATCATACTTGGGGATACCATGTTTAAGATCGCCTTGACTTGCTATAGGCTAGCTTCAATTCCCCTTCTTGTCACTAGATGACCGAGAAATTTCCTAGCGCTAACTCCGAACACACATTTGCTTGGGTTCAGCTTCATCTTATGCCTCATAAGCACATCGAAGCACTTCTGTAAATCGGCTAGATAATCACCAGCCACCTTGATTTTTACTAGCATGTCGTCGATGTAGACTTCCATGGTCTTCTTGAGTAGATAAGAGAACATTTTGTTCACCAACTTTTGGTATGTCACTCCAGCATTTTTTAGCCCAAACAACATCACTTTGTAGCATCATAGGCCCTTGTCAGTGATTAAGGCTATTTTTTCTTTGTCAAGCAAGTACATGCTGATCTGGTTGTACTTGGAGAAGGCGTATAGAAAACTAAGCGACTTGTAACCTGCCGTAGCATCCACGATTACGTCAATCTTTGGAACTAGATCACGTAGTTTCTTGGTTTCTTCCTCGATCACAACTTGTCGCTCTGGCTAGAACTTTCGTCGCTTCGGTCGAACTAGTGAAACGCTGGGTCAACGTACATCCGATGTATGAAGATACGTAGGTTTATCCAAGGTAGATCCATTCTGGATCAGTCAGGTGTACTTGGACATCATCCAATTTTTCATCAAGGATGCTCGACTATGTCCCTAGGCAGGAAGTCCTTGTCGACTTCCTTGTTCTTTGATTGCTACTTGGGGATTTCTATTTCAGTCATAAAATAATCTTGAGCTACCTTTTGGCTTCCCCGTACCCCGCCGATCCTATTTTTGGTTGGAAAGTTTAGCATTAGGTGGTATATCGAAGTGATGGCCTTTAAAACATTTAGACACAGACTTCCGATGATAGTGTTGTACGCCGACGGATAGTCTATTACCATGAACCACACATCAACTGTCCAGTGCTTAGGCTATGTGCCCGCTGTAATTTGAAGCGTAATCCAACTGAGTGGCTTCACTGTTTACCCTCCAAAGCTGACTAGGGGGGTCATCATCAGCTTTAGCTGGTCGTGGCTAATTCTCATCTTATTAAATGCAGTTAAGTAGATTATCTCCACTGAGCTGCCACTGTTGACTAACACTCACCCCATATTGTAGTTGGAAATCTATAGGGTGATCACCAGAGCATCGTCATGGGGCTTGTAAACCCCGTATAGGTCTTCCTCAGTAAAGATGATGGCCTCTCTCTCTTTGTGAGAGGCTTCTTAGATACTTAGAACACGTAGTCCTCGGTCGAACGTTTGCCCTGCCGAGCATGCGTCAGTATTGACCAACCAACTATTGAGAGTCATACTACACCAACCAGAGACTTTTGGATAATTGCTTAAGTGGTCAATCGAACTCGGGGAATTCCATATTGAATACCACCCCAAGGACCGCCATCAGGGGATGGCCTTAGTTGACTTCATATTAGAGTTCACTTTCCCCAATGAAAAATGCCCGATGGAAGAAGAAATTGGCCCGGATCCCGACTAGCAAGCTACTAACATTTGGAACACTCATGTTGATGGATCATTAAACTAGAGCGGCACGAGGGTCGGGTTAGTAATTCGCACCTCCGAATGTGATATCTTAGAGGATGCGTTAAGACTTAACCTCAAAGGAACAAACAAAGAAGCTGCGTAGGAAGCACTGATGTCTTCCTTGAGGGTCTTGAAGGAACTCGGAGTAACCGAAGTAGAACTCTTCTGTGACTCTCTCCTAGTAGCAAACCAAGTCAATGGGGAATACATGGCTAAAGAAGTAAAAATGATGGCATACTTGCACAAAGCCAGGTGACTCATGCAAGATTTATCGAAAGTCACCATCAAACAAATCCCAAGAGAGAAGAACAAGCACATGGACTCATTGGCCAACTTGGCCTCTGCCTTCGACGCCAAAGAGATAGAAGAACATCTTGGTCGAAAACGTGCCACGACCCAACTTTGACGAGATTGAGGAGAAAGTCAAAGTAGTAACGCACCAACTTGGGTGGGTAGATCCTATCTACAATTTTCTCAACAACGGAGTTCTCCCCGAGCAGAAGAATAAAGCTAGAAAAGTTCGGTATCGAGCATCCCGACTTGTACTAATATGGGGGTACTGTACAAATGATCTTTCATGGGTCCATTACTTCAGTGTATACACTAAAGCGAAGGTTCAACATGTTATCTAAGATATCCATGAAGGACTCTATGGCAAACACTCAGGGGCACAATCCTTAGCAAAGCAGGCACTGAGGCAAGGATATTTTTGGCCGACGATCGAAGCTGATGCTAAAGAATTGGTGAAACAATACGATGAATGCCAAACGTTCGGACCAACAATCAATGTTCCCACTACAGGACAACTTCCTATGACTGGACCCTAGCCATTTGCTTAGTGAGGGGTAGACATCCTTGGTCCATTCCCCATAACTGTTTCTTAGAAAAAATTCCTAATTATCGCAATCGACTACTTTACCAAATGAGAAGGCCGAGGCCGTGGCCAAAATCACCGAAGCCAAAATCAAGTACTTTGCGTGGAAGCACATTGTTTGCCAGTTCGGAGTACCACAAGCCATTATTAGTGACCACAGAATGCAATTTGATTGCAATCTATTCGATGACGTCTATGTGGGATTAGGCATTGATCATCACATGTCTACCCCGGGCCATCCTCAATCGAATGGCCAAGTGGATGTAATCAACAGGACCATTCTGCACATGCTAAAGACTTGACCAGAAAAATCCAAGGCAAAATGGGTACAGGATCTCCCCTCAGTTTTGTGGGCCTATCACACGACTTCTAGGGTGTCCACTAGAGAAACACTGTTCGCCATGGCTTTCGGCTCAGAGGTAGTGATCCCGATCGAACTAGCCTTACCAACTTGCCAGCTAGCCCACTACGCCCTTAAGAAGAACCAACGTGAGCTCGCACTGAATCTCGACCTAATAGAGGGAAGGCGAGAATGAGCTAACATTCGATAAGTGGCCTACAAGAGACATATGGCTCGGTATCATAACAAACAAATCAAGGCACTAACATTCCAAGAGGGTGAGTTAGTCCTGTGAGAGGTCACCATTGCTACCCACAGTCGAGTCAAAGGCAAACTGGGCCTAAACAAGGAAAGACCGTATTGGGTCACCAACGTGATTGGTCCAGGCACTTACGAGCTCGAAACACTGGAAGGACGACCCCTGACAAACCTATGAAATGTACAATATTTAAAGAAATATTATCAATGAAGAATATGTATGTTGTTACAAGGTCATTAAAGTTCTGCTTCACTTAAGACTATGAATATATTGTGATATGTTGACATCTACATAGACTACCCTACCCGACGAGACGGGCAGGAAGGAGATCGCGACCAGCAAATTGGGACACACTTATCCCACCAAACGACTTTGGCCGCTCGACATATCTGGCCCGACGATTGCCTGAAAAACTCTCCTTGTACTCAAGCACACCCAATACTCTAAGCCTTCTCTTATAAAGGGCTAGCGAAGAGAAGAGGCCGTCGGATTACGAACCCAGGTTGCAAAGCCTCTCTACTTGGTTCGATCTTCTACAATGGTTTTTTCATGATTGGCATGAGTTATTCGATAATTTTTTATCATATCATACTCACAAGCTACAATAGGCCTAGTTGGAAGAAGTCAGGATTAAAGAAAAAGAAGAAAAGCGACAGGGAGTTAGGAAGATCTAATAAAGTGCCCAGGAGGCCAATATCTCTTCTTCGCTACCTCTTTCTTACGTCGGGTGGATATATACCAATTTTCAAATTGAGCCATTTGACGTATACGACGAATAAAGTATGAAATCTACAAAACTCTACACAAAAGAATTGGGCATGGCCTATCCGACCCTATGAGATTTTAACCAAGCAGGCTGGAGTGATCGACCAAGACACTGGGACGAACTTCACTAACCGACCCTGAAAACCCTAGCAATGGGTGGTATGGAAACAACCTGAAAAACCCTATTGGAACAACTCTTATGTTCAGGTATGCCTCAATAAATGGGACAACCCAAGCAGAAACCGAAGGATTATGAGGTTATTTGACATCATTACAGTGTATACAAAAATAGAGAAAAAAATTCTACTATTCTATTTGACTCATAAAAAGAAAGAGTGGGGGCCTATAATAATAGGTAATTTTGATGGGTAATTTTGCTAACCATTTATCATAAAAATTACTAATATAACCTAATTTGGTTATTAAACCTATCACTACCGTAAATGGCCTAACCATAATTAGTGGTGGCTTAATTTCACCACAAAAATAAGTATATAACTCCAAAATTATTCCAAGAAATCCCTATAAATGGGGGCCTCATTCTTTATCAAATGATATATCAAGACTTGCCTACAAAACACAAGTCATCCATTTTCTCTCTACTTGAAGAAAAATCCTAACTTAATAGCGAAACAGGTAAGCTGAATTCTCGAGCCTACACTTCTTGTTAGAGGGAAGTAAACTCTACTTCACTATAAATTCTACTTTAAATTCCCCGAAGCATATTTTTTCTCTAAATAACGGTAACTTACTCTCTCATTGGAGGCGCTTCATCGGGAACCCAACCCCTAGTATCTAAGTCTTGTTTTGCAGGAACAAGTCAATGAAGTAAACCCAATAGAGTTCAATCATATTGACTGTGATATACTGAACCAGATTTCGACATCATCACTTTTCATGAATTTAATCCATTGCGAATGTTCATAAGTTTATTTATTTTTATTAGTGTTTATTGTCATAATTAGTGAGTTATTAATGATGCGGGAGAAATTTCCACTTCTCGAAAAAAGCTCATCATGCTAAGTCCAATACTCAAAAGAAGTCGGGTCATGGATGATAGTCCAAACCGGTGATCCATGCATGGATCCATCAAGTGGAAGGCCAAAGAACGTAATTCACGCTTAATGGGAGAGCCAAAAGGGCATAACTCACTACTAATTGTGTAAATCCCCATTGAATAGCAACATAATGGGGAGAAAACTAAGTCATCAAAGACTAGGTCACCCATAGGGCTGGCAAAACGGGTATTTATACGATGACACGACATGAGATCGACACGAAATTATCAGGTATAGGTTTTGCTTATCAGGTAACCGGTCGTTATCGTGTCTGACCCGATAACCTGATAAGGAATAGTGCAGGTTATCAGGTCAACCTGATAACCCGATAGGTTACACGATAAGACCCGATAAGGTTATCGTGTATTCAGGTTACACGATGACCTAAGATCTAATGGGTTACACGATAAAAACACGATAATGTAGTAAATATTTTTACACCCCTTAATTTATCTAATATTGTAATTCAATCCCTACTATATATATTAATAATCTAACCCTAAAATAACCTAAACTCTCGTATCTCATTCACACAGCTGCCTCATCATCCAAGAGCTCCACATCTGCAATTGCAATTTGCAACCTAAATGGCTAAACCAATTCCTCCTCCACGACGAACCAAGATCTCCAATAACAGCCTCCTCCACTTCCTCTACGATTTGCGATTGCAACATCAACCTATTCCCCCTTCACGATTTGCGATTGCAACCGCTCCACGATCTGCGAATCCCTTCCCCATCGATCTGCTAACCTATTCCTCCTTCATGTTCAGCGGTGGTCGTCGTTCAGCAGTGGTCATCGGTGGTCTTCGGTGGTCGTCTCTTCTTTAATTGGTGAGTGAAATTAGGGTTTTTATTTGTCTAATCTCCTTTATTATTCTTATTTGTATTTGTTCTTCATATTTTCAATCAAGATCTGTATTTGCTTGCGATTGATCTGAAATTTCTCAGTTTTACTGATCGTATCGTCGTTCAGCGGTGGCCGTCGATGGTCTTTGGTGGTCGTCTCTTCTTTAATTGGTGAGTGAAATTAGGGTGTTGTCCCTTTGATGTGTACCTAAATTAATAATACATCTCGCAAAGTCTCTGTTTTTTATCATTTGTTTCTGACAAAAACTGGGAACAAAAAATTTAGATTACGAGAGATCAACGCTCTTTGGAAAAACCCAGACGCTCTGCCGAAAATATATGCAAAATTCTTAGCTCTCTGTTACTATCATCTTTGATTATTGCAATCCCACGGTTCTTCCAACTGAGAATCATTTCATCTGAAGTTTTCGGTTAGTCTCTATTTTATTTCTTGGTTATTTTGCTAATCATTCTTCGATTACTTCCTGTATTTGAATAAATTTCAGCATGCGTTCCTCTGAATGATTTCATGAAATCATATTTCATTCCCCCAGATTACGATCAATATCTTTATTTCTTGGGCTTTCTTCCAGTTCTTCAAATTAACGAGAGTTTTGTAGAAGCACATATCTTCACTCGAATACTGATGTTGTAAATTGTTTTTCTATAATATATTTTTTGTTGTTGTACAGAGAAGTAAAGTACTTGGAAAATAGAGTGTCACTAGTTTACTATGTTTATGAATGATGTTATATGAATGATATTTGTATTGGTGGTGTTATATGAATGATGTTTGTATTGGTATTTTTTTTTTTTTTTTGTTAACATTGTAATATTGGATTTTTTTTATTTTTTCTTGTTTGGTTTGGTTTGGTTGAACTAGTTTGTTTTTTTATTTTTTTATTTATTTTTTATTTTAGTAAATAGGTTTTGTTAACAGGTCGTTATCGTGTAATGGGTTGGTTATCGTGTAATAGAAATTTATCAGATAAGCTTATTGTGTCGTGTTAACCTAACATGTTTCGTGTTTTCGTGTGACACGAAAAATTATCGTATCGTGTCGTGTCGACACAATAATTTTCGTGTCGTATTTGTGTTTGGGTAGTCTGACATGATAAACTTATCGTGTCGTATTCGTGTTTACTCTTATCGTGTTATCGTGTAATGACCTATTACACGACCTGTTACACGAATTGTCAGCCCTAATCACCCATACCCAACGGTCATGAGTTGCTAAGTCTATAAATAAAGAATATGTATCATATTATTTTTACATTGCAGTCTTTTACCTGATATATTAAAGCAAATTGACTTATTCTCACGCTGGAGGTTTTTTTGCCAACACCACACCGGTGTCCTCTTAGAACTAATCGATTTTACAAGTTATCAAGTTGAAGATGCAGGTTGCAAAGATTTCTGACACGTGCGGAACTGTTACATGTGCTAGGAATTTTTTGGAGACATCAATTAATAATCCACAAAAAATATATGTATATATATAGAGAGAGAAGTAATACAGTTCGGTCACTCACAAAGCTGTATTTACGAACTCTAAATAAATAAAAAATATTTGAAAATTTAATAAAAGTGTTTTTCACTCCTAAACAATAAAAAATCGTTTTTTTAATTAGTATTACTTTTTTTTTTTTTTTTTTTTTTTTAATTATCATTTCATTTACTACTAGTGTGATGATTTAGTAGTAATTAATTGGGTGTAATTTGATTACTTTAAGTGATCATATAAGCACTTGCGACGCACGTGAATTACGGCGAACACTGAAAAATGTGGAACCTTTTTGTTCGTGGGACCCAGTATTAAAACAGGCGGCCTCACTTTTCCATTTCACGAAAGTGACAGGGTCCCATCTGTCCCACTCTCTCTCTCCCCTTGCACTTTTATCACTTTAATATTATTTCTTTTTTCCCTTGTCAGAATTCACAACAAACTTCCCCTCAATCCATTAGATCAACTCAACGCCACCATACCTCTCCACGAAAGACAGAGAGAGAGAGAGAGAGAGTTTCTGGAAAGATCATCTAGGGTTTTTTTCTGTATCCTAAAAGCTCCAAAGACGGTTGTTCTTCCTGTTTCGGCGTTAAAAGTTAGGTAAATGTTTCTTCTCATTTTGATTCTGAGTTGGGTTTTTTATTCCGCCGTAAGTGATCTGCTTCTGGGTTGATTAAGACCAAAATTTCCCAGTTTTTGATTTTTTTTTTACACAGAAATCTGACTCGTATATATGTATATATGCATATGTATTCTGTATGTATACTTCTTCGTGTTTTCTGATGATCTCTGTCTTGCTTACTACATTTTTTACGGCTTGAATTATTACAAATTTGTCTGATGATGGTCGGATCTACTATTTTCCAGTAGGAGTATGTGCAATTGTGCTTTTTACGTAGTCTAAAATCCCTAATTTTCTTGAATATTTGTTTTTGATTTGAAAGGTATTGAAAGTGTATTATTCGAATTATGCTTTTTGTTGAAATTCCGCACTTTGGAAAAAATGGATTCTAGATGCTCAATCATGTTGGAACCTCCTTTATCCTTTTTTACGGGTATTTATTTAGCTTCTTGTTCCTTTGGAATCTCTTATCATTTTGATAATTTAACTTGTTTTTTGAAACATAATATTTCTGATAAATATCTTTTTTTGGGGGATAATTGGTGACTAATCTCAAATTGCGGGTGTAATATGATATTAGTCTCATTTAAAATATAAATTTTGATTTAATCACTTAAATTGGTTTTTGATTGCGTATTAGTCTTACATGTGCTCACGCCTGTGTAATATTTGTTACATGTAACTGTGTAATATTATTTACATATTATAAATTATATGTAACTATGTTACATGTACTTCTATAATATTTGTTACATTTAACAAATATTTTACGCACAAGTTAAATATATGTAACTGTGAGAGTGCAGTGTATGTGTTGGGCCTTCCGTCTCCTGCCGTTTTTTAATGCGTGGGATTAAAACACAAGTTGCAATTACTTATGAGACTTTTTTTTTTTTTAAATTAAGAGTAAAATAAGAGACTTGTCACAGAAACACCCTTTTTGGAATTCTATTCTTGATTTTTGTCAGCAGCATATTGAACTTATTCCCAATCCATAAAAGCATATCTATTCTACAGAGTTGTTTAGCTGGCGTTTGTTTTGGTAATTAGTCTTTCCACTCCCAGGTTTCTGTTTCTGTTCTTAAATTTCTTGGAACAGAAACAGAAATCTGTGAACAATCTTGTTCGGTTATTGAAAATTAGGAGTAGATTATTTTTTTCACTTATATTTCTGTTTCTGTTCCCAGAGAATAAACATATCTCTGTTTAATCATTTTCACTGTCTAATAACAGAACATATTCCTAATCCCTAAAGCATATCTATGTTAAAAAGTTGTTTATGTGGAGTTTGTTTATTGTTTCTGTTCCCAGCAAAAAAAAAAATAGGAGCAGGACAGAAACAGATCCTTCTGTTTTGTACCCATATCTCAATTTCAGTTCCCAATTTTGTGGGAACTTAAACACTAAGGTGGCGTTTGTTTAGTGTTTCTGTTCTCAAAATTTTGTTTCTGTTGTCGGAAAATTGGAATAGAAACAAAAAATTTGAAAACGATTATGCTCTATTCCTAAAGTTATTCTGAAAATATGATAACAGAACAAAATGTATTCTTTTGTTCTAATCTTTCTGTTTCTGTTCCCAATTTTGATTATACAAACAGAAATACATTAAAAAAATTATTTCTATTCGGTCCAAAAGTTGTAGAATAAATTTTTGGGAACAAAATATATCTGTTCTCAGATTCCTTTTCTTTTTTCAATTTTTTTGATAGCATACACAAATATGGAGAATCGAAACACTAAACAAACAGGGCTTTATTATCCCAATTTTCTCACCAGTTTCATCTTGAATTTCAAATGCAGATTATTTTGCCAAAGAACGAACATCGATAAACCTAAGAAACACTACGAAATTGAACTCTGACTCGATCTTGTAAAAGTTTGTCCAAACATGGGATACATATGCGATTTCTGTCGGGACCAAAGATCGTTCGTGTATTGCCGTGCCGACGCCGCTTGCCTATGTTTATCATGTGATCGAAATGTTCATTCCGCAAATGCCCTTTCGAGACGACATTCTAGGACACTTGTGTGCGAGAGATGCAATTCTCAACCGGCCTTTGTCAGGTGTGCTGACGAGAAAATATCGCTCTGTCAGAACTGCGATTGGTCAGGACATGTGGCGTCTAATGATTCGTCGAACTCTTCGCATAAGAGGCAAGCCGTCAGTTGTTATTCCGGTTGTCCTTCGGCTGCTGAGCTGTCGAATATATGGTCCTTTCTCTTTAATATTCCTTCTCTTGGTGAAAATAATTGTGAGTTTGGAATGAGTTCGATGAGTATTAGTGATAATAATAACCAAATTGGAAACTTGTGGGATCCGGACAAGTCAAATGTTTGGGTCCGTTCATCGGATTCTAAACCGGTAGGGTCCACATGCTCTCGTTCATCTGAGGTAACTATCATAATAATTTTTTTTGGGTTTTTGATAAACAAATATATTTTATTGAATGAACAAATTTTCAGAGATTTCTCATCAGGCAGTGTTTGGTAGCACGGAATTGGAATTATAAAGGGACACATGTAAAAATCTTGAAAGTTACATGCTTTCGTTTCAAATTCCGATTCTAAGGCTTCAATTCCATACTACTAAACATTTCCCAAGTTCACCGGTGATTGTAGACTATGGTAGCGTTTGTTTAGTGTTTCTGTTCTCAGAAAACTCAGAATAAAAATAAAAATTTACGAATAACTCTGTTTTGTTGCAAGAAATTTGTTTTGAGTGGAATGGAACCAGATTTTTTTATTTTATTCTTTTTGGTTCTCATGTTTCTGTTTCTGTTTCTGTTGCCAGTTTTCTGGGAACGGAAATACTAGACAAACTGGGGTGTGTAGATCATAGTATATAGCTAGCACTAACATTGAGTTCTTTTTTATTATTTGTGAATTGTTCACTGGGTATACTAGCACACTATCGTGCCATTTGTTTAGTGCTTCTGGTCCCCCTGAAAATTCAGAGCAAAACACAGACGTCCAGGATTAATTTGTTTTGTTTGCCAGAATCCCAGAAATTTGTTCCCTTATTTCCTTTTCTGATGCCAGTTTTATGGGAACAGAAACAGATATTCGGGAACAGAAATACTAAACAAGCATTGCTTTTCTCTCCCGAGGAATTAATACATGTTTTTTTCTGCCTGATTAAGCTTGCAAGAAAAGGGCCTGGACAATGTGCAGATGATGAACTCTATGAGAACTTCAATATGGATGAAGTGGACATAGGGATTGAGAATTATGAAGAACTCTTTGGCACAGCCTTTGATAATTCTCAACAGCTTTTTGAGAATAATGGGATTGATGGTTTGTTTGGGGTGAAAGACATGTCCGGTCCCGATTCCAACTGCCAAGGTGCATGTCTAGCAGAGGAGGTAATGTTTAGCTAAATGAATTATTATTATTTGTGGATTTGTCATTTTTTTTTCACTCTATATCTGCGAGCTTGAACTCATTAAACCGTTAAACGTTACCTTTTAGACTGCATTTGGTTGAGGTTTCTGAAAAACAATTTTTTTTTTATTATGTGGGGATTTATAAAATTTCAAAGCCAAATCTCCTTAAAGCGTGCGCATTGATGAGGTATTTGAAGAAGGAAATTGATTTGGAAAAAGAAATTTGTATAATTTCCTTATTGTGCATTTGGATAAGAAATTTGATAAATTTATGGAATTTAGAAATGCAAGGAAACATTGAATTTTGAAATCATATCATTTGCAAATTCGTAGCTTGGGCATATAATATTTGAAATCAAAATTTCATCGATGTAATTTCGCCACGAGATGGAGAGGTAGAGTTACAAAAAACACCTCTTTAAGAGGTTTTAGCACTGACCTGTATTATGTACGAGAAAAGGTAAAATAAACAGAGGTTTTAGCACTGACCTGTATTATGTACGAGAAAAGGTAAAATAAACATAATTATTAGTTTAATTATCCCAAACTATTACATGATTCAATAATTTTGATAGAAATGTTAAATTTCTAGGAGCAATAAGAAAAAAAAGGAGTTCAAAATCAACTCTCTATGTTAAAGGTGCAAAGGGTAATCATAATTTTTTGAAAAAGAATCAAAATATAATCCAATGAGAAGTTTACACTTTAAAAGTCATTAAAAACTCAAAACTCTAAAAATTAAGGATTCGTGGTGTCTTCTTGTGCCTCTTACATTCCATTAGACAGAGAGATTTGGAGATGTCATTTTACTACCCCTTAAATTTCATTTTCAAATTCCAAAGAATTTTAAAGTTCCTTTCTGAAGTAGGCAAATAAGGATTTTTTTTAACTTATGAATTTCATAAATCTCTTGTCGAAGCTACATACTCTCCCAAAATTCTTCATGTGTATTTGGACGAGGTTTTTGAGGAAGGAATTTGATGTTGAAAATGGATTTTTCAAATTTGTTATGGTGTGTTTGGGTGAGGCAATTGAAAAAAAAAAAAAAAAAAATTTGATTTTAGAAAAAGGGTCATCGATAAAATCTTCCGATTGCCTTTTCTAAAATAAACTCTTTATTCAACTACCACCTAAACACTCTCGAAAGGAACTTTTTTATTTGAAGAAGTTATTTGATTTCGAAAAGGGTCACCCTAGACGCAAACGGAAGCCAAAAATGTATGGAGGCCAAAATATCATAGTTGTACGGGAGTTAAAACTGTTCGGATGCTAAACTTTCTTTCATGATAAAGGATATAGGGAAAAAGAAGAAGAGTATATTTATTTTAGAAAAAGGACTTTTGTTGATAGAATCTTACAAATCTGTTTTCTAAATTAGATTCCTTCAAATACCACCCAAACGCACCCCAAGGAATTTTCTTATTCAAAAAATGTATTTGATTTTGAGAAGGGATTACTTCTTCAAATACCTCATCCGTGCACACTACGACAATTTTACAAATCTCTTTTATAAATCCTTACCCAGATGCAAGGATTTTTCTCTGTTTCTAGATTAGATTCCAAATTCCAAAAGAACGTAGTAACTTTTTTAGGCATTGCTTGGTAACATTTTTTTTTTTCCAAGTAGCATTATTAAAAAAAATACATATATAAAAAAAGTGAAAACATTATTTCAAGTATCTTTTTGGAAAGTAAATTTTGTTTTTTTTTTGTTTTTTTAATTTTTATATTACAAGAGATCGATAAAGTAGTGTTGGTGATAATAAATTTGATTTAGTGATTTAATATTTATTGATGAGTTAGTGAGTAATAAGTGGATCAATGATGATAGCTACAAGTTATGTTAGTGGTTAGTAAATGTAATAAAAGATTAAGATTATGGTGTCTTTAGGTCTTATGGAGTTACATATGTTTTATGGTTATATAAACACCATGTACTATAAATAGAGAGCAAGGTTTTAGATCGCGGTATCAGGTTACATAACGGTAACGGTCACAGTATAACGGTATCGGCGGTATCGGCCTGTCCGTAATAGGAATCTGCTGCAACGGTCGTGAATTTTTTTTCAAGTCACCAGAACATCTTCAACAACTCAATAATAGTAATTGTTTTACTCATTTAACCCTTAATAAACACATTTTAATAGTAATAGTAATTGTTTTGCTCATTTAACCCTTAATAAACACATTTTAGTAGATATTATGACATTTAACTACATATATAACAAAATAAATATATAAAAAAAGACAAAAAGTCGTCGTACTGAACAATCTTAAAAGAATAAGATGATGTACACAATATTTAATAAAATATATTACACAAACATAATAAAAGAGTAAATTGTATTTGTACATCATATTATAACATTTAATTGATGGGAGGGGCCTGAAAAAATGTTGAAATTCCAGCTGTTGTCTGCTGATGGGAGGGGCCTACTAGGGAAGGCTGAAAATACAACTTGTATCGGCGTAACGGCCGTTACAACGACCCGTAACGGGATATAACACCATTACGAGCTTGTAACGGTGTGAATCAGCCTATGCACGAAGTATCGGTTCGTGACTGTAAAGGTACCTTGATTTTTCGTTACGTATCGGTTATTACGATACATAATGACCGATACTTAAGTAGTATAGAGAAGTGGAGTTGAGTTGAGAAACTTATGTACGTTGTTTCTTATATTATTGTACGAGTTTTGGGCAAAAATAATATTTTATAGAGTGTCTTCTCTTCCCTTCATATATGTAGTTCTGCAGAAATACGGTATCAGAGTTCCAAAATATTCTAATAGAAAAATATTGGAATTTATATAATTTTATTTATTTGATACCACCCAACTGTGGTATCAGAGCCACTGATATTTTGGGAGTGACAAAGATCTTGGAAGAGTCATCCAAGATGTATTTCTTGTGTGAGAAGTTGATGTTCTCTAATTACAAGAGAATGAGAATTATTCTAACATCCTATTTGAATGCATGCAATGTATGTGATGTGATTGGAGAAGAACCAAGAATTGGTTTAGCGAGAAATTTCCAAGAAAAGGAAGAAGAGAAGGCACTTGGAATTTTGAGAAAGGCCATTCATTTACGCTGCGTTTGGTACGTTGGAATGGAATGAAAAGGAATGGAATGACAATAGGATTGAAATTAGTATGGTAATGGAATTGAATGGTCATTACTATTCCTATGTTTGGTGACGAAAGGGATTACATGTGGTATTGGAATGACATCAAAGGGTAAAATAGTAATTTTATTGAATTTTCAAACAATATAATAGTTAATTTAATTAAATTTCATTTGAATTTAAATATTTATTTAGTATTTGGTCTCGTTTTTTGGCCAATTATTGATTAAAACCTAATCCTATATAATTGGGATTAACCAATACCAAGATAACTTGGTATTGGTTAATCCCATGTTTTGTGGGATTAGGGATTCCTTAGTAATAGGAATGCGATTAAATCCTATGTACCAAACATAGGAATGGAATGACCATTCCCATGGTTATTCCAATCCCATCTTAAATCCCGCATACCAAACGCCACTTTAGAGATTTGGTTGGTATTTGGAGAATTGAGATCTCCAAATGAGATTTGGAAGAAGCTCGATAAAATTTCTTCTAATCGTGCAAACGAACATTTACCCTTGGAGTATTGGGTCCAATGTTCTGAAGATGATTAAGTGATGGATGAAGAGTGTGAAGATTGTCTAAATGAGAATGAAGAAGATTGTTTAGATAATGAAGGTTCACAATTTGAGGAGATTCAAGTTCAAGAAGAAAGTGAAAGATCAACAAATGAACATGTGGCATTCTTTGTTGAAGAGAAAATAACTCCAAGTATTTGCAGAGAAGAAATTAAAGAAATTCAATCCAAGGTGGAAGATGAAAATAGTCACAAGGAGACAAAAAGTGATGAATTTCAAGAGGTAAAAAATTAAGTCTAAATTATTTTTGTGAAGAAAATTTGATTGTGTTGTTTTCTTTGCATAAGAAGATAATCTTATTCGACTCAAACGAATTGGAGAAAGTAAATAAAATTCACCAAAATGGTGTGGAGCTTGGTGAATTCTGTATGGAAAACTAGTTTTTGAAAGAAACTGAAAATAAAGAATTCACAAAAATTAATGACAGATTGTGGAAGATGATGAGTTCGATTGAAATTTCGTTATTTTTTATTCAGACATTGGTGTAAAGAATATTTTAAGTGATACAATCTGGGTCAACATGAAACATTATTTTGATCCAGAAAAATTTGTTCGAGATAAATATGAGAAATTCAAGAATGGAAAAAATCGAAGGCTTGCCACAAGTGTGAAGGAAAAAAAATTCATTACTAAATAAGATGATACTTTTCAAGGCCTACACATCAAGGGAAAAGACAAAAGATCTTATTGCAGCAAAGATGATGGAAACTTGTTTATGAAAATTATTTCTAAACTCCTCGATCATGGAGATTTGAAAGTGTACGACATGGATCTGCAAAATCAAGTTTAAGGGGGGGAATTGGAAGTAATAAACTTGATTTGATATTTATTGTAAGTGGATAATAAGTGAATCAATGATGATAGCTATAAGTTATGGGAGTTGGTGGTGACAGTGGTAAGTAAATGTAATAAAAGATTAAGATTTTGGTGTCTTTAGGCCTTGTGGAGTTACATATGTTGTATGGTTATATAAACCTCATGTAGTATAAATAGAGAGGTGAAGTAGTATAGAGAAATGTTGGGTTTATGTGGATGTAGAAGAAGTTGGTTGTCAGGTTATAAATGTGAGGGGAAAACTCACCACATAAACTAACTTTTAGGGTTGAGAGAGGTCCAATACTACCCTACACTAGTATCAGAGTTCAGGTTACAACAATTTGTCCCAATAACCACAAAGGGAGAGACTAATCGAGAATTAGTCGACCAAAGGCCCAATGTGTGAGGTAGAGTTGGTGATGATAGTGGTTAGTAAATGTAATAAAAGATTAAGATTATGGTGTCTTTAGGCCTTATGGAGTGACATATGTTGTATGGTTATATAAACACCATGTAGTATACATAGAGAGGCGAAGTAAAATATAGAGAAATGAAGTGTAGTTGAGAGTTTTTGTGAGTTGAAAACTTATGTGAGTTCTCTTTTATGTTATTATATGAGTTTTTGAGTAAAGATAATATTTTATAGAGTGTCTCCTCCTTCCATATATGTAGTTATGCAGAAATACAGTATCAGAGTTTTAGAATATTCTAATAGAAAGATATTGGAATTTATATTATTTTATTTATCTGATACCATCTACACTTGGGATCATTCCACCTACTTTTATCGATCATCTATGAAAGTTTTTTAGATTAAGAGATCATTTATAGGGATAATACTAAGATATCATTTCTCATACTATCAAACACATTATTGAGTTTTTGTTTTTACTTAGGGCATATTTGATAAAAAAAAATAAGTGCTTAAAACTGATTATATTAAGTACTTAATTAATTAAGTTTGTCTGATAAATATAATTAATATCACTTAATTAATTAAGTTAACTTAAAAATTAAGTCAAAATATGAGTAAAAATTAAGTCAAAATCTCTTCACTTATTTCATTTTGCTTAATGCACTCCATTATTTTCCATTTAAAAAAAAAATTATATTTTGACCATTTTACCCTTGATCCCCGATGAACGTTTAATTAGAGTTAAGATTAATGAGATTTAGATTAATTTTGGATTATTTTATGATTTTAATTTTATTTTATATTTAAATTATTGTTATAATTTAATTTAAGCAATCAAACTACATAATATTTACATATTTTTTGGTTAATTTCTATTTTTAATTTTAATATAATTTTATTTTTTTTTAAAATGGCACTCTGATTTTATTGTTTTGTTCTCAATTTTTTTTATTTTCACATTATCTTGATTCAAAAGTAGTTATGTAAATTAAACAATTTTCAGCATACAAATTTTGTACTTATCAAACAAATAAAAAAAAATTCAACACTTAAATTTTTAGTATAATTTTGTCAAACAACCTTTTTAAATTTTCAGCACTTAAAAATTAAGTCGTTATCAAATAAGCCCTTACTTTTTTTTGTCAAAAGTTAAGGGTTTGTTTGCTAACGACTTAATTTTTAAGTGCTGAAAATTTAAGAAAATTGTTTGATAAAATTGTGCTGAAAATTTAAGTGCTGAATTTTTTTTATTTGTTTGATAAGTACAAAATTTGTGTGCTGAAAATTGTTTAATTTACATAAGTACCTTTGAATTAAGTATTTTTTATGTAGTTTAATTGCTTAAATTAAATTATAACAATAATTTAAATATAAAATAAAATTAAAACCATAAAATAATCTAAAATTAATCCAATTCTCATTAATCCTAACTCTAATTAAACCCTCATAGGGGATCAAGAGTAAAATGATCAAAACATAATTTTTTTTAAATAGAAAATAATGAAGTGCATTAAGCAAAATAAAATAAGTGAAGGGATCTTGACTTAATTTTTTACTCACATTTTGACTTAATTTTTCAGTTAACTTAATAAATTAAGTGATATTAATTACATTTATCAAACAAATTTAATTAATTAAGTATTTAATATAATCAGTTTTAGACACTTAATTTTTTTTATCAAATATGCCCTAACTCTTTTTTAATTATATTATTTGAAAAGGTACTTCAAATTAAAAAGGAAAAAAAAAACTGTTAACGGTGCCTTAGTGAAATCAATTCATTTTTATTCCAGGGATCATCTGTAGGACCTGTAGGCGCAATGCAGCCAGTTTTCAGCAATGCAGCCTCCGTCAATTCCATGATAAGCTGTAAAACTGAACCGAATATATGTTTTAGAAGGCAAGGCCACTCCACTCTCTCCTTTTCGGGGGTCACAGGGGAGAGCAGTGGTGGAGACTATCAAGACTGTTCTTCGTCGATGCTTCTCATGGGAGAGCCCCCATGGTGTTCCCAAGCCGCTGAAACTTCGCTTCCTTCGGGTAGCAGGAGTAGTGCTGTTTTGCGCTACAAAGAGAAGAAGAAGACACGCAAGTAAGAAAATTGCGCCGTCCCTTATTTCTTTTAACTTTGAAAAGATGGTTTTATAGATTTAGAATCATATGGCCCGTTTTGGTTGTGTTTCAATTAAAGAATTGGATTATTTTACGATCGGGTGATCTATGAATTATTATAATTTGATGTTTTTCGGAAAAAAAAAAAAAAAAAAAAACTCAATAAGCGAGCTGTAACAATTTTGGTTCTAGTTGATTGCTATGTTAACTTCAACAAGAAAAATAGGATATATAATTTTGGCAACCGAACGGGGCATCACTAATTTCTTTTGTTTTCTTTTTTCCTCTTTCAATATGCCCATAGTGAGGAACTCTTTTTTCTATTGATAACTAGTTTTTTTATGCGGGTCTAGAAAAAATCATATTAGTATATATTTTTAATTTGAATATTACACGTACAACAATTGATCGTTTAGTTTATCTTATGAAAGTATGAAAAAAAAAGGTTAATACTTCAAAATAAAAATAAAATTGTAAGTTAAAAAACAAATAATGTCAACCTCTGATATGATTATTGTTCATTACTCATATTTATTTTTAAAAAGTAGTATATAATATGTAAATAATCTGTTAGAGGATTTTTAAAATTTTCTTTTTTTTTTTAAATAATAATTTTAAAATAAGCTAATAGGTCTTTTTTATATTGTTTAAAAGTTACATGTAATTAATTGATGGAGAAAGATAATTTTATTTTATTAAATGGTTGGAGAGGGAGAGAGAGATGAAGGGATAAGGTTACGTATAATTAGTTACAATGAAAATAATTTTCAATTAAAATATGGATAAATTTGAGTGAAGGTTTTAGTCATTGTCATTGGAAAAACTTACAATGATATTCTCTCTCATTTAAAAAATATCTCCGACCTTCATTTCTTTTGATATTAAATATAAAATTACATATTTATTCTTGATACTATATTATTAAAAAAATTAATTAAAACTATCTAATAAAAAATCATTCTTATAATCCTCTTAAAAGAATTCTGATTTTGATTTTTAAATTTTGTTTATGTAAATATATTTATAATTTTTTTAAATACTTTTGAGATCAAATGATGATTATTACTTTTTTTAAGTATTTAAAAAGTACTTCGTATTGATTTTTTAGAATTTAAAATTATTATGAGAATTAAAAATTGTTGATTTATGTAATACGTTTTCTATTTTAATTTTTTTCCCCTTTTTGCGATTAAACAATAGCTCTTTGTGTTTTTTGAGTGTTTAAAAAGTACTTGCTGTTGAAATTTTTAATTTTAAAATTACTTTAAAATTAAATATTTTTATATCTTAGAAATTTAATTACACTTCATATATAAATTATTTAATTTTTATTTATTTTTTTAATTATTTGGTGAAGTTTCATATGAGATTTCATTTACTAATACTTTCACTTAGTTAAAAAATATTAGGCTTGTAGATTTTCTATTTGTAATTATAACTATTCTTTTAAATTAAAATAATTATAGATTTTAATATTATTATTATTATTAAAGGCTTGAAGGAGGCTTATTGATGAAAAAAGAAAAAGGGAAAAAAATATATAAGAATTTAGGAAGAAGTGGTAATAATTAATGAAAAAATAAATAAAAATTCGTTATTCTCAAATCTCATTGAAAATTTCTCTCTTCTTCCACTTTTATATATGAGTAGTAGATTAGATATTAAAATTTAAAGCAAATTTGTCTGTTCTCGTTTAAATATCATTCGTGTAATGTTTACTCGGAGAAAAATCATAAATATGAGAACAATTTTGTCTGTTCTCTGAAATTTGTTCTAAAAATCAGGGAGCACAAGCGAAACATTTTTTTTACACCCATATTTCTATTTCTATTTCCACGAACGAAAAAAAAAATTAGAAAGAAAGAAGAAAGAACGGCAACATAAAAAACGCTAACAATGGCAGTCTAACTCTTGACATTGGATGTGGTTAGGTTTGAGAAGACGGTAAGGTATGTCTCCCGCAAGGCTAGGGCTGATGTAAGAAAGCGTGTGAAGGGACGTTTTATAAAGGCGGGCGAGGCCTATGATTATGACCCCATGACCCCTACCAAGAGCAGCTGAACTTCACCATATATACACCATGCAAAGAAATTATCAGTATATGGAAGAAGAAGAAGAAGAAGAAGAAAATCCAAAAGTGTTTCTTGAAAAGTTCACGACTGTAAAAAAAGGGTTTTGTTTCGACTTCACTTTCCAATCAATATAGGAGATGTAAATTCAAGAAGTGAAGTACAAAATAGAAAAAAGAAGAATGGGATTCCGCATTCTACTCCTCAAGCAAAGTGAGAAGATTTCAGGGATCAAAGTTCACATTGGAAATGTTTCTTTTTTGGATTGAGAACGTTTCTTTGACTTTTCTGCTTCCATTCCCATTTGCAGGGGCCTCGTGTTGATAAATGCTCATCAAATTAAGATCAGGTCAAACATGTATCATTGTATTGTTGTATTTTCTGTTCTCTCTCTCCGTTGTCATTTTTTTTTCATGTATATCCCAGTTTTGTCATGTTGGTTTTTGTTTAAGGCAGGAAATGTTTCTTCTTCAGTAGAATATGTGTAGGAACTCATCAATAACTGTGTTGGTCTGTATATGTACAGTTGTAAGAGAATACTGGTTTGTAATGATTCCAGTGTGTATTGTTATATGAGTTTATGTTTAACTTAAATTTTAAGACAATATATATATATATATATGTTGCCAAGTAAGCTACCCAAGAGTGGATGAATTCGGTAGTTATAAAACTTTAAACAATTTAAAACACTTAATTAATCAAACAAATAATTTTATCCTAAATTAATTATTATCTTGTTTCACATCAGATAAGTGTTCAAATCTAAGTGCATTCCCAAACAATAAAATATAAATAAAGTAAATCAATGCAGCACATTAAGATATATTTTGGTTTATCAAATTAGCCTTGACTAATCCAGTCCCTCGAATTCCACAGATATTCGCACTCACTAAAAACTCAAGATTCCTTTAATAGTAGAAATCAAACTCTCACAATGATTCTTTTTATAGGCTCAGAATCAATCTTTACAATTCTCTTTTCACAGTGTAAGGAAGAACCTTATTTTTTTACAGGCTAAAGACTAACTTAATTCTATTACAAGAAGAATCACAACCTAATCTTTTTACTAGACTAAGAATCAAACAACACAAATACTCCAAGTATCCTTTTCACCGGTAAGGATAGAACCGTTATAATTCACTCAAACATGAACTTTATTCAGGAAGAATTCACACATAATTCTTTTCAAGGGAAAAAAATAATTTAATATTTTTATCTACTAGGTAAAGATCAAATCTCAATCTTCTTCCTGGAAAAAATTGAAACCCGAGCTACTCCGATTAGATACAGTCCCAACCGTATCCAATCCATATAAACTCATCAATTACAAAAAATCACTGAGTTTCTTCCCACTCGGAACTTCTACTACCTCAAACCAATTAAACTCAATTAATATCCCGATAATTACTACATGATAGAAATTAAGCGAGAAATTCAATATCTGATTATAATATGTATGTGTAGCATAAAATAAAACATGTAATCAGATAATCACAAAAATTGTTTTAAAATGAATTCTTATGCTCTTACAGTTCAAAAACGATTTTAATACAACCTTATCAACTTTATCACCAGGAAAACACCAAAAGATTGAAGTCAGAATAGTAAGACAACACAGATCGGTGACGCCAACTCAATAGCATTTTTTTCTCAAGAACTTTTCACACAATATCTCAGATAACAACTCTTAGAAAGTTCAGGAACTTTGATAGTTCTTGATTGATGTGTTCTAATGATATGAAATTCGCAGGTCTATTTAAGCTGATTTGAAACAGGTCCTCTAACGGCTAATTTTCTCAAGATATGACATTTAAATGCACCTATAGACCCCATATATCATAACCATTCATTCCTAGTATAATTTACTCAAATATGACTTTTAAAACTTTTGATTAAGTTCACAAATTATTTCTCAATTTCAAATCGCATAGATAGAAATAATTAAATGAATCAAATTGAGAGACACTTTAATTTTATGTACCATATCTATAGGGATATCAAAATAGATGTGATATATCTTAAATATATTCAAATGCCAAGAATATCTGAATCAGATATACCAAAACGGCTAGTATTTGATTTGATCCTTAAAAATCTCAAAATTCTAACTAGACAGTCGGTTGACCGATCATCAGTCATCGGTTGACTGATCAATACAGGTTGTTAAGCCTTTCTAGCCCTTAAGGCAGTTGATTGACCGATCAATGTAGGTTGCATTTCTAGGCCAATTTTAAGCCCTGGGGGGTTGACCGATCAATACAGAGGGATTCACTATGGCCAATCGGTTGATCGATCTCCCATGGTCTAGGTTGACTGATCGATTCAGAGACTCCTTGTTTTTCGGCCTTCGCCAATTGATTGACCAAACCTTCACCCGTCGGTTGACCGATCATTGCTGGAATACTAATTTCTCAAATTATTTCAACTTCAAACTTCATCGTTTTAATCCCGTTAACTAATTTATTTTCTCCGTTAACTCAATTGACATTAATATTTAATTTTAAACACTAATCTTACTTAAGTCAAATTTAATTTTTCAATTTCACATTGGAACAAATAATTAAACATTAATTAGGATCTTAATTTCATCAAATTAAATACACATAAATATAACTCATTAATTTGTGTCGTGTGATCCTAATCGGGATACATTGAAAGCAAAAGAGGTTTGAGTTGTTTTTACCTAATTTTTTCAGAATTTTCAATACTCTTAATCTCTTTAATGTCCATATCCGCATTTTGAATAATTATTTCATGATTTGATTTTTAATGAAACTTCTTATATTGAAACACTCAATAAATACGTTAATTTCACAAAAAATTATCAATTCTTAATTTTCTATCAAAATCAAGGATAAACAATATATATTTGATTCCGATTTCTATTTTGTTTTAGACAAACGTCATTGTTAATCATTGTATGATTATTCATTGGTAATTTGGTATAGATCTTTCTTTTTTAGGTTTTGTTAGGCAATGGTGGACCAATTGCTCTCCATTTCATTGATTCTTGCTTAACCCACATGCCAAGGATGGTATACGTAGCTTTCACGTATAATAATAATAATAATAATAATAATAATTTAAAATTCACAATTTATTTTTATTTTCAAGGGAAAAAACAATTTGGAACAAAATGTAATTCTTACCAACTAATTTTTTACTCCCCACCACTGTTTTGCATAGAATTAACAATAGTATAAAATACAAATCACACGTTCAGTTCAATTGCCATTAACTCGATAAATTGAGTCAACCAAACTTGAAAGACTAAAAATTTATTGAAAGTGTAAAAAGTAATATAAAAAATAAAGATAAAAAATTATAAATGACTTGTTTTAAGGACAATCTACAAATTTTTTAGGGGTTTTTATTATAGGGGAAATTACATTTTAAACTCTCTAGGTATTGACACTTTTTTAGTCGGTCTCTCTCCATTTGAACTTTTCACTTTAAATTCTCTAGGTATCAACACGTTTTTATTCGATCCTTTCGTAAAAAATTCTATCAAAACTAACCGAATTATGAGGGCAAAATCGTCATTTTACATTTTTTCATTTTTTAATCAATTTTTTTTTTTTTGTGGACTTCTCTCTCTCTCTCTTCTCCCTCCTTCTCCCTCTCCCTCCCCCTGCCGGCCCCTATTATGGGGGTGCGGTGAAAACACCCCCGTTACAAGGGGTGAACACCCCCATAACGGGGGGTTCACCCCCTATTATGGGGGTGAAAACACTCACGTAACGGGGCTGGCGGGAGGAGAGAGAGAAGGGAAGGAGGGAGAAGAGAGAGAGATGATCGAGAGAGAGAAATTAAGGGGAAAAAAAACATTAAAAAATAAAAAAAAATAAGTAAAAAGACTGTTTTGTCCCTATATTATGTTATTTTAGAGGGAATTTTTTATGGAAGAACCGAATAAAAACGTGTTGATAGCTAGAGGGTTTAAAATAAAACGCTCAAATGGAGAGGGACCAACTAGAAAAGTATTAATACCTGGAGAGTGTAAAATATAATTTCCCCTTTATTATATTATCCTTATAAGTAGTATTCTATATATATGAAAAAATCATGTTTTAGTAAACAATAGTTTTTAGTCCATAAAAATATTCACTATTTAGGTCATTTTTTATAATGCTTAAATTTTAAGGGCTGTAAATTTTAAATGCTGAATTTTAAGTGTTAAAATTTTAAGTACTGAAAATATCAGAAGTTTGATAAAATTAAAATTTTAAGTATTGATTTTTTAGTTTATTTCATAAGTACAAAATTTAAAAACTGAAAATTATTTAATTTGCATTACTACTCTGTAAAATTAAATTTTAAAATCAAGATAATATGAAAAAAAAAAATTGAGAACAAAACAATCAAATAAAAATAATAATAACATATTAAAAAGTTCAAATATGTGAATTATTGGCAAGTCAGTAATAACATAGAGTTCAACAATAACAAAAAAATCATGGTTTTATTTATTTATTTATTTTTGAATTATTAGATTTCTTTTTTTATGTTGACACTAAATAAACACCACTTTTAATTATTCTCATTTTCTGTTTCATAGATTCGCTAGCATTTAAATGTATCATTAAAAAAAAAATCAATAAATTATTTGTTACTTACGTTATTGCCATCAACTTTAAAAATGATTTCTTTGATGTCCATCTCACCGTTCATGCCAAAATCATGTAAAACTTGCTATAACTCTTTAACTGCAATGTACCTGATTTCATAATTAGTGAACAAAAAAATCATAATGGGTTTCAAAATTTCCAAGAATATATGGGAGCAAAAAAATTTGTTTATCCTACTTTTAGATTCTTAAAGATGTAACAAAATTATCCCCGTATTTCTATTTATAACTTTTGTCATTCCTGTAGAAAAAATGAACCATCACTTCCTTAATAAATCATTAAATATGAAAATAAATATTAACAAAAAAGGCGATTTGTTAATTTTAACAATAAATTAAATTCCTAACAATTATATCATTTTAATCTACATTTCACTCTTTTCAATTTGATATCCATATTGAGTATTTTTTTTTGTTGAAAAAATACATAGTTTCTATTTACTATACAAAAATAATATTGTTTTAGTGTATTGGCCATTTTCCAAATATATTCTCAAAAACTATTTTTCCTAAATAACCAACACTCACATTTTCCAAATACGCTACAATATATTATACTAATTCGTTCACATTTACTTTGAGGTATTCATTACTGTTACATTAAAAAATTGGTGAACGTTCACTTGCCAACTTGAATGGACTATTCATCATAATGTAGATTATAATTATTTATTTAGTGCTATCACTCGCCATAATTAAGGGTTACTGTCATTGTTAGTAGTGAAAATTCACTATATCGTATATCATGTAATAAGCCTTCACCAGTATTGAACATTTGCTGATACTGAATTGCACTAGCTCAAATATAACATCTAATAATTCAATAATAGTGAACCTTCACTAATTTTACATTCACTTTGCTCATTATACTACTAGTTTACTTTGTGCATTTACTATTAGACCAGAGTTAGCATTAACTAATAGGTAATCACTCCACTTCAAATATAGGGTATCGGGTTTAAATAATAGTGAACATTCACTAGTTTCATTTATTCGAAATACTCAATTGTAACTTTCATTAATAGTGACCGTTGATTCGTTGTTGATATTGCGAAATTTTATTCATTATCAAATTTCACTAATTGCAAATAAAGGTAATTATGCTATTTGAGTTTTCAATGAACATTCATTTTGTCCATCACACATTCTGAATTTTATGCACATGTTTGGAAAACACAAATTAGTCTTAATACTTAAGATTTACTTTGCAAAAAGAATTGTTATTATTGCCCTTGCCAACTCTGCAAAACGAACTACTCATTAATTTGCACATTAACATTACACGACTTCCGATTGTATACCTAAATAAATCATGAACACACAATTAGTAATATCAAATGTCATACATGAATCTCCCAATTATTAAGTTTCACTATATTTATACAACAAATGATTTTCACAATATATATATATATATGAAGATGCATATTAATTCAATTGACAGTCACTATACTTCTGTTTTGTGAATATTCACTAACTTATAACTTAAATAACTGTGGGCATATACTAATAGGAAAGTGAATGTTCGACGCAGTTTCTCAAAATAGATTATACACAAATATTAAAAAGAAAAACAAAAAAAATCAACACAATTAGAATCTCAACTGATATGAATGTTTAATAACTTACAACTCAATGGACATTCACTGAATAAAAGATAACTGCTTACATAGTTTAATGGGAGAGTAAACATTCACTAGTGCTTGACAAATTAAATCGAAAACTCATACGACAAATAAAAATCAACAATTCAATACAGTCGAAAGCTCAATAGATGAAACTGAGATATAATTAAGAATATATTATTTAATAAAAAATAGACAATACAATCAATATCATGAACGGAACTCAGGAAATTGAAAAAAACAACGGGAACTGAATGCAAGTTTTTCAATTTTTAGAAAATAAACAATACGATTACAAAAAAACTAGCACACGATACTCTTCAAATGTTGTTGCTCTCTTAATCTTGAATCCAATTGAAATAAACAAAGACACTTTAACTTTTCTAATTATGCAAAAAAAAAAAAAAAAAAAAAAAAACAGAGAGATTTATGCATGTGTAATTGAATGACAATTTTCTACCCAAGAGGTATTAGTTCGGTTGGCACGGGGAGATGTCATTTTTTTTTTGTCAATTAGGGTTCGACTCTCCAGGAGAGCAATTCAAGAATAAAATATTAAATTTAATTCTGAATGCATTCCGATGTGGAGAGTATATCCTTAAGATCATCTGAGGAGGTGCTTAGTTAAGGTGTGTGTAAGTTAGTCCGGATATGCCTTATTGTATAATAAAAAAAAATGACAATTTTTTAAGAATTGAAAACATGAAGGGAAGTAATAATAGAATTCAATACAAAATTAAATGAATTGGAACTTGTCATATGCTGAATCCCACACTTGTGTTACCTCATCTTGCGCTATATATAAGCTTAGGGACAATTCTCCTCTCTCAATGCGTCTTTGAGAGTGAATTAAATCTATTGAATTTTTATATGGTATCAAAGTCAGATCTTTTATCTGATATTGGGCGTGTTAAATCTAACATCAATATTAGGTCTTTCGATATCTGCTCGCAGTTGTTTGACAAAGTCAACCCTACGCATGAGGGGGCGTACTAAATCCCACGTTGATATGTTGGACCCCCCGATATATGCGTAGTAGTTTGGCAAAGTTCACATTGAGTGTGAAAGGGTGTGTTGAATCCTACATCACTTGTGTTATTTGATCCTGAGCTATATATAAAGCCTAGGGTAATTCTCTTCGCTCAAGACAACTTTTGAGAGTAAATTAGGCACATTGGGTTTGTACACTATGACCGATCATTTCTAAAATATGTTTTGACGTAAAGAAAGAGTAATATGGTCACTTTTTGTTGGACATTCATGGATTAAAAAATAAATGGCGAAAAATAACTAATTTATAAGTGGATAATTTATTAATGTATAAAACAATAAAAACTCTTTTTCTTATTCTATTTTAGACCCAAAAAAATGAAAAATATGTACAAATTATCTCACAGAGAAAGTAAGGCCCCGTTTGGTTAGTGTTCCCAATCAAACCCAGCCCAAAAATTTTGGATTTGATTTTTGGGAACGCGTTTGGCAAATACAAAACTCAACCCAACTCAACCCAAAAAATAGGAATTGATTCTCAAAATCCTAAAGAAACTAGAAACAAAAAAAAAATTGTTTCTTTTTGTGCCCAAAAAATTCAACTCAGAGTTCTCAACTTCCGTTTTCATCTGCCGGCCGACCACCACCACCCGCCGCCGCCGGCCACCGTCCGGCGACCATCGCCGGCCACCGCCGCCGCCGTCCGGCGACCTTCCGGTGACCGTCCACGCACGCCCGCGTCCACCTCCGGCGACTGTCGCCTGCCACCCCGCTGCCATTGCCGACCGTCCGGCAACCGACTGCCGTCTCCGGCGACCTTCCGCTGATGCCGGCCACCTCCGCCGCCGCCGCCGGCCGTCTGGCCATCGTCTGACACCGCCGCCGCTGCCGCCGTCCGGCTGCCGCCAAACACAAAAAAAAAAAATCAAAAATAAATAAATTAGTAGGATAAAATCGTTACCAAACACATTATGTTCTCAGCACAAAATAAAAATTGTCGTTACCAAACGTAATTTTATTCTCAAAATTCTCAACCCAATTCATTCCAATTGGGTTCAGAAAATTGCGAACACTAACCAAACGCCACCTAACCAAACGCCACCTAAGTAAACATCTTTATTAATTTCTTATTCTTGAACAATCAAGGGAAGACGTAACAGCTCTTAAAAAAAAGGAGTATAACTTATGTACATATAATTTTACCGTATTGTTATCACTTGGACCGCGTTTGTGTTCTCGTTTCTTGAGTTTTTGCTCTTAAAATTTTATAATTATAATTAATGTACAGAAATGGTTTTAGTAAATACATTTCTACTTTAAAAATTTTGAAAGCAATTTAAAAATATTTTCTGAATTCCTTAAGAATTTGATGAACATAAAAATGTAGATCACTATTCATTCCCACAAAATCATTCTCAATACCACCCTGTCGGCCATCACCACCACTACCCGACCACTGCCACCCTGCCACTCCGCCGAACACCATACATTTAAAAGAAAAAAAGAATAAATATTGCAAGCAAACGTGTTTCTTGTTTAAATTAAAAAAAAAAAAAAAAAAAAAAAACCAACCAATTTTAGAATAATGATTATTATCGAATATGTTTCTATTCCCGAAATACTTCAGAACGGATAAATTTTTTATCCCAAGTTATTGGAAGTAGAA
Source organism: Eucommia ulmoides (assembly GCA_016647705.1). Lineage (NCBI taxonomy): Eukaryota > Viridiplantae > Streptophyta > Magnoliopsida > Garryales > Eucommiaceae > Eucommia > Eucommia ulmoides. The sequence goes on from CM028328.1 coordinate 11,221,985, forward strand.
ACAGAAAAGCAAAAACACTAACGAAATTCCCTTAATATTTTTTTAGGTAATTTTTTTTTAGTATACCCACGAGTATCCCTCTATCTACACAGAGTGAAAAACTAACTCGTCCGGGTGTATGGTTTTTCCTCTCAACAAATATTTTTTTACAGGCTCGAACTCTTTACCTTGTAGAGACTTTTCAACTATTTAAATTCAAATGTGTCTTGATATTTGAGCTACATTTTGATAGTAAAAATATTAAAATATAGATTTGGAAAAAAAGTCATCATTTTCTCATAAAATAATTCTGGGTCTAGTGACTTGTATTCTCAATGACAACAAGAACCTTGTGTTTGAGTGACCGGAAATATTAAACCGGAAGGCCTTTCTAGAGTTGTGCACACAACCACAGGCAATGAAAAGTAATCTTTATTTTGGCTTTATCTGGCTTTGAATGAGCTCACATCCATTTGGTAATATAATAAAAATAAGAAATATTATCATCTTCATCTTCTTCATTATTGGTAACATTGGAATAGTCTAAGTAGATGTGGAATTTTTCAAATAAAAATAAAAATAAAAATAAAAATAATCCAAGATGATAGGGACATTAGTTCAATGTGATGCCCAATATATGGTCAATAATTAATTATTGTTATTATTTGGTGACACTTCCTATTGGATGCCAATTGGACATCACAATTGACAAGGGTGATGGCTAGGGGAGATGACACTTGAAGACTATGTTAGATTGAAATGGTTAAAAAAAAAAAATTATTACATTTTTAACTATATATTTACCCCAGAAAAACTATGTTTTAACATAAAAATAATCTCAAAATTTCTTTAAATTTTAAAAAGTGCCGTAGGTAATTAAAACTTGTGTTTTAGTCTCCTTTAATAAATAAAAAAAAAATTCAATATACGCGTTGTACTCTCACAATTAATTTATGTATTAAATATTTGTTAGATGTAACAAATATTATATAAATACATATAATATAATTACGTGTAGTTTATAAATTTTAATTAATATTATATAAGTATATGTAACTAATATTATACCGGCGTGAACATATGCAAGACTAATATACAAGCCAAATCAATTTAAAAGTCTAAATCAAAACTTATGTTTTAAATGAGACTAATAATAAAATACACACGTTATTTGGGACTAATCAACAATTATCCCTGATATATATATATATATATATATATATATATATTCCTACAATTATTTAATACCTTTTTGTTACTTTTTGTTGAAAAATATGATTCACAAATTAATCAATTAAATAATTAATAAAAATAAAATAAAATGAATTAGTTCCCTGGTTAAAAAAATATTTTAGATTTGTAGATCACAATAAAATTTCAAAGCGTGAATTGAAATTACAGTAATGAAAGTAAAGACAAAATGATGAATAGAAAGAACTGATTAAAAAGAACTTATTGTATTATAGAAGAAAATAGTACAAATACCATAATGAAATGATTGAGTCTGTTATATTACGATATCTCCTTAAAGAAGATTTTGCTCTTGCAACGGTACTGACGATTGATCGAGCGTTTGCTTCCCAAAATACAACAATTGAAACTAGGAGTTCAACGAATAGAAAAGTGCATAAACTCTCTCTCTCTCTCTCTCTCTCTCCAGAACAAAAACTTAGATGAAATTAGTGAATGTAATTTTAGAATAAAATGTCTATATGCTGAAGAATGTATGCTTTTATATAAAGGCAGAAAAGAATAGGACGATATTGAAGAGATCTTGTAACTCCCATCTGTTACAATAAGAAGTTAATTATATAAATTTTGAATGAACAATTAGGAGTTAATTATGTAACTCCTATCAGTTATACATTTGAAAAAACTTCAGATTCATAACTCTTTACAGTTACAAATCTGAATAGTCACAAGCATTAGGCTATGTTTGGATTTATTAATCTGATTTTTGAATTAATTTTTCTCTAAAAAGATAATAACGTCAAGTTAAGCATTTCCCAAGGCCTCAAGCCCAGGGGCGGAGTGAATTAAAGCCCAGGGATGCTCAGGCCCCCCTTAATTTTTAATTCTTTTTAATTATGCCCATAGATTTTTTTTTAGTTATATCTTTCCAAATTTTCGCTCAAGCCCCCCAATTTTCTTATTTGATAATTTATAAAATTATATTGAATATATTTTTATTTATCACAATTTGATGGTATTTTAATTTAAATAATAAAATATATTTAGTACTCCTTAACGCTTGACCCACTAACTCTAGTCAATCATAACTATAATTCTAATTTTAAAATATAAAGAACAAAATAAACAATTCAAAATTTCCTTCCTTTACTCATGGTTCGTGAATACCCTTTAGCCTACGTTGTCTCTTTCCTTCCCTTAATTTCTTTTCTCGGACTCGCCGTAATAGTGGGTCTCTTAAGCCTCTACTCTTTCGTTTGTCTCTCACCTCTACTCTCTCGTTGTCAAATTTCTCTCAAGAGGAAGACTAACAACACTAATAGAAATGAAGTTACGGATAGTGATTTTACTGATTTTGAGAAATTTGAATAAATTTAGAATTTTTGCTTTGTTTATTTTAATTCTATTTTATTTTGAATTAATATTCAAATTAATTGAGGTTCTTTAGAATTGGTAATGCTATTTGGTAATTTAGAGTTTATTTGATATGTGAGCATTTGTGTTTGAAACTTTGAATTACAATTAGTTAGGTTGAACTTTGTAGGGACCAAATTAGGATTAAAATCACTAAAATAAGATTTTTTTTTTTTCCTTAAGGAAAAGTATTTCAAAAGAAAATCTACATTCGCAAAGAAATAACCATAGCTAATCCTCTTGCAAATGTATAATTAGTATTTAGATATTTATATTTTGAATATATCATGTCGCGCCCATGAAATCCAATCATAGCACTGTGTTTAGAATTGCTTTGCACCATGTGCCGACGCCATCAATGTCCACCAACATTACCTAACAAGGTCCTATTATTTCAATGTTTGTCGAGCACCTCGTTTTAACATTGTCCAATGCCAACCAACATTACCCCATGATGCCCTATTTTGCCCACACATGCCAACGCATGTTGACGATTGTTGCCTTGACGTCGTGCCAAAGTTTTACCAAGTCTCATGCCATGCCCCATAACACTAATCATAGTATTGTGCCTAGGATCATCTTGAACCTCTCTTCAGCGACGCTTAGTGTCCACAGTCATTGTCGCACCACGCCCTTGTTCACTGACGAGTCACACCCCGATTTTTATACCAAATCGAGATTATTAGGTAAGCCTTATCCTAAGTTTTTCTCCATGTGTAAACCATGTCTTAAACCTCACCTTGGTGTGCTGACACCCCTTAGCACACCTAGGTTCCTTGGCAAGTTCAGGGTGTGGAGGAGAGGTACCCCCTTTATAATACTTTATGTGAAAAAACTCAACTAACACCAACAAAGATCAATATGTCTGAAGAGCCATAATGGAGTCAACAGTCGACTCCAGCTCACTCTTGACTTTTTTGGTGTAGAACGCCGAATGCCCACATTTATGCTAAGTTACCCCAACTTAGCACCATCACCCCAACGTTTTGCTACAAACTCTTGGTTCTCTCCCAACATTGATTTGCATTCGCTAACCTTCTTGTATTTTCTAACCAACGCCTTTGTAGGGTGTCGTATGCACCATGTCAGGTTAGAAATATGCACCAAATTCGTGTTCACTTCTTTTCCAACATTTTTAGGGGTTAACAAACCATCCCCACCAAAAGAATATGATGCCCTCATTGGATCGATCCTTGATTCGACCCTCTGATTTTGGCAACCACATATGCCTCGTTTTCCAGCATGTTGTAACTCATTATAATGCATTTTCCATCAAACACTTCCATGACAGTACTAAACGCCTTTTAGCCTATTTGCTTCCACAACGTCTTTACATGGGAATCTCTCAATCACTAGCCGTTTTTGGTGATGTTTCTCCATGGAACACAACATAATCCTTGGAATCCCGTGTCCTTAACAAGATTCTTTACTTGACCAATTTCATATTTCTCCCGTTTGATTGTCGTTCACGGTTCACTGGTACCATATTGTGTTGATGCGCACATCATCTAGTCCGAAGCTTCATCCTATGATTTCTCTTGAACGAGTGTCAACTTCTCTTTCTTTGGACAATCCTTCATTTTGTAAGGACCATCACATATGAAGCAACCTCGGTCCTTTCCCACAGTCGTCTTGGATTGAAATTTTGATGAGGATCCGTTCGGAACAGGGGCTTTTCGTGCCCTTGCACATCTTCCTTCATTCCTGTGGTAACCTTCTTTTTGTCTTTCTTGTTAAATAAGATAAAAATTATATGTGATTGTGCTTTCATATTTTAGATTCTGAAATGGCTTGATTCTAGGAATCCCGAGAATCAAGCTATATATATACCCTTGTATGTTCAAGAGATGAATATGATTGAAATTGAGACTATTCAATATGGCATCAGAGCCAAATTGAAACAGTCCAAAATATTTCTCTCTTAAAAAAAAAAAAAGAAAAAAAAAAAAAAAAAAACCTCTTCACCTCAAACCCAAAAAAAAAGTAGATCACTACCGCTTCTGTCCAAGTCCAACGACTGCTGCTCCATTGCTGTACTCCAGCACATCCTCAAACGAACTAACCAAGACATAAAGCTCGTACCTCCAATTGCACTAGTGAACCTCGACATCGCTGCATTGGTGAACGACGCCATCAAAATCACAAACATAAAAATCGTTGCACTGGTGAATCACACCATCGCTGCACTCCTGCCTTCCAATTCTCGAGATCGTTGGCGTGGATCTGTTCTTGCTCAAGAGTTCAATCAGCACAGATTCACCGATTCGGTTCACTCGAGCCACAGTCAAGGCTGTCGATTCAGTTATCCGGAGTCGCCGTCAAGGCCGTCCAGATCCAATCGCAGTTCTCCATTCGGTTCAGTACTCTCTCTCTCTCTCACTCTTCCTCTTGTGAAAACCATCCCTACCTACTTATTATTTTGAGAAGCTTGTTGAGTGTTGACCATTATTTTGAGAGCGCCTAATCCACTTATTATTTTGAGAAGCATTGTTGAGTGTTAACCATTATGTTTTATAGCATTATTAAGAGCACTGATATTTTCAGAAGCACTGTTGAGTGTCATAATGTTCTGTCCTATTTTATGATGTTGAGTAATGTTATGTCCTATTTCATGATATTTTGAGAAGGAGAAAAAAAAAAAAAACATTGAATGATTTTTTTTTTATTTTTTTTTGTGCAATGGTGACTCAAAATCGATCTAATTAGGGTCAACAAGATCGAGTACAATCCAAGAATGGTAGATCCACCATTGTTGACAAACCTTCATGCAGATGGACTTATTACCATAAGACTAGTCATACCAAAAGTCATTGTTTTGAATTGATGGGCTATCCAAAATGGTGGAATCCTAGTCGCGCAAAGAAAAATCACCAAAAGCTTTACGATGCAGCAGTTTTCCAAACAAAAATTGAAGATGAAATTACTGACAACGTCTCGACATTGGTAATAATTGTAGACAATGGTGGTAAGGTTTTAAACATTTCAACACCTGTTTTGAATAATGGATGGATAATTGATTCTATTGCAATAGATGACATAACATATGATTCTAGATAAGTTTCATCACACAATCATTCCACTAAAAAATTTGTCTCTACTGCAAATGGAACTTCGACCCTAGTTATTGGTGAATGATCTTTGACTCTCTCCAATACATTAAATTTAGAGTCTATTTTAGTTGTTCCTTCTTTAGAATATAACATTTTGTCAGTTTCTCAGATAATCGCTACTTTATCTTGTGGTGTAATTTTTTTGCCTGATTTTTGTGTATTTAAGGACATCAAAATCAGGATGACAATTGGTCGTGGTATTAGACGGGGATAAGTTATATTACTTGGACTTGGAATAAAAAAGTTCTGAAAGTTCATGACAAGCTTTAGCAGTGGGTGGTTCTAAAGATTAAAAAAAATAAAAAAAAATAAAAAAAATATGGTTACGGCATCGCCGGTTTTGGCATGCTTCTTTTTGATATCTCAAGAGGTTATTTCCCAGTTTATTTACAGGATTTGATGTTTATAGTTTTCACTGTGATACGTGTAAACTTGCAAAAAACCATTGTGCTTCGTTTCCATTACGATTGAATAAAAATCCACTTCCGTTTATGATTATTCATTCTGACATCTGGGGTACATCGAATGTCACTATTTTAGGTGGGGCACGTTGGTTTGTAACGTTTATTGATGATTGTACCAGGATGACATGGTTTTTTCTTGATGAAATCCCAAAGTGGAGTGAACTCAACATTCCAACAATTTCATAAAAGGATTGAAACTCAGTACAATCGAAATATTCAAGTTCTTCGTAGTGACCATGGTGGAGAATATTAGAGTACTGAATTTCAACATTATTTGAAAGCACAGAGAATGATCCATCACACAACTTGCTCCACAACACCTTAACAAAATGGGGTGGTCAAATGAAAAAATCGACATTTGTTGGCAGTTGTTCGAGCTTTGCAAATCGAAGCCCATATGCCTTTATCTTATTGGGGAGAAACTTTAACTTCATCAACTAATTTAATCAATCGGGTACCTTCCAACACCTTCAATTTCAAAATACCATTCCAAACTCTTAATGTTGGGATTATGGCATTAACTGTCTCAAGTTTAACTCCTCATATCTTAGGATGTGTGATGTTTGTACATCTACACAAGCATTAACGCACTAAATTAACTCCTAAAGTATTGCGATGTGTTTTTGTTGGGTATGTCACTAAACAAAAATGATATCAATATTATCATTCTCCAACATGTTGATTGTTTATCACGATTGATGTTGTTTTCCATGAAAATACAATGTACTTCTTCAAACCTGAATTTCAGGGGGAGTATCAAAAGAAAATTCAAAGTCTAGACTATGATAACCAAGATGAGGGCAACTTGGAAATAACTGATGTGACATTGAATTCCAGTGGTAATGACTCACACACTAGAGTAAATAAGAAAATGGGTGAACTGGATTTGAGTGGTATGACAATAGGCCAAAGTCGTAATGAGAACAAAATAACTAAAGATGTGGATCATTCTCTAACTCAGCCAAAAACCAAAGTTCATGAAAATATAGCTCCATCCCTAGTTGACATATCACACCAATCTTTTACTGATGATGTTTGTGAGCCACACAAAAGACAGTTACCACAACGTCACATAAGAGGTACTCATAAATCCACATATGAACCTGAACTCTCTAGTAAAGTAAAATATCCTATGAGTCATTATGTGTCCATCCATCGTTTGTCAGAATTAAACATGTCATTTGTGAATCAATTATCTACTGTATCTATTCTTAACAGTGTGCAGGAAGCCTTATCTGATCCTAGGTGGAAAACAGCTATGAACGAGGAGATAAAATTTCTGGAAAAAAGAAACAGAAAAAAAAAAAAGAAACACGGGAACTAGTTGATCCTCTACCTAGAAAGAAACCAAATGTATGTCGGTGGATTTACACTATGAAGTACAAGGCTGATGGCATAATTGAACACTTTAAAGCGAGACTGGCAGCAAAGGGATACACTTAAACCTACGGGATTGATTACACAGAAACATTTGCACCTGTAGCCAAAATCAACACAATTCGTGTTCTGCTATCTTTAGCTGCAAACTTGGATTGGCCTTTACAACAATTTGATGTGAAGAATGTATTTTTACATGGTTAATTATCTGAAGAAGTCTATATGGATCTCCCACCGAGATGCATGATACCCGAACGACACAGTCGGAAGGTTTGCAGACTAAAGAAATTATTATATGGGCTAAACCAGTCTTCTAGAGTATGGTTTGGAAGGTTCACAAAATCTATGATAGCCTTTGACTACCATCAAAGCAACTCAAATCATACTCTTTCCTCAAAAGGGAATAAGTTAAGATAACTGTGCTCATTGTATATATGGATGATATAGTGGTTACAATGAATAATCATAATGAAATGAAGATCTTGCAAAATTACTTATCCAAAGAATTTGAAATGAATGATATAGGTCATCTGAAATATTTTCTTGGAATTGAAATATCCTGATCTAACAAAGGGATAGTTATGTTTTAAAGAAAATATGCTCTAGATCTATTACAAGAGACTGGTATGTCAGTATGTCAACCAGTTGATACACTAGTAGAAGAAGGTCTAAAGTTATTTGTTGAGTTTAACCAGGTACCAGTTGACAGAGGAAGATACCAAAGACTTGTAGAGATATTGTTGTACTTATCTCACACCCGACCTGATCTGACTTATGCCTTGAGTATTGTCAACCAATTTATGTATAATCCTGGAGAACAACATACTAATCCAGTTATTCGCATTTTGAGGTACCTAAAATTTGTTCCAGGAAAAAAAGTATTATTCACTAAAAACATAAACCATTAAAGCATAGAAGCCTAAACTGATGCTGATTGGGCTGGTGATGTGGGTGACATGCGGTCTATCTCGGGATACTTTACCTTTATAGGAGGTAACCTTGTGACATGGAAAAGTAAGAAACAAAATGTTGTAACTCACTCAAGTATAGAAGTTGAATTCAGAGGTTTGGCGAATGTGTTTTGTGAGACATTATGGTTAAGACTCTTTTTACAGGATCTGGGTTATTTATCTAAGCAACCTATCCTACTATTTCGTGACAATAAAGCAGCATGTGACATCTCGCATAATCCAAATTAACATGATTGTACAAAACACGTCAAAGTTGACAGATTTTTCATTAAGGAAAAGTTTGATGGAAAGATTATGGAATTGCCTAAGATTCGATCAGAGAATCAGTTGACTAATATCCTTACCAAAACAGTTTCAAATCGGATATTCTTAAAAATTTTAGACAAGTTGGACATGTGAGATATCCATATACCAACTTGAGGTAGAGTATTAAATAAGGCAGAAATTGTATGTGATTGTACTTTTCTATTTTAGATTCTGAAATAACTTGATTTTAGGGATGCCCTAGAATCAAGCTACATATATACCCTTGTATGTTCGAGAGATGAATATGATTGAAATTGTGACTATTCAATATTTCTGCCCATTTTTGGATCTCCGATCAGAACCAATGCTATCCTTTGCCATATTATATTCAATACGGTCGTCTGTTGCCGCCATACCAGTTTTGCTATCAATTCTTGGCCCCTGCCTGGCCTTCATTTATATTGGGCAACTTTCATATCTTTTCAAACCAACGCCTTCGTAGGGTGTCACGTGCACCACTATCGAATAGACTTGTGCACCCAAGTCCATGCCAACTCTTTTGGTAGCATTGTTAGGGTTTTTTTTACATAATCCAAACCATATTTCATCTGAAAACAAATTATATTTAGAAAGTTATTTTCGGATAAAAAAAAAATGATTACAAATTTTATTAGCATAAAAAATTAGGGGTGGGTAGCAGGCAAGTCGAGCCGGTTTGGGCCAAAACTACAGATCAAATTAATACTATGCGGGTTGGCCTAATTTGAATCGTGGACCGCCCAATAATGTGCGGGTTGGGACGGATTGGAGTGCGCGGATTGAATAGTTTAAACTATGTGCTGTCTAATAATGTGCGGGTTGGACCTATTTTCGGGCTGGGCTAATGAGAACCATTGGTTGCGCAAGTATTTTCGGGTTGGACTTGAAATATGATAAATATTGCTAAAAAGAAAAATCGATGCATTATTAAAACTTGCAGAAAAATTGGTACAAAATTACAGTAACACAAAAATGAGAAAAACACTATAATGTAATTTGTAAACCATCACAAAAGAAAATAAAAATTATAAACGTAAATAATAAAGTGTAAACCTACAAATTTAGTAAAAACACTATGGATGAACAACGGGAGGGTAGAGTGGTTTGGGCTAAATCCGCGAACAAACCAATACCATGTAGATTGAGTTAGTTTGAATCGTAGACCGTCCAATAATATATGAATTACTATGGTTTCGGTGCATATATTGTTGTTTGAGGGGGTTTGGGGTTGACCCAACCCGCTGCATATCCCTAAAAAATGTTGTTTCAAAAATAACTATGATTACCAGGTTTAACTGTTTGACGTGATCCAAAACAAATTTTATCTAATAATAAATTATATTAAAGAATTTATTTCCGACCGACAACGGAATAATCTTTACTAACAACTAAAATTTAGTAATCTAAAATAACCGTGGTTACTATTTGGATTTTACCGACAAAAGAACTACTGGCTTTGAATTACTTGCCGGTTATTGCCGAATAGGCTTCGAAAAGGATGCTTCAAAGTAAAAGTAACTATGGTTAGATTAAGAAGTTGGAAATGATAACCATAGTTCAGGGATGCAGCTGAGAGTGATGCTTCAAAAGTAACTATGGTTAAGTTAAGCAGTTGGTTAAAAGGGTATATGAACGATAAACATGGGCTAATGGAAGCAAGTGATAATGGTGGTGGTGATGGTGGGGTCGGCGACGTCCATATAAAAACAAGCCGGGCCATCCATTATCGGCGCTGTCCCAATCACCCCCTCCGGTTTCCCCTCTCTCTCTAAAACCCACTTCTCTCAATTGCTCCGTTCCAATTCCGCATCCGAAATTCAAGCTCATCGAGTAAGTCTCTCTCTCTCTCTCTCTCTCTCTCTCTCTCTCTCTGTTCTTATGCTACTTTGATGTAGGGACTAGGTAGTGAAATTTGTTCTGTTCTTAGATCTTAAATTTTTCTTTAGTTATGTGCATCGGAATAGATGAATTCCCCTCCTTACTCTACCTTGATTTGGATGGTTATTTTTTATTTAATTTTTAGTTTTGTTCGCCTTTTGATATTGCTAATCTTATCCATATCTCCATTTTTTGGGATTAATTTTAGTTGGATCTTTTGCATTTTGGGGGGTTTCATGTTGAAGTTCTTAACCTCATGCATTGATGTCAACTCTTTGCTCAATTTTTCTCAGCACTAATTTTGCCTATTTTTTAGCTTTTTTTTTTTTTTTTTTTCCACAGAAATCAGAAGAAAATTGGACGAGAAATGGGTTTTAAAAGTGTTTTTAATTTGTAATTTTTGCATAGAAATTTATTGGGTTGAAATTAGATCCCTCTTCTATAAATATTTTAGTTGATTTTAACTATGATATCTAGATGAATTCAATATCGTTTGTATTGAAAATTTGTTTGAATGATTCAAAATTTAAAGGAGATAAAAAAATGCAAATAAATAATTATAAATGAATTATTTCAAGGATGATATAATAATTTTGGCGTCAATTATTCATTTATGATCCTTGTTTTGATTGCATTGCTTACTTTCAAAATTTATCCCTAATTTTGTTATCTTATTTGATCCTTTCACTTTCTTTGTTTGATTAGACGTTAACGGAAAAAGAAATGGGGCTCACACCTTATTCAGCGCCGGCCGATGCGGGGGTGCTATGCGTAATTTTGGTGAACACCGCCATCTCGATCTCCATAGTCAAAGAGATTGTGCGATCCATCCTCCAAGTTGTGGGCATCCGGATCTCGTCATGGGAGGAATTTTCTGTTGATACCCCCCAAGAAACAATTGAATGCCGATCAAGTCCCCCTGAATCCCGTGTAGAGGAATTCCGAAACCAAACCCCGACAATCCGTTACGACACCGTGTGCTGTTTTAACCAGCAAGAACACGAATGCCCGGTTTGTTTGACCGAGTTCAGACAAGATTCCGAGATAAACCAGCTTTCTTGCAGCCATGTTTTCCACAAAACATGTCTGGAGAAGTGGTTGGAGTATTGGAATTTCACGTGCCCGGTTTGCAGGAATCAAATGATGCCTGCTCAAGAAGATGGCGCTGAAATGTGCCCGACATGAACAAAACAAAAACGCTTCTTCTTGAGGAAGTGTTTGGCTGTGCAGCTGCCGAAAAGGGTATGTACAGACAGGGATTTGGATACATGAAATTGCATATGCTTGAACTCAGGCATATTTTCCTATGCCTGTGTTTCAGTGCCTGTTTTTTTTTTTCTTTTGTTTTTTCGGCGTCCTCTCGGAGTGACGGGTCTTTCTGACCAAAACCTAGTATTTTTTCGCTGTTGTTGTACATATGTTGAAAGCCTTGTGATGTTTTTACGCAATTATATATGTTTCTCTTGTGCTTAGGCTCTTAAAGAGTTCAATAGTGGAAAAATGTGATGTTTATTGAGATCCTGATTGGGTTTGATAAATTTGAGGCTTGATTGGTCAATTTGATCAAATTTGGCGACATGTCATGAATTTATGATCATTTAGGAAAGATACTAGCTAGTGAGTATGGAGGGAAGTCTTGTTATCATTCATACTATACTAAATATGAAGCAAAAAAACAAGGCAAAATTACCGCTTAATACCGTTTTTAATTACCGGGTACCGATCAAGCCTATCATGTTCAGAATAAACCCATAACTCCCGTCGGACGTTTTTGATGCACCAAGAACTCGTGTCCCCCAATCCGCCGGTAATGGATTACGGATTTGCCCATGGGAGGTTGTCGCAGTAGATGTTTCCTATTTTAGCTCAGGAATCACTTATGCAACGGTATACTCATTTGGAAAAACAAAACCTTCCATTGTTAGGGTTTTTGAAAATTCAAAATCAATTGAGGGAAGAGAAATCGAAGAAGCACATACCGAACATTCTCAAGAACATTTCAGCATTCAATTGAGAGAAGCAAGGTCGGATAATCACCGATCGAGCATTTTTGAGATCACTAGTCTCATAGATCTAGATTTCAAATCGAAACACGTATGTAAAATGCAATTTTCGTGATGTAGTATTCCAATGTTTGTGTTCATTGACAACAGACATTCAAATTTCTTGTGTTCTTGAAGTTTCATGCTTTTATTGCGGTGTACAAATATATTTTCACAAAGATGTTTATGAAGTTATCATTTTTTTTTATTCGTTTGTCATTTACGCACAACATTGAACATTTGATGTTCATATATGATGAAATGTTTACTCGTGAGAACAAGATACTTGTTGCTGTCATTTTTGAAAATTTAACAGTGAGTATTATATTCCACATGCAAGTATTTTTCTTGAAGTTCCATGGTTATATTGAAGTGAAACAAATATATTTCACAAAGACGTTCACGGAAGTTATTATTTTATTTTTTTTGTTATTCGTTCGATATGCACTTATAGGATTGGACAATCGATGTCCACACACGAGCGAGGTGTTTTACTTGTGAGGACAAGATATACATTGCTGTCACTTTGAAAAACAAACAACAAGTGTTACATTCCACACGCACACGTCACAAATCCATTGACGGTACTGCTGTCATTTTTTGAAAAATAAACATGGAGTGTTATATTCCACTTTGCACACGACACAATATATGGATGTTACATTCAATACCCAAAACACACACAACGTCAATTTTGTTGGGGCACAAGAGCATTTTTGCGCTCAACATCCATACGATTAGGTGTGTGTTTAATATGCATTTTGCACTGATGAGGGAATATGTGTTTGATTGGATAGGATGGCGTCATCAATCCCATTATTGTGCAATTATGAGAACGTGACAACAGTGCTGAGAATGAAGAATGACAGCGAGATCATTGAGTTGCATAAAAAAATTGAAAATAAATGGTCAGAGTTATGTAGTGGAAAGTTTAAGTTGTTGTATTCTCTCTTCAGGCATCCGAAATGTGTGCTTGACGACCAGAATGACTTCGAGGAAATATTTTTCCTGGTGGGGATTATGAAGATCGAATTTATTGAAGTGCGTGTTGAAAAACGAGGTAGCGATTCGAGCGAATCTACCGGGGCTTCCTCATGTGCGATAATATCTGCAATCGATTGTGGCAGTAGTGGCGACAGTAAAGATGAAATAGATCACATAGGCAATTACGGTAATATGTTATAGATTAGCAATAACAAAACGCTGTTGTCCGCAAAATGGGCTGATGGCATATAGGAGGAAGGACAAAAATTTAGAAAGGGTAAGCGAATTTCAAATGGCGTTGCAGAAATATGCGATAGAGGTGAGGTTCAATTTTCGGTATCTTAGAAATGACAAGATACGTGTTACGGCTGCATGTGCATTGCGGGAGAAAAGAAATTACCCATGGTTTGTGCACGGGAGCGTGAGAAAGTGAGAAAGACATATTTTACATTTGCAATTTAGTAAAAGAACACACATGCGATGCTGCATTCCGAACAAACAAGAACAAACAATTGGGTTTAAACATTATATTATCATGTTTGACTGATGAGGTGCGTGCAAGCCCAAAAACTCGCCCCGTGGATGTCGTTGACCGCTTTAGGAAACAATATGGACTAGAAATATCATATCGAAATGCATGGATCGGGGTAGCAAAGTCCAGGAATAATGTATTTGGTGACTACTCATCGTCATATGATCAATTAAGATGGTATGTTGAGAAATGTATAGAGACAAACCCAAACAATCATTTCGTGCTAGAATACGGCGAGGAGACAAAGCACTTTAAGCGGATATTCATTGCATTCCAAGCATGCATCCATGGATTTCGATTCTGCCCAATGCTGTTTCTTAATGGTACTTTCCTGACTAGTAGATACAAGGGGAATCTACTAGTAGTAACATTAAAGGATGGAAACCCAGGCATGTATATAAATTGTGTTTACACGTTACAAATATTACATTCAACACTTGTCACATTCAACATGGATTTAAATTCTGTCATTTTTTATGCAGGGCTGTTCCCAGTTGCTTTCGCCATTGTTGATGCAGAAAACGACGATAATTGGTTCTGGTTTTTATTAGAATTCAAAAAGATTGCCGAGCTGGATTTAGTAATAACATTCATCTCCGACATACACAATGGGATTTTAGAAGGGGTATAGAATGTGTTCCAAAATTCCATCATGCATACTGTTTGCAACATTTGAAAATTAACTTGAGGGCTACGATGACTTGGCACAAGCACAATATTCAAGGAGATGATGATCCAAAAATTAAATGGGTTGGCATATGCGCACACGCTAGAAATGTACAAAATGTTATATGATCAACTAATGTACGAGGGGCATAAAAGTGCAGAGATTCATACAGGAATTGTCAGCTATAAAGTGAAGTAACGTGTTTTTCAGAGGAAAACGATATGGTGAGATGTCTTTCAATTTGGCGGAGTGTTTTAATTATTGGATAAGCGAATATCGGCACCTACCTGCAATTTTGTTGATCGACAAGATAAGGATAAAATGGATGAACTTAACGTCAGAGAGGAGGGATAAAGTAAACAAGCTCCAAGGTGAGATCACACCATATTGGGCGAACAAGATGTGTGAATTGATGAACGAAGCGCGAATATGGAACATTAGCTCATTAAGTAATGGGGTGTTCGAAGTTCATTATGCCCATTCTGTTTTAGTTGACACCGAAGGACTGTCATGCTCGCGCCGACAGTGCATCCATTTGTAGTTATAAATAAGAGTGGATTGCCAACATTTAGATACATAGAGGATTATTTTTGCAGTTGGTTTTATCGAGAGTCGTATTTGAGAGGCATATATGCAATACCAACGATGGAACGACCAATATCAGTTGAGAGTGAACTATTGATTTTACCTCTTTTATCAAAGAAACAACCGGAATAGCCCAGGAAAGTTTGAATTCCATCCTGCGAGGAGGTAAAAGAAAGACGTTGCGGGAGATGCAGACAAATGGAGAGACGCAATAGGAAATCATGCAAAGCACCGCTCGAATAAGGGGGATAGAATTTTTTTTATTTTTTTCATTTGTACCAAATAAAATCTACTTCTTGTAGATTTTCCGAACAAATAAAATCATATATTGTTTCATTATTTGGGAAATAAGGACATATTTGTTTGTGTTGCATTACAACAATTTTATATTGGAGTTGACTGTTCACAAAAAATGGACAAAAGTTTGTGTGAGTGTTTGAAGGTAACACTGCCTTTTTTTTTAAGATGCACACGTTATATTCAACACATTTAGACAAATTCCATGTTACATTCAAACAACATGAAAAATTATCCTTCTTGCATGTTATATTCAACAACACAAGGCAATGTTGAATGTAACATTTCAAAGCACTTGTATTTGTTTGGCATTCAACAATAACACATAACTAGATATCAACATAATCGGCATTGCACAAAAAACATATATTAAACATAATGGGTTTGACGAATCAAAAAAATGGGTAGTAAGATATTATAGACACAAACGGGAGGCTAATCAAAATAAGTGTATCTGGACCAAAATAAAAAGAAAAAAAAATCATACATATCAAAAGCAAAAACAAAGGAAACTATAAACATGGGCTTCAATGCTCCATGTAGACAGATGATTTGCTGGGGGCAGGTGCAACATAACCAGGGCCGAGTTAGTTCCTCAACATCTCAATCTCGTCTCGGAGGCTTGGCACCAGCATGTGGAGACGCTGGATCTCCAACTTCATGGTGTTGTCGTCCTTGACCATTGAATTGTACCTCTATCGCTCACTGCCCATTTTCCACTGCAGACCTTGTGCAATCTTCGTCAATAGTTTTGATTCCTCATCCTATTTCCTTAGGCTCTCATGAAAATCGTTGTTGTTGTGGTTGTCGACCATCCTATTAGAATAAAAACCATTTAACGAAGTGATGGGAAATCCTCTGAATGCAACAAATCTAATCATGAACAAACAAGCAACATGGTGCGAAACTTGATATGCAAAACAAAATGAATTAAATTTGGCGGAATGAATTAAGGCAAAAATCATAATACGCAAACAAAATGAACCCGCACACACGTACATGTGAACCACCAAAATTGCCTAATTATCTACAATTCATCAAATAAGAACTTGAAAGTTCAAATATTTTTTGTAATCGAAAAAACAGATTGATGAAACAAATTGTGATAGAGAATCACAACAAAATGGGTGAATAGCAAAAACAATACTCATGATGTATGCGACGGATTAGGGGGGATCGATTTTTTGCGCCAAAACGAACGATGAAGAAACGGCAACACGAACAGAAACCCTAATCACTGCGAGCAAACTGTAATCCCTTGAACCGATGCTCTGAATTTTTGATTTGGTAGAGATATATAAAAGAGGACGGAGCGTGACTGGGAATGGTTTAGCAATAAAGATTATTATTGCCCTATCCTTATACGATTGAGTCGTTTCGTTCCCCAACGCAAAAGGACGGCGACGAAGTGCACGATGGATATGCGTACTAACATTCATCATGACGATTCAGTGACTAGGCATCAATCTTGAGATGTGCTTTGGTCTTGTCATCGTCTTGCTAGAGACATTTACCTCCCAACGAGTTGAACTGCCCTTTTTTTGTGAGAGTGCTTCGTTGCGGTGTAAGTGGCTTGGTTAATTGAACCATTATCCATATGAAACCAGTCTAACAAATGTCATTTTTTATGCAACAAACATCTAAGTCCATATTCGGTGAATGTTCGTTTTGTTACACTCAACAATAATAACGTTACCTTCAACATGAAAATCATATTTTCTTACGATATGATAATAATTTTTATTGGACATGTTACATTCAACACCTGAAGGCAATGTTGAATGTAACATTTTAAGCACTTGTATTCTTTTTTGACATTCGACAATGTAAAAAAGGAATAATCTCGACAATGTAAGCATTGTTGATTGTAACAATGTTACATTCAACAACAACAATGTGTTACATTCAACAACCACAACGATGTTATATTAAAAGATGTAAGCATTTTGTTACATTCAACAACCACAACGATGTTACAGTCAACAACACCCATGCGCATTTCAACAGTGTGGGTGAGCAGCGTATATGTAAGCAGTAACAAGTAAAAATAACAACAGTCAAATTAATGTCACGATTATATTCATTCAATATCCAATTTGGTGCCAACACGATCACATTCGTAACATTTTGTCAACATGACAGTTGGTAGTAGTCAATTTTAATGTAAAAAAGAACGTCAAGCATATTAAAAAAAGAATGACGGACTGCACTGCTTCCAAGAAGAAGAAGAAAAATACAAAAACTGTCACTTATACACTTTTTTTTGTTCATTGGGACACGCAGTCATTAAGTTTCTTGGCTAAATGCGTGTCGATAGTCCAAGAGTAGGGTGGATCATTAAGGAACGTATGCACAAGTGCAGCTCGTTCCCTTCGAAATCCGTCTACACCCAATTCAACATTGATTTTAGCACCATCGTATAGTTGTTTCATCACGTAAATCACAGCCACACAGCAATCAATACTTCACATATTCCGATATGATACAATAGTTAGTAATACGATATATATAGATAAACAGGACGATAGCATAACTAGTGGGCAATGACACTCACACTGACATTCCTTGATTAGGCACGTCGGCAATGTTGAAAATCTTTACACGCTTCATTTGATGTTGTTTAGCTTTTTTTGCAAGCAGCGCGTTAACGTATGAAATCTGACATGACAAAAAACAAACATAAGAATGCTTTATTTAATGTGATTCTGTGTGAAAAAACATTTAAAACACAAATTTACAACTTTCTTGGCATTTTCATAAAAATTATCAAACGACCCTGGTTGTCTCAAATCAATAGAGTTATAATGATTCCAGGTTGATTTTTTCTTATCACATACAAGCAGCGTCCAATGCCCCGATGTGGGTCGACTCCTCAATATGAATAGGGAAATGTATATACCGGACGTTGGATGAAAACGACTCTATTATAATTGGATTCAGAATATATTTGAGGCAATTAGAATGTTTCTGATGGATCCAGATTTGCAAAACATAAACAACATTGGCTACGTATGAGTTACAATTTTATGAGTTAAAATACGGACAACAAAAATAGCACGGTTATCACACTTACCCAACACACACTATTTACAAAAAACGATGAATTAGGTAGATCCGATAACTGAGCAACAACATTAGACTGTTCAGTCCACATAATTTCCGTACATGCATTGATCACCTGGACAAATAACAAAACAAAGGCACAACAATGAATAAAAGGATTGTGTGGCATTTAAACAGCATGCTATATTCGACACACAAGAGCCATGTTATATTCAATAAACAAGAGTCATGTTACATTCAACACATAAGAGTTATGTTACATTAACACATTTTGAATGTAACATACATTATATTTTAAATAAGATAACAGAATCACTTATGAAATTTGTCAGTTGGTCTTCCCACAACAGTCCAAGGATGTCGGTCATTGATAATCGAGCATCCGGCCACTTACTTCCCCATATGTACACACTATAGGGATTTCAAAAGTTTTTGGATATCGAGATACATATATTTTTGAAGTATAAATAAAAACAATAAATGTAAAAGAAAGATTTATGAAGATCCATTGGTGCCCATAATTAACTCAAGCTTCTCCCAATCTGGTGGGAGCAATAGACAAGCCACAATACTATCTCGGGGAGGTAATACACGGGGCTCAGCAGCAACCGCATCAAGTGCGGAAGCCTCTCCCGTGTAAACAACTATATCCCTTACAGGATTACCGTCAGACTGCTTAAATCGACGTTGTCTTCTAACAGGGACAATATACTCATGTACAGAGTCTTCCCCAATCTTTAGCGTCTGCACACGTTTCTTTATGTTTTTCACGGGCCCTGAATCATCATGCCGACTAATCTCAAATGCCTGTTGCACAATAACATTATCCCTATCTTCCAATTCCATTTTAAAGAATTCTGAAATACTTTCAACGTCTTCGTCACGTTTTTTCTTCTCCTCAATTGACTGTGTAACGAAATGAACAACGGCTTCCAACAATTATTCTTCAAGAACCTGCTTTTCAGAGTTGTGACGCGCTGTCTGCGTAACCACGTGCACCTCCGATGTCACACCCCACCCTGGACACCCATTATCCTGGGGCCAGCGTGACATTGACACAATATCACCTGAACGCCAAACCAAACTAGAATACGAGAATAAATATATTTTGAATACGCAACCACTAAATCCAACATGTATATAGATACACACTCCCATTTGGGGACATACTCGTCCCTATAGACTTATAATAACAAAAAAAATAAAACAATTAAGAACCTCTTATAGGTTCGCTTCCAACAGTGGTTCCAAACTACTCCCTCACTACAGCATCACCGAACTCTACCTAGTGCCAGTAGGGGACCGACTCCTAGCTGTTGTACCTGCGAGTGTACTGCCTTTTTAATAATTTTTTTTTTATATAGATCATGTCACAACCCACCCCGGTTACCCAACATTCGTGGGCCGGTGTGACAACGATACAACTCATCTGAAAAATAACTAACACTAATTAAAATATCTTACACAAAAAGAATATTATTTACTATAGTCAACAAAAATACATATACCCCCTTCCATTGGGACTCTCTTGATCTTACAATAAAAGTATTAGTTCATTTTAACCAACCAACATATACAACTAGAAGCAAAAAGAATCACTATCAAGATACTCCCTACTACGGCCCTTCCAGAATCGACCTACTGCCAGTAGGGGACAAATGTTTCTCTATAACACCTACGAGTGTACTGCCTTGTTAGTAATTTTAAAACATATTTTCGAAATAATAATACATTCTCAATACGTTTTTAAAAGGGATCAAGCGTAATTATACGAATACCATAATATAAACATCTCTTCTTAAAATAAACAGTGAAAATAAATAAACAATTATATAATTATATATCTCTCCAATCCATTCAGTGTAAAACCATACCAATCATTATATGCAATAAATCGTCAATCTCAGTAAAAACACCCCATTTCAAGTTTACTTATCACCCACACACATCGACTAAACCATAGTGATCGTTTTAACCTCACGGTCGGGAGTTGCAACGGTACCGTAACCATCCTAGGATATGCCTTCCTAGTGGACCTAACTGCGCAGATCACCACCTACCGGACGTCTCCGGAGGCCAATAATATAAGTCACCAATTATATCAATCACCATAACAAATATCCATCTGCCGGATCACCCTTCGGACAGACCATAATATGAATCACCATTTGCCGGACCACCCTCCGGATAGGACATAAACTATGGCATAGTCTAACCAACAACACAAATCAAGGTAACAACACCATCGTCAATTCAATTACCGTCAATTTCTAACAAAATTATTAATAATATCCTTCTTTTTAAAACCCTAACAATTCCACGGAAATTCATTTTACCAACTCACACAAAACCTACTCGATCCACCACATTGATAAAATCATGCAGTTTAAGTAAACATTTACGTCGACATATAGAAAAATATTTTAGTAAGAAGACAGTACACTCACCTGAAAATTTGTACTTGCAAGCTCCCTTGACTCCCAGCTATTAAGTCTCCGAAAATTGTGAACCTATTTGTGACAGAACTTAAATTAATAGTGTAGCGAAAAACAACCTAATCGTGTGATGCAAACCCTATGTTTATTAACTTCCCAACCCCACATTTTGTCATTTGATATGTTAAGGCTATAAAACTAATTCAGTGAATCATAAACACTAATAAGAGACGTTACTTACTTCAGAACGATTGTCAATTTTCTTTGAAATTCCCTAGAATATGCTTCTGCTCCCCACCGCCTAAGCGGAAATACATCGCCTAGGCGAATAGGCGATTTCTTGCTCTCTGCTGTTTTACCGCCTAAGCAATCTTCCACCGCCTAAGCGATCACGCGATTTCTTGCTCTCTGTTCTTTCACCGCCTAAGCGATCATGCGATTTCTTGCTCTCTGTTCTTTTACCGCCTAAGCGATCTCCCACCGCCTAGGAGATCACGTGATTTCTTGTTCTCTGTTCTTTCACCGCCTAAGCGATCATGCGATTTCTTGCTCTCTGTTCTTTTACCGCCTAAGCTATCTCCCACCGCCTAGGAGATCACGCGATTTCTTGCTCTCTGTTCTTTCACCGCCTAAGCGATCCTTGCTTCGTCCCTGACAGAACAGAACAGAACAGACCAGTCCTTTACCCTCTTCTCGTCACCAGCTCCAGCCCTTCAATTCCTTACTCCACCTCCACGATCAACCATCCCAAATTTACAACTGATACTACCAACCTCATTCCCTTCACTCCAACTAAAACACCCACTAAAATAACACCCCAAACCACCAGTTGCAACTCCAAACAGCAAAACAGAGCACAGACCTTCACACACACATACCTGCTTCCATATGACCCCAAAAAATATCACACTTGCATACTCTTACAGCCCAAATGACCCTCAACCCGGGGAAAACACCCTGAACCAGCACCAGTGATCTCCGGCAGCTTCTCCGATGATTTCTTTTTCTCATTCGCTTTTTTTTTTGTTTCTCTCTCTCTCTCTTTCTCTTGGTTGTTTCTTCTAGAATGATGGTAATAATTTCTCATCATGTTTATATATATATATATATATATATATATATTTGTGGAGAAAACCCATGCCACGTTGCCCTCCTCCTTTCTCTTTCTCCCATTCCTCCCGGCATGGGCTCACGGCACAAACACACATGCACACTCATATATATATATATATATTATATGTATTTATAAAATATCTTTAGTCAAAATACTCTTTCCTTCTCCCAAACTTCTCATTTTTCATACTTTTTTTTTTTTTTTTTTTTTTTTTTTTTTTTTTTTTTTTTAAAAAAAAAAATCAGGGTCTTACAGATCAAGTATAAAACATATAAATATCACATATCTTAGAGAAAACCCCATTTTTCCTGTCACCATAGAAAACCATGTATATATTTTTATAACATTTCAACTAAGCAGCAAAAATCAACCAAAATGTTGCAACAACTATCTAGTATAACGCAACTGAAATAATAGATATATCATCGTAAATGGATACACCAAACCAATATAAAATAAAGTATATATAAATACCATATACGACAAATCACCATATACGACAACACCACATACGACAAAACACCACATACGATACCACATTACACCACACATCACCACACCACACCACACCATACCACGTCACACCTCGGCTAGCCATGTGATTGTTCTAATCTCACGATCGGGAGTTACAACTGTACCGTATCCCATAGGATATGCCTTCCTAGCAGGATATAACAACGCTCCGCTGGACTAAGCCAGACAGGTGAAACAATACTCCGCTGGACTAAGCTAGACGGGTGAAACATTGCTCCGCTGGACTATGCCAAGCGGGTGAATATCCACCACCAATCTCCACCTCACCTCAACAACAACTCATCTCCACCTCAATAACAACAACTCCGCTCACAATCAACCACATCATCAAATCAATAATATCATCATCAAACTACAACTCAATAATATCAACATCTATCTCCAAAACTGATTTAATCCAAATATCATTTTTCCATCGTCTTTTAAAACCAATTAGATTTAACAAATCATTTCTTTCCATTATCTTTAAAAACCAACGAAACCACATTTCCAAATCATCCAAATCCGGTTGACTCATATAAGTTATAAATTCGTCCAATTTTCAGTAAATACATTTTTTATCCATCATATATATATATATAAATAGATTTTTGGCAAGAAGACAATACACTCACCTGATTATCCACTCCGAAAACTTTTTCCGACTATCCTCTACCAGTACTCCAGTGCCTACGAATCTAATAGTGACAGAACCTAAATTAATATTTTATGTAAAATAACCTAACCATGCAATGCAGGCGCTAATTTCTGTAATTTCCTATTCCCCGCATTCTATATTACTATTCAACGAGTATTGCTACGTTATAGTTTACGATATTGAATTTATTCATGTGAACGGTCTCAATATTTATTATTGCCATTTCGACATTTTCGATGCTAGTAATTAGTTTTATAATCACTAATGAGATAGTTAAATAGAATTAAATGCATATTTTATGAGTGACGTGAATTCTACCTTTTCTGGATTTTTCGCCGGTCTGCGAGAAGAGTTTTAGATTTTATTTGGGATGGTTCGTGTAATTTCTCCTTTTTCCTATTTCTTTTTCTCTCTTCTTTTCCCACTACTTCTACTTTTTCTTCCCGTTTCTGTTTTCCTGTTTGCGCTCCCGATTTAGCCGCTCCTCTCTCTCTCTCTCTGCTACCGTCTTGGCCTCAGCTGGCCGACCACACACGCACCTACAGCTACACACAACGACACACATGCACATACTCACGATCACTGCCACCATCGCCGAACCAAACTCATGTCGCCACAATGCTGTCGCTGAACTGATCAGCCACGCTCACCCTCACACATGCTCTCATCGACGACTGGATGGCATAAAACATCTTCAGAACATAACACACACACGACGGACACATGCACACACACACACACACAGTCGTCTGCACATACACCCACACGAGATCAACGGCACACATACTCCCCCAGCACCAAAACACACACACACCCAACATCCACGCCCAACTCACACCACTGCTACCACCATCGGACCAAACAGCAAACACACACACACACACACACATACAGACCAGAAGAACATATACCCACTTCTTTCTCTCTCTACACTCTACTCCCGCGACACCCACAACGACGACCACACACCGTCGGCAACTTACTGATCAAATACACACTAAAACACACATTGAACGACCGATTGAACACACCCTCACGCTGACCGACACCACCGGAACAACCAGGCAGCACCACTGACAACGGTCAACTCTCTTTCTCTCTGTTTTTATTTTATTTTATTTTATTTTCCTTCTCCTCTATCTTTCTCTCTCTCTCTCTCTCTCTCTCTCTCTCGCTATATATATATATATATATACACACACACACACACACACATACATTTATACATATCCATACGCACGGCAGAGAGAAAGGAGAAGAATCGAGAGAAACCGAGAGAGAGAGAGAGAGAGAGAGTCGTTGGCGATATGGGGCTTGGCCTCTTTTTCACATGTGTATGTATGTATATATATATGTGTGTGTGTGTGTGTGTGTGTGTGTGTGTGTGTTTGTGTGTGTGTATAAGTCAAAAAGGAGCCAGCCAAGTGGTCGTTGCTCCGCCTTTCATTCTTTCCCCATCTATATATATATATATAAAATATTGGACACTTTGCACTAATATCCCTTCCATTTTAGTTAAATTATTGATTGAACCCAATTCTCAATTTTAAGGCTCATAAAAATTACAATTTGACCTCTAAAATTTTTTAAATCCATCCATCCCGTTATTTTCTAATGTGCTCTCATGCGACTCAAATTGAACGTATTAGAAAAATCAGGGTCTTACGATGCTTCCCCCCTAAAAGAAATTTCGTCCCGAAATTTTCGTTCAAAACTATAAGAATTAAAATTTTGGTCAAACCAATAATATTTCAGATTCGCACCGCATGATCATATTAGTCACACTTAATTAGTAACCGTCAATTCACTTTTACACATCACAACATTTTCATTCGCACTAGCTCACATTATATCCAACAACCGACAAATAGGGTGCACCTAGCACAACCAATGAACTATCGAAAAAAAAATTAAAAAAATATCATGTTTCTCAATGCTTCCGCTGCGCTACTCTTGATAAAATTTTAATAAATAACAATATAGTTTGAACACATCACGGTAATCTTAGTGGATTGGGTCTATTTTATTTCGATAATAATTTTTTCCTAACCAACATGTATATCCAGTTAACTGATTCGCAACAATTTATCTGTCCAACATTTCCAACCAACAAATTCGCAACCATTATCATAAGCAATAGACAACCCAAACTTCAACCATCAATCTCAATATTTATGTCAGAATTTGGTAATCTTATAATTGTTCTATAACTATTACCACAATCCCAACGTATAACTCATAAATTTTTCACAATACGTCAAATTCAGATAAATCACGTAAATATCACCAATCCACAACAATACGTATCAAAATACGTCAAACAGGTCATCTATAAGAATTTTCTTTATACCTCCACATTTAATCAAGTCTCTGACAAGGCCAAGCGCCTTAAATACGTCTCTATCTACCTAACGATACTTCAAACATCTAACCACATATACATAAAGATCAGAGTACATAGATACATCCCAACTACAAAAAAAATTGATACATTGCAAAAATCAGTAATCCCTTAATGTAAAATATTGTAGATAGCATATTATATCAATAATACTCAACCACTTAAGGATATTCAAATTATCTTTTTCCCCTAAATCTTAATAACCCCATATTTTGACTCCGTCTAATGTTAGAAGTGGTCGAATGCATCTAATTGAATTATCTTTTTATCAAAATCCATTCCCAAATAAAAATGTAGCCATACCAGGCTGCATTCAAATCTCAAAAATTTTCGTTTTCCTATCTTAGTTCAGTCTAATTGACTGGAGTCCTGCATCCTTTTCATACAACACTTTACGGTGCCACCTTGTTCGCCAAAAAGGTACCGGTCTTATAAATAAATTCCACTAACGCCATATAATCATCCCCGCTACCAACACATTCCAAAACACGACTCTTCAACATATCCTCCAACGTTTGAATCGCACTTCCCAATTGACTATCTCTATCTGACACTATGGAAACCGGTGCACCATACAACCTACCCATCTCATCAATAACCAATTGGGCATACGTATCCAGAGAACACGTCACCTTATGCCCCTCTTAAATGTGAGGTAATCCCGAAACACAAATCATCGTGCTACGCTTCCATTTCCATTCTAGAATAGGTAAAGGCTGTAATAACCCACCTAGATGTTGATGCTCGACCATAACTTGCTAACGAACAAGACACCTAGCAACAAATTCTGCAATTCCCCATTCTATTCCAATCTACCAATAATGCTTACTCAATATCGATACATTATGATACTACCGGGTACATTGCGTATATTGAATTATGCCCTTCCTTTAATGGTACCTTTCATCAAATGGGCATCATTAGGAACACACAATCTATTATTAATCGTCAAAACTTCATCATTATTTCTAACACGATAGTAAGCTCTTATGATCATTTTTCACTTTATCCCTAAGCTTTCCCAACTGGAAATCTGACTTCTGCACTTCTACAACATGGTCGATCAATATTGGTTTCAAAATTAAAATCTTAAACAACGTTGCCATCTGACCAATCGCCTACTAAACTTACAAGGGTCTTAACTCAACCCATAAATTAATATGAACAACTCGAATGTGCGCAACCAAACTTACCAATTTCCGGCTCGAAGCATTGGTTACAACCTTGGCCTTTCTTGAATAATAATAGATAGTACGACTGTAGTCTTTGACCAGTTTTATTCAACGCCTCTACCTTAGGTTTAGCTCCCTCTTTGTATAAGCAAATATTTCAAACTCTGGTGGTCGGTGTATATCCTACAAGTCTCGTTATACAGGTAAGGTCTTTAAAATTTTAAGGCAACCACAATCACTGCCAACTTCAAAAGTTTTACATTTTGGTCTCACTTTTTCGGCCTTTCCGATAAATCATAGCTTCGGCTTCCTTTGGATTCAAGTGAATACTAGTTCTAAAGATCACATGTCCTAAACTTAGCACTCGATCCAACCAGAACTCATATTTATTGCATTTGGCATACCATTGTTTTTCTTGCAGCATCAACAATACAATCTAGAGATGCTCTGCATACTTTTCTCTACTTTCAACCAGATCACCGTTTTTTTTGCCACGTCACAATCTCTAACCTCCAATTGGTAATATTCTACTCAAAAATCTAATTGAGAAAACACACTGGTCTTCTGCAGTTAATTAAACAAACCATCAATTCTAAACAATGAGTTACCAACACGCATCCTCAACGTACCTCCCTTTTTCTTTATGAATAATACCGGATCTTCATTGAGAACACCAAATCTACGTTAATCATGAGTTAATGGTCTAACTTATTGTAACGACCTGGTTTTTCAGGGCCGTTACACAGTTCTCCTATAGGGACTTCCTAAACCGAAAACTAACTTACTCCAATTCCTAGTATTCAGTAAATTTTAATTACTGATTTTTATGACAATTTTTTTTTAAAATAAAACTAAGTGAAAATTGATCTCCTACTTCAAATTAATCCACTTATTAAAAGTCCCAACGGCGACCAACTTTAAAGTCCCAATTTCCTACATTTTGTCAACCCGATTATATTTAACCGACTTAATGAGCCGAACGTTCACCTTCTTAAAATTATGGAACTTATTTTTACAACAATTACGATTATTAATCATGCTTACTGACACCCCGACAATTCATCTCGGAACTACATAGGAAAAAATCCCTAGCTACTACAATATCCACCGCCTGAACTTGTTCTGACTGGTGCCCAGTACCCGCGTATAGTATTTTGATATCCTTTCTTTAACACTTTTCTGACCTCTTGGACCCACTATCAAACTAACTGGGGTACTAATTACGCCTCCCCAACAATACACACTTTGATTCATCTAAGAATTGACTCCACCGGCAACTTTATATTACTTATACAAACGGACTATATTTATGCGCACTTGCTATCATCCCCAACCCACAATTCTCGGCTGCTTTCTCCATATCATACTCTATTACGTTTGTTATCTCTACCTTCCTATCAACATAGAACGTACTACCAAATTACATCTTTTCGCCACAGTTTTCTCACATTCTTAGTTCCAACTAGTACAACTCTCTTTTAGTATCATCATAAGATTCCTTTCATATTTCCTAGAAGGCGATTTTATACTCATCTTGAATGTCATTTCATACTCCAACTTAAGTGTGTTCTGTTATACTATCTAGTATTTTAATAACAACATATTAGGTGCTACCAATAGTTATCTCATCGTCACGAAATACGCATATAGTTGTTTCTCAATTAAAATCTCACATTTCCAACTATTAATATTCCCACTAATTTCCAATAAGACAACCAACCATGCCCAAAGCCAACGCACTAACTAATGTAATGAAATAAGTATCACTCCCGTACCGACTCACCTATTAACACCATATCTCATGTCCCCTACTGACTAGACGACTGACACGTCTTCCTATCTCATGGTCCTCTACTCATACAACAACTGACAAGTCTACAGAACCTATAACCTATGCTCTGATACCAAAATTGTCACACCCCACCCCGGACACCCATCATCCTGCGGCTGGCGTGACGTTGACACGATATCACCTGAACGCCAAACTAAACTAAAATACAAGAATAAACACATTTTGAATACGCAACCACTAAATTCGACATGTATATACATACACACTCCTATTTGGGGACACACTCGTCCCTACAGACTTATAATAACAATAAAGATAAAACAATTAAGAACCTCTCATAGGTTTGCTTCCAACAGCGGTTCCAAACTACTTTCTCACTACAGTATCACCAAACTCTACCTAGTGCCAGTAGGGGACCAACTCCTAATTGTTGTACCTGCGAGTGTACTGCCTTCTTAATAAAAAAATATTTTTAGATAGATCAAGTATAAAACATATAAATATCACATATCACAGAGAAAACCCCCTTTTTCCTGTCACCACAGAAAACCACGTATATATTTTTATAACATTTCAACTAAGCAGTAAAGATCAACCAGAATGTCACAACAACCATATAGTATAACACAACTGAAATAATAGATATATCATCGTAAATGGATACACTAAAACAGTATAAAATAAAGTATATATAAATGCCATATACGACAAATCACCATATACGACAACACCACATACGATAAAACACCACATGCGATACCACATCATACCACACATCACCATACCATACCACATCACACCACGCCACACCACACCTCGGCTAGTCATGTAATCGTTTTAACCTCACGATCGGGAGTTGCAACAGTACTGTATCCCACAGGATATGCCTTCCTAGCGGGATATAACAACGCTCCGTTGGACTAAGTCAGACGGGTGAAACAACGCTCCGCTGGACTAAGCCGGAAGGGTGAAACATCGCTCCGCTGGACCATGCTAAGCGGGTGAATATCCACCACCAATCTCCACCTCACCTTAACAACAACTCCGCCCACAATCAACCACATCATCAAATCAATAATATCATCATCAAACTACAACTCCATAATATTAACATCTATCTCCAAAACTGATTTAATCCAAATATCATTTTTCCATCGTCTTTTAAAACCAATTATATTTAACAAATCATTTTTTTCCATTATCTTTAAAAACCAGCGAAAACCACATTTCCAAATTACCAAAAACCGGTTGACCCATATAAGTTATAAATTCGTCCAATTTTAAGTAAACACATTTTTTATCCATCATATATATATATATATATATATATATATATATATATATATATATATATTTTTATTTTTTTTTGACAAGAAGACAGTACACTCACCTAGTTATCCGCTCCGAAAACGTTTTTCGACTATCCTTTACCAGTATTCCAGTGCCTGCGAACCTAATAGTAACAGGGCCTAAATTAATATTTTATGTAAAAATAACCTAACCATACAATACAGACCCTAATTTTCGTAATTTATTATTCCCGGCATTCTATATTACTATTCAACAAGTATTGCTCCGTTACAGTTTACGATATCGAATTTATTCATGTGAACGGTCTCAATATTTATTATTGTCATTTCGACATTTTTTATGCTAGTAATTAGTTTTATAATCACCCACGAGACAATTAAATAGAATTAAATGCATATTTTAAGAGTGACATGAATTCTACATTTTCTGGATTTTCCGCCAGTTCGCAAGAAGAGTTTTAGATTTTATTTGGGGTGGTTCGTGTAATTTCTCATTTTTCTTTTTTTTTTTCTTTCTTTTTTTTTCCCGCTGCTTCTGCTTTCTCTTCCCATTTCTGTTTTCCTATTTGTGCTCTCGATTTAGCCGCTGCTCTCTCTCTCTGCTACCGTCTTGGCCTCAGCTGGCCGACCACACACACACCCACAGCTATACACAATGACATACATACACACACTCACGATCATTGCCACCATCGCCGGACCAAACTCACGTCGCCACAACGTCGTCGCCGAACTGATCAGCCATGCTCACCTCCACACATGCTCTCGTCGGCGACTAGATGGCACAAAACACCCTCAGAACATAACATACACACACGACGAACACATGCACACACGCACACAGTCTTCTGCACATACACCCACACGAGATCAACGGCACACATATTCCCCCAACACCGAAACACACACACACCCAACATCCACGCCCAACTCACACCACTGCTACCACCATCGGACCAAACAGCAAACACACACACACACATATGGACCAGAGGAACACATACACACACATACCCACTTCTTTATCTCTCTACAGTCCACTCCGGCGACACCCACGACGACCACACACCGTCGGCAACCTACTGATCAAATACACACTAAAACATACGTTGAATGGCCGATCGAACACACCCTCACGCTGACCGACACCGTCGGAACAACCAGACAGCACCGCTGACGACGGCCGGCTCTCTTTTTCTTTTTTCTTTTTCTTTTTTAATTTTCCTTCTCATCTCTCTCTCTCTCTCTCTCTCTATATATATATCATGTAAAAAAGGGGCCAAGCCCCATACCACCGCCGACTCTCTCTCTCTCGATTTCTCTCGATTCTTTTCCCTTTTCTCTGCCGTGCGTGTGGATATGTATAAATGTATGTGTATATATATATATATATATATATATATATATGTGTGTGTGTGTGTGTGTGTGTGTGTGTGTGTGTGTGTGTGTGTGAAAAAGGAGCCAGCCAAGTGGCCGTTCCTCCACCTTTCATTCTCTCCCTGTCTATATCTATAGCTATATCTATATCTACATCTATATATATATGTTTATATATAAAATATTGGACACTTTGCACTAATCTCCCTTCCATTTTAGTTAAATTATTGATTGAACCTAATTCTCAATTTTAAGGCTCATAAAAATTACAATTTGACCCCTAAATTTTTTAAAATCAAATAATAAATGACGCCATCCATCCCGTATTGTCTAATGTGCTCTCATGCAACTCAAATTGAACGTATTAGAAAAATTAGGGTATTACATCCGACTCCACAAGATTTTCGGTCAATTTTTGTATCTTATCGTTCAATTTTTGCACCTTCTCCCTTAGATTTTCAATTCTTGTTGTGCTCTTCAATTTTAGTCATTTCTGAGATTCTCTCAAAGCCTCACATTCAGAATTAAGTTGACGATTTTGCTCAACGAGCTCAACCAAGTTTTTCGAACTGCTACAAAATTCAGCAACCTTCCCGTTAAACTGCTGTGATATCCCCAAATCAAAAGACAGAAACTCGCTCGATGAATTCACTTTCCCCTCCCCCTTATTATTGGTCCTAGATTCCTCAGTATCACCATGAACAGTCAGAATGACACCAACTTGTATTTCAGCTAGCGTCTCAACAAGACAACATTCATCGACCTGAAAGGTAGTTTATTCATCATTAAATATATTATAGATGTTACATTCAACACACAGAGAGAAATACCTGAAATCAATGTAAAATACCCGATCTCCATCTATGTTAGACAATCGTAGCCCTGATGCAACAGTCATCAGTTCAAACATATTCCATTTGCCATACCGTGGTATAAACGATTCTCGCTCGGGCACAACACGAAGAATACTAGTGTGCTCGCACAGACAAAACTGAATATAAGAATTGAAAATTAGAATATAACCAAACATGGATAACACTTACTAAGTAAAATTCAAAAAAAAAAAAAAAAAAAAAAAAAACCAAACTATAACCTAAAGCGCGATCACACAACCAATAACTGACGATGACGTCTGATATCCAGCTTCTATCACATGTTCAACCCAATTATAGGATGAAATGACATTTAAATCCTCAATGAGCTTCATATCAGAGAGAACATGATTAACCCTTATTTGCAAAAAATCATGTTGCAATAAGATATAGACAGAGCAACCGCACGATGCCCTCAATATCATCTTCAACATCACTTCCCACGATACCTCTTAGCATATCCCTAATATGAACTACACTCATCCAGTTAATCTTCACCCGGTGACGACGCATAAACGAGCAATTGCGTTTCTTGACATACCGTCCTGGTATTTGTTTTTTACCAGATGTAAAGCCAAAGATTAACTACACATCATCAGGGGTGAATGGCATTAGTTTTGGCCCAATTTTGAAGGCTTTTCGATATGGCTGGTAAGACAGTATAATATTTACACACAAACTGTCTATTTTGTAGAAAGCCATATTCACTGAATTATTAGGAAAGAAAGCAGACATCGTTTTCCAGAAGGGTGTCCGTTTCAAAAGTTCGATATGAGAATTGCGGAGATGAATACTAGATACAAGAGAGCAAAATTGCGACAAGTTTGTTCGGAATTTAGCGATCGGATTACTTGCGTAATGTGTAACCGTAGCTCTAGATGGCGATGAAACATGTGTATCTGAATCAGACGAGCTACATGACGAAACAGGTTGTGCACCCTGAGTAAGGGAAAATTCAGACCCATTGGTCGATGCAGTGGGTTGCATGTCTTGTACGGGCATCGAGTCATCTGAAAACACAAATTGAGATGACAGACAATTTTACATTCAACACGCACTGAAACATACGTTTGGGGATATTTTGGACAAATGTTACATTCAACACGCACGATTGAGCTTGTGATCAGAGGAAGTTAAACAATGTTACATTCAATACACACAAAATAAGAACTTTTTGTGATTCAACAGACAGTGTTACATTCAACACACAATTTGAAATAAGAAATTAGCAATATTCACAATATGTTATATTCAACACACATTATATGCATGCAAGACGACCATGAATATTATGGTTCGATATTTTACGGTTGTCATATAATACACATAAATGATCAAAATACACAAACAAATCGATGAGTAAATGAACAAAACACCAAACAAAACACCCAATCGAATGCACAACTACAGTAAAACAAATGGGAATAAACACATGTTAGATTACGAAAAGAGAGCGCAATATAGCAAGATGATGGAACGAGAGGCAGATGTAAATAGGAACAACCCAACAATAGTGTATACAAAGTCGCCTTTTTTTTAGTGTTTGGCGCTTCCCACTTGTTGCATGCCAAGTTTTTTAGGGCCAGACACTCAAAAAAACACATGAAGAACCATGTTTATTGTGCACAGAGCGCAAAGAACAATCAAAATTTCAAGAACAAGAGCACTTACCAGAGTCTGTCAGATTCACGGCGGTAGCAACAGTATTGGGGTTGACAGTCCTCATCCTACGTCGTGTTTTCACCATTTTTGTGTATTGGAGAGTATTTAGAGCGTTTCGATGAAAAAATCGTCAGAGAAGATAGAAATTTGGAAGGTGCAACAGAGATTTTTAGGGTTTTCGATGAAAAAGGAAACACTATGGTCTCCAAATCGAGTATGGAAAAGATATCGCGCCATTACCGAAAAAGTCATATCACGTTGCAAAAAGTGTGACAGTTTTCAAAGAAACGGTATAGGGGGAATAATCTGATGCTTCGCAATATATATAACAGAACGTGCAACTAAATACAGACGTTTTGAATGTAACATTCAACATTTACTTTGGATGTTGAATATAACATTCACACAGAAAATGATTTACTTGTCCAAAAAATATGATTAGCATATCGTTTGAAAGAGGATTTTATTCTAATTAATATAATGTAAAAAAAATTAGATTTTCAACATCAGGATTAACACAAATTTTATTGGTTTTTGTTGCATATATACACACGCCCCAATGCTCCAGGTTTTGCGCGTACAGTGAACTATCTATTAAATGCGCTGCAAAACTGGGAATAAAAAAAAAAACTGATTTTTGCACGTTTTTAAGGGTATTTTGGTCAGAAATTGGCACAAAGGAGCTACTAGTGCAAATAAAAGGAAACGGGCTTGATCGGTTCACAGAATAGTGAAAAGGGACCCCCTGGTGCACGCCCAAAAAAACAAAGCATTAAGCACCAGTTTATCCGCAAATTTGCTAGTTCGATGAACGAGAACATGAAATAGAGTGCTCTCCTCTATATCGTCGTAGTGCATTCAAAATTTATTTCATATAGTACTCTTTAGAAGAGTCAAACTTTGACAAAAAAAAGGTGGAGTCGAACTTTGACAAAAAAAAAAAGTGGCATCTTCTATTGTTAATTGGACTGAGTTGGTTTCGAAGTTTTTATATGATCATATGCTTGACTACCATTAAAAAAATTATTGCACTTAAACCTAAATACATTTTAGTATTTATTTAAAAAAAATATTAGCAAAAAATCTACCTAAATTTTAAAAAAAAAAATTAACAATTTTAAAATTTCAACCCATGCAATTCATGCGCTATAATATTTTTCAAGAAGCCCGAAATTCTTGTAAAAAAAATCCAAAAATCATTATATGCTACAAAACTTGCTTCAATTTTTTACTTCAAAAATTACAATAATTTTTTTGCATTATAGTAATTTTAGATTTCTGAAAAAATGATCGCAGTGCATGTAAATTTTTTAATAGAATCACTTAATGTATCACTTAAAAATAAACATGAATTAAGTGATCGATCAATTAAAATTATACAATTTTCACTAATAAAAGTATCATTAAACTACAACCATTAAAAAATATGGAGAAAAATATAAAATAAAATCCCAAAAGAAAAATAATGCCATGAAAAGAAATAGAGACTTTTTAAGAGAATGAATCAAAACCCAAAAATGAGAAGCATAAGCACCAATTTTCATCATACTCAACCCAAATGATTGGATTATTACAGTCTCAAAAACAAACAAAAGAACAGAAGAAGCTATAAGAACAACCAGGTGAAAAATAACAATTCTACAACAAGGTTCATGAGAAGCTACTTATAGATTCAAATCTACCAACAAAAAGAATTCAAGACCAACCAAGAGATGCAAATTGAGATTTCAAGATTTAGCGATAGTAAAAGCTTCAAACCTCTCGTTGCACGAATCAGCTGACCGCACTGCACGTATTGACACCATCCTTGCAGTCTCTGGTGAGATCGTTGAAAGTCTCGATCTGTTTTTTGCCTCTCAAGAACACTTCTGTATCAACCGATACCCTCATGTAGCCATCAAACTCAACCAGCAACCCATTACTAAATTTTGTCATCTCAGCATTCCACTCGCTGTTTTCATTCCATAAATCCTTGTACTCTTCAAGAAAATGGGTTGAATACTTGTCTTTCAGAGGATCAAACATCGATGTATCGGGTTCATCCGTTGCAATATATAGGCTCCTCCCATCTTCGATTTTGTCCTGTAAACTCGAAAGAAGGGCTTCTGGCGAGGTGTCAGAATCAAGATTAGGCCATAGCTCCCTGTTTCTTGCCTTCTCTCCTCGCACTACATGAACAGAATCGAAATCCCAATTCAATCTAGAGGCTATGGCCGAAACTATCTCCATTAAGCGCCTGGATTTCCATATCAAATGCCATGGCCGTTGTACAGCAGACTCGGTTTCACCTTCACAAACCCTATACCAGTAATTATCAGGCTCGACGTTCCCAAATTTCCTCAAAATCAAAGTGTCCTTCACTCCGGCCAGCTTCATGGGCGTAACCCTAAAATCCTCCACAAGATGGAGGCCCAACCCGTCTTTCTGGTGCCATTTGTTCCAATCAGCCCAGAACTGCTTTTTGTCCAAAACTGAAGCCGAGTCCTTCAAATGCTCGAAATCGAAGTAATATCTGAAATCTTTACCTTCTTCGTCTTGACCAGATGCAGTGTAGATTGATGATAAACAAATGCTCAAATCCATAACCAGTGTTCTGTTCAGGTACTGAGCTTCACCTAACGCACACATGAAACTCCATAGATAATGGTCCATGCTCTTACACCTATCTCCACCTCCAGAGTAAAACAAGTACTTCCCGTGGCTGAATGAACCCTCTGATTCAACCACGGGGAGAGAATCGTTAACTGTTTCTCCAACCACGGGCAGAGCGTTAGCCTCTTGTTCTAATTTTGCAGGTGTTTTTTCAAATCCCAGTTTCTGATTCTTCTTCCTCTTTCTTGCGTTTCCACCGGAATGATAATCCCCAATCCCCACAACACTTAGCGTGCAATTTTCAGACCTAGAAATGGTGAAACTTCTATAATCCTTGTAGAAGGCAGCAGTCTTTCCTTCCTTAGGTCTAAATCTCCAAGCCATGTGACAAGAAGTTTCGTTGTAGCCTCTAACAGGCTTCCCAAACCTGTAGAAATGAATATCCTTGAAATACTCAATCGCGACCTTCATCATCAGATGAAACACGTCGGGATCTGTGCAATCAATGGGGTCGTTTGATTTTCCGTTGCATTCCAGATCGTCGGTCGCTGGCACCGCGGAATCGACGTCGGAGATGTTTATGAAAGTGGCGAACACAGTCTGGTTTACCGGCATAAAGTCCTCTCCGGTTCTAACAACAGTTTTGTCCGCCATGAACGTCGCGTTCGAGTTCGACGTGAGAAAACTGGTGATCTTAGTCGAGGGGTGGAACAGAGGGTCTTCTGGCTCGTAAGTCGCGGCGATTACGGTGAAGATCAGGACTCCGAGCACGAACAGCGCAAAGCAGAGATTTCCGATCAGCGCGAGGGCATTTTGGCCCAACTTCTCCGGCCGGAAACTACCGGTTCGCAATAGCAAAATCGAAGACCGACCCATCATTTTACTTGGCTCAAATTAATCACAATCAAGCCAAGTTCTACAACAACAACAACAACAACAACAAAACGCAACAAAAAAGCAATGTATTCAAGCGAAGAGGGACAATAATCAATTATATGGACATTGAGAAGAGAAAACTAGGGTTTTAAAGATCTGGAAAAAAAAGTGAAGCCAACAGTAATGAAGTGATTAGAATGCTATAGATTCAAATACAAGTATCCATGGCGAATTCATACCTGATACATTTCGGATACTGAATCGAAATCAACAGCAGAAGACCAGAGGAGATCTCTCTATCTCTCTCTCTCTCCAGTGGTATGAGCTATGGTGTTTTGCTTGATTGCTTCTGGTTCACCCTCGAGCCCTCCGAAAAACCAATAATTGTTTGACTGCTTGCTAAAGTAAGCAGAAGGTACAGTGCACTTGCGGGTCTTAGACTTCTTCCACGTGGATAATCTTTTACATGGACGGTCAGATTTTTGTTGGCGTATTTCGCACCCAGCGCAAGAAAGGGAAAGTCGTCGTATTACTTGAAAAACAGTGGGTCGGGGGTTACTGTTCATTTAAAGACGAATATCTACAACACCCCATGTGAAGGGGCGCGCGCACACAGTACACGCACCGACAGCAGAATAGCAGATCAATGGCTGCAGATAAGGATATAATTATAATTTTATTTATTTTTTATCATTTTTCTCAATTTTTCTCGGATTAAAAAATAAATTATCTTTAAAATTACGTTTTTTTCATTGTACTTTATTATTTTTTTTCTATTTTCCATCTAAAGGGTTTTTCATTTTTATTTTCTACTTCATTTTTCTTTCCATTTTTTTTTCTATCTATTTTTCATCCAACCAAACGCACCATAAATTCTCCAATAAAAATAATAATAGTTAAAAAATATAAAAATAAAAAGAAATAAAAACAAACAAAAAAATTATATATTAAAAGTGGGAGTGCGTGGCACGCACCACCCCAACTTAAATTGGGGGGGAGGGGCTTCCCCCATTTGCGTGGACAGGTGGGTAGGAGCCGCTCATGGGCAGTCTAAATGGTAGGTTGTCCAACACCTTGAGCAAGAAAATGATCCGTTTCTTTTTTGTAGTAAAAATAGAAAAAATCAATATTGAAAACGGGCTAATTTCTGCAGTTTTGCTATAAAAGAGTAATAAAGTGCAAAGAGACATTAGTTAGGAAATTTGGACCAATAAGATGTAACTTAAATGGTAAGATCTGCTTAAGTTAAAGCAATTGGGGGTCTCTGTAAGATCAGAAATTCAAACCTGCAAAAAAATATTTGTCTAGAAGGTAGTCACGCATTCCGAACGAGATTAGGCTTACACGTTATGTGGATGTAGAGACATTCAGCCAAACAACTTTATTTATGCCCTCAGTTTCAATACAATTGCACCTCTGTTCTACATTTTTTTAATTTTTTTAAATTAGTCCTAAATATTTTATTTTTTGCGCCTGATTATCTGATTACACAGTTCGATTATTTTATCGTTGGAATCAGACCACGAATTTGAATGAAAATCGAAAAGGATAACCCTCATTCATTGATAATTGCAAGTGTGGGTTGCCATGTTGATGAATATCTCCCCCTAGTCTTTGTGCTAGGGTTCTTCCCCAAATCATGCTCACCATTCACCTTCTTCTTCTCCATGGTACCCTTATCTGGCTTTTTATCAATCCTGAGGAGACGATTACAGGTTCTAGTTCTGTAAGGCGTGATTTCAACAGAACTGAGAACAGTTTTTTCTCTGTCAGATTTTTTGATCCGACGCAACAGCTTTTTCATGGCCTCATTGTTTCGTTGGGAAACAAACTGAGAAGAGACATCTGTGGTGGTGGAAGCTGTTGAAGGACTGATATCCGTGGAGGATACCTGTGAAGAAACTGTGTTTTCTGTACAGGTTTTACTGATCCGACGCCTGAGTTTCTTCAGGGTACGGCAAGGGATGACGAATAATTTTTGGCCGGGGATGAGGATCTCTTCCGGCCGGACGACGGAATCCCAAGGCCTGCAGAAAACCTCTGGCCGGGCCAAAACGAAAGATGGGTATTTCTCCATGATCATGGCGGCGGGCACGGCCATGTAGTAACACTCGGCCATGCCGCCGGCGTGGATGATCTTTAGTGCAACTGCCGCTGGTTTGTCCTCCACAGTGGAGGCGGGCGGTGGTGGTGGGTGACGGCGGTGTCTGATGGAAGGCTTGTTTGTTCGGAAACCGAAGAGCTTGCGCAGCATGTTCTAGTGAGGATAGAGATTTGACCACACCCCAAACAAGTACGTAGGAGAGAGTTTAATACTTTGAGTCGATGAATTCAAGAGCCTGCAACTCATGAACGGTGAGAACATTTTGTCTTGGATTTTTCTCCAGGAACCGACCAGACTCATAGAAGCATATGCGAATTTTACAAATAGAACAACTGTTGGAGCAAATGAATTTTTGAAAATTGTTTTTGTGTCAAATGGTTTTTTCCTCAAAACTTTCTATTCCACATCGGTTGGGAGATGTTGAATTGAAGTGTATAACTAGTGGTATGTGAGACACTTGGGATGTGCCCCAAGGGGTACCCACATTTTGTGAAGGGGAGAGAAGTTACATCCTTACTAGTTTAACACGCGCGTGCCGCTGCCGTCCGTCCGGCCGGCCGGCCGTGCCGAGTCGCGCGTGTGGTGAGGTGGCACTTAATTTTTTTGGACAAAATTTATTTAAATAATTATATTTTATTTAAATTAAATTAGAACGGTTTTCAGAACATATTTTGACTTGGTAAAAACTGTTTTTCTGTTCCCACATTTCTTGCGATTTTGCTCCCACGTTTCCTAAGATTTCTCCACGGATCCAAACTGATTTCAAATCTGAATTTCTTCTATAAATACAGACGATTTTCAGATCAGAGAAATGGAAGTTTGTTCTCTTAAAAACCAATTTTTTCTTCTTCAGATTTGTTCCGAAACATAAACTGTTGTTCTTCGTTTTTCTACAATTGTTCCGAAACAGAAACTGTTGTTCTTTGTTTTTCTGCTTTTGTTTCGAAACAGTACATTGCTTCATATTGTTCCGAAACAGTGTTCATTTTCTGTTTCTGTTCTCATCCGAAATAGCATAGTGTTCCGGCTTGGATCTGTTCTGTTTCTGTTCCGAATTGTTCTGAAACAGTTTCGGTTTCCACTGTTTTGTTCTTCCGGAATTGTTCTGATTTGTTCCGGTACTATTTCTTCAGTTCGATTTTGGTTTCCGAGCAGTTTGTTCATTTTGCGAACAGTGTGTGGGGGTGTTTGGTTTTCGGGACTTCTACAGTGCAAAAAACGTCCTAGACAGAAAAGATTTCTGGACTGTTTTATCCTGGGGACGACGGGGCTAATATTCTGCTTGCACGCTTCTTGGGCAGAGCCGCGAAACGTCTTAAAGAGAGCGACCTAGTCTGCGACTCAACCCAAACTAATTCGGTAAATTCGTTCTTTATTATTTTCTGCAGCAATAATTTTAACACGTTTATTTCTGCCAATTATCTACTACAATGTCTGTTGTCGATCTCAACAAGCCCTTTCGTTTCGAAGGGTTTCATTTTAAAAGATGGAGACAGAAGAAGTTATTTTTTCTAACTATCGAAAAAGTAGCATATGTCTGTACCACTGAAAAACCTATTTTACCGAAAGATCCTACCGATGCCCAGATTCAGGAAGATAAGATATGGGCTGAAAATAATTTTCGTTGTAAGAATTTTATTCTTAATGGTGTGTCTGATGACCTATATGATTATTATTGTTCTAACAAAACTGCCAAGAAAATTTGGGATACTCTTTCAAAGAAATACGACACTGAGGAGGCGGGAACGAAGAAATATGCTGTAAGTCGATATCTGAAATATCAAATGACCGATGACAAATCTGTGGAAGTTCAGTCTCATGAACTTCAGAAAATTGCTCATGAAATAATTGCTGAAGGTATGTCCCTTGATGAACAATTTCAAGTTGATGTTTTAATTGACAAATTACTCCCTTCTTGGAAAGATTTTAAGAATACTTTCAGGCACAAAACAAAAGAGTTTTCTTTAGAAAGTTTGATCACTCGTCTTCGGATTGAGGAGGAAGCCCGAAAACAAGATCAAAAAGATGAAGTGCTCGTTGTGTCCAACAAACGCTCACAGAAAATCATCCTTTGCAATTCTGAAACCCAAAAGAAAAAATATGAAGAATCAGAATCAGAATCGCCACCACAACAACCAGAACAGAAATGCACATCAAAATCAGAATAAGTTTAAACCCCCTTCAAGAAATACTTCTGAATAGTTTACTTGCTTCAACTGTGGAAAGGAGGGCCATATGGCTCGGAACTGTCGGCAAAGACGTCGTCCTGCTCCGCAGGCGAATCTTACCGAGGACCAACTTATTGCTATGATTTCTGAAATCAACATAGTTGGTGGATCCGAAGGGTGGTGGGTAAACACGGGTGCTTCACGCTATGTCTGCTTTGATTGTGCTATGTTCAAAACTTATTCTGAAAGTGAAGATAAGAAAGTGTTGCTGGGTGATTCCCACTCCACTATTGTCGTTGGTTCTGGTGACGTGGAATTGAAGTTTACTTCTGGTAAGACGGTCATTCTTAAGGATGTTCTGCATACCCCAGAGATGAGAAAGAATTTGGTTTCGGGTTATCTTCTTAACAAGGCGGGGTTCACTCAAACTATCGGGGCTGATTTGTACACCTTAACCAAAAATAATATTTTTGTTGGGAAGAGTTATGCAACTGATGGAATGTTCAAACTGAATGTTGATGCGAATAAAATTTCTTCTTCTGCTTATATGTTGTGTTCTTTTAATATTTGACATGCTAGACTTTATCACGTTAACAAACGTATCATTAAAAACTTAAGCAACTTAGAACTAATTCATAAATTGTCTTTGAATGATTTTGAAAAATGTGAATTTTGTATTTAAGCTAAAATTACCAAAACCCCTCATAAATTAGTAATTAGAGAATCTGAATCTCTTGACTTG
Organism: Eucommia ulmoides; assembly: GCA_016647705.1. NCBI lineage: Eukaryota > Viridiplantae > Streptophyta > Magnoliopsida > Garryales > Eucommiaceae > Eucommia > Eucommia ulmoides. The sequence continues at coordinate 11,264,611 of CM028328.1, forward strand.
ATACATTCTGATATTTGTGAACTTGATGGTGTCTTGACTAGGAATGGTAAACGCTATTTTATTACATTCATAGATGATTGTTCTGATTTTACTTATATTTATCTCATGAAAAATAAAAGTGAAGCACTTGATATGTTTAAATTGTTTGTGATTGAGATTGAAAATCAGTGCAATAAGAAAATTAAAAGGCTGCATAGTGATAGAGGTACCGAATATGATTCTGATATGTTTATTGAATTTTATAATTCTCATGGGATAATTCATGAAAGAACTGCACCATATTCTCCTGAAATGAATGGAAAGGCTGAAAGGAAAAATAGAACTTTTGCTGAATCCGTAGTTGCTATTTTACTTAACTCAGGTGCTGCTTCTCATTGGTGGGGTGAGATTTTGTTGACTGTTTGTTACGTGTTTAATAGAGTTCCCAAATCACATAGTAAAATTTCACCGTATGAAGTTTTCAAAAATAAGAAACCAAATTTGTCTTATTTTAAAACTTGGGGTTGTTTGGCATATGTTCGGATTCTTGATCCAAAAAGGAGAAAACTTGCAAGTAGAGCATATGAATGTATTTTTGTAGGTTATGCTGTGAATAGTAAAGCTTATAGATTTTACGACTTGTATGATCATGTTATTATTGAATCTAATGATGCTGATTTTTATGAACATAGATTTCCGTTTAAATTGAAGAATAGTAGGGGCTCGACATCTAGTAATTTGCCTATCATTAGAATTAATGAGCCTGTTAATGAATTAGAATTTGAACCTAGGAAAAGTAAACAAACTCGTACTGCTAAGGATTATGGTTCAGATTTCTTTGCATACACTTTAGAGGAGGATCCGCACACCCTCCAAGAGGCATTGTCCTCTATAGATGCCAATTTGTGGCAAGAGGCCATAGATGATGAAATGGACTCTCTAGAGTCAAATAGAACTTGACATTTAGTAGATTTACCTCCTGGTTGTAAAACAATAGGATGTAAATGGATTCTAAAGAAGAAACTAAAACCCGATGGAACCATTGATAAATATAAGGCTCGTCTTGTAGCCAAAGAGTTTAGACAAAGAGAGAATGTAGATTTCTTTGATACATTCTCACCTGTTTCTAGAATTACTTCTATTCGTGTGTTTTTATCACTTGCTGCTATTCATGATCTCGTTGTGCACCAAATGGATGTTAAAACTATTTTCTTAAATAGTGAATTAGAAGAAGAGATTTATATGGATCAACCTGAAGGTTTTGTTATTCCTGGTCAAGAATACAAAGTAAGCAAATTAGATAAATCTCTTTATGGTTTGAAACAAGCACCTAAGCAATGGCATGAGAAATTTGATAATCTAGTCATTTCACATGGTTTTAAAATTAATGAAAGTAACAAATGCATTTATTATAAATTTGAAAATGATGTTTGCACTATTATATGTCTTTATATGGATGACTTGCTGATTTTTGGTTCTAATATTCATGTTGTGAATAATGTGAAAATCATGCTATGTGCTAATTTTGACATGAAAGATCTTGGTGAAGCAAATGTAATTCTTGGTATTAAAATAACTAGGTCTAAACATGGAATTTCTTTGAATCAATCTCATTATATAGAGAAGATTCTAAAGAAATATAATTATTCTGATTGTAAACCAGCATGTACTTCTTATGACCCTAGTGTGAAGTTGTTCAAGAACACCGGTGACGGTGTTAAATAATCTGAGTATGCGAGCATCATAGGCTGTCTCTGATATGCCACTGACTGCACTAGGCACGACATAGCGTATGTTGTGGGTTTACTATGCAGGTTTACAAGTAGACCTAGTATTGAGTATTAGCATGCTATTGATAGGATCATGAGATACCTAAAAAGAACTATGAACCTTGGTTTACATTATCAGAAGTTTCTCGCTGTTCTGGAAGAATATAGCGATGCTGATTGGAATACCCTTTCAGAGGACTCCAAGGCAACAAGCAGCTATATATTTAGTATAACTGGTGGAGCTGTTTCTTGGAAGTCTAAGAAACGGACTATTTTGGCTCAATCTACTATGGAGTCTGAGATGATTGCCCTAGCTTCGGCTAGTGAGGAAGCAGGGTGGTTAAGGAGCCTGCTTTCTGATACCCCTTTATGGGAGAGACCGATTCCAGCTGTCCTGATCCATTGCGATAGTACCGCGGCTATTGCAAAAATTCAGAACCGTTACTATAATGGAAAAAGGCGACAAATACATCGCAAACACAGCACTATTAGGGAGTATATCTCTACAGGGGCTGTGAGAGTGGATCATGTACGGTCTGATAATAACTTAGCCGATCCTTTGACGAAAGGATTAGCAAGATAAAAGGTTTACAAAACCTCGAAAGGAATGAGACTCAAGCCCATGGATTGACGAGTCACTTGTGAGGGAAACCCAACCTATAGACTGGAGATCCCAAGAAATAGGTTCAAAGGGTAATAACAACTTATGAAGTGATATGAATGAAAACATACTATAATAATAAATTTTGAGTTATATTCTAAATATGTGTTGTTTATAGTATGACATCCTGAAACGATAGAAGGTTGAGTTTTCCTTTATTAACTCTTAATGAGATCTATACTCTATATGGAGTGGAGTACCTAGTTACAGGAGTACTCTTGATAGACTCACCTATGTGAATGTGGAAGTGTGGCCGCTTCCTATGGAATTCTAGGCAAATTCTCTAAAGCATTCACTATACTGGGATATACGTGCATGGCCGTAAAACACGGGCTTTTTGACTACACCCTGATAAGGTTGTGCGTGTGATGTTGTTAGAGATAGAGTTCAAAACTACGAGTTACTCTAGTATAATCTAAATCATCTTCACTATGTAAAGGTTCAAGTTGATAGACACCTTTACTTATGCACAATCTTATATTGTTTAATACTGCTCGAGGAAAAATTGTTTTTAAAAATTCAAGTGGGGGATTGTTGGAGCAAATGAATTTTTAAAAATTGTTTTTGTGTCAAATGGTTTTTTCCCTCAAAACCTTCTATTCCACATCAGTTGGGAGAGGTTGAATTGAGGTATATAACTAGTGATATGTGAGACACTTGGGGTGTGCCCCAAGGGGTACCCACATTTTGTGGAGGGGAGAGGAGTTACATCCCTACTAGTTTAACACACGCGCGCGCGCCGCCGCCGCCGTCCGTCCGGCCATGCCGAGTCGAGTCGAGTCGCGCGTGTGGTGAGGTAGTACTTAATTTTTTTGGAAAAAATTTATTTAAATAATTATATTTTATTTAAATTAAATTAGATAGGTTTTCAGAACATATTTTGACTTGGTAAAAACTGTTTTTCTGTTCCCACATTTCTTGTGATTTTGCTCCCACGTTTCCTAAGATTTCTCCACGGATCCAAACTGATTTCAGATCTGAATTTCTTCTATAAATACAGACGATTTTCAGATCAGAGAAATGGAAGTTCGTTCTCTTAAAAACTAGTTTCTTCTTCTTCAAATTTGTTCCGAAACAGAAACTGCTGTTCTTCGTTTTTCTGCAATTGTTCCGAAACAGAAACTGTTGTTCTTTGTTTTTCTGCTATTGTTCCGAAACAGTACGTTGCTTCATATTGTTCCGAAACAGTGTTCATTTTCTGTTTCTGTTCTCATCCGAAACAGCATAGTGTTCCGGCTTGGATCTGTTCTGTTTCTATTCCGAACTGTTTTGAAACAGTTTCGGTTTCCACTGTTTTGTTCTTCCGGAATTGTTCTGATTTGTTCCGGTACTATTTCTTCAGTTCGATTTTGGTTTCCGAGCAGTTTGTTCGTTTTGCGAATAGTATGTGAGGGTGTTTGGTTTTCGGGACTTCTACAGTGCAAAGAACGTCCTAGACAGAGAAGATTTCTGAGCTGTTTTATCCTGGGGACGATGGGGCTAATATTTTGCTTGCACGCTTCTTGGGCAGAGCCGCGAAACGTATTAAAGAGAGCGACCTAGTCCGCGACTCAACTCAAACTAATTCAGTAAACTCGTTCTTTATTATTTTCTGCAGCAACAACAACACATACATCCTCTAAGCAGGCATGAAAATCCATGTTTTTTGCTCTTTTTCTTGTAAAACAGCAAAATATTACAAAAATACAAATAGCTTTACTTGACCGCGGCTAAGGCGGCATTTGGTGTTTTTGTTCCCATATTTTTGCTTCTGTTCTCAAAAACCTGGAACAGAAACAGAAATCTTATAACAATACTGCTTTGCTCCCGGAAATTTGTTCAGAAATTTTGTGAGCAGAACAGAAACAAAAAGAACCAAACAAGGAAAACCCTAAAACCCTAATCCTGTATTGCATAATCATATTCATATAAGCCTCATATGCAAAAGGTGCAATTCAGGAAACTTCAAACGAAACGGTCAAAAAATGGCAGGTCTTAATGAAAACGGAAGATTATAAAACCGGTTGGAACAAAGAAAAGGGTAGAACAACACATGCCTGTCGGGAACAGAACGTTTTTCACTTTCTATATGATTGGATCAACCAGTCAGAACGTTCTTATTCTGGCTAATTTTGTACCTTTTTGATGTTTTACGAAAAATGGTTCGAAATTTTGCTGGTGTAAAAAAAAGCAGCATGTTTGAGTAGGTGCCACCATATCAAAAGCTTTGGTGCTAAAGAACCGGGTGAAGAGATGGAGCTGTGATCGGATGTGCAAGATGATAAGCAATTTGACCCTGAGGAAGATCGTAGAAAGAACAGGCCAACGACGCCCAAGTAAGTGACCACCCTCTTCCACCTTCCATTCCTTTCCAAGATGACCCAATCGAGGCCTAACAGATTGGCATCTGGCAAATCCCAAATCACCAACCACGTCTGCCCTAACTGTCGCACCAACTCCCCTGCATCCAAGAAATCCGAAATTGCAAACCAGGTTCCAAGTAACTCATCCAAACACTTCACTTGCCTAGAAAAAAATAACAACTCCCAAAATCAACTTATTCGCCCATTTTTGTCCAACGTCCGTTGCATTCACACCGCCTACATTGACCACCATAGCCGGTATCACGAAATTCTCTGTCAAATTGGCTATTCATCGACACAATTCACTGAAAACCAAAGATGTAAATTATTTTCTCCCTCCTCCCTTACCCTTGTAACCCGTAGGCTTTTCGATGTTTGTATATTCTATGTGACCAATTTCTAACTCCTCATATATATCCTTGAGATCTACACACCGCCAGTTTAACGAATTGCCTATATATCTGGTTGGACATATTTACACGACTCCTACATTAAGTAGCGAAATGATCAAAATGCAAGACGAAGCCCATTCAAAATTCTTCGAAAAGAACCCCGTATATTTCTGTCATTCCAAAACACAAATATGTCGCCCCAAACAAAGCCCAAAATAAATATATGTCCCCAATTAATAAAAATCGAGATCGAGTGAGAAATTCATTTCCATCAAGAAACGAAAAATAGATTTTCAAATACATAGACCACATTTGATTTCAAGTTAGGGCGTCTTAGGCAGAGTTTGGTAGTATTGAATCGAAATTGGAATTGCAATTCCAATTTTTTTCTTTGGGGGGGGGGGAGGAGGGTATATGTAAATATGCTCAACATTTGATTCAAGTAATAGAGCATTTAGGTGGCATTTGGAAACACTCAATCAAACCCAAGGAATTGGAATTTGAAATGAACACCAGCAAATTTTTAAGGTGCGTTTGGGTGATCGATATGATTTTGATAGGGGAACTTTAAAATTTATAAGTTAATTTTTTTTTTGTTTTGCTATTGCTAAAACAACTTCAAAAAAAACTCGAAATTTCCTTATGAAACTAATCGAGGTAAAATGGCATCAACAAATAGCTCCTAATGAAGTATTTTTAGCTTCGTAAATTCTTCCAAAAATGTACACTTCTTTATCTCAACTCAAGATGAAATTACATCAATAAAATTTGAAAAACACCAAAAAGTAATTATTTTTTGCTTTCGTAAAATAATATTTTCAATTTTTTAATTTTTAAAATATTTTTTAAAGTATAAAACAAAGTCCACTTTCTAAGAACAAGTAATGTTTCAATTAAAAGAGAAAATATAAAAATAAAATAAAAATTAAGAGGTACCTAAAATAATGCCACCCAAGTAAACCAACGAGACATTTATCATTCTAGAATTTTGTTCTTCTTCCAAAAAAAATTGAAACATAAACACAAAGTTGTCATTTGCGTAATGTTTATACTTTTCTGCTTCTACTTCCAATATACTGGGACGCAAATTATAGTTCCGTTCTTAAGCATTATGAGAATAGAAACATGTTTGGTGATGACCATTGTCTTGAAATTGTTTATTTAAATTTACGAGAACATAAACAAAGAAACACATTTTGTTGCAACATTTTTGTTCTTTTGTCTTTATATATATATATATATATATATATATACTAGGGTATGACCCGTGCCTGAAGGCATGGGTGGAAAAAAAAATTGAACCTAAAAAAAACTGAATTAATATTTTCTGTGTGTATAACATTCTACATCGTTTTTACTAAAATATCAACAATAATTAACAATCACCAACAAAAGGCACGGACGTATAAAAAAAAAATGAACCTAAAAAAAACTAAAATAATCTTTTCTATGCGTACAACATTCTATATCATTTTTATTAAAATATCAACAATAATTACTAATCACCAACAAAAGACACGGGTGTAAAAAAAAATTGAACCTAAAAAAACTGAAATAATCTTTTGTGTGTACAACATTCTGCATCGTTTTTATTAAAATATCAACAATAATTAACAATCACCAACAAACAATGTAATATGAGATATACAACACAATCAGTATAAAATAACATAAATAATCAGTTATTAAAATAATACCACAATGAAAATGACACAAATATCGGCTTTAGGCACGGATGTAAAACAAAAAAGAAAACAAACATTCCATACCTGTAAAATATTTGTATTAAAAAAAAATCTAATGTATAACATGTGCCTGAAGGCATGAGTTTTAATTTTATAACATTACCAAACTATCAACTCCTGTTTTGTAATGAACATGGTATAAACGAACACGACTAATGGAAAATTTAAAATATGGACATAATCCCTATTATCTATACGACACACTTCAATATTTGAAAATTGGACATAATCTCCTTTATTTATTTAACATTCCAAATTATGAACTCATATTTTTAAACAACACAACATTAATAAACACAACCATTAACAATTACACACAACAATAACTAATAATACCACAAATAATGACAATTAATTATATACATTATAAACTTAGTAATAATAAGTCTACTACCTAGGACTACTGGAACATACTTTAGAACACACAGAATTCAGAACATAATAGAACTAATTTGTTCAATAAACAAAAATGATTTCGAACACATGATTTAAAACAAAGAATGACTTAGAACAATTCTCAAAATTAAGCATTATGCACTTTCAGGGCACCATATCTTTGTTCTTTTTGGTATAAGCATCCAAATAAATCACGGCAACATTTTCCATCCACCTAAATTAAGCATTATGCACCCAAACAAATAAATAAAATAAATCATAAATAAGTAATTGAAATAATTTAATTTATTCAATCAAGAATTCAACACAAATTTAACATCCAAACTCCAATTAAATCTCCACATGTCAAATCAAATGGTAAGAAATAATATGACCATTTTCAAGATATGGATGGAGTTCGGATGAATATTGCTACTTTAGGTATAGGTAACAACAATTAAATCTCCAAACTCCAATTAAATCTCCAAATGTTAAAGCCATATATGAATATTGCTACTTCAGGTATAGGTAGCAACAAATAATTTGCATGACTGAAATGCAAATTCTTCAATAAGGGAGTAGAGGTGCAAAATTTGAAATCTCTAAATCGATTTAACATGAACATGAAAAAGAAAAGTAGCAAATCTTTTGTTCTTAAAAAAAATTAATATCAAATTTAAAATAAAGAAGGTAATTAATTACCTGGACAATTTTCCAAACATAAAATAGGCCAACGCCCTACTCAAAATCAAACCTGTAAAAAATACAAACCAGCAAAAAATTCTTGTTAAAGCAATAAGCATGAAGAGAACCTTGCAATGGAGGGAAAAATGTCAATTAAACAAATTATATGAATTATTGTTGCAGGGAAATTGTATGAAAACAAAAGAAACTTGTCCCATATTACAACTCTCTCCTCATCCGAAAGACACTATCTCTCATTAACTTTGTCTCTATCCTCAATCTTATTCTCTTCACTAATTCACTAAAATTATTTTATTTTCTCCACTAATATTGTCTCTAATGTTCTCCACTAATCAAACCCATTTCCAAATCATTCTAACATATCCACTAATTTCGGTCCATCTCCTTCCCTCCTACATGCAGCCGAGATCTTCCCCTCTCCAATCACCGGAAGCCTAATACACTCTTTCTTGCCACCGACATCGCATCACCAGTGTTACATTCGCGTTTTCATCGCCGACACCATTTTTGTTTGTCGAGAACATGGTCAAATCGCCATCACCGTCATCACACATCCACTCCTGCCATGACCGACTTTGCAGATCCACTCACCGCCGCAATCGTTGTCGTCAAACGTTGTCCAAGCCCATCGCCATCCATATCTGTAAAACATTTGTATTAAAAAACATGGGTTTTAATTTTATAACATTACCAAACTTTCAACTCTTGTTTTTGTAATGAACACGGCATAAACAAACACAATTAATAAGAAATTTAAAATATAGACATAATCTCATTTGTTTATGCGACACTCTAATATTTGAAAATTGAACATATTCCTCTTTATTTATTTGACATTCCAAATTATCAACTCATATTTTTAAACAATACAACATTAATAAATACAACCACTAACAATCGCACACAACAATAACTAACACAATGAACTTTAACAATATGACAAATAATGACAATTAATCATATACATTATAAACTTAGTAATAATAAGTCCACCAGTCAGAACTACTGGAACTTACCTTAATCATAGAGAGCATACTTCTACAAGCTGTTAACCGATCTGTTGCAACATCAACTCCAGTCACAAAAACTGAACATCCAGAAAGGTTGAACATCAAACAAAGCCTAGCACCTAAAGAAATAATAGAATTAAAAATTAATTAGGAATGGACACTTTAAACATTCGTCAATCAACATTAGAGAGAGGAAATGGATAGAAATAGTGAGCTTCAACTCCCCAGTATTGGCAAAGGGAAAAAAATAACGACTTTTAACACTACTACAATGATTTTCTATATCCAAGGTGCATTTTTGATGTTTTTATACGCATGCTATAAAAAATAAATAGTATTTGTAGTGTGAAATGAAACTGGATTCAAAGTGATTGTCACAACTCATAAAAAAGAAGTAGTATTTTAACATTTCATGGTCTGACATCGGATTTAAGAGAATAATCAATTTCTACAGCTCATAAAGAATCTTTTTTTTTTGGGCCAATTAGGATCAATATGTTATGGTTGGGAGAGTGAAAGTGTTAAATATTAGTACATCAATAGTATACGATTGCATTCCATTTTTATTATCTAAAAAAAGATTAATTATACTTTGTACCCCCTATAATTAGACCAAATTACACTTTACACTTCAAAAAAAACCTTTGTACCTCTTTTTCAAACTGTAAAATGAAACATGAAATGAAATGGAAAATGCATACCAAAGTCTTCGGTCATAATGATTCTCCCTTTATAAGACAAGAATATATCACTGAATGAGGAACAACCAAGAAGGGTCTAATGAATTCCTCTAGCCCCCCCAGAAAATTCAGTCAATTTAAATCAAACACAAGTCCCTGCAAATTCATGAAAATTCCTGCTCAAGAAAGATACACAAAATCGATCTCAAGTGGTAGCCTAATGGTAGGCCTACCACCTTCCTACACAGCTTAAGTAAAAAAATGTGTAATGTCAATCCAAATCTAATTACTATTTTTTAAAGAACATAAACAACCAATAATACAACAATAATAACAAATAATTTAGACAATAGAAACTTGAAATCGATCATAAATAAGCAATACTCTATTACAACACCCAGTGCAAGTGGAACTTTATTGGTCCGAGTGTGATTAAGTGATTAAGTGATTAATAGCTAAGGTGACTATGTTTTGGCCGAAGTAGTTAAAAAAATGAAGAAAATAAATTTAAAATGTGTTAGAAATTATAAATTTAATTGAATACCACTTGTTTGAATCCACAGATTTGTAGTCCTCTTGGTTAATTGTGCAGAGCCAGTAGATACCAATCCTGTAAGGTCAGATTCAAATCAATGTTTTGATCTCATAAATCAAAAATAAGGTAAACTATTTGTTTATTAGCATTGGTACCTTTATGATATTTAAGACAATTTATAACAGAACTTCAGGATAAACAATATTCGTTGTTGACAGAGATCCCCGATTAGGTAGTAGGACACTTAATCGATCAAAGAATGTACATCTCGATAGAGCAACGTAAAATTGACCATGATTGAATACCGACGTGGTCAAGTCAACTCCAACATATTTTACAGATTGTCCCTGAGATTTATTGATGGTCATGGCATAAGCCAAATGAACTGAGAATTGGCATCTCGTCATTTTGAATGGAAATTCAGTAGTTGAAGGTGTCAAAGAAATTCTTAGAATGAACGCAGTATTTCCAACTTTTTCCCCAGTTAAAATTCTTGCCTCAATTACACGCGAGACATATCTTACAAGCATCAATCTTGTGCCATTGCAAAGCCCCTCACTTGGTGCGATATTTCGTAGCAACATAAGTGGACAACTAACTTTAAGATCTAGCTTAAAAGGGGGCAATCCAGGGGGGTCTAATGAATTCAAATACTCATTAGGATAATGATTTGTAATTTGAGGATCAACTCTATTTTCTTCAGACATTTTATTCGCTGCCAAGTATGTAATGGTATCGCCAGGAAACATTTCTAATGCCTTTAAATATACCACGCTGACATCATTATTTCATGGAGAAAAAATGGTTCGCTCAGTAAGAAACATAGGAGTGACAATACTTGGCGTATTAAGCCCTGGATAAACAGATGATATTAATTCATCGATATTATGACAACAATATATGTTTGATGGCAACTGTACACTTTCATGAGGATTTTTTCCAATCTGAAATTTTGAAACATAAGCATCCAATTTAGTTACGTTGAAAAAATAATTAAGACTTAATCAAATTGTAAAATTCGATAATGACAACTGCAGTTTACCTGAAGCAGAAATTCTGAGAATTCTGTATTTCAATTGTTTGTGCTACTTAAGCACATGTTTAATTCCAGTGTCAAGACAGTAATATGCTTCCAAAGGTTGGAACGTCTCAATGTCAAAGCAACAATTTGTTGGCGGACTCCTTTTGGTATAACAGGTAGGATTTGCCTGAAATCTCCCCCAAGTACTACAGTTATACCCCCGAATGGCTTGTTTTTATCTTGAATATCTTGCAATGTTCGATCGACAGTTTCAACGCAATATCTATGTTGCATTGGAACTTCATCTCAAATAATAAGTTTGGTTTCCCTGAACAACTCGGAATGCAATGACTGTTTACTGAAACCACATACTGAATTATCTAGTATGTCTAATGGGATGTGGAATGTAGAATGTGCCGTTTGGCCTCCTTCTAGTAATAGCGATGCTATACTAGACGATGCGATTGTAATGACAATATGACCAAGAGAACGACATTTTGTTGCAATATTGTTATAGAGAAATGTTTTTCCAGTACTAGCACCACCATTGAGGAAGAACATAATTCCTCTATTAGCAAACACGGAGGAAATTATTGATTCATAAGCACTACGTTACCCATCATTAAGGCGATCGATGTTAGTCTTAACATCCAATCATTGCACCCTATGTTGTAATTGTATGTGTTCCCATATTAGCCTATTTCCAACAACTGTATTCCAGTCCATTACAGGTTATGGCATTGGCGAAAAATCGATTAAACTTTTGCTACATTCTTGCAATAGTTGATTCAAAAGATACAAACCATAATCTTTAATCTGGTCTTCAGTTGGGTTAAAAATTTTGTATGATGTGCATAGTTTATGTGGTATATCATCACATAAATACAATGAAAATCGATCCTATAGTTCATGTGGATTTATCGGTGAACAATGTGTTAGAAGTACACAGAACAATCTCCTTAACTGATGACCAGTTCTAATGATGGACGTTTCTTGAAGACATTGTATCCGCTCACCATCATCTTCTAAGAGTCCCATTGCCACACATGCAGCCTTAAATGTCACATGTTCGAAGTTATTCATGGTACGTAGGCACTTAAATGACTTTGGTCCTTTGGTAACTATTAACAGTAGACATAGATAAAATCGTTCACCTGAATTAAGAGGCACAAAATACATTCTACCAATAGCAAACCCCTTCTGTCTTGGTTTCTATCTTCTTCTTTTTTTCATCCAAACAAAGTATTGGGCAAACTCCTGATAAGTATATGCACGTGCCTCCTCATGTGCTGCACAATAGGAAAAATAACCCGTAAGAGTTGATACTTGTGATTGTGCCCTAGAAACAATAGCTTCCGTACTTTCATTAGGATTAAAGAGAACTCGATGCATTCTAGGAAAATGAATTTCCAATCGTACAACATTTAGACTCTCGTTATGCAACGGGAAACTAAAAAGTCTCCAAGCCACTTCCAATGGCCCTATGTATCTTGCATCAAGATATTGCTTGATTTCATCTATTTTTTCCAAAGTCAATATTGTTCGATCTCTACCTTTGTAGATATACTTGTGAATATATTTAACACATCGAATTCCTGCACAAACCTCAACATTAATATGACAATCGAACATTCTTGAAAGGTGCAGATTGTAAGGAACAACATCCTTATTATCAACTTGGTGTCTCCTGACAGTATAAACTTTACCATTATTACGACGACGGTAAATGGGATAACCATCTTGATCCGTGGTTGTTTTATTTGTCCAAACCCTTGGATACCTCTTCGTGCATATACCATTTTTCATGCAAATAGATTTTGGATTTCGAATGTCACATGGCCCATAAACCATACATTTTTTTACAGTCTCAAAAAGTTCTGATTCTTCTACTTGGTCTGAGAATTCTGCACATACTATTCGATCCACTTGATCACATGTTCGAATTTTATGTTGCCCGTCAAGAAAAATAAGCAAGTGTATGTGTGACAATCCTATTTTTTTATACTCAATTGTGAAAACACGGGCAACCTTTTTCCCAGAACTTGTGTTTTTTCAGTATCTTTCATCAAAGTATTCTTCTTTTGTTGGAAAATACGGGCAATTAAGTTTGGGCGATCACTTGGCTTTTGATTCGGAAGTAAGGCTGAAGTCACTTAATTCCAATGAGGATTTGTAGTCATAGTTAGAAAAACGTCTGGATGATGGTTGTGACGTGTTATAGCCATTGAATCTTGAAATATTTCAAACATATGCCTTAGTAAAATGAAGAAGGTAAAACTATTCGCTTACCTATTTAATTAGGTCCCAACCCGTCAAATGATACGTCGGTAAGGTTTTGATATTGTTCAACACGTTGATTTGACTGATTAAGTCTGTAGTAATTCAGTTGATTTTGCTCTGTTGCAGCCCAAGCATCGACCAAGAATTCTTGAAGTAAATTTCCACTCCTTAGAATCGATGAATACTCAGTCGGTCGTTCAAACAATCGATAACTATAAAATTGCATCTGAGTTAACTGATCATCTGTATATTAGCCATTTAACACATCCCGTTATCTAAATCCAGGTTCCCATCCAAGTTCACTAAAAGGAAATAATAGAACATAATGCAACGGTAAATATGCAGGATGACATTCATTAATTCTCAATAATTCGTTACCTGCCCTTAAGTGTAGAACAATGTCCCTCATACCACTAAAATGAGTTCCGTCCCCTGGTAATATGACTGCAACCTCATCCGTTGTAGGCAAATTATATCGTCGTTGATCTGCACTTAAATTGTATTGAAGAATTGCAGGCAATGTTTGAACATTCAAATCTAATTGATTTAGAATTGCATGAGCCTACTGAAACTTATTTGTGAATGCATTGTGTTGCAACAAACTATCTTGAATAATTTGTAGAACATCACTTCTTAAAGAAGGATTTCTGCGACATCTAATACTATGAGTGTGCGCGAGATCATAAATATATAATTGGGAGTCAATATGATATTGTCCGTCTTCAGGAATTAATGATCTTGTTCAATAGCGTAGTTCACCATGAATAGTAAATGATGCTGGACTTCTTCCAGTAAATACTCTTTGATTCAATCTGGCACCAAGGCTTGTAAAAACATTTGTTGCATTGTACTCTCGAATGTAACGACGGAATGATATAGATCTTTCATCTATCCCATCAAATAATGCTTTGATTTGTAAAGGTGGCATTGTGAGCAAAGGTAATCTAACCTTACCTTGTAAGTAACATGTTCCATATAAAGAACGCGTTGTTATTGATTTGGACAATCTTTCGTTCATCCAATGCAAAGAAGAACAATAAGTGCACAGGCCATCCATTTTGCCTAGAGTATGACGATTCAACATTGTATTATCGAAATGACTAATTGGTATATTTTGCAAGTCATCACTGTCTTGGCTTTCATCAAAGCATTCAACCGCAGATGTTGGCCTATACCAAAGGAAGAAATAATTCATTAATTTCATCCTAACAACTTAAATGATCTAGGAAGATAGGATAATTTTACCATATACGATCGGAATCTATGACGTTGGTCACAATTTCACTCTCGAATGAACGGAAAAAGGTTGTGCATTTGCACTACAACTAATCTGACGATTTGATTTATCACGTTTTTTTCCCGTTCGTTGTGTAGGAGCAACGCTAGATATATTCTGAGTGGTTATCGTCAAATAATTGTTAACAGAGTCAAAGTAAATGTAATGCACATTAGTTTAGATAATTAACTAAATCACACCTGTTCATCTAGCAAAATTGACTCTTCATCAATAATGGGCATAGGAGATAAGTTTGTATCTATAACACGTTCTGTATCGATAGTCATGGGTCGTAGTAGACCTTCAGTAATAAATCCACCATTTGTACGACACAAAAGTTGATGACTTATTCTCTCACGTTGCCTTCTCGCTCGTTGTTCTAGTGTAGCTTTTGATACGATCTATATCCATGCAATACAAATATCATTTGTGCGAATTTAACTATTGCAAGATATAGTTAAAGAGTAGTTGTTTATCTGTGTAATACAAATATCACCTGTTCATTTTGAATCATTTCGGCATCCACCATTGGTGTATCAATTAGATCATTAATAATGTCCACGACCGTTAGCGGTTGTGGAACATTTATGATGGATGGACTAATTGCAGGCTTAGTATGACATTCTCTCTCTTTTTACCTTCGCGCTCATTGTGCGATAGCAGCTTTTGATATGTGCTATATATTATTGAGATCAAAATGATCATTGGCTATGCAATTAAGTTGGTCAAAAATTGTTTTACGATTCGCTCTAACAAACGAAAGAAATATTACACACCTGTTCACATTGCACAGCGGAGTGTGTGCACACTATTTTTTTATGAGTTTGTTCGACTCTTTCTCGTTCCCTTCTCTTTTTTTGGGCCAAGAAGGCGGTTGATACGTTCTAGAGATATGAAAAAAACGAACGACATGTTTAATTTTTTATCTATGTTGAAGTGTATTTTATTTTTTAGAAAATAGAAATTTCAAGTGTTTTAAATATTTTTGAGAAATGTCAATTTTTTTATCTATGTTAAAGTGTATTTCAAGTGTTTAAATGCTTTAGAGAATGATCATGAAAATTATAGATTTACATTATTGACGTAATAATGGTGTATGAAATTAGATTTAAACATGTTCAATCAATAAAATAAAGGTAGTTTGATAACTAAAATATTCATACCAAATTGGGAGGAACGTTCTCTTTTCTTTTTGCATTTCCTTTGCAGTTTGCATCTGTATTTTGCATGGCCATTCCGTTATCCTTAAAAGACTGAACCGTAGAATCGTGAGGATATAAAAAAAGAGATTTAAAGCAATTATATATTTTTAAATCATCTACTTAAGCTTAATAGTGTTTGATTTTTTTTTTAGGATAGAAAACTATAATATATAAGATAGATGGTAAAAAAATAATTTTAAGCAAACTTTTTCTTGCAATTAAGGTAAAAAACCATTTAAGTAAAAAACATTAAGCTCTTAAAATATAGAGAGCTTTAGAAAAAAAAAAACTAATTGACTTCATCGTTGCCAACTTGTTTACCATGAAAAATTACAAAAATAGAGAAAGATAAACAATGGAATGAAATTAGACCATGTAACCCTGAACAAAACAGAAAAAAAAATTATGAAAAAAAAATGGAATAAAAAAAGGAAAAAAAACCTTGGACAATTGAAAAACAAAAACATGGATAGTGAAAAAAAGTGCAGAAACTTGAAAAATAGAAAGAAGAAACAGAAACAAAGAATTACAATCTAATAATGATCTCTATTTTTTATTGAGGAATTACAATTTACTTAGACAACATTCAAACATTGAAGGATTACAAAAACAATGCTTTAAGCAACTTTAAGCAATTTTTTTTCTTGCAATTAAGGTAAAAAAAACATTTAAGTAAAAAATATTAAGCTCTTAAAATATAGAGAGCTTTAGAAAGAAAAAAAAATCCAATTGACTTCATCGTTGCCAACTTGTTTACCATGAAAAATTACAAACATAGAGAAACATAAACAATAGAACGAAATTAGACCATGTAACCCTAAACAAAATAAGAAAAATAGATTTGAAAAAAAAATGGAATAAAAAAAGGAAAACAACCTTGAACAATTGAAAAACGAAAACATGGATAGTGAAAAAAAAGTGCAGTAACTTGGAAAATAGAAATAGGAAACGGAAACAAAGAATTACAATCTAATAATGATCTCTATTATTGATAGAGGAATGACAATTTACTTAGACAACATTCAAGCATTGAAGGATTACAAAAACAATGCTCAACAATTGAAAATTAGGAAACCATTATACTAAAACTAATATAATAATAGAGCAAAATTAGACCCTGCAACCATGAACTAAATAGAAAAAACAGAACTTGAAACCATGACCAAAACAGGAAAACTGAAAAGAAAAAAAAAAAAAAAAAAAAAAAAAAAAAAAAAAAAAAAACCAGAAACTGAAAGAAAAACAAAAAATAAAAATAAAATGGACAATTGAAAACTGAAAACATGAATAGTTAAAAAAAAAGGTGCAGAAACTTGAAAAATAGAAACAGGAAACAGAAACAATATTATTCTAGCATTGACTAATATAAAAATATTCATAATTCAACATATTCACTAATGCTGGTAAATTAAAATATCTTTCAGCAGTTAGAGTAAGAAAAATAATAAAACGATTGTCAGATTTGGTAGAAATCAACCGTTACCTTTCAATGGCAGAAGAAATCAACCATTACCTTTCGATGGCAGAAATTAGCCATTACATTTTGAAAGAGACAATATTCGTAATCCAATACATTCATGGAGATCAAGATAAAACAAATTAGTCCTATATTCCAACAGAAATAGAGATAATATTGGTCACTAATGTAGGTAAATTAAAATATCTTTCAGCAGCTAGAGTAAAGAAAATAATCAAACGATTGACAGATTTGGTAGAAAAACATTGATGTAGAACCCTAGGAAGCGGTAAATTAGTCGTTACCTTTCGATGGTAAAAGAAATCAGCCGTTACCTTTCAATGGCAGAAATTAGCCGTTACCTTTTGAAAGACAAAAAGATTGAGAAAATTGATTTATAGAGAAACCATTGGGGAAGATGGATGTCTACCCATGCTTGAATGATCATGAATTTTATTGTTCAAATAGTCTACACACAAATATAACTAAAGATTCAAACCAAATTACAAATGATCAACGAAATGGAATGCAAACCAAAGTAGTGAATTAAGAAATAAAAATGAAACCAAATTTGAATTAAACCAACGCAGTGGACTCGAAGAAATCATGGTAGACCAGGTATTGATCTGGTCACTGCACAATATAAACCAATATTGGTTTGATATTGTTCATTATCTGTACAATATAGACCAGGTAAACCAAATAAATCCAAGTAGGAGAGGCGATGAATCTGGAAAAAAAAAAGAAAAAGAGATAAACATACTGTTCTATTTGAGTCGAATCCATCTTCACGGCGAGTAGGTGAAGGATATAGACCAGGTAAACCAAATAAATCCAGGTAGGAGAGGCAATGAATCTGGAAAAAAAAAAAAAAAAGAAGAAGAAGATAGATATACAGTGATTTCACGGCGAGGAGGTGAATGATGGTGATTTCAATTTCAAACCCAAAATTGAAATCAATTTCAAGATGAGTACACAAACTATCCAATACACAAACTAATTCAATTTCTCACCACAGGGATCATGATGGTGAATGGTGTGCAGGGCTATAATGGCGACGGTGCTAGGGCTATAACGGTGAGGTCGGTTGGGAGATTTAACAACCACCGTCGGTTGTGGCCTTCGAAGAGGAGAGAGCGAAAGGTGCCGTGGTGGTTGGTTCAGGTGATGGAACTGACGTCGATGCGGTGGTGGCAGCGATGGTCTTCGACGTGGCGGAGAAACGGCGATGGCGAGTGGCGATGGTGACGATCTCAGTGGCGTTTCCGGGAGAGTCATTGGCGATGTCGATGAGGCGGAGAAATGGTGAAGATTTGGGAAGTGAGAAGGAGAGAGTGAAACCCAATTTTAGGAGCACAGGTCTGAGAGAGAAAGAGAGAGAGCGTGAGTGAACAAGAGCACATGTCTATATAATGGTTTTGAAATCCAATTTGATCTCAGCCCTTGGATTAAAAGTGATCTAAGTCAAAAATGTCTCTCATTGATAGTATAATCTCAGGCCTTAGATATGAGATCCAAGGGCCAAAATTATCTCCCAACCAAAAATGTCTTTTGCTACTGTAGCAGACATTTTCAAATTAGGATATGATTTTATATATATATATATATATATATCTTAACCGGCATCGTGGTGGTGACTGGAGGGGTCGTGGTGCATTTTGAATTTCTAAACCATCATAACTTGCTTACAATTATTGATTTTTAAATAGTTTTGAATCATGCATTTCTCATATTAGACATTCATTAGTTTAAATTCTAACATTTTTCTATTATTCAAATAAGTTTATACCTTTTAAGTTGGAGTGCAACAATTTCTCAAAATCAAGATTTAAGAAGTACTAGTTCTGGAAAATTAGGTAATATTAGTTTATGGTTAATTTATGCTTTGATCTAATTAATTTTGTTCACTTACAAAAGAAGACTATTTTCTCTTCAACCAATTTACACAAACTATATATATGCATTACACTGTGAAAAAATTTATAGGAATTGCCATGTCGCTACGCCAAATGTACAAGAGAAATTCGTATGTCAAATTAAGTGTTGAAGAGAGAAAACAATATATAAATCTTGTCTCATGCAAAAGGAGAACAAGTTTTCACAATCATCTTATTCTTAATGGCCATTATGAAGAAACATCTACATCTAAGGTTAAGCAGACACGTGTATCTGGTAACCCACTTTTTACAACAATTTATACTATTTTCCCAAAGTATTTCACATCCAAAATGTTTGAAAAGAAGATTTAATGTCTGACAGATTTTTTTAAAACTCTTATTTGATTATAACTATATATTATTTTTCTTGTGATGAAGGCCTCAATGATGCAAAACCTACGGTTACCAATAGTAAGCCTTGCAACGTCAGCAATGCGAAGAAATTTCAATATGAACCTTATAATTTATGTTGCTATGGTGGCAAAGTTGTTTTACTAAGTCCGAATGTGCCAAAAACTCTTTTCCAACTTATTTAGCTTCTTAAATAATGAAGGTATATAATTTCACAAAAACATTCGGGCATATAATAATATCTTTTTTTCATATTTTTTGGTGTGAAGTTGGATAAAGACCCGCCACTTCTCGAAGAGGTGTCTACACATTCCGTGCACAAGAAAAAATATACCATGATCTTCCGTCCTCAGTTCCATCAGAGAGTGTAAGGCCCAAGAAACTACCCAAAAGGAAGGTGAATTAGGTTCGACAAATATTTTAAACTCTTTTTTACTCAATTCAAAAACGTATTTATGTGATTGTGTTCAAGTGCACAACAGAATATTAAGCAAGTATAAGATCACAAATACAAATCAAAACAAAAAATTAAAGAGTAAAGTTAGAGAGAATGACACCGGTACTTATAGTAGTTTGACAACCTTTTGCCTACGTCTACTCCCCCGAGCTTCTTCGGAGATTTCATCCACTATCTTTGATCCTCTTACAGGTGAAGATCAAATATTCTACAATCATTTCTTGAGAAATTCCTATCTCAAGATTTTTCAATCTAGAGTGAGTATATTTCACTCACAACACTCATCTTGAGTAAAACCCTTACTCAAGATTACAATCAAATAATGTCACTGATTCGCACAAATAGAGTTTCAACACTCTTAGGATATAGAACTTAAATATCTCTAAGTGTATGTGAAGCAATACAAAACAATCATTCAATATGAATATGAAATAAAATTATCAAAGTGATGTTGCTCAAAAAATTAGCTCGAAAGCTTGAAGAACTTTGAAGAATAACTTTTGTAAGCACTTATGTGAGATTGTTGTTCTTCCAGCTATTTGGTCTTCATATAAATAGTTAAGAATGGTTTGCGATGTGCCAAGAATGAAGCGAGAACTCCTTTTGATCGTTGCCTCTCGTCTCTTCTTTAATGATAGTATTTGAGGCTCAGGCATTAAGAATTTTTAACAAATTCCCACCTCTCTCTGTTGTCTACTGTAGAAACAATTCATTTTTTTTCCAACCTATATAGATAAGACCCATGTGCATTTATTTTATATTGAAATTTCTTTGAAAGAGATTTTCAACTATATAAAGTACATCAAATTTGGACAAGAATTGAGAGAGATATGATTATTTAAATATACAAAGGTCAAAATCCAAGTTTTCTGGTTACTATTTGAATTAAGTGTACATGTAATTATAATGATCTATAATATATCCCTTGTTTTGTCTAAAGGTTAGACAACAAGTTGGCGAAGTAATTAATATCATATATTAGGTAGATATGGCGCCATGTCATTAATGATAATCATTATTAAAGTAAAAAAAAAAAAAAAAAAAAAAAAAGTTGTTAAAATAAGAATAAATTATACACTATTGGAATCTTATGTATATATAACGTATATGCATAGTATAACCATCAAGCACAAATTATACATACTTATATGTGATGTATAATACTAATTATATTCATATACAACTCATTATATCACATTTGCATGAATTACAAACAAGAACAATACTTAGAACAATTTTTTCATATATATATATAAAAAAAAAAGTTTGTCTTGATCTCATGCCATAATATCAATTAAAGTCTAATCTAATGTTATCAACTTAATTCTAAATCATATATAACATATAGACATATCAATCAAGTATGTAATAACATGATTCAAGAAATGGTAATAACATTTGATAGAGAAAATTAATTTAAGTTCATCCAAAAATCTATGAAATCAAAACTCAAAAACCTTTGAGTAATTTTGATTAATTGTGTTTAATCCAATATTATTGATAAAATTGAATGTTTGGTATTGATCCTAGATACCTTAAATAAGGTATAAAAATATTCAAATCATTTCAAGAACAACCTAGGATTAATCGAAAATCAGATAAAAAATAGAGCAGAAGAGAGAAGCTTACTAGTTGTAAGTAGTCAACTATATTTGGCCAAAGTAGTCAACTACGTATTCTATTTTTCCAGCACAAGTGTCGTTTTCGTTTGTTTTCTATTTTTGGCCTTAGTTTATGATTGTTTAACACCCAAAATACTTTAAAAATATTATTTCAATGACATTTGAAGCATTTTAAAGTAGACATCATGCAATATACCTTATGATCACATTGAAACCAATTTTAAGCATATTAAACATATTTGTGATCAATATATGAAATTCTCATATATGCATGAATTGATCAAACCAATGATGTGTATCATGATATATTAGCATATTAAACATGTTTGAATCAAAATATCATAAATGTATGCACTATCGGTGTGTGTGTACAACCTATAGAGTTTCAAGCTCAGTATACTTGAGTAATAATGTCGAAATGAAAAATTGCAATAAGTAAATTATACCTTTGGTTGTGAATGACGAATTCCTATAACCTAAGAATAATTTATGCTGAAAAATGACATTAGTACATCAAAACATCAAATGAGGTGTTATCGTTAAAATCACATTACAGAGATCCTATAATTGAAACAGCTAAGGCTAATAGAGTGGACAATGCTACTTCCAAATGTATTTTCATGACAATAACAATGAATTAAACAATCAACTACACTTGTTTGAAAATTCACATCTAAATAAGGATGTTGTTGCGAAGCTAATAGACGTACTTCATGAAAATCTGTATGCTTCCGCCTTCAAACTCGCCCACAGGGATCATATCGAATTAATATATGTATTGACGTTAGACTTGATTAAAGAGTTTATAATTCTTCATCAGTTGATCAAGTAGCCAGAATTTTGATAAAGGGCAATAACAAAAACACACCGTATCAAAGAGATATTGTTGTCCACGCACATTCAGTAACAAACACAAGGTTAGATGCTATTATGGATATTATGACCCACTGCAATATCCTTTATTATTTCTGATAGGAAAATGTGGATGGTATCAAAATATTATGAAAAAAAAAATATGGGCTTAATTTCAACTATTCTATTGATTCAACAATACACATATGCGGAAGAAATTTTTGGAACGGTTTAAAAATTGTCACTTATTTTACAATATTACATGTCTGTCAATTATCGAAGAACAAAACATATTTAATAATGAATTTAATACATTTTATACATTATCCCATGCTAGAACTTAATTTCATATTTTCCCTTGCAGATGTCACATTTTCTAAACGAAAGAAGGTAAAATGTCAACAATATTATTCTTACAAATTTCAAGTTAGAGTGAACGATCCCATCAACGTAATCGTGATTGAAGATGAGAGTGGTATGTGTAGCTTAGATACTCCAAAAAGTACACCAGAAATCAGCCATACAATAACCCGAAGGGGTAATCTTCATTGTCCCTGCTCGAGGCAAGGAAGAAAAACTAATTCTTCAGATTCGCTGACACTCCGTTCTAACCAAATTAAAGTAAACGATCCATTTATCCTTCTAGTATCTGGTAATTATTACAACAATTTGTTGTTGATATGTACATAAAACTTGGGACAACATGACTTAACTATTATTGTAAGCAACAAAAACAAGTACGAGCTGATGTGTACCAATGGATTGTCCATAGTGTATTAGCCGGAGAGAACAGAGCAATCATGATTAGAAAACAAATTGAATTACCTAAATCGTTTGTGAGAGGGCCAAAAGATATACATTGGAGATATCTTGATACTACGTTGTTGGTCTAATATTTTGAAAAATTAGATTTGTTTCTAATTATTACTTGTAACTCAGAGTGGAAAGAGATATAGGATGAGTTGGATGTTAGCCATATATCACAGGAGCGATCCGATTTAACTGCTAGAACCTTTAGATCAAAATTACAGGATATGAAAGACCAGCTCTTTAAAAGAGACATCTTTGAAAAACTTGTTTCTATGTAAATATAATTGAGTTCCAGAAAAGAGGACTTTTACAAGCTTATATACTTATCATCTTGGGAAAGGGAGACAAAATTTTGAATCTGATACAGTACGATAGGTTTGTTTGTGTTGAAATAACTAATGAGAGTGAGGATCCAGACTTATTTCGGAAAGTGGTAAAGCATATGATGCACAGTTCATGTGGAGTTTCAAATAAAACAAACCCATGTATGTGCTCTAGTAGGTGCAAAACAATTATCCTCGTGCATTTTGTGAGAAAACTACTCAGGAAAAATATTCTAACCCAGTTTATCAAAGAAAGAATGAGAATCAACAAGTTTTAGTTCGCAATGCGAAATTGGATAATCGTTGGGTTGTGCCTTACAATCTTTATTGTTTAAGAAGATATAATTGCAAATATCAATGTTGAAATATGCTCTGGAATTAAAATTGTTAAATATATTTACAAGTATATATGTAAAGGGCATGAAAAAATTATTGTTCATATTACTCACAATGATGGGAACAAAATTATTGATGAGATACAACATTTTCAAGATGCAAGGTGGGTGTCTATAGAAGAAGCAATATGCTGAATATCTGAGTTCGACTTGAGCAAAATTTTTCTTCCTGTAATGAATCTTCAAGTCCATCTACCAAACAAGCAAGGTATAACCTATCCGGAAAATCAAAACCTTGACAATTTGGTTAGCTTAAAGATGATTCGGGCATGCATGTATTTAATTGCACCAAAGGCCTAAGTCTTTTATTATCTTTTTAATCTTCTGATACGACTTGGGCAATGTTTTTCCCTCCAGAAGTATCTCCATTAGCAATTCAAGTAACATACTAAATGACTTATTGCTCTACTTACCGAGACACTTCAGAAGAAAAAGTCGAACAATAATTGAAAGCTTTGAAAACGTTTTGCACCTGGAATATAAGCTCTTGTTCTGCATCCCTAAGTAACTTGTAAAATTATTTGTATCTTCATTAGGCTCCACTTCATTACATTATTCTACTCCATTCATGTTTATCTCTCCACTTGAAAATCGAAAAACATCATGCGACAACCCATGCATATTGACATGCATGTCTTGTTCACTATGTCTTGGAGGCAAAGCTATAGCAGATGTTGAAGTTTCACAATGGACCACCCAATGTATGTAGCCCTTAATAAACCCATTACATATTAAATATTCCATTGTCATTCACGTGTAACTCACATGCCATTCCCACATTTCACACCTGGGCACGCGATCTTCCCGCTGAAACTAGCATTTGAAAATTAGCAATCAAGAAAACTTTTAACTCTTTCCTTGTATGTATAAGAAGAAATGCTAATGGCTTGTATATTTTATTAATAATAACTTCAGTATTTATACAAGAGACCATGAACAATAAATGGAAACACAATATTAAATATGGAAATAACACAAATGCTAATATAATTTAGGTAATGACATAATTTCAAATATACAAAAAGGAAAAATTCATTTTGTATATTTAGAATACTCTATTCTCCATTTTCATAATCTCCTATATGGCCCCACAAGAAGGAGTTTCGTGAGGAGAATCCAATCTTGGATCTTGAGTAGAAGAAATTGAGTTTGTGCTAGTGGCTTGGTGTTGTCAGCGTCTGGTTGTTGGGAGGCTCATTGGAGCGCTTTCTTAAAACATTTGGGGGCTCACTGTAGTGAGCAGTGGTGCGCCGTAGCGTGTAACAAGCGTTGTCTCTCAAAACAAGTGTTTTGCCGCAAGTACGAATCCCTGACTTGCAGAGACTTCTCAACTGCTATATCTTGTGGGTCAAAGGTGCACTGTAGTTGGCGGGGTTTATCTGCGATGTAGTGTAAATCGCCTTAGTTAAAATCCGTAGGAATACGGGTTTTTTTTTTTTTAGAAGAGAGGGAGAGAGATGAATCATAAATACAGTGAACTACAAATAGTTCAGAGATATGAGAAATACTGATAGATACATTTTGTGTGCGTGCGTGAGAGCGAGAGAGAGAGAGGGAGAGAGTGAGAGATTGAATCTCTACCGAAGGACTCTTGAGTTAGGAAAGTGGAGCGCGAGCTTTTTTTGCATGAATTTCGTAGCAGGGCAAATTAGGAGATCAAAAGAGTGAGGGGATCGTTGGAGAGAGAGAACAAGGGGGTGGGGATAACTGTATTGGTGTTTGGAAGGGGAAGTAGGAAATATGGGTCACAAAATCTGTTTTTTTTTTTTTTTTTGAAAGTGATGGCCATTGCTTGGCTGAGAAATATTATTCTCATGTTATTATATTTAGTTGCAAGGTATACTGAGAGTTTTCTTTTTTGGCATTATGTGGCTTTGGAGAAAGATGCTTCAATGGATGAAGCTCACGAGAGAATGCTAGATGGGTGCCAATGGTCAAGCGGGTAGAGGAGAGAGCTCGCAAAAAAGCTGAAGAGACGAAACAGGCTAAGTTAGAGAAGGAGTTATTGGAGGAAAAAGAGAGAAAGCAGAGGGAGGAGGTCGCAAGGTTGGTGGAACAACGTAGGAGGCTGAGGAAGAAGATTCAAAAGAGCAAATGGCGTTTAGAAAAATAAAAAAATAAAATTGAGAATTGGGTAGGAGAACTTGTTTCATGGCAGCTGCCGCTGGAGTTCGTAGCCAGAGGCCATGAAGGCCGGCGATGGCTGTAAACTTTCTCTCTCAATAGACGGCTAGGGTTTTTGGATCGAATGCTCTGATACCATATAAAAGAAGAGAATTGCATTGCTTTATTGTTAGAGATTTGGGGTATTTATAGTACATTAGTAAAATACATGAATAAGGAAAATACATAAATAAGAAAAATATTAAAGGGAAACTACTATAAAAAAAATATTCATTTGAAATTCCATAATTAGAGGAGATATTATTCTCCATTTGACTTTCCATAATCTCCTATAGTATGCATTACTCACCTAAGATTGATTCATTTAACTCTTATCCATAATGTTATACTTTAGCAAAATAATTATACAAAATTTAAAATAAATTTTATATGATTAGACTATAAAAACAAAAGAAAATTAATATGATTGAATTTAAATACTCTACCATGGATGAAAAGCCAGCCAAAATGATAGAGTAGGAATAATACTCAAATCCCTTAGTAGAGTCAAAATAAAAAATAGTGTTTGAGTTGAATGAGCTGATTTGAACTATAGTAGAGAGTAAGGCCATAATAATTAGTCAAAATAAATAGAAAAATGGGAGTCTAACATATCCAAGTCTTTGTAGATTCCCTGCAAGTAACTAAACAAGTCAAAGGTGAATTAGAATTCGAAAATGGGTACTTAATGCCTTATTACATCACCGTAGGGTATCTGCCTTCAAACAACTCAAATATTAGTCTAGAATTTGAAAACATGAAATTGAATATTTTTATTATCACTTGATCTTAAAATATGAAATTGAATATTCTATGGGATATCAACCACCCCAAAATCATGGGCCACTTAAATACATCCCATTCAGACATGTTACTGAGAATCAACAAACAACGTGTAGTTCTTCAGCTAGTCAGTCAAATTGTTTTTCATTGGTAGAATCAACAAACAGTGTCTAGTTCTTCAGCTAACAAACAAATAATCAAGGATCTCAAACACAACTCATCAAAATCTAAAATTGTGTTTGTTGGGAATTAATTTCTATAAATCTTAAATCAATTCTATAAACTAAAATCAACATATCAAATCACCAAAAGTTCAACAAACATATAAACAAGTGTACCTAGATCCATTATGAATGATCGCCTACCGATGCAGAAATACTGCGACAATCGATCACAACCGAATGAACATGAATGGGGTGGTTTGTGATCTTTCTCAACCAATTCGCCTTAGTTCCTCAATGGGACCGTCGTCTCTCTTCCAGATAGGAAGAAGGGAAACTATGTCGTGATTTGGTATATCGGGGACCGTAACCAAAAGAGCCTTTTATATTGCTTAATTAGAGTTTCTCATAATCCCCTAATTATAACAAAAAATCGGTATCTACTAAATTAGCCTACATTTATTTTGAGCAGTCTATGGGATTACCAAAATTAGACCACTGAATTTCAGTCCATTAAATTAAATAGCTAATATAATTGAATAATAAATGTGTTGCCCAATTTAGAATAGGAAATGTGATTTTCTAACAATCTCCCACTTGGACTACATATTATTCTTGAAACAATTATATTACAAAATTTCTTAGGCATGCATTTGTATGTTATTTATTCTTAGACTTCTCCTTGAGCAATCTAGTTTGTCTTATATATTAGTAATGGAATCACCACGGCTTTTATCACAATACAGTCGTGACTAAACCACGATGATCACCATATTATTACACTCAATGACATAGATCAAATATGGATGAGTAGCATAAAAATTACATGTAATGTGATCTCAGACATGCCTATTTCCAACTGGTCCTTCTTCAATCTTTAGTGAGATCAATCCAAAACCCTTAATGCAATGCGAATATTACACATAGAAATCATAAACCATCAACTTTATTCTGCAGAAAACTAAACAATCTAATGTCTAAAGTAAAACATATAGAACAAAAAATGACTCACACTAAATCAAGGTACTATCAGAAATAACACCCATATGAGCAGTGTGCTCATAAAAGAACTTAGGAGTTAAGCCCCTGGTTAATGGGTCCGCTAGCATAGAATTTGTTCCTATATGTTCTATGAAATCTGTCTATCCTAAACTCTCTCCTTAACAACTAGATACTTGATGTCAATAAACTTAGACTTCGTCGAGCTCCTGTTGTTGTTGGAGTAAAACACTGCCAAGTTATTGTCACAGTAAATCTTCAATAGAATTCCATCTACCATACGCAACGTAGTAACAAAGTTTCCCAGCCATATCCTGTGGTTGGACGCCTCATAACAAGTAATGAACTTCGAAGCCATGGTTGAAGAAGCTATGAGCGTCTTCTTAGCAAACTTCCATGAGATAGCTCTTCCAGCCAACATAAAGATGTAGCCTGACGTGGAGCACCTGCTATCCTGGAATCCTGCAAAATTAGAGTTAGAGAACCCAATGACCTCTAAACTGTTTGATCTCTGATAAGTGAGCATGTAGTCTTTTGTTCTCCTCAAATAACGCATCAAGCATTTGGATGTCTTCCAATGCTACATACTTGGATCACTCAAATATATGCCCAAAACTCCCATTATAAATGCTATGCCGGGACGATTACAGACTTAAGCATACATTAGACTCCCTACAACTGAAGCATAAGGAATCTTTTGTATTTCTTTCCTTTCAAGATTACTATTAGGGCACTATTTGAGACTAAACTTGCCTCCTTTAGCCACGAGCGTGTCTCCGGGTTTACTATATTTCATGTCGAATCTACTCAGAACCTTATTGATATAGCTCTTTTGTGATAACCTAAGGATACCTCGAGAACGATCTCTTAGTATCTGAATACCTAATACAAAAGAGACGTCACCAAAATCTTTTATCTCGAATTTCTTTGTCAGAAATTTCTTGGTTTCATGCAACAAGCCTATATACCATGAAGATATATGTACTTCCACTGAACTTGTAATAGACACAGTCATCAACGACATTTACCTCAAAATCATTCGAGGTGATGACTTGATGGAACTTGTGATACCATCGACGAGAAGCCTAATTGAGAGCATATATGGATTTCTTCAACTTGCAGATCATAGACTTTGGATTTTCTGATACAAAGTTTTCTGGTTGTACCATATAAATCGTCTCATCAATGTCTCTATTGAGAAACGTAGTCTTAACATCCATCTAATATAGCTCTAGATCAAAATGAGCCACCAGTGCCATTAAAGTTCTAAAAGAGTCTTTCGAAGATACCATAAAGAAAGTCTATGTGTAGTCTATGCCTTCCTTCTGAGTAAATCCTCTAGAGACTAGACGAGTCTTATATCTCTTGACATTACCCTTCGAATCCCTCTTGGTTTTAAATATCCATTTACAACCAATAGGCTTCGCACTTTCAGGCAACTCGATGAGATCCCAAACATTATTATCTTTCATAGACTTCAACTCATTCTTCATGACATCAATCCACTTCTGAGAGTTTGAACTACGCATGTATTGATAGAAGTTGATCGATCATCATCTGTTAAACCAACACCATTCTCATGTTCTTGGAAGAAGATGATATAATGATCTGGAAGCACACTGCTCCTCTTCTTAGTGGATCTTCTTAATGGTACTTCTTGAGGTTATTGAGTTTGTTCTATAGGTGGTGCTTGAAGAAGAATCTCATTATTGTCTTAGTCTGGAATAATGTCAGGAATAGAAGCCTGAACATTGTTATCTAGTGCCAAAATTGTGTCTTGAACAACAATAGGCATAGAGATCTTATCACCGTCAATAACAGATTCTACTTCAAAGACAATTGTGTCTTGAATAGTAATAGGTATAAAGACCTGGTCACCGTCAATAATAGATTCTTCTTCAAATATAATATTTCTTATGTTTTCTCTCTCCCCCCCCCCCCCCCAACTCAACATCCTTAAGGAATCTCGTATTTTCTGTTTCAAAGAAAGATCTTGATGTGGGATCGTAAAACTTGTAGCCCCGAGAGCATTCAGCGTAACCAACGAAATAACAATGAATCGTTCTTGAGTCCAGTTTTCTTTCATGTGGCCTATAAGGCCGTGCCTCAACTGGACAACCCAAAATGTACAAGTGCCTAATGCTAGGCTTTTTGCCTGGCCAAAGCTCATAAGGAGTTTCAACAACTGTTTTACTTGGTACCCTGTTAAGGATGTACATTGCAGTCTTTAAAGTTTCTCCCCAAAGTGACTTTGGCAATGAGGAATAACTAATCATACTCCTTACCATATCCTTAAGAGTTCGCTTTTGTCGCTATGCAGCACCGTATTGTGTATTGTGGAACAATTCCACACTCATTGAGGAAAATTGTGAAGGGTCCAGGATGTTGTTCTCCTAATCTGTCATACTTCCCATAGTACTCACCACCACGGTCCAATTTGACAACCTTAATTTTCTTCCCAAGTTGAAGTTCAACTTTAGGTTTGAAAGACATGAAAACATCTAGGGATTGCGACTTCTCATGTATCAAATATAGGTAGTCGAACCTAGAGTAATCGTCTATGAACTTAATGAAGTATTGTTGTCCATTCCATGAAGTCGTAGGGAACATACCACAGATATCAGTATGTATGAGTTCTAAGACATATGTATCTCTCTCAACACCTAATTTTCTAACGTTTGTTCATTTTCCCTTGATGCACTCAACACAGACTTGAAAGTCTGTCAAATCTAGGGGTTCAAGAATTCCGTCCGACACAAGCCTCTGAATGCTCTGTTTAGAGATATGACCTAAATGCTTATGCCATAAGGTGGCGAAATTCTCATTTAATTTTTGTTTTGTACCACGTGAACTTGTTTACAGTATTTCGTTATAAGAATTAACAACATCAAGCATATACAGACTGTTAATTAAAGAACCGAAACCAATAAAATTTGAATTTTGATAAAGATTAACTTTATTATTTCCAAAAGAACAAGAAAATCCTAATTTGTCCAAACTAGAAATAGAAATTAAATTACGTCTAAAACATGGTGCAACAAATGTCTCAAACAAATCTAAATAAAACCCAATTTTCAATTGTAGTCAGAAAGCCTCTATAGCATCCACAACAACTTTATTGTCGTCGACCACAAAAATGAATATTTCAACATTACTTGGTAGTCGGCTCCATAGGCAACCCAGCATAGACATACTTATGTGAATAGTAGTACCAAAATCTACCCACCAAATATCCTTAGGTATAGAAGCAAAATTAACTTCAGAACAAACTAAAGTTAAACGTATACCCTTCTTTACACACCAAGCGACGTACTTGGAAACTCTTTCTTCATATGTCCCGGTTTCTTGCAAAAATAGCAGGCAAACTCCTTATATTATTTATT
Organism: Eucommia ulmoides; assembly: GCA_016647705.1. Lineage (NCBI taxonomy): Eukaryota > Viridiplantae > Streptophyta > Magnoliopsida > Garryales > Eucommiaceae > Eucommia > Eucommia ulmoides. The sequence goes on from CM028328.1 coordinate 11,296,275, forward strand.
TTGTTTATTCTGCAGAGAAGATCCTTCCGCAGCAATCTCAGCTCTCTTATTTTTCTTGTTCTGAAAAGTTGAGGCCAAGTGAGTACTCTTAGTTTTATCCCGCTGCTGCCTCTCTTCGTCTTGCACACAGTGAGATATAAACTCATTGAGGGACCATTTATCCTTCTGAGTATTATAACTCACTTTGAATTGCCCAAAATGTGCAAGAAGAGAAATCAAAACCAAGTGCACGAGCAAATCCTCAAACAACACCAACTTAAGCGACTTGAGTTTTGACGTGAGATGAGACATCTCCATGATGTATTTTCTTACATTCTCTTTGCCCTTATACTTCATCATGACAAGTTTATCCAAAAGGTTATTCACTTCTGACTTTTCGTTCTTGGCAAAATATTGCTCAATTTCTTCCAGGACCTTCTTGGCGCTCTTGCTCTCAGTAATAGAGCCCCGAAACGCTTTCGAAATGGAGCATTTCCTGATCATGAACACGTTCGGTTAGATCGATCCAACTTTTCAATTTTAACCTCATTGAGGTTTTTCGGAAAAGTAATGGGTCGATCCTCTCAAAGTGCAAGATCCAAATCCATACAACTGAGGAAAATCTCCACGATTTCTTTCCAGACTTTAAAGTTCGTCCTGCTCAATATTGGGATGTTATTGACTTGGGCAGAAACATTCGTAGCAGTAACAACAGAAACTATATAGAGAACAAAATAAACAAAAATACTCAAAAGCATGTCATAAAAAATAAAACAAGACATGAACAAATAATCCAAACTGGGGACCCATTTCAAGATACCTAGCACAACATTAATTCCTAGTCTTTGGACAAAGAAATTAACTGTAAGTAGTATTCTTAGTGCAGTAATCAAATGTTGACAATAATGCTTGTCAAACAATAGGGCTTTCTTTGAACCGACTTATCATTCATATGGAAATCTAATAATCATCATTCATCTATTACGTAGGTACGTTTATTATTTGGCCAAACAATAGCCTTCATTTGAACCAATTATTGATTGCATAAATAGTAACCATATACACATCAATATCAATGTTTATTGTTTAGTCAAACAATAATATTCCTTTAGGCTGGTTATCGTTTGCATAAACAACAAACACCAATATTTATTATTTAGCCAAATATTAATCTTCTTTTGGGCCAACTATTGTTCCATAAATAATAAACATCAACATATTAATATTCTAAAATAAAATAAACTATATAATAGAGATTATTTTGGCAGCATATTGTTTTGTTTTAATTTATTTCAAGATATAAGACTTTATTAGTCGACTGTCCCAATGATCAATTGATTGAATGCCATGCAACAAGCTAAAGTTTCTGACATTGAGACATCCCAATCGGTCGATCGGTCCTGAAATTCGGTTGATCGATTTAGACAGTGGTTAAATTGGTCTTCATTCCTTAGCAGTCGGTCTACCGAACCTGATTAGTCAGTCGACCGATTTGGATAGTAGTCAAATCTCTTTTATTGGCCCAGTAGAATACCCAAGAAGGGGGTGAATTAGGTAATTAACAAATATTATCAGAATATACTTCAATAAATCAAATAATTAATTTTATACCTAAATTAATTATTATCTTTATATCACAGCGAAATTATAATAAATCTAAGTGCACACCCAAACAACAAAAATAGTAAAGTAGTAATGCAGCACACAAAAGATTTATACTGGTTCACCAAGCTACTCTTGGCTAATCCAGTCTCCCGAGCTCCACGGAGGTCGCCCCCACTAAAACCAAGATCCCTTTAAAAGTAGGAACCAAACTTGCACACCGATTCTTTTATAGACTCAGAATCAACCTTTATAATATCATTTTTCAAGACTCAGAAATAACCTCTACTTTTTACAAGCTCAAGAATAACCTATCTTTTACAGGCTAAAGATTAACCTAACTCTTTTTATACTTTAGGCTCAAGAATAAAAACCTCTCAAAACACTCCAAGTATCATTTTCTCAGTTAAGGATGGAACCTTTACAAATCACTCACACTAATTCTATTTTGGAAGAATTGATACCTCAATCTCTTTACAGCAAGAGACTGAAACCCGACTACCCTTGATTAAATATCTCCAATGATATTTAATCCATCACAACTCACTAATACACAAATTGATAAGTAGTAAATCTCACTCAAAACTTCTACCACCCCAGATAAATGAAAACTCAATTAATATCATAACTAGTGATAGAAAACGTGAGATACAAAAATCAGATTTTAACAAGATATGGGTAGCAAATTGAAGCACGTAATCAGATTCAAGAAATTATTTGTAAAAATATTTTCTTCAAAAAATTAGAAATAATTTATAAGATTAATTTCCAAACAATAATCAAATAATGCAATGCAAGAATTTAATTGGAAAGATCTCACTCGGAATTCACAGAAAGAATAGATAAAGCAATGTAACTTCAGATCCGGTAGCAGCACAAATTAATAGCAGTTGATCTTCAAGATCATCTCTCAAAAAAACTCACAGTATTTCAAATAGATAACTCTTATAAAAACTCACAATATGATATAATATGATTTCTCTTCTTGTTTACTGCTTAATGATATATGAAATTCGCAAGTTTGTTTAAAGGAATATGAAATCAGCCTTCTAACGGCTAGTTTACATGTGTCATGATAATTAATAACACTTATAGACCCCTTATATCATAATGACTTCATTTAGGTTCAATTTCACTTAAAAAACAACTTTCAAATCTCTCAATTAAATCCCCAAAGTATTTCTCAATCTCAATTAATAAGAATAGAAACTATTTCAAGTACCAAATTGAGAAACATTAATATTTAATGTACCAAATCAATATGATTTAATTAGTATATGAACCATATCTTAAATATCACCAAATCCCTTAAATCTCTCTTAAATCCTAACAAAAAATTACTACTTTTGGATTTAAACTTGAATCAAACAGTATCCTGTAACTATGCATTCAGTCGACTGCCCAGTCGACTGGAAGATACTAGAAGTAGCCCATGCAGTTCATCGGTCGACTGCTCGGTCGACTCTTCGATTCAGAGAGTTTGTCATGCTTTCATCGTTCAACTTGTCAGTCAATTCTTCTATTCAGAGAGTTCAGTTGTTTTCACCGGTCAACCTGTCAGTCGCCTCTTCGATTCAGAGAGTTCAGCTTCTTTCTCCAGTCGACTCCTCAGTCGACTGCCTCCTTCTGAATCTCTTTTCTGATCTCGTTTTTTTAACTCATTTTCTTTTATGATTTTGCCCCTTTATCCATTTTTATCTTTAAATAAGCTCAACTAATATTCTTATATTCTATTTTAGTCATTCAAAAATATTTCTTTTCAATTCATAAAGGAGCAAATAATCATACTTAATAAAAACACACAAAAAAGATAAAAATTCATTTTGTGTCATGTATGTGTTTCTAAATAAGATATTAAGATTTAATATTTATCTGGATTGTTTTTTCTAATTTCTTCAAACTCTTAATACTTCTTCATCATCTTGATATCTTCATTTAGCATCCATTCAATTTGACATCTTCATTACTGAAACTTTAAATCACTGAAACACTTGATCAAATATTAGTTCTACCAAAACATCAATACTCAATTGTTCATCAAAATCTTAGGATTAACACCCTTAATGGGTCGGTTGACCAACCCCAGTCGGTCAGTCAGTCGATCGATTTGACCAGTAGCCAAATCGGTGACTTCCTTCTACACTAGTAGGTTAACCGATTCTTGAGCATTGGTTGAACTATTTGGTCAATGGCCGACTTTCGAATTTACTTCGCAATCGGTCGACCGACCTTCGTCATTTCTATATTTTCTGCAACGGAAAAACACCCAATTTTTTTTTGAAAAAATGGATTTTTCCTTCCTTAAATTCACAGCAAATTCGTAGTTTTTAACAATAATAAATTAAACCACAAATAACCTTAATGTTTTCTCCTAGGATTCTACAAGAAATCAAACTTTAATAGAGAAAGCACAAACCCTAAATCTACCATGAACATTAAGGCTTCAAACCCTAAATATTCTACCATGAACTTGAAAACTCTAAGAATTCTGATGATTCAACATGAAGTAGGTTCTAATACCACTTACTGAGAATTAATCCCTATAAATCTCAATTAATTCTATAAACCTAAATCAACATGTTAAATCACCAAAGTATCTACAAACACATAAACAAGTATAACTAGATTCATTATAAACGTTCACCTACTGATGCGAAAATACTGCGACAATCGATCATGAATAGATGAACACGAATGAAGTAGTTTGTGATCTTCCTCAAACAAATCGCCTTAGTTCTTCAATAGGACCGTTGTCTTTCTTTCAGATGGGGAGAAGGGAAACTATTTTGTGATTTGGTATATCGGGGACCATAACCAAAAGAGCCTTTATATTTCTTAATTAGGGTTTCCCATAATCCCCCTAATTATAACAAAAAATCAGTATTTACTCAATTAGCCCACATTTATTTTGAGCAGTCTACGGGTTTACCGAAATTGGACGACTTAATTTCAACTCATTAAATTAAATAGCTAAGATAATTGAATAATAAATATGTTGCCCAATTTAGAATAGGAAATGTGATTTCCTAACAGTGTTTATATGCATCAATAAATATGTTGCCCACATTTTTTGTTCTTGTTCTTTACAAAACCTTTTTTGTAAAGAACAAGAACAAAAAAAAATAAGAATCTAACCCTTCACATCACTACAAATACTATTCAATTGATATTTAAATCAGGAAAAAACCTAACAGATATAAATCCTATATGAAATTGATATTACAATTAAATAATAACAATAAGCAATAATCTTAAATTTAAGAACCGAAATCAAACGAAATTAAACAATAAGAAATTCCAATTAGAAAAGCACGCAAAACAATATGATTTGGAGAATATAAACGTTGAAATTTAGGAAGACGAAGCGATGATTTAGAGAATACAAACCAAAATTTGGAGAACAATTCTGAAGCGATGATCACTGAAATGGAGATGGATGGTTCACTAGATTTCATATGGCTGGTAAGGTTTCGATCACTAGTTGTAGAACGGTGGAACAAAATTTGTCAGTGGAAGGGTGTTGTTCGGTGGCTCAAAAATGAAGAGAAGAGGCATGAAGACTTGTTCAATTACTAGGGTTACTCACCATTTCAATTAGCAGGGCACAATTGCAAGGTGATCTTTAGTGGCTCAGGAATGAAGAGGAATTGTATAGTTCGGTGGTGATCCCTCAAATTTAGTTTCCAAATCCAAGCGCCAACTATCGTAGTACAATGCTTAAGTACGAAATTGATCCACAAGAATTGGATTGTAACTATTAATTTTGTATTTTATTTTTATTAAGTGAAATGAATAATTTTGGGTTTGGTTTTTGAATTTCGATAATTAAATAGCAAAAAATTATTTAATTGTGATAAAATCTACAAAAAAAAAAAATCTCAGGTTAGGGACATTCATAATTTCATCAATTCATCTCGTAATTTTTATTCTTATGTCTTTTGATTCAGTGTGTAATTAGGTAATATTCACTACATGTCAATATTGCTGTAGAAAGATAAATCGACCACTTAATTGGAATAAAATATCTTTACGATTCAATTTCTACCTTAACTAATCTAAAATGAATTAACCATTTAGCATAATTTATCCAATTAAATCACATCGATACAACTAAAACCGATTACAAATTTATTAGATATAAACCACATGTACTAGATCTAACATTACAGATACGAATAAGTCTATATCTAAATTTTTATAAAAACATTTAGAACATATACTAATTTAAGAAGAAGGTGTAAAACCATAATTCTCATTTTACAACCTTACACACATAAGAACAAAATATAATTAAAATAAGAACTAATTTACATGGATAAATGAGGGCAAAAATATAGCCCTACTCAATTGAAAAACTTAGCTAGTCATTAACGTGTTCCATATTCTCCTAACATTCAGCAAATACTCCATTGAAGCACCACAAAAATCATCTAGCCGAAAAAGAGAATCAGAAGGGAAAAAAAGATGTAATAGAAACCTACTGCCCAATGGACAGCTTAAGGCAAAAGACTGAGTAAAAAAAGAAGTGAGTCCCCAAAAATCTGAGTTTTAAGTTGTATTTATAGCTCAAGGGGTTCCTCGGGTTTTGGGGGACAAAAATAGGTCAAAAACCATGAAAATAGGTTAAAAATTGAGGTAAATAGTTAAGGAATGCAGATGGTGCGACATTTTTGGCGCACCAGATATGTTGGCCGCGCGTGCGAATAGGTCCAACTGGACCTACTAGATAGAATCGTGCGTGCGAAGTCGGGCAAAACGCCCTCCACACCTCTGTCACCTACACTCAGTTCATCGTGGAATGTTCGTTTCTTGTCCGATTTGCTCCAAATTAGCTTGTTTTTGCTCCATTTTCAAAACCCTACAAGAACAAAAATTCAATTTTGACTACTTTAGTTTATTCAAAAGATTAATAAAACTTAGTTTAGTGGTGTTAGATTGCACAAAACGAATACAATCACACCCTTAAACCCAAATTTTGCTAGTCCTCGAGCAAAATCAAATCTAACAAAATTTAAAAGCCACTTTGATAAGGAACATGATTACATTTAGCATATGAAATAAGTCTTCAAACCCCTAGTCAATCTCTAGTGGACAAGTTTTAGTCTCGTGAAGGTTTACAATGATGATACCTATAAACATCAATACATCTTAAGATAATTTATTAAGCACGATAGATAGAATTCAGAAATATATTTAGTAGTGGAACACATGCTTATCGAAGGGTATCACCTTTATTATGTTAGAAAACACTCAATTTAATTTCACGTCTTACTTTGTTTAAATGACTCAATCTCCAGTATAAGTCATCTCGATACTCAACATTAGCAAGTTGATGAATTTCAACCTCAAAATGACTTGATTCTTCTCTTATATATATACTAGCGTATAACCCGTGCCTGAAGGCACGGGTGTAGAATAACCAAACCAAAACAAAATGATATAATTTTATCTATTATACAATATTCTACATCTATTACATTTGAATATTAATAATAAAACAATCAAGACCAACATAATACACCTATTCATTTGAACATCGATAATAATTAACAATCGAACATCAATTGTAATTAACAATCGAGATTAAAACTTGTACTGATATAAAAAAGTTCAACAATATAAAAAATTCAATGATATTCTACGGTTTTATATATAATTTAATCTTCAAAGTAAGTTATAAACCAATTGAAATAAAAATAATGACAATTATGAAATTATCCAATCAAAATAATGGTACCGAACAATTAGTGCATAACGCGTGCCTAAAAGTATTATTATGCTTCATTAAGAAAGCCCAAAAGCACTATTATACTTCATTACGAAACAATCTTATTATAAATACAAACACTTAAAAAATATTTTTAAAAAAAATCCTAGCCAAATAAAAAAAAAACCATAAAACGCATTCAAAAACCAATTTCTTACGACAATAATTAATTTCATAAAATGAAACTCAAATGAAAATACACATTGCAAAGGAAACCAATAATAATATGACCTTACCTCCTATTCGGATAGAATCAAGGTATAACTTAAAAAAATAAAGAATAATGTGTAAATTTGACAAACTATTTACGTTGGAATTAAAATAAAATAAGCTCACAAAAAAAATCACATTTTCCTGAAATCTCAATATATATTATCTTATATATATGTGTGTGTGGATGTGTGCTCACGCATGTATGTGTGTGTAGTGCACGGACCTTCAAGTAATGACCAAAAATGATGACAAAACAACGTATTTAAAGAGATTTTCTTTATTCTTTGTGCTAAAAATGATAAATAATTCGATGAACATGCGATTATGATTTTTAAATATGATAGGTTTAATTAATATTTTAAAATATGATTTTAAAAGTTAACTGACAATCACATGAAATGAATATTTCAGGTCTGATGAACACATAACGAACTAAAATTTAGCAAAATAAAGAGGTAGAGACAAAAGATTTCAAGGTCAGCATAAATTACAAAATATGAACATTTTTAACAGTAAATAGTTGATCACGTGCTCACAAATAGGATGTATTCTTTAATTACTTAGGGTGAGTAACTGTAAAAAAAAGATAAAAGTGCACTGCAATTGGAGAGAAAGAGAGCTGAAAGAAGGGTTAATTAAATTGAATCCTAATTAGTAGTTTAATTAAGAAAAATTGGATTAATCAATGTCTAAATTAATTAATTAATTAATAATTTAATTAGAGAAAAATGGATAAATCGTTACCTAAAATAATATTAATGGCTAAACTTTTGGTTCTAAACTTAATATGTTAATTTTGACCCTAAAATTAATTAATTGGAAATTTAATGTGATTAGGACAAAAAATTTAGGCATTAATGTTATTTTAGGCATTATCTTTACTAATTAATGTTAATTTAGGGCCATATATGTATCCCAACATTTTTTGCCCCAAATTAAATTTCAATTTCCTTTTATGGCCCTAAACTTATATCTCGAAAATATCCTAGTCAGCAAATTTGTTTGTCCTAATCAGCATCTATCTAATTAATTAATCAATACTATATTAATTTGATTTTCATTTACATTAATCTGATTTCCTGTTCGACAAATCTAGTTTCCTTACACGTCCTCAACTTATGTCTTAAAATATCCTAGTCAGCATTTAGTTTGTCCTAGTTAGCAACTTTATTTGTCCTTATCATATTTTTTTGTTCTAATCATAAATTTATCATAATCAGCCAAAAGATCGTCCTGTTTTATATAATATATATATATATATATATATATATATATATATATATATATATATATATATATAGCAATTGATATATGCAATGTTAGTTCTATTGGACTTTCTAGGATGTCCATGTAGTGAGTGTTGGGTCAATGATTCCAATCTAATTGACTCGGGTAAAGACACCCTAAAAGGCTTAATTGCTTGAACATCTTAAGCTTTGGGATTACCCGATCAATCACTTACTTTACACCGGACTCTCACCTTTTGACGCGAACACTCACTGCTTGACAAGGCAAAACACTTGGTTACTTAGTGAGAATCCAACGCTTCAGCTAGGATAATTTTATTTAGTTATTTCACAATTTTTTATAGAGAAGATGCAAATTTCTATTTTTAGCTGCTATTCACCAATTCACTAACATGAGCTAAGATTACCAAACTTAAAATTAGAGTGTATGAATAATAGTGCAACTTAGAACTAATTTAAGTGCAATTTTCATAATATAACAATTTTAGCTATATGGATCCACATACGTTCACTAAAAAAAATATTCCCAAACATAATGTGCATTTTTATTTATATATATATATATATATATATATATATATATATATATATATATATATATTTTAATTACAACATTAGGTAACCCTCCTCCCACAGCTAATTCGTATATTGTCCTAAATATAAAGAATAATAAGACTGTGAGTAAAACAACATGACAACCTGATGTTGAGAGTGGTGTGGACTTGGTATAGATGTTTCTTGAATTGCTTCCAACCTGTGAAATGTGCATACATGAAAATAGAAGGATCAAGCATCATATGAGTGTCCTTTATTTTCATAATGATATTTTTTTTATTATTATTATTTATTGTTATTATTTTTATATAATTAATTAATTAATTATACACACACACACACAAGACTATTATGTTAGCTGATTGTTTCATGGGGATTTTATTATTTAATCCTTTGTTAGGTAGGTGTTTAGGATTAGACCTGGGGATCACTTTTCTTCACCCATAAAATATTTAGAAAAAAATCCTTACATTTTGCCCATTCTGTTCAATAATGAATATGTCATTTTGTCCTATACAACAAGACAAAAATGGACAAATAGTGAGTTAACGTTAACGTAATTATTCAAACACTATATTACAAAAATATATTTTGAATTCATGTTAACTTTGTTGAATCCATATTTCTTTTTGCACGTTAATGTTATTTTTAAAATCATTCACGTTAACGTTGACAGTGAATTAACGTTAATGTAATTATTCAGGCATTATATTACAAAAATACATTTTGAATTCACATTAACGTTGTTGAATTCATATTTTTTTTTGCACGTTAACGTTAACGCATTTTTCATATTTTTAAAAATCATACACGTTAACATTAACAGTGAGTTAACGTTAATGTAATTATTCAGTCATTATATTACAAAAATACATTTTGAATTCACGTTAACGTTATTAAATCTATATTTTTTTTACACGTTAACGTTAACGCATGTTTTTTGGAGTCTTCTGTGTTAACGTTAACGTATTCATGTCTTTGTTCTTTTTTTGTGTATTGATCTTTTTTGTTTTAATTTATTTTTTTCACGTTAACATATTTTTTTCATCTGATTTGTGTGTTACGTTAACATTAACTCATCATACATCATTTGTCTTGTGTGGATTTACGTTAATATTAATGTACATTTTTTATCTCTCTGTGTGTTAACGTTAACGTATTTTATTTTTTAAGAATTCTGTGTGTTAACGTATTTTCCTTGAAAATTAACGTTAACGTCCTATCACATACTTTTGTTGTGCGTTAATGTTAACTGTCACATGTGATATTTTGTCATTTTGAACTGAATGTATGTTTGGGTTGAGTTTACGTTAACGTTAATTCACATTGTGTTGCCTCTATGTGAGTTAACGTTAACTCATTAATTTTGTCCAGAAAATATGTGGAAAAAAATCACATAAATACATCAACGTTAACGTAAAATTAACACCCCCTCCATCTCCACCACCACCACCACCACCATTCATAGCCATAACAAAAATTCAATTCAGATTTGAAAATTTCCTAAAATAAATCAAAAACCAAACAGACCCTAAAAAAAAATTTGTAATTCAGATCTGAATTTATGTTTGTGTCGTGTTTGTGTTAACGTTAATACACATTTTTGTGGGAATTAAGAATTTCGAGATACACCTAGAAATAAACGCAAGGAAGGACTAAACCACCCAACCAAAACAAAAACCTAACCAACTTGTATTTACTGGTTATGAAATAAACAAACAAAGAGAATTCAACAAACAGAACTTCCATGCATGATCCGAAATCGAAAACCTGAAATAGAAGCATACAGTAGAATCCAAAATCTAACCAAACGAAACCTACATAGAAGATTGAAAACAAAAATTGAAGCGATTTAGCATCTGGAAGTAAGAATAAAAAAGGTAGAGGCAAACCATACCACTGCTAGAGTAAAACCAAAGAAGAAAAACACTATTTCCATACATAGCGTAGGACGCGGCGGCAGATCTGAGACATGACAACCGCCGGACATGTCCAAGCCTGTAGCCATCGCCGATCTTGGGGATTTCACAGATAAATCGAGAGAGCAAAGAGAGAGAGAGAGAGCGCATTACCGGTCCGATCCAAATCGTCGCCTCCGATCTATTTAGAGATATAGATCTGGAGCGAGATAGAGAGAAAGAGCCTTACCGATTGCTGAGGTCATCGTCGCCATGAAAGAGCAGAACCGAGAGCGCCCAGATCTGACCGCCGACGGGTATCGCAGCCCAAAGTCGACCGTCGCTGAGGTCGGGGACGACGAGGACTGGCAAAGCGAGATCGGAGAGAGCGAGCGTGAGATGAATAGATCGGCGATTTCACCACCGCCACCTCCCTCACCTAGGTTTTTTAGAGAGAGAGTTCAAGCTAGAGAGAGAAGCTATCAATTTTCAGATTGGTGCTCAATAAGGCGAGAAAATTGATTGTGAGTTAAGGGGGGTTTGTTTAGAGAGAGAATGACAATTGTTGATTGTGAGTGAACATGAGTTGGTTAGAGAGAGAATAAAAATTGTGAATCAAAAATAAAAAAATAGTTAACGTAAATGTGAGAGAGATGGATATATGTGTCTTTTCATATCCTATTTTGTCTACTCAAGGACTAAAAACTTAATTGAGGTCTGAATGTCAAATAAACAGTTCAAAAAGATCTAAATCCTACATGATCTCTTAAATAGGGACTAAATAATAAAAAACTCTTGTTTCATTCTAGGTCTTTCTCTTTTATTTATTTTTGAAGTATATTATTTAGTACTTGGACCTTATCTTTCAATGGAGTATTGTACCCAAATTTATCACCCATATTTTTTTTCTTATTTTTTATTTTGTTATTATGGAATAATATAGGAATGAATAACATCATTAAACCACGTTAAGGTAGGTATTCTTCTTCTTCTTCTTCTTTTTCTCTCTCTCTCTTTATCTTTATCAAAAAAATAGTAAGAAAATAATAAATTCATTAATATTATTTTTATTTTTATTTGAAGGACAACATTTCTTATCTACTTCATTTCTTCTTTGCCACTTATTGTTAAGTTTTGGTGTTATTTTTCTTTCAACAAATTTTAAAATTATTTATGCATAGTAATAAAACAGTTTATTATATATTTGTATAATATGACTATAAAGGGTAGAATAAAATTATATTTTCAAAATATATTTTTGTGTACGATGCAATGTATTGAATATTACAGTTGTTCTTTTTATTTCATTACCTAAATATTAAATTAAAGAAATAATATAAAGAGCAAATATAATTTACAAAAATGATGGATATTAAATTTATGGAAAGTATATATGAATATTAAACTAATGATACTAAAATATTAATAAAAATTAGGTTAAAAATAATTAAATTAAATTACTTTTCTTTTTATATTCATGTCTTCAGACACGGGTAATCTGCTAGTTATATAACAAAATTATATTTGTAAAATAGATATAAATATCATATTATTGAAATAAGTATAAAAATTATAATAAAGTTATATTATTGAAATTAGAGTAAATATAAAAATTATATTATTAAGTTACTAAATAAAAATTATAGTATAAAATAATGTTTAAAAAAATTATATTATTAAGTTACTAAATAAAAATTATAATATGAGATAATGTTTAAAATTATGTGAAACATTTAACAAAAAATATCAAGTGGACAACAAAATACGTGAGTTTATGCACTTTAAGGGTGCAAAGTGCAAAAGGGTACATATAACAACCCAGTTTTCTAGGGCATCCACGTAGTTTCTCACCTTGGAGAATTAATACTAAAATCAAATGATCAAAATTTTTATTCTATAAAATTCGATAAATTCTACAACGCTTCAGCGTCCAATTATATTTATCTAATACATCGATTTAATTTTTCAAATAGTAAATAATAAATACAATTTTTAAAAATAGAATTTTAAACAAAATTCCCGGCACCGTTTCGTTCTCACCGGCCCTGAAATCAAACTGTGTGGTTGTGAGTCAACGCTCAGTAGAATTTCAACCCCTTTAATATATACATTTAATTAATGCGACAATTAAAATATATTGACATAATTTTCACATAATCATAAGTATTTCATAAAATTTAACAGTTAAAATTCAACAACCATAATAGTATAAATCACACAATAGGAAAATTAAATACACATATTAAAAGAGTTAGAAATTTTACCTGAAATCTGAGGCCGAAATCCAAACTGGAATATTACAAACCGAAAGCGTATATGTTTTTTTTTCATCATAGTGTTCTCGCCCAAAATAAAACTCAAAAACTTATATATAATATATATAATATGTATCTCCCAGAACACAAGTGATCAACCTAATTATTCTTATCTTTATTATTATTATTATTATTATTATTATTATTATTATTATTTTAATATATATATATATATATATATATATATATATATATATATATATATATATATACATGTGTGTGTTATACAACACACATAACATAATGTGTTGTCTCTTTTTTAAAGAAACAACACATAATTTTATATATATAATATTCATATTTAGGTAAAATATCCTTTTAATATAAAGAAAATATTAATTATATTCTGAAACTCTTAAAAGTATATTTTAAATCACACAATAATTTTAAAACTTTTAAAAGTCAATTTAAAATTAACATTTAACTCTAAAAAATTATCAAATATAATTTATACAATAAATTTTCTATAATATACCAAACAACCCAAAATATTAAAAACAATATTTTCAAAATATAAATTTCTCAGGATATTACAATCTACCTCCCTTAAATAAATTTCGTTCTTGAAATTTTGTTCAAACAATAATAATTCAGAATCACGCCGAACTAGTCACTCTCGATTAAATAATAATAACCGAAAGTCACCACCACACTTCTACTGTGTTATTTTGATTAAAAATGGCGATAAATAATAATATGTCTTTAAAATATCCCGGTAGTCTCATTGAATTGGGTCTATCTCAATTCCAATAGGTCTACGACCTCAATAATTCTTCTACTTGGCATGACTTTTCAAGTCTATTGCCATATCACATAACCAGAATTTATTAATTCTATCTAATATTTCAAGCCAACATATCACAACAACCAACATTTTAACCAATAGATAGCCCAATTCCTTGTGGACTGTCCCGTGAGATTAAAAATAATCATCTCCAATATCCACATTAAAATTACAATTTAATTCCATAATCTCATAAATTCCTTCATAAATATCAAACATTCCAAATTTCAAATAATATATTTTCCGCAATGAATCTGAAAACACATAAATACTCTTCAACTACATAAATATATCTCAAAACATCCAAATGTGTCTCGAAATACATAAATATATTCTAAACCGCATAAATATATTTGGAAACATGTAAACACATCGCAAACACATAGATGTCTCAATTAATATAAACACATCATGAAACTCATAAATACGTGTCAAACTATAAAAATCAGATATGTCACAAAATGGTCAATACTCACGTAACATGCACATAGCCCCCAAAAAATTCAACACTCCGACTCCACCTATTGTTAGTAATAGACCAATATCTATCTGAACTATTTTATTGATGTACTGTCTTCATAATATAAAAATATTTTATAGATAAAGTATTTTTATAAAAATTGACTTTCCAACAAGATATAGCCACATCAGGCAGTATCCAAATCTCAACAAAAGTACCATTATAACAAAACAAGTGAATTTAAATCAACTTGTTAACCTACTTGTATATAATAAAATAACATACTTTCTTGTCAATCATAGGATCGTTTTACCTCACGATCGGGAGTTATCATATCTACCCTACAAGACTTGCCCGACAGGTAATAATATATATAATATATCCACTCTGCAGGACTTGCCTGACAGGTAATAACATATATAATATATCCACCTGCAGGACTTGCCTGACAAGTAACAACATATATAATATATCCACTCTACAGGACTTGCCAAACAGGTAATCACATATATCCACATCTCGCAGGACATGTCCTCCTGACGAGAAGACAATTATGACATAGCAGGATAATAAAAAATATTTTTCACCTTTAAAATTCTACTTGATCCATTAATCATGGTAAAACCATCCATTTCATCAACACTTTTTTTTCCCCTCAAATTAATACAAAAATATAATTTGATAATTTATATAGAAGACAATAAACACTTTTAAATTAATATTTTTAATTTAACGACAATTCCTATGGTCCACAGCTAACACAACACTCACCAAGACGTATTTAACTTATTATTGGCAAGTTGTATTAATCAAACGACACCTAAAATGTTAGTATGTTCAATTTGAAGATTGTAGGGACCAAAGTGAAATTTTGATTAAACAAAAGGTCCACATAGACACCCACACCATAATTTAGAGCCAAAGATAGAATTTTCCAAATGGTGACTCAACTTTTGTTTTGTTATCAAAATGTGCCTTTTTTTTTGTTGAGTTCTCACGTAACTTTTTATTTGTGTTTATGTTCTATGATAAATATCTAATTTAATGCATGTATACATACAGCAAGTTATTTGATTGCTTCCGGTTGTATGCAAAGTTAACTTTTAATCCCACTAGATAATCAATATTTTAATTAATTAAATCGGATAACTTTTACAACGCTTCAGCGTCCAGTTATATTTATCTAATACATCGATTCAATTTTTCAAAAAGTAAATAAATAATGCAATTTTTACAAATAGAATTTTAAACAAAATTCTCGGCGCCGTTTTATTCTCACCGGCCCTGCAATCAAATTGTAGAGTTATGAGCTAACGCTCAATAGAATTTCAATACCTCTAATATGTGCATTTAATTAATGCGACAATTAAAACATATTGGCATGATTTTCACATAGTCATAAGTATTTCATAAAATTTAACAATTAAAATTCAACAATCATAATATTATAAATCACACAATAGACAAATTAAATATATATATATATTAAAAGAGCTAGAAAATCTACCTGAAATTCGAAATCGAAATTCGAACCGGAATATTCCGAATCGAATACGTATATGTTTTTTTTTCGTCAAAGTGTTCTCGCCTAAACTAAAACTGAAAAACTTATATATAATATGTAGCTCCCAGAACACAAGTAATCAACCTAATTATTCTTATCCTTATTGTTATTATTATTATTATTATTATTTTAATATATATATATATATATATATATACACACACGAGTGTGTATATGTTATACAAAACACATAACATGAAATGTTGTCTCTTTTTTAAAAGTATATTTTAATTATATCCTGAAACTCTTAAAAGTATATTTTAAATCACACAATAGTCCCATAATTTTTAAATAGTAATTTAAAATTAACATTTAACTCCAAAAAATTATCAAATATAATTTATACCATAAATTTCTATAATATACCAAACAACCCAAAAATATTAAAAATAATATTTTCAAAATATAAATTTCTCGGGGTATTACAGTAGAAATTGCAAAAACTTAAAGGACACGTTTTTTTTTTACATTGTGCTTTTGGTAGTGTACTTTTATTACAGTGTGCTTTTTGTAGCTCCGATAAAGTGTGTGTGTGTGTGAGAGAGAGAGAAAAGTGTGGGTCCATCTCCCTCAAACCCCAAACAATTCAATGAATTGAAGACTTGGGGTTGTGAACCTCGGGTTTAGTGGAAATTTTAAAATATACCCAGGGTTCACAACCCCGGGTTTAACAATAAAAAAAAAAATGGATCGTATAATCAAGATTGTCAGTTTCAATACTCGGGGTTACCAACCCTGAGTTATGATTGTTTCGTAAAAAAGATGAAACAACTCATTTTTTAGTAAATCAGTAATAAAATACTAATTTTGATGTAAACAATTCTATCATATGTAGAGGAAGAGCCATATATTAGATTAGTGGGTGATGGGTGGATTAATTAAGGTTAATTAGTTGATTTAGGTTTAAATATGGTTAATGTTGGATTTGTTTAATTAGGGTTACATAAAATTTGTTTGGCTAGGTTTATATTAATTTTCATTTAGTTAAATTTAATTTGATTTAATAGGTTTTGTTTATTTGTGTTTAATTAGGTTTGGTAAAATTTAATTATTAATTTTATTTTATTTGGGTTGGGTTAGATTAATTGGTTAATTTTATTTTATTTGGGTTGTATTGAATTAATTTTATTTGAGTTGAATTTAATTAATTTTAATTATAATACAAAAATAAAAAAAAATAGCACACCAAAATATAGTTACTCCTTTGGAGTTGCTCTAAGTATACTACTCCCAATAAGTATTTGAATATTTTACTAAAAAAACAAAATATGAAAAAAAACATTTATCATCAAATCACAAACAAAAATTTGAGAAAATGATTATTCTCAAAACCAATACAAATCCAACAAACATAAATAGTAAGGCAGTGTTTGGTATCGCATAATTTAATTTTCAAAGTTAAAATCATAAATTAACCATTTTTTGTATATCCAATTTAAAAAAATCAAATTCCACAACCAAACACAACCTTAATTCACATCAACATCAATCCCTTATTTACCAAAATATGGGGTAGAAGTCCTTAATAATCTTCATAGCTGGTATGGAGTTTCAATGACCAAGTAATTTCTATAATGAAAATGTAGATTCTTTGCCCGTCGATTTCTATGGTGATACCAATAGTATTTTTTTGGGCGATAAACTCTGCTATTTCTTAAAAGGGTTGAATGATTCGAGGATAAATGGGTACATTTGGCGGAGAGATTTTGGAGTTGAGTTTCCTTTGCAAGATATATCGGAGAGTCGGACATCATTCACATAGTTTGTGGATATACTCCATGTCAAAATTAGTTTCATATTGAAATGGAATTGTGGTAATGTCGGGAGATGGAATTTCCCGGCCAAATGATTGATGTTTCCTTAAAGCCATTGGTGGAAGTGGGTTAATGAGAAAGAAAATTTAGTTGTAGAACTAGTTGGAAAAATTGCGGAAGTGGACCGGCAGCGGCAATGTCAGTTTGAAACAACAAATAAAAATGTGAAAATGGCAGATAAAATTTTTCTTAGACAATATAATGGTGAAGTAGCCGATGAAGAGTAAAATAATAATCTGCAAAACCCTTCCACCAAAGCAACACTAAATAGGAAAAGTAAAAGGAAGAAAAAATAAAATAAAAATAGAATGCTTCTAACATACTGCCGAAAACACAGGAAAATGGAAAAAAAATGGTCTCAAAGTGCTGAAATTTTCGATAATTCTCCATGTATTCTCTTTAATTCCTAATTCCTATTAATTGATTTTCTTTTTATTCCAACTATTTAAGGGCCTTTAGAGGTTAGTTGAAGAAAGAAAATAATCTCTCTCTCTCTCTATATATAAATTGATTTGTTTTGGAGATGGTTGTTAATGGGAAGCGTTAATGAAAAATGATTATTTGTTTTGGGAAGGTTCTTAATAAGAAGATTAAAAGAATTTTTGGAAATGATTATTGATTAGTAAAAGAAAGGAAAGAGATGAATAAAAGAGAGAGAATAAAAAAAAATTAAAAATTGCCACCCCTTCTTGCTTTATTTATTTATGTATTTTTTTTATTTTATTTTTTTTGTTTAGATGGGTTAGCTCATGAGAATAATTTTAATGGGCTAACCCACGTAATAATTGTTTTATTTTATATATGTATATTTTAGATGGGTTGAGCCTATTAGTCAAATATGTTTGCTATAAAAAAAAAATTAGAAGAGGAGAAAATTTGGGTTGCCTCATTTCTGGCTAGAACTTGGGCCTATTATATAATTTTATTATTATTATTATTTGATTTATTTCTTTATGTATTCTTTTCAATAGGTTGTCTCCCATTCAGCACTAAATTTTACGTCTTCAATCAAACGTGTAGGAAGTGTCACGTATAAATTGGATCACTTAAGTAAAATGCATCAATGACACCTCCATTTGTGGCTTCAACCATCGATTTTAGTCATTGACCATTAACTTTCATCCACCGACCATCCTTATAATCTTTAATCTTTACTGTTCCATTAGTGTACACTTAATTGACCATGAATGGTCCATCCCATTTTGAGGGTAATTTCTCGGGGTCTTATATACGATACGATAAGCCTATAGCGCATCGTTTAATCTTAATGGTTAATCATTCCTATCGGGCCTAACAACCTTTTCTAATATATGTTTGACCTCCCTATTGGATACCTCACCTTGCCTATTCGTTTGGGAATGGTAAGGGGTGGCTACTTTGCAAGTAACAGAATATTTTTACATAAGTGTTTCAAATTGACGATTATAGAAATGGCTCATCTTATCACTTATTATTGCTCGTGGAAACCCAAAATGACAAAATATGTCTTTTAGGAATTGAAGCACAACCTTATAGTCATTTATTTTCGTTGCTATTGTTTCCACTCACTTAAAAACATAATCGACAACTAACAAAATATATAAATTACCATAAAATTGTGGAAAGGGTCCCATGAAATCAATTCCTCAAACATTGAACATTTCTACAACTAAAATCGGTTGAAAGGTCATCATATCCCTTCAAGACAAAGATCCTAACTGTTGGCATTAAAGGCATGTGCGATAGTAGTTGTGTGCATCTTTAAAGAGTGTTGGCTAGTAAAATCCGTATTGTAATACTTTCGATGTGGTTTTATTTCCTCCAAAATGGCCCCCACACACTTGAGTGTAACAGAAAATTAAGATACTTTCGACTTCACTTTCCGGCATACACTGTCTAATAAATTGGTCTACGTAATATTTAAAGAGGTAAGGATCTTCCCAATAGAAAGATCTCATATGCGAAAAGAATCGATCTATATCTTGCTTTGACCAGTAAGATGGTGTTTTTTGGTAGCCAGATAATTAACAATGTTGGCATACTGTGGGGTATGCGTGTGTGATATGGATAAAAGCTATTCGTTTGGAAAAGTATCTCGAATAAGTTCCTCATCTCTAGGTTCCTCTAAAACTATTCTCGACAGGTGGTCGGCAACGACGTTCTTTACTCCTTTTTTATCTCGTATTTCATAGTTGAATTCTTGGAGTAAGAGTACCCACCTTACTAGTCGAGGCTTCGTTTCCTTCTTAGATAAGAGATATCACAAAGTGGCATGATCCAAGAGTATCACAACTTTAGATCCCAAACAGTAGGATCTAAATTTATCCAAGGTATATACTATGTCAAGAAATTCTCTCCGTTGTTGTATAATTTAATTGAGCATCAAAAAAGGGTTTTACTCGCATTGTATATCACATTCGGGACCTTCTCTACCCGCTGTCCCAAAATTGCTCCGATCGCATGGTCAGATGTATCACACATGATCTAAAAAGGAGAGCAAAGTTTGGTAATTGAATAATCGGGGCCATAGATAAATTTTTCTTTAATTTATTGAAAGTTTCTAAACATGTTTCATCAAAGGCAAATAGAGTATCTTGTACAAGAAGATGGCACAGTAGACGAGCAATTTTGCTAAAGTCTATGATGAATCGTCGATAGAAACTTAGTGGCTAAGAAATGAGCAAATTCGCTTTACTGTCTATGGTGGTGGCAAACTCACTATCAAATCAACCTTAGCTTTATCTACTTCTATTCCCCTAGAGGACACTATATGTTCTAGAACTATTCCTTCTTGAATCATAAAATGACTATTCTCTTAGTTTAACAAGAGGTTCATTTCTTCACATATCTCCAAGATTCTAGATAGATTTCAAAGGCAATCATCAAAAGAGATTCCGAACACAAAAAAAATTATCCATGAATACCTCCACAAATTTCTCTATCATATCAGAGAAAATTGACATCATACACCTTTGAAAAGTCTTTGGTGTATTACACAAGTTGAAGGGCATTTGCCTTTAGGCGAATGTCCCAAATGGACACGTGAATGTACTTTTCTCCTAATCCTCTAGGTATACAGCTATTTGATTATACCCCAAATATCCATCTAGAAAGCAAAAATACGTATGACCCACCAAACGCTCAAGGATTTAATCAATAATGGCAGCGGGAAATGACCTTTGTATGTCATGGAATTTAGCTTTCTAAAATCAATACACACACGCCACCCCGTGAGCTCACGTGTTTAAATCAACTCACCTTCAAAATTTGGTACCATAGTTATACTGGATTTTTTTAGGAATGACTTGGGTTGGACTAACCCAAGGACTATCGAAGATTGGATAAATAATACCCACATCTAACAACTTCAACACCTATTTTTACACTATTTCCCTCATATTCAGGTTTAATCGTCTTTGTGCTTTTCTTGACGACTTAACGTTCTCTTCAAAGTGTATCATATGCATACAAATAGATGGATCAATACTCTTGAGGTCAGCAACTAACCAACCAATCGCCTTCTTATAACGAGTTAACACTTCAACCAATACACTTTCTTGTTCCTTCGTTAAGGTAAACGAAATAATTACTGGTAAAGTGTTATCTTTACCTAAGAAGATATACTTGAGCGAGTTAGGCAATTGTTTCAACTCAAGTTGTGGTTGTGATTCAATAGATGATTTAAGAGGTTGACCTTGTGACATCGGCAACTTCTCAAATCGAGGTGCCCATTTAGGCAACTCCGATTGCGAGACATATGCCAATGCAATATTGACTTCCTTCATATTATTCTCCGTAGCCAAACATTATGTTGAATCAATAAGTTATCCAAGAGGGGGGTGAATTGAGTAGTTACAAAAATTTTAAAAAAATAATTTTTTTAACACTTAAGTATCAAATAATCAATTTTTCCTAAATCAATTATTATTTTTGTTACGTAACGAACAATTGATTATAACTAGGTGTACACCCAAACACAATATAATAAAAATAAAGAATACAGCACACCAAGATATTTCCGGATTCAACAAGTTAGCCTTACCTAATCAAGTCCCCCAATCTCCACGGAGATTCGCAACCTCTAAACTCTTGATTTCTTTTCTAGGTATGAATCAAACCCTTACAACGATTTTTTTATCAAACTCAGAATCAACATTTGCAAATATCATTTTTCCAAACTAAGGAAGAACCTTATCTTTTTACCAAGCTAAAGGCTAACCTAATTCTATTACAGGGAGAATCAAAACCTAATCCTTTTAACAGGTTAAAGATCAAACCTCACCACACTCTCAAGTATCCTTTTCCTAGGTAAGGATGAAACATTTACAATTCACTCAAATCAATTCAATTGCAGGGAAAATCAAGACCTAGTTCTTTTCAAGAGAAAAAAATAACCTAACCTTTTTACTTCGGATAAAGATCAAACTCTAATCTTTTTCACAAGAAAAAGATCGAAACCTAGCTACCCTGACCAGACACTGGCCCAACCATTTTTAATCTGCTCAAACTTACAAATATAGAAAAATATGAGTTTATTCCCACAAAGAGCTTGTACCACCTCAATATAG
The DNA here is from genome assembly GCA_016647705.1 of Eucommia ulmoides. Taxonomy (NCBI): domain Eukaryota; kingdom Viridiplantae; phylum Streptophyta; class Magnoliopsida; order Garryales; family Eucommiaceae; genus Eucommia; species Eucommia ulmoides. The sequence continues at coordinate 11,319,020 of CM028328.1, forward strand.
ATATACTTAATTAATGTTCGGAAATTTACTACGTAATAGATACAATGTGAGGCAAATAATATAAGGCATATTCCATTGACCTCTCATATCATTTTTCACTATACCATATACCTCCCCTGTCATTTTGCAAATACTAGAGACCTCCCCTATTTTTTTGCTCAAATACCACTTACCTCATTTTGAACAAAATTTCCCTTAGGTGTTTCAGTGATTTAAAGTTATAGTAATGAAAATGTCAAATGAAATGGATACTTAATGAAGATATTAAGATGATAAAGAAATACTAAGAATTTGAAGAAATTAGGAAAAACAACTCAGGTAAATATTAACTCTTAATATCTTATTTAGGAACACACACATGACACAAAATGAATCTTATCTTTGATGTGTATTTTTGTTAAGTATATTTATTTGCTCCTATGAATTAAAAAGAAATATTTTTGAATGACTAAAATGGAATATTAGAATATTAGTGGAGCTTATTTAAATATAAAAATAGATAAAGAGACGAAATCGTAAAAGAAAGTAGGTTAAAAACGATATTAGAGAAGTGATTCAGAAGGAGTCAATCGATTGAGGGTTGACCAGAGAAGGAAGATGAAACATATTGAATTGAAGAGTTGACTGACCGATTGACCTATGAAAACATTTGAACTCTCTGAATCTGCGAGTCAATCAAGCGGTCGACCGGTGAAAGCATGACAAACTCTCTGAATCTGCGAGTCAACTAAGTGGTCGACCTATGATTGCTGCGGCAATGGTTTAGCTGCAAGCGGCATTGGGCAGTCGACTGAATGTGCTTGTTCAGGATATTGTTTGATCCGATTTTAAATCCAAAAGTAGCCATTTTTTGTTAGGATTTGAGAGAGCTTTAAGGGATATTCTCTATATTTAAGATATGGTTCATATACTAATTAAATCCTTTCAATATAGTTCATTAAATATTAATGTTTCTCAATTTGGTAATTAAAATGGATTCTACACTTATTTATTTTGATTGAGAAATATTTTGAGGATTTAATTGAGAGTTTTAAAAGTTGTTATTAAGTGAAATTGAACCTAAATGAAGTCCTAATGTTATAAGGGGTCTATAAGAGCATTCTATTGTCATGATACTTGTAAACTAGCCGTTAGAGGGCTGATTACATGTGCTTTTATATAGACCTGCGAATTTTCTAAGAAAGCTAATCATTCTAAGAGAGATAATCACTTTACATCATTTTGAGAGAGCTTTTATAAGAGTTATCATTTTAATTCGTTGTGAGCTGTTCTAAGAGTGATTCTGATAATCAACTGCGATCAATTTTTGCTGATATCAGAATTAAAGCTACATTGTTCTAATCATTAATACTGTGGATTACGAGTGAGATCTTTCCATACTGATTATTGCTTGTTTGTTATTTTATTTTTTGAAAATTAATCTTAGAAATTGTTTTTGATTTTTGAAGAAAATAGTTTTTCAAACAATTTCTTGAATCTGATTAAGTGCTCCAATTTGCTACCCATATCTTGTTAAAATCAGATTTCTGCATCTCACATATTTCTATCACTAGTTGGGATATTGATTAAGTTTTTATTTATCTGGGGTGGTAGAAACTCCGAGTGAGATTTACTTATCAATTTTTGTATTGGTGAGTTGTGACGGATTAAATATCATTGGGGATATTTAATCAAGTGTAGAAGGGTTTTAGTCTCTTCCTGTAAAGAGATTAAGGTAGTGATTCTTCCTGGATAAGAATTGCGTTTTTATTTTTGAGTGATTTAGTAACAATTCAATTCTTATCGGGTAAAAGGATATTTAGAGTGTTTTTGTGAGGTTGTGATTCTTGAGCCTTATGTTAAAAAGAATTAGGTTATTCTTTAGTCTGTAAAAAGTAGAGGTTATTCCTTAGCCTGAGAAAAAGAAATTGTAAAGGTTGATTCTGAGCCTGTAAAAGAATAGGTGTGCGGGTTTGGTTCCTACCTTTAAAGGAATCTTGGTTTTAGTGGGTGCGACCTCAGTAGAGCTCAGGAGACTGGATTAGCCAAGAGTAACTTAGTGAACCAGTATAAATCTCTGGTATGTTGCTTTCTTAATTTGTTTATTTTTTTGGGTGTACACTTAGATTTATTTTATTTCCGCTGTGATATAAAGATAATAATTAATTTAGGTGTAAAATTAATTATTTGATTTATTCAAGTATATTCTGATAAGATTTTTTAATTACCCAATTCACCCCCTCTCTTAGGTATTCTACTAGGCCAACAAAAATCATTAGCACCTCTATATTTTTATAATTATATTTATAACCCTTAACTTTTTAAATAATTATATTTACCTCTCACCCCCACCCAACTCCCACCGCCACCACCGTCGCCACCGCCCAACTCCCATCACCCACCACTACTACCACCTCCTACCGCTGCCACCACCCACCACCCTCCACAGCCACCCAACACCATCTTCCACCACCACCCACTACCACCTCCACCTCTTACCGCTGCTACCACCAACCACCCTCCTCTGCCACCCAACACCACATTCCACCTCTACCTCCCACCGCCCGTCGCCCAACTCCCATGCCACCACCCATCATTACCACCGCCACCGCCCACCACCAACCCCCACCAATACTGGAGAGAGAGAGAGAGAAAAAGAAAGAAAATGGTTAATAAAAGGGTTAAATTTTTATTTTTTTAATGAAATGGTTAAAAAAATATATTTTTTAAAATGGGGGTGGGTAGTGGCAGTTGGAGGTGGTGGGTAGTGGCGGTAGGAGGTGGAGGAGGATGGTAGGTGGTGGCGGTGGGTGGTGGTGGCGGTGGGTGGTAGGCGGCGACAGTGGGAGGTAGTGTTGGGTGAGTGGTGGAAGGTGGTGGGCGACGATGGTGGGAGGTGGCAGTAGCAGTAGGAGGTGGTGGGTGTGGTGGTAGGAGGTGATGATGAATATATATAAATTAAAGGGTTATTTATGTATTTTAGTTTTTTATTTTTTAAATAGTTAAGGGTAAAATTGGTATTATAATAAAAAAAAAATTATTTTTTAATCAATAAGGGAGGTAAGTGGTGTTTGAGCAAAAAGACATGGGAGGTCTCTGAAATTTATAAAATGATCTTAAATCCAAACAAGCAATAATAATGTGAAATCAAAATAGAGAACAATTTCTTGGAAAGATCTCATTGAGAAAACACCAAATATTGAAAACAGAATCTCAATATAGCACAAGTCAGTGATACCAAATCAACAGCATTTTAGATGAAGAACTTCACACAAATATCTCACAGAAATCTCAACATAATAATATCTCTTAGAAAAGCTTAGAACTAATTGTTCTTGATGTCATTAACCTCAACCCCGTAGGTCTATATATATAGATTGATAACAAGCCTTTCAATGGCAACTTTTCAAAAGACATGCCTCTAAAAGGCACTCTTAGACCCCATATAATAATATATTTCAATTCTAGGATAATCCACTTAAAAATAACTCTTAAATATCTCAAATAAGTCTGAAATATTTCTCAATTTAAAATCAGAAAGATAAGAAATATTTAACCACTTAAATTAAGAAAATCATGAATTATGTGGACCAAATCAATAGGGATATTAAAATACATGTATCATATCTTTAATACGATTATATCTCCCAAATCTCTCCCTTGGAAACAAAAACAAAAAAGGGGGGTTAGTTTTTTAACAGAAAACCAAGTTCCTTAAAATCTCAACAACAACTGTCGGTTGATCGATCCTTGATGTTCGGTTGACCAATTGAAATAGCACCAAAACTAGGACAAAACATAAACATTAGTCAGTTGACCGAAACACCCTGTTCGGTTGACCGATTGCTTCAGAGGCAACTTCTACCAAAATTTCAACCCAATCGGTTGATCGATTGCTTCAGAGCCTTTCCTTGCCAAAACCTTATATCCAATTAGTTGACCGAATTATTCTATTCGATTGACCTATCATTGCAGGGCCATTCCATTTTGCTCCAAAAAATAGTCTTGTTCAAACGATTGACTGATTTCTTCTAATCGGTTAACCGATTGCATAAGGATGGCTATTTCATTCATCAATTCTGCTCCAAAACACACTGTTTGATTCAGTAAACCTATTGTTTTTCTTGGTTGACTGAATTAACCCTTAAATTCACCTTTTATATACTTTAAACTTTTTTTTTTTTTTTAATTAGGTTAATTATCATTTTCAATTTCACATAAGGAGCACATATCAAATATTTAATTAAGATCCTAAATTCTATTATTTTAAACACAAATAAAGATAACTCATTTAATAGTGTCGTGTGTGATCCTAATTCAGATTGCATTAAGAGTATAAAAGTATAGAATTATTTTCACCTAATTTCTTCAAGGTCTTCAAAACTTTTCATTTCTTTAATGCATCTATCTTTGTACCCTTAACTCTTTTTTTTCATGATGTCTTCAACTTAATCAATAATATGGAACATTTTTCTAAAATACTCAACAAACACATTAGTTCCACAAAAAATATCAACAATTAATTGTTAATCAAAACCTAGGGATTAATAATTTCTCCCATTTTGATGATGACAATTAATTTTTTTGTTTTCTTCAATAAAGAATGTAACCACACTCTTCCTAAATTCGAGGACGAGTATTTAACTTATTTAAGCATAAACATGAAGACATAATCAAATAATTCATAAGATATTCAATATAAGCCCAAAAATCAATATAACAATAATGATATTCAACATAAGCTCAACATAATCAATTCATATAAGATCGCTCTTTAATCAATGCAATGTTTAGGCGAACAAATTCCTAAATATCAACTAAATTATTTAAACATCAACTTAATACTCATTTAAACATCAAGTGCAATGCTTAGGTGAACAAATTCTTAAATATCAACTAACTTGTTTAAACATCAACTTAATAATTGTTTAAACTTCAACTTCTTCCCCTTTATCATCTCAAAAGTAGGGGCGGAGACCCAAAAACATCACTCTAGGCATACATCATTATGCCTAGCCATACCTAAATCTCGAATAATTTTTATAAATTAATCTTCTGCTAGAGGTTTGGTAAATATATCAACAAGCTGATCGGAGGTATCAATATACTCAATGGTAACGCCCATTTTCTAAATGTGATCATGAATAAAATGATGTTTAATCTCTATGTACTTAGTTCGTGAATGTTGCATCGGATTCTTACTTAAGCATATAATACTTTTATTATCACAATAAATAGGGACTTCCTCCATATATACTCCAAAATCATTTAATTGCTGCTTAATATACAGAATTTGAACGCAACAATTACCAGCTACCATATACTTAGCCTCAGTAGTAGATAAGGCAATTGAGTTTTGTTTCTTGCTAAACCAAGAAACCAAGGTATGTCCTAAAAAATGACCTGACCCGCTTGTGCTTTTCCGCTTAACTTTGCATTCGACAAAGTTAGCGTTGGAGTAACTAGTTAACTTGAAGTCAATCTCCCTAGAATTCCATAATCCTAGGTCACTTGTCCCTTTTAAATACCAAAACATCCGCTTAACAACAGTTAAATGTGAATCTTTAGGACAAGACTGAAATCTAGTACACAAACAAACACTAAACATTATATCAGGTCTACTAGCAGTAAGATAGAACAAGCTACTAATCTTACCTCGATACCTTTTCTCATTTACGTTTTTGCTCGTATCGTCTTTGTCTATTTTTGTAGTTATTGCCATGGGTGTTTTATACTCTTTAGCGCCATCCAAACCATACTTTTTCAACAACTCTTTAGTGTACTTGGATTGATTAATGAAAATCCTTTATTTGGTTTGCTTGATTTGCAACCTAAGAAAGAAGGTTAACTCCCTCATCATACTTATCTCAAATTCGACTTGCATTATCTTGGTAAACTCTTAACAAAAATCCTCATTAGTAGAATAAAAAATAATATCATCAACATAAATCTGTACTAATAGGATATCAGAATCATTTTGCTTGATAAACGATGTTATATCACCAAGACCCCGTCGAAAACTATTTTAGATCAAATATCGGTTAAGTCTCTCATACCAAGCTCTCGGAGCTTGTTTGAGCCTGTACAAAGTCTTTCGAAGTTTAAACACATGATTGGGAAGTTTATCACTTTCAAATCCCGGTGGGTTTTCGACATAAACTTCTTCTCTTAGAAAACCATTCAAGAATGCACTTTTTACATCCATTTGAAATAATTTAAAATTTCGTGAACATGCAAATGCGAAACTTCTAATCTAGCTACATGCGCATAAGTCTCATCATAATTAATTCATTCTTCTTGATTATAGTCTTGTACTACTAGTCTTGCTTTATTTCTAATTACCATACTAATTTTATCATTTTTATTACGAAAATCCCATTTAGTACCAATTACAAGATGAAAGCCCGGTCTAAGAACTAGAGACCACATTTTGTTATGTTCAAGTTGAACTAATTTCTTACATCGCGAAGATCCAAGATTCATCAACTAACGCCTCATTCATATTCTTAGAGTCTATTTGAGATAGGAAAATAAGATTTATTATATCTCTAAGGGAGGAACGTGTGCTTACACCTTTTTCAAAATTATCAATAATTTCTTTTACCGAATGTCCCGACATTGTCTTTATAACTCGTGGTAAAGTTGTCTCTTTTCCTTTTGATTCCTCATTCCGTGGTTCACTTGTCATATTACCTCCGTGGTTTTGGTTATTTTGTGTACCTACATCATCATCATCGAAAACCTTTCTCGACACAAGTAGATCAAATTCCTCAAATAGGATATGCATAGATGCTTCTACTACTAACATACATTTATTATAAACTCTATAAGCTTTACTGTTAGTAGCATACCCAAAGAAAATTTCATAATCAGATTTAGCATAAATTTACCCAAATTATCCTTATCATTCAAAATAAAACATTTGCAACAAAAATTTTAAAATAAAAAATGATATATATGGCTTCGCTCTAGAGATACTTAGGAAGATGATTCTTATTTTGCACTATTCTATTAACTTCCTGAAGCCTTCTAGTTCTTTCTCTCCATAACACCATTTTGTTGTGGCATTTTTTTGGCATATTCCCCATTGCTCACATGACCATCATCTTTAGGTATGAAAGACATAATTTCAGCGTTTATTTCTCGTCATGTATTGAGAACAACCTTTACCTATGAATGATTTGTCCTTGCATAAAGATGTTTATTTGATAACCTACAAGAAGCACATCAAAAGTTCTTAGATGGTACCCATTCTACGTGGGTCCAATTGTGTTAGTCGGATCCTCCTTTGTTCTTTTAGGAACCCATACCTACTTACATTTAAGTCTCTTTAAAAAAATATTTACTAGAGGTATGCCCCCACAATTTTACAATTAAATCATTTCACAACTTTTTTAGTTTTAGAAAAGAATTTTTTAGATCTCTTTTGTTTGACATTTTTTTGAAAACCAAGACTAACTTTGTCAAAAACACCTTCAGAGTTTTCCAAAAGCATTTTGAAATTATTTTTACTATTTGTAAACTTGAAAATAATAGAATCTAAATTCGTAACTTTGGACCTTAACTCATTGTTTTCCTTTTCTAGATCACATGAAACAATTTTTGAAATTTAGTTTTTAAGATTGGTGTTTTCGACCTTGAAATTTTCAATGCGTTTGTTTAATGTAATCACTATAATTTGTAGAGCTTCAATTTGAGAACATTGATTCTTATACTCATGCAATAATTCTTGAAAAATATAAAATAATTCATCAAAATCCGAAAGACAAGAACTAGAGCATTCAGTTACCGCAACTTCATTGGCAATAAGGGCAAACGTTGGAGTTCCCTCATCATCGCTTAATGCTTCGAAACTACTGGAATTTGTATCATCCCATGTTTCTTTCCTGGATCCCTCTTTCCTTTTTAGATTTCTTTATGATCCAACCTCATATTGTTGCTTGGCTATCTCGTGGGTTATTAAATCACCGATGAGTTCATCAGTAGTGAGTTTAGTGAGCTATTTGGCCTTCTTGATTGCAATTTTTTTTTATTCCCAAATCTTGGGTAATGATATCAATATCTTTATACTTTCTACTCCATGGAATAATGCTTTCCAAGTTGATCAAGACTGTTACATATGTTGGTGAATCTCATAAATATTTTCGAGATTGTTTATGCATCACCTATTCTGAACACTTCAAATTGGTGAGTGTAGGCATTGATTATGGATTGCTTCATGTGATTTGTTCCCTCATATGTGGCTTTCAATGTATCCCACATTTCTTTTGCAGATACACAACCTAAAATGTTACTGTACTCATTTGCATCTAAAAAACAAAGCAAAATGTTAATAGCCTGAGAGTTAATAAACAATTTCTGTTTACCAAAAGAACTCAGTTGTTATTTTCCCTTAATTACTCAATTATCCATAGGAATGTATGAACCATCTTCAATAACCAACCATGCCTTCTAGTTAGTGGCTTGCAGAAATGCAATCATCTTGTTCTTCCAAAAAACATAATTACTACCAGTAAACAATGGTAGACAGTGCATAAAATGCCCTTCACTGAAAGAGCCCATATAATATGCCACGATATTTCTTAACTAGGATTTTAAGCCTATTGAGCTAAACCAACTCTGATACCAATTGTTGGCCCAATGAGCTACCCAAGGAGGGGTGAATTGTGTAGTTACAAAAATCTAAACAAATAAAATTTTCAACACTTAATTATCAAATAAGCATTTTTTTCTAAATCAATTATTATCTTCATTACGCAGCGAATAAATGTTTATAACTAGGTGCACACCCAAAAACACAATATTATGAAAATAAAGAATGCAGCACATCAAGATATATCATGGTTCAATAAACTAGCCTTACCTAATCCAGTCCCATGAGCTCCACGAAGATTCGCAACCTCTAAACTTTGATTCATTTTCCAGGTAGGAACCAAACCTTACAACGATTCTTTTACCAGACTCAGAATTAACCTTTACAAATAGCCTAGGCCTAGGAAGAACCTAGGTAAGGATAGAATCTTTACAATTAACTCAAATCAATTCAATTGCAGGAAGAGTCAAGACCTAGTTTTTTTCAAGGAGAAAAAAAAAAACCTAATCTTTTTACTTAGGATAAAGATCAAACCCTGATTTTTTTCACAAGAAAAATATCAAAACCTAGTTACCCTAACTAAAGGCTGGCCTAAGTGTGTTTAATCCGCTCAAACTCACAAATACAGAAAAATTTGAGTTTATTCCCACAAGGAGCTTCTATCTCCTCAATACAGATATACTCAATTAATGTCTCAAAATTTATTACGTGATAGATACAATGTAAGGTTAATAAATTATTGATTAATAAATAATGTGGGTAGCACAATTTAGATCATGTAATCAGATAATCACTCAAAATCGTTTTAAAAAGATTTTTAGGCTTTTACGTTTGAAAATGATTTTTTAATGATCTTAAGTCCAAACAAGCAATAATAATATAAAATCAAAATAGAGAACAATAGTTTGGAAAGATCTTACCGGAAAAACACCGAAGATTGAAAACAAAATCGCAATATAGCACAAGTCGACGACGCCAAATCAAAGCGCTTTAGATCAAGAACTTTACACAAATATCTCATAAAAATCTCAGCGTAATAATATCTCTTAGAAAAGCTTAGAACTGATTGTTCTTGATATCAGGAACCTCAATCCCATAGGTTTATATATATAAACTGATAACAAGCCCTCCAACGGCTACTTTTCAAAAGATATGCCTCTAATAGGCACTCTTAGACCCCATATAATAATATCTTTCAATTTTAGGGTAATCCACTTAAAAATAACTCTTAAATCTCTCAAATAAGTCCATGAAATATTTCTCAATTTAAAATCACAAAGATAGGAAGTATTTAACTACTTAAATTAAGAGAATCATTAATTATGTGGACCAAATCAATAGGGATATTAAAATATGTACCATACCTTTAATAAGATCAGATCCCCCAAATCTCTACATTGGAATCATAAAAAATGGCTAGTTTTTTACCAGGAAACCAAATTCCTCAAAATCTCAACCGAAACAGTCTGTTAATCGATCCCTGGTGTTTGGTTGACCGATTGAAACAACACCGAAACCCAGCCAAACCATAAACACCAGTCAGTTAACCGAAACACCCTGTTCGGTTGACCAATCGCTTTAGATCCAACCTCTGCCAAAATCTCAACCCAATCAGTTGACCGATTTCTTCCTAATCAGTTAATCGATTGCTTTAGAGCCTTTCCCTACTAAAACTTTATACCCAATCGGTTGACTGATTGCATTAGGGTGGACCTTTCCTTCACCAATTCTACTCCAAAACACACTATTTGATTCAGTTAATCAATTTCTTTTCTTGATTGACTGAATTGACCCTTAAATTCACTTTTTATACTTTAAATCTTATTTTTAATTAGGTCAATTATCATTTTTAATTTCACATAAGGAGCACATATCAAATATTTAATTAGGATCCCAAATTCTATCATTTCAAACACACATAAAGTTAACTTGTTTAATAGTATCGTGTGATCCTAATTCGGGTTGCATTAAGATTATAAAAGTATAGAGTTTTTTTCACCTAATTTCTTCAAGATCTTCACAACTCTTCATATCTTTATTGCATTCATTTTTGCACCCTTAACTTTTTCTTGATGATGTCTTCAACTTAATCAATAATATGAAACTCTTTTTTGAAACACTCAACAAACACATTAGTTCCACAAAAAAATATCAATACTTAATTGTTAATCAAAACCTAGGGATCAATATATTCTGCTCCATAATGGAAAAGAGTAGTTTGAACAAGATCTTGGGATATGAAAAATGGTGTTGTTGCCTCAACTAACTCATCAATAATGTCAGGCGTAAAGCATTCTGAGTCAGCTTCCCCTGAGAATGCTTGTGAAGCATTAAACACATTTAGTCGCACTTTTATATTCTCAAATGATACATCCATGACCCTAATTTTACAATTAATGCATGCATTGGTCGTGGCTAAAAAGGGCCTCCCCAGAATAATTGGGATTTGTCGAGACATATTCACTAAATGCCCCATGTCTAGCACAATAAAGTCAACAGGAAAGAAAAATTTGTCTACCCCAACTAAAACATCTGTTGATCCTAAGATTTTAATGGACAATTAAAAGTTGCTATTTTTTATGGAACTAACGGTTTAATTAAGTATTTCAGTTTATTAGTTCCAAATGATGAAGATATGATGACAAAGAAGATGAACAATTAAGAGGTTGAAGAATTTGAAGAACCTAGGAAAAACAACTCAGGTTAAATTTTAACTCTTGATATCCCAATTAGGATCACACACGACACAAAAATATTTTTAAATGATTTTTATAAATATGTGAGTTTTTAATAGGATCCTAATTAGCTAAATTATTTGCTCCTATGTGTAATTGAAAAAGAAATATTAATAATTGATTAAAATTGAACTTAAGTATTTAGTGGAACTAACCGAGAAAAGAAATATGTTAAAGGGGCGAAAATGTCAATAAAAATGGATTAAAAACGAATTGAGAGAAGTGTTCCAGCATCTATAAGTCGACCGGAGCATAGAAGGAAAAGTATTTGTATCTCTCAGTCGACAGGTAGGTCGACCTGTGCTTAAATATGAACTCTCAGTATCTATAAGTCGACAGAGCGGTCGACCTATGATAAGAAATGGAACTCTTTAAATCTCTAGGTCGACAGATAGGTCGACCGATGGACACAAAATTTTTATCTTAGCTACATCCTGAATCGATCGGTCGACAGGTGATCTTGGTCGATCAACTTATGGGACTGTTTCAGGATATTATGGAATTCCAAATTTTATTCTAAAAGTAGCCATTACTAGCCATTTTTTTGTTAGGATTCACGAGATATTTTAGGGATTTGATATTATTTGAGATATGCAACATATATTATGATATTCTTATAGATTTGGTTCACTAAGTTTGAATATTTCTCAATTTGGTATATGTAATTCTTTTTATCCTATTTAATTGTGATTGAGAAATATTTGGGGGATTTAATTGAGAAGTTTTAAAGCTATAATTAAGTGATTTGAACCAGGATGAAGTCTTAATGATATAAGGGATCTATAAGAGTAATTAAAAATGAATTGAGAAAAGTTTTCCAACATCTATAAGTCGACAAGTAAGTCGACCGGAGCATAGAAGGAAAAGTCTTTGTATCTCTCGGTTGACAGGTAGGTCGACCTGTGCTTAAATATGAACTCTCTATATCTATAAGTCGACAGAGCGATCGACCTATGATAAGAAATGTAACTCTTTGAATCTCTAGGTCGACAGATAGGTCGACCGATGGGCACAAAATTTTTGTCTTGGCTACATCCTGAATCGATCGGTCGACAGGTGATTTTGGTCGGTCGACTTATGGGACTATTTCAGGATATTATGGAATTTCAGATTTTATTCTAAAACTAACCGTTTTTTGGTTAGGATTCACGAGATATTTTAGGGATTTAATGTTATTTGAGATATGCAACATATATTATGATATTCCTATAGATTTGGTTCACTAAGTTTAAATATTTCTCAATTTGGTACATGTAATTCTTTTTATCCTATTTAATTGTGATTGAGAAATATTTGGGGAACTTAATTAAGAAGTTTTAAAGCTATAATTAAGTGATTTGAACCAGGATGAAGTCTTAATGATATAAGGGGTCTATAAGAGTAATTAAGTATCATAATAAGTGGGAACTAACCGTTAGAGAGCTTATTTTATTCCCATTTATATAGACTTGCATTTTTCATATTAGATAGAGAGATCAAGAGTATTATACTGAGATTTTCTAAGATAAATCATATTGAGAATTGTGAGAGATTTTCTAAAAGTTATTCTTGAGAATTATTTGCTGTGAATCATTGCTACTAACAAATCTGAAGTGACATTACTATAATTTTTCTTTTAGTAGATTCTAGGTGAGATCTTTCCAAATTACTTTCTATTTAGTATTGCTTGATTATATTTGGAATTTGATCTTTAGAAATTATTTTCTAATTTTTTATTGAAAAATATTTTTGAAACAATTTCTTAAATCAATATGATTACGTGCTCAATTATGTACTACCCATTTTTGTTTAAAATCAGATTTTAAATATCTCACTTTTCTATCACTAGTTTTGGGATATTAATTGAGTTCTAATTTATCTACGGTGGTAGAAGCTCCGAGTGAGAAAAATCACTTGTCAATTTTTAATTGATGAGTTGAGTGACGGATTAAATACTGTTGGGAGTATTTAATCTAAGAGTAGTTGATTTCAGTCTCTTCCTGTAAAGAGATTGAGGTAGTAATTCTTTCTGAGTTGAATTATTTTGTGAGCAATTTTGTACGGTTCAATCCTTACCGGGTAAAAAGATATTTGGAATGTTTGTGAGGTTTTAATTCTTTAGCCTTAGTTTAAAAAGAATTAGGTTATTCTTGAACCTGTAAAAAGTAGAGGTTATTCCTAAGCCTGTGAAAAGGAATTTGTAAAATTTGATTATGAATTTGTAAAAGAATCCTTGTGAGGGTTTGATTCCTACCTTTAAAGGAATTTTGAGTTTAGTGGTTGCAACTCTCCGTGGGGCTAGGAGGACTGAATTAGCCAAGAGTAACTTGGTGAACCAGTATAAATTTCTAGTGTGCTGCTATCTTAATATTATTTGTTTTTGTTATTTGGTGTGTACCTAGTTGATTTTATATTTCCGCTGTGATATAAAGATAATAATTAATTTAGGATTAAAACTAATTATTTAGATTATTAAAGTATTTTTTCTGTGATAATTATTTATCTACCCAATTTACCTACCTCTTGGGTAGTTCACTCGGCCAACAACATCTTCTATAACCTCTCCAGGTTTCTTCACTGATCTAAACCAATAATTAAATCATAATAATACGATTGTATGATCGTTAGATTTAGACCATAAGTACTAAATCTAACATTTTAAAAATAATTGAATCTAAAATTCAAAATCTCTACAAGAATACTTTGAAAATAAATCCAATAAAAAATAAATCGAATCAAGAATGATATTCCTCATCATACAATTGTTACACATAATCCGAAAATAAATTAAAAAGTACGATATTACATAAGCTAAAATACTAACCAAATCCTGACTCGGTTAAAAAGAGATTACCCATTCATGGCAGTTGTTCTTCCCAAGAAGATGTTCAACATTAGCTCCATGAAGAAATTCCCACACAAAAATTTAGCAATAAAGTTCCAATATGGTTTTTAAGAAAAGGGAAAAGAAAAAACTAAGAAATGAAAGAAAATGGAACAGTACCGAAGCCACTCCCTAAAAAAACTAAAAAGGAGACAAATAAATAAATAAAAAAACATAATGGCTACTGTTCCTCACCCACACCCAATGAATGGATTCATAATCAATCTGAATACCAATCCCTTTTCCTAAATCCAAAATCCCCTTAATTATCTACTTGTCGTTTTTTCATTATTTTGCATTCATTGACCTTAAATGACCCTAAAATGGCCATTTATGGGTCCCATGGTAATATTTCAGAATTTTGCCGACCGCATCACGCTTGATGAATGGGGTGGGTTGGGTTTCATTCGGTTGATCGTGACTTGCTCATTTCTTGCTTATTTTGCTCCAAAATAACGCGTTTTTACACCAATTCTAAAAATCTACAAAAGTAAATAAAATAAATCAATTACAATAATTTATTTAATTCAAAAAATTAACAAAACTTAAATTAATGGTATTAGATTGCGTAAAATGTGACGCGGTCAACTGCCAACTCATTTTGATCTATTTAATTTACCCCAGCTCTTTTGTTGGTAATTGGTAAATTAAATTTCCTCCATCTCTTCTCCCTAACGCATCATGTTGTAGTGAATTTTCACTTAGGTTTTCAAATAATTCCAATGCCTCATCCTTAGATTTCATTAAAAATGTACCCACACATGAAGCATCTACCATTTAGTGGTTACTCCCATGTAGTTATTCATAGAAGCTTTGCACTAATTGCCATCTCAAGACTTGATGATGTGAACATTGGCATAATAATTCTTTTAACCATTCCCAATTCACATGGAATTATTCACCTGAATATTGGGTGAATGTGGTGAGGACTATTCCAACCAGATTTGTTTTTCCTATAGGATAATATTTCCTAATAAATTCCTTTTGCATGTCAGCCCAAGTTCCAATGGAAGCTGGGGCTAAAGAATGCATTCAATGTTTAGCTTTATCTTTAAGAAAGAATGGAAACAGTCGTAAACTAATTGCATTATTAGATAAATAGGATATCCTAAAACTTATGCAAATTTCCAAAAATTTATCCAAATATTTATACGGGTTTTTGTTATTCATTCCATAATAATTAGGTAACATTTGAATTATTAACAAATTAATTTCAAAGTTGTTCTTACCTGCTATAGTTGGTAAGTGGATGCATGAAGGAGATATATAGGTAGAAGGAGTATAGTACTCCTTGAGTGATTTTGGTATTTCTCCCATATTGATCTCTTTGGTAATTGGTTCTATTATAGGATTTTTAGATTTAGATATTTCTTTCCTAGGAACTTTATCTAAGATTGAGTCTAAAATTATATCCCTATAACTACGTGATCGTCTATCGTTCATGCAAAGGTTTCCCAAATTTTCAATACTAGACCAATTTAATCAGTAATTTATATAAGAGACAATATCCAAGAAGCTAGAAAAAGACAACAAACAAAAGTTATAAACTAGAACATATAATTTGGTTTCCGTAAGTAGCAGTGATAATTGAATTCAAAAATTCGGTCACAAAATTCCAATCTATAGAGATAAAGTATTCACACGATAACAATGAAAAATAAAATAAAAATATAATAAAATATAGATTTACACAAATAGATGAAAAATAAGCAAAAAATAATAATTAATATTGCTAATCCCCGACAACGGCTCCAAAATTTGATCGCTCAAATTTAGTTCCCAAATCTAAGCACCAACTATAATAGTAAAGTGCTTAAGTACAGGGTTGATCCACGGTGATTGGGTTGTAAATATTAATTTTGTATTTTATTTTTTTTAAGTGAAAACAATTTTTAGTTTAGTTTTTGAATTTTGATAATTAAATAGCAGAAAATTATTTAATTGCGATAAAATCTATATAAAAAAAACTTGGGTTAAGGACATTCATAATTTCATCAATTTATCCTGTAACGTTCATTCTTATTTCTTTTGGTTTGGTGTGTAATTAAGTAATATTAACTATAAGCCAATATTACTGCGAAAGATAAATTGGCCACTTAATTGGGATAAACTATCGTCATGATTCAATTCCTAAATTATGCAACACTGTTAGATCTAAAGCACAAGTATTAGATCTAACATTACAGATATGAATAAGTCCATATCTAAATTTCTATAACATCATTTAGAATATAAACTAATTCAAGAAAAATGTTTAAGATCACAATCCTCGGTTTACAACCTTATACACATAAGAACAAAATATACGTGAAATAAGAACTAAATTACATGGATAAATGTCAGAAAAGATACAACCCTAACTCGATCGAAGAACTTAGCTGGTCATTGAAGTGTTCTTCATTCTCCCAATTTTTTTTAGCAAACACTCCATTAAAGCACCACAAAAATCATCCAGCCGAAAAATAAAAAATTAGAAGGAAAAAAAAATGGAGAAGATGTAATAAAAACCTACTGCCCACTGGACAACCGAAGGCAAAAGATTGAGAAGAAAAAGAACCCAGTCTCCAAAAATCTAAGTTTTAAGTTGTATTTATAGCTAAGGAATTCCAAGGGGTTTTGGGAGACAAAAATAGGTCAAAAACCATGAAAAACAAGTTAAGAATGGAGGCAAACGGTCAAGGAATGTAGTTTGTATGCCATTACCTGCTGGACAGCGTCGCGCACAATGCCTGGCATCATGCGGATATGTATTCTGCCAGTTCGCACCTTCATTGCCTCCGTTCGGTTTACTGTAGAATGTTCGTTTCTTATCCGATTTAGTCCAAATTAGCGTGTTTTTGCTTAATTTTCAAAATCTTACAAAAACAAATAAAATAAATCAATTTATACTACTTTAATTTATTCAAAAGATTAACAAATTTTAATTTAGTGGTATTAGATCACACAAAATGTGGTGCGATCAAGTGGCTCAAGAACAAACATAAACGTGAAATTTTTGCTAGGGTTCATGATCGAAGTTTCTGCTAGGAATTATGTAAATCACGAAATATGATGCCGGATAAGGAATAAAGTTTGGGGCCAATGCAAAACAACGTCATTTTGGGTATAAAAGTTTTAATTTATTTTTTATCTTCTATTGGTGTCCCAAAGTGGTTAACACCTCGAGTATAATCTAGTTAGATAACAAGTGCCATTTTGCTGAGTTGGAGTTGATGGTTGAAAATTCTTCATGTGAGCTTATTGGGTCCTAGAGGGACTGACCTACTGAATCCAAAGTCCTATTATTTAGGAAGTGGTACCTGTACAAGGCTCGGGCATAAATTTATCCCGGCGAAGCCCTGCCGTGAGAATAAGAGCTTAGAGAAAAGAGGTATAGAAATTAGTTAAGTAAATAAATAAACTCAGAGTATTCACGTAATAAAGCGTACCTCAGGATTGCATAACTCCTGGTATATGTAGACGTTGGAGATGATTAGTTTTATCTAATGGGGCCAAAACATGAGTAATTAGGCGAAACCATGTGTTTACCCGATAATTTGGGGCATTTAGGAGATAATCATTGGGCTTGAAATTTTTTCCCTATTTGGAAAAGCCCGCAGGCCTATAGAGGTAAGGTGGTGAAGAAGACCAGAGATCCGTGAAGTTTTAGAGGAGAAACGAACTGAATTGGTGAGCTGATTGAAACAAACAGCTAAGTCTCTAAAGTTGGATGTTCAGGGGGCACGATACAAAGTTCTGGGAAACAGTATCCTTGCGGGGCACATTGCTCCTCCCTGGGTACGAAGGAGATTCCAGGGAGGAGCCTTGGTCGGTGTACGCTCTAGCGTGGTAATTCGAATTTTGGAATGCGTCCATGTCACGGTAGGGGTGGACACGTGTCCAAGGCCCAAGTGTTGACTTGGTGGTGCTTGAAAATACCCTTATCAGTTTCCCCCTAGCCTTGGGCAGTAAGAGAAGCGAGACGGTCAAGAATTTCATTTTCTGGTTGGAACGGGTGTCCTGGAGATTTAAAAGCATGAGAAACACCCCTGGTCGGCTCTCGGGAGCTTTCTGCCGACTAGAGGTCAATCCTCTTGGCCAACAAGCCCTGGGTCCTACAGCGTCGGCCTCCAAGTCAGTGGAGCTCCTCGGAGGTTAACATGTCTTTTGGGCAACCATGTTGATGGGCAGAATTCTAAATGACACTTTTTAACTGTTAACTTTTCCACCAGGACTAATTTAAAATAAATCTCCATATGGTTGCGCTCTGTGTAGAGACAGCATGACAAGGCGACCCTGAAATTTTTGTTACTTTTCTGGGCAACTATTTTCAAACGGCTAACTTTTTTTGGAGGGCTAATTTAGAATATGCCTCCATATAGCTATACTCTGTGCAGAGACAGCACGATAGGGCGACCTCGAATTTTTCTCCATTTTTTGGGCAGCACTTTTCAAAGGATTAACTTTTTCTAGAGGACTAATTCGAAATAGGCCTTCTTATGGCCGGGCTCTGTGCAGACACAACACGACAAGGAGACCTCAAAATTTTCTCAATTTTTTGGACAATTCTTCTAACAAGCAGAATTTTGAATGACCGTCCCCTAGAGGGCAGATGCCTGGAGGTTAAGCTCCTAGAGGGTAGACTTCTGGAAGTCAAACTGCTGGTTCCAAGGCGTTCAAGCTCCTAACTCTAGGTAGGTCAAGCTCCTAACTCTTGGAGGTCAGATTCATGGGCGATAGATTTTTGAACTTCGTAGTTAAGCGTGCTTGGGTAGAAACAATTCTAGGATGGGTGACTTTCTGGAAATTTCGGGTGACAGATTTTAGGTGAAATATATCTGAACTCCACAGTTAAGTGTGCTTAGGCAAGCATCAATTCTAGGATGAGTGACCTCTTGGGAATTCGGAACAACACTTTTTCAAATCGTTAGAAAACAATCTTGAGTGAATAGATTCTGAGCGAATCCCTGATGGGCATAATTCTGAACAATGCTGCTCAACCTATTAACGAACCATCTTGAGCGAAGAGATTCGAGGTGAGCCCTTGCCGAGCAAAATTCTGAACAGCGCTTCTCAACCTGTTGATGAACCATCTTGAGCAAAGAGATTTGGGGTGAGCCCTTGGTAGACAGAATTCTGAATGGCGAGTCTCAAATCGTTAACGAAATCTTAAGCAAAAAAGTCTTTGAGCGACGAGCTCTGAGCGACGCTCTTTAGGCAAGGTTCATCTGAATGACGTCTTTCGAATCCTTCACTTTCTTTCCCCAACTTGTCTTCACTAGACTGGTGAATCAACTATCCTCGGAGAGTGACTTCTCGCCGAGCCATAATTTAGGAAAATGAAAAGGTTAAGGCCAGTCTCTTTGCCGACCTATCTACTGTTCAGGTCAAGAACTTTGAACTCCTTGTTGACCACCCACACCTCAAGTTCCTAGTTGACATAATAGTGACCAAGGATAGAAGTGGTGGGACTCTGTTGACCGGGTCTGGGAGAAGACCTGACTGGAGGTGGTAGAGAAGTGGAAGAAGAGCCCTAGATATCTAGAGCTCCAAGTGAGAATGGCTAATGACTTTGGAGGTAGAAAATTGAGCCACACTGAAGGACATTCGCCGCTGGTATAGTGATTCTCTTGCCGGCTTGGTGGAGACAGAGTTCTCAAAGCCAGAGGACGATGCCAAGCACGAAGTTGCCTAGCAGAGAGGTGCCTGGGAGGATAGTGCTAACGAGGGCCCACCGAGGAGGGTGATATTGTCGCTTCTTCTCAACATTTTTGCCAAGTTGCTTTCAGTTTGGTACTATTTTTAGAATTGTAAAATTTCAAATATTTTTTGCAAAACTTCTCGTCTCTACCCAGGACCATGGACTACTAGCCCCCCCAGTCCGAGACATGAGTTGATTGTAAGAAAATCGTGTCACGTACTTAGGAGAAAGGTTTCCTAGGGTACTTGGTCCTCTCGATCCACAGGGGCACAACGTGGCGGTTGGCCCTCCGTGGCTAGTCATTGGGAAGTTCTCCATAGTTAGGTTCATTCAAGAATACTTTTAGGTTATCTACCATTTAGTCCATGCATGAGCACCTTCCCTTTTAGAACGCTGGACTTCATAGTCGACTTGTGGGAAGAAATACTTAGTTGCAGGCCCTTAGACTCGATTAATGCCCTACTCTTGGTGGATGACCTTGGTTTTTTCCCAGGTATAGACTATTGACCTCCAACGAGAGCCTAGTTATCACCCTCAACGCTAAGCGCTGGGATGAGCCCTGTGGAGAATAATTCACAACACCAAGAGTCGAGATGTTGATCTAGAGAATCAAGATGAGCCTTGTGGAGAATCATTCACGATGCCAAGGTTGGGATATTAATCTAGAAAATCATTCGCGACTCAAAGGCTTGGAGTGTCACACTGTGGAGAATCATTCGCGACGTTGAGAATCGGGATGTTGATCTGGAGAATTATCCATAACCTAGAGAATAAGAATGTTGTTGTGGAGAATCATCTGCGACACTAAGAGTCGGAATGTTGATCTGGAAAATCATTCGCAACTCAGGCGGTCAGAATACCGTTACTGAAGAATCGTTCATAGTGCCCAAAGTCAGGATGTTGATCTAAAGAATTATCCGCGACTTTAGGGGGTCAGAATGTTTTTTATTAGAGATAACACAAGGCACATTGCACAAAACACCTTCTTTATTTTGATAAGCGAAAGTGCAACACTTTATATAAACTGAAAATTGTTTACAAAAATGGATTTTCCCTACAAAAGTTGCGTTTTTGATGGTCAGCGTTCCGCGGGTGCCTGAGCGACACACCTTCATCTATTTCAGGATTATATGTGCCTGAATGTGTGACCCCGGTAACTCTGTACGTCCCTGGAGTTGAATCTTCCATGGATGATATTGATTTCACCATCTATACGCTAGTAAATGTCCCTAGCCTCAGCCCCCGGGGAAGTGAACGGTTGTAGTTTCTCCGTCTTCTCTGGGCCTGGGGTTCTTCCTAGGGTTTTTCTTTGTCAGACTGCTCCTGATTTAATCTCTGGATATAGTTCCTGATATAGTTTCTTCGGGTGAAAGCTTCAATCTCTTGCCGGAGCTAGAGGCAATTTTCTGTAGAGTGACCCCAGTCTCTGTAGAATTCACAGTATTTGGTCATCGACCTCTCGGTCGGCCTTCCTCTCAGAGGTGTAAAATGAGGAAAGAAATCACGTCCTAAGTTTTCTGTAAAGATGGCGGCCATCGAGGCCGTGAGCGAAGTGAATCATTGTTGGCGACGTCTTGGGGAAGGAAGTGGTCTCCTATCCCTGGGCAGGGGTCCTGATATCTCTTCAGTTTGTAGTCTTCTCAGGCCTTGGGATTGATTTGGACCTCTATCCCTTGGTCTCTTCGGGCTTTCACCCCTTCCTTATCTCTTCTGGCTATAACACAGAAATCATCACTATGGAACCTAGTTCTGCAATCTAGAGCCTAATTAAGAGCATGAAGAAGATTTAAGCAGAGGTCATAGGACAACCTCTAATGTCAGAGCTCGTCAATGAAGGCGTTTAGCGCCAAGCCTTCAGGGAGTTTGTCGCATGCGTTGGCTTCTCGGTTGAAGCGCTCGACGTAATCCAAGGATTCACTCAGCTCTTACTAAAGAATAAGGATATGGGCCATAGTTTTTGGCCTCCACCAAGAGCAGATAAAATGAGCCAGGAACAACTGCTCGAGCTCCTAGAATGTGGAGATGGATTCTGGCCTTAGACCCTAGAACTAGGATCTCACTGCCCCTGCGAGGGTGATGGGAAAAACTCTGCACCGCGGAGCTACAAAGGCCATCTACATGCCCATATGAGACTTGAACATGGACAGGTAACGTCCTATCATACAAACTTATCTGGGGGTAAGTAAAATGTCTCGGTGCTACTTCTTCTAGAACTTCTTTCATAAACGGAGATCTCACCTTTGTAATAATGCCTTGTCCTGCCCGACCTCCATTCACCTCTTGGAGGCGGGCTTCCATGTCAACCAGACGGCACTCCACGGCCTCTCCGACTCAGGGCTCCTTCCGTATATGACTACCTGCAGCTCGAGCCACAAAGTGACGAGAGAGAGGCGAATAGTAGCCAATTTCATGATTTCATGTTTGCGCCATCCCCTAAGATAGGACCTGGTAGGCCGATGGGGAGCTCGACTATCGGGGGACTCTAACAGGTCCCTTGCTACATATTTGCACAGTAGAGGATGTAGGGATCTTGGCGTTGCCCGGGGGGCCCCTATCCAATCCTACAAACTCGTGGTTGCGAGGTGGAGGGCAGTCTCTCGGTGTGCTCCCATTTGAAGACTCTATACAAACATCGTGGTCTATCCTCGAGCCCTATAGTCTAGAGAGTCGGTCCCCCCTAGACCGGAGGCGGTGACAGGCACGTAAAGAAGAGTTGCACACATGACTTGACATCGCCTATTTGGCACTCAAGGAAATCCATCCAAGATACTTCTACGGTTATCGAGGTCTATCCCGCAACCTTAGGTGGCAGGGTCGATGGTCCTACTTGTCTTGGAGGGGGTAATTATCCTTGTTGGTGGGAATTGGAGGGTGTGGCCTTAGAGTTTTAGATATATATTTTTCTTCTGTTCCGTGTCTGTCTTTCTGACCATACCTTGTGATCATCCAAGCTCAGCTAAGCAGAGAACACTGGATCAAGGGAAGGCTTTTTGCATGATTACTATTGGAGGTGCCTAACTGTTGGAGTCCCAAAGTGGTTAACACCTCAAGTATAGTTCAGTTAGGTGACAGATGTCCTTTTACTGAGTTGGATTTGATAGTTGAAAATTCTTCATGTGAGTTGTACTGGTCCTGGGGTGATCGACCTACTAAGTCCTACTTACACAAGGCTCGGGTCGGGATTTGTCCCGACGAAAGTCCTTCCAGCGTGAGAATAAGAGCTCAAAGATAAGAGGTATAAAAATGCATCAAGTAAACAAATGAAATCAGAGCATTCACGTAATAAAGCGTATATCGGGCTTGCATAGCCCCTGGTATATATAGGCGTTGGAGATGATTAGCTCTACCTAATTGGACCTAAACACAGTTAATTAGGCGAAACCATATGCTTATCAGATAATCCAAAGCGTTTAGGAGATAATCACTGGGATTGGGCTTTTGGGCCCATTTGAAGAAGCTCACAGGCTTTTGTCAAGCCTGTGGAGGTGAGTTGGTGGAGAAGAGCGGAGATCCATGGAGTTCTAGAGGAGAAACGGATTGAAGTGGTGAGCCGGTTGAGACAAACAACTAAGTCTCTGAAGTTGGTCATCCAGGGGAACACGACGTAGAGTTCTGGACAACAGCGTCCATGCGGGGCACGTTACTCCTCTCTGGGTGCAAAAGAGATTCTAGGGAAGAGTCTTGGTCGGTGTACGCTTCAGTGTGGCACTTCGAATTCCGGAATGTGTCCATGTCATGGCGGGAGTGGACACGTGGCTGAGGTCCAAGTGCTGACTCGGTGGTGTCCGAAAATACCCTTATCATCTTCTTTTATTTATTTAATTATTTTACTAAATTTGTAAGGGCACTATTATTTATCATTTAAAAATATAATTAAACTATAATAAGACACAACATTTTGCTCTAATATAGTTTTTATTTTTACGACCCTACTTTTAGTCCTCCTATATTATATATAAATACTATTTTTATTATTACTATTTTTCACTTTATTGGGCACTACTTTTTATACCGTAAACATTTGATTATATATTAGTTTTTACTAAATTAATGAGAATATGATTATTAAAAACATCAAATTAATTTTTATATGACACTTCTAATTTTGTGCCTTTAAAACAATTTTATAGGGCACATTAGATGTCTCTCATAGTCAGTTTTTATGTAGTCTATTTTTAGTGCATTTTTTAATTACATTTTTAGAATATTTTTTTGTTACATTCATATAATGTTTCGGCGATTGCGACAAAAAAAAATAGTTGAATGCAACTAAAAGATATAATTAAAAAAACATTACTAAGAAATGAGTAGTATAACTTTTCTTTTCTTTTTTTGTAATTGGAGTTTCAGTGGATGGTGCCAAAATCTGCTAGCCGACAACAATTGGCAACACAACCCTAATTAGAATATTAGTTTACATAAACTCTAATAGATGAGATAAAAAATTAAAATACTTATTTAATTTGGGAAATTTTATTAATTTTGTGTAATTTTTAGAAATTTTCACCAACTAACTAAATTGATAGATTAGTTGGGAAGTTGGAAGATTCAACTGGGACTAATTTTAAATAAAATTAAACTTTCAGGACTACTTATACAATTTCCCATTCTTGTCGGTTCCAGATATCCCTTTATATCAATCGCAAACCCTAGCCTTCTTGTGCATCCGAGTTCTTGTCCTCAGTTCAATAAAACCTACGTATCTTTTCTGCTTCGGATCTGATATCCTTATTAGCATCCATGGGTTCCAGGAGGTCTGATTTCGGCGATGGAGCTAGCCCTGGGTCAGCTCTCTCTCCCCCCCTCTCTCTCTTTCGACTTGCGTAAACTTCTTTTGTATTTCTTTACCATCATCTATGCCTAATAATTGGGATTTTTGGTTCTGTATCGCATGTTACAGGAAGATTTTCATCGGTGGTTTGGCTAAAGATACTACACTAGGTTCAATTTCTCATTTCATTTTGCCTCGTCAATTAATTTGACTTTTTAATGTTCAAGTTCTTTGAATTCTTTGTCGTGTCTGATCTTGTATTACCTCTATCGTTTTGATGGCGTGATAGACACTTTTGTGAAGTACTTCGGGAAGTATGGAGAAATTACCGACTCGGTTATCATGAAAGATCGGCAAACCGGTCGGCCTCGGGGCTTTGGTTTCATAACGTATGCGGATCCGTCGGTTGTTGACACCGTTATCGCCGAAACCCATGTCATCAATGGAAAACAAGTGAGTTATCTTCTAGTCTTTCTTTTCTAGGGCTTCTTTTGTTTGAGCTGTTTGGAGATTCCTTGCCCCCCTTTTTTCTACTGTGATACAGCCTTTACTTACGTATCAGCTGAACCTTCAGTTGCCATCGTTGGATTATCTCTTCTTAGTTAGTATTCCTTAGGAATATGGGGTCAACCTTTTGAATACTAAGTTTTTTGTTATTTTTGTTGTTTTGAAGATATTTTCTTCTAGATTATTTCGCTCTAAAGACAGTATGGAAATTGATTAAATTTGTTTGGCAGGTTGAGATCAAAAGAACTATTCCAAAAGGTTCTTCTGAATCCAAGGATTTCAAAACAAAGAAGATATTTGTTGGTGGGATTCCAACATCAGTAGATGAAGGTTATTTTTTTTGGTTATGGATGTATTTGCTGTCAAGCTTATGCGCATCTTTTTATTTTTATTTACATGCACTGTTCTCTCTCTGCGCAAGCCACTAACATTTTGATTTCTTATTTTTTTTTTGGTTCAGAGGAGTTCAAGAGCTTCTTCTCAAACTACGGGAAGGTGGTCGAACATGAGATTATAAGAGATCACACAACTAAACGTTCCCGTGGCTTTGGCTTTATCGTATTTGACAGTGAACAGGTTGTTGAGAATGTATTGGCAGATGGGAATATGATCGATATGGCGGGTACAAAGGTAAGTATCTCATTGGTTTAACATGGTAATGGATGTGCTTAGACATACCTACGCAGTGCATAAGTAGAAAATAGAACCATCATACTTCAGCAAAGTAGGGTGATCATTTCTTCATTGTTAGTTTCACCCATGTGTAGTTACATTCTACACACAATTGGGTATTTCTTAGCTACTAATTTGTTTAAGCTACACGCAATTGTGTATTTCTTAGCTACTAATTGTTTAAGTTAATCTCTGTCAACCCCGAGAAACAGTAAGTTCTTCAGTCAGAATAATTTGCAGGTAAGAAGCCTAGG
This sequence comes from Eucommia ulmoides, assembly GCA_016647705.1. Taxonomy (NCBI): domain Eukaryota; kingdom Viridiplantae; phylum Streptophyta; class Magnoliopsida; order Garryales; family Eucommiaceae; genus Eucommia; species Eucommia ulmoides. The sequence goes on from CM028328.1 coordinate 11,345,074, forward strand.
TTGACTTGCTTCTTTGTTGTAGGTTGAGATCAAGAAGGCTGAACCAAAGAAACCCTCAAACCCAGCATCTGCTCCTGCTCATGGTAGTGACTCTAGGGGTCGTGCATATGGTGATGATTATGGTGGATTTGGCAACAACTCGTATAGCGGTTTTGGCAGTGGCGGTTATGGCCCTGCTTCGTATAGGTCATTTGGAGGTGGTGGTGTCGGCGGTAGGTTTGGTGGTGGCAGTGATTACGGTGGTTATGGCCCCGGTGGTGGTGATTTTGGTGGTCGCTATGGCGACTTTGGCGGCAACGATTTCGGTGGTTATCGAGGAGAACCACCACTTAGCTATTCTAGTCGCTTTGGTTCTTATGGTGGAGGTGGGTTTGGTGGTGGTTATGGAAGTGGGTTAGGTGCATATGGCCGTGGTGGCGGCGGCGGTAGTGCCGGGGGTGGTGGCTATGGTGGTTTTGGGGGTGCAGGATCTGGTGCTGCTTATGATTCCGGTCCAGGAACAGGTTACGGTGGGGGGGCTGGTGGTTTGTATGGGAGCAGGACAGGTTATAGTGGCAGTAGTCGTTACCATCCCTACGCCAGGTAGATAAGTTATTCTAAGCAAGTCCCATGTAGGAGGTTGCACTGAGGTTGTCTTGGGCTATTATTTTCATCACCAGGTAGACATTTCAGAGCACTTACTTCAAGGAGAGAGGCTGTCTTTAGAAGATCAGAAGAACCGTTTTAAGTTTGTTTTTGTGTGCTTGGATTTAGAAGAAAAAAAGCTTATTTGAACAATCATCAGCCTAGACAATGGGTACTAGAAACAATGATTTCTGAGTTGTTTTAAGACAATGTATTGAGCAAGGATTTAATTTAGATGTTTGTTTAAGACAGTTATCTTTAAGTATGTGTACTCTGGAATATCTAAGGCTAGGAAACCCTTTTCAGGTTCCCTTAGTTTTATGATATCTCTAACTTTTGCTTAGTTTTAGTAGCCAATTGCCACTCTTAAGTGTGTCTGTAAGCATTTTATTGACTGCCCGTTTGTTCTTAGTGCCTGAAACTTGTGATTTAAGATGAGCTTTCTGCTGCCCTAGTTGATATGCGAGAATTTAATTTAGTCATGAACTAGAATAGTTTCTGCCGTTCCTTTCTGTACAGTATATAGTAGGCATTTCCTAATAATATTTAGAATAAATGCTTCGTAAATCTTTTTTAAAAGGAAGGACTATTGATTATGATAATGTGGTATCTTTACTGATTTCAGTCCTCTGTACTAATCTTTATTGGTGCTTAACATGATAAATATTTGCTAGATAGGGGCTAGGTCATGTTAAGTATACGAAAGTGTTTTAAGTATAAGGAAGTGTGTTCTCTCGGGTTTTTTTTTCTCCGTAGAGATTGTCTGGGAACATAAGTTGTCTTGTTTCTTCAAAAAGTCACTCATTTTGCCTGTCATTCTGCATCTGCATTGTAGAATTGTTGGGGGAACATAAGTTGGCTTGTTTCTTCAAGAATGGTCTGATTTTGCCCGTTATTCTGCACTGCATTTAAAAAGTGTTCTGGGAACATAAGCTGGCTTGTTCCTTTAAGAACTGCGTCATTTTCGCTGTTATTTTATCTATTTTTTTTTTGGTCTCTACACTTTCATTCATTGTATATCCAAGTATGCTGCATCTTACATGCAAGTTTGTGTCAATTCTCTTTCACACGCGCACACCAATGGGGGCAGGCTTTCTGGGATTAGTATATTTGGCATTGCTATGGCTCTTGCTCCCCCTCTCACACACACTGATGGGGGCAGGCCTTTTGTGATGATTATTTTTGGCATTGTATCTCTTGTTCTTCCTCGAATGAATAGTTGCTCTCTCTCTCTCTCTCACACACACACACACACATTTTGGGATTATTATTTATTGCGTCACCCCCCCCCCCCCCCCCCCTCTATCTCACACGCGTGCGCGCACACGGGGGCGGGCCTTTTGGGATGATTGTTTTTGCTCTCTCTCTCTCTCTCTCTCTGGAGCGGGCGTTTTTAGGTTGTATTTTTGGTGTTGTGTTAAGCGGTAATTGGAATGAATCGGTGCTTTGTCAAAAATTGAAGGGTTTGTTATATTTTTGGTTTTTCTGAATCATTGTATTTGTAGATAAGCTTGTATTGTGTATTTGGATCGAAATGACAATTGGTGTGGGGTTTGTTGTTTTTGTGGGATATTATTCTGGAACTCAAAAGAGAGCGAATATGGCTTTGCGTTAAATTTCACGAGGCATATGCCTCTAACCAAGTCAGAAAGGAGGTTTATTCCACCCCCACGATGGATGGATGGGTACTTGTAGTAAATGGTTTTACACGGTTGAATGTCTTCTAGTCAAAAGGAAAACTAATATTTTAATAAACAATTAACCACAGTATAGCAATGTGACGACATTAAAACTTCAATTCAACCAAGACCAACGATAACTAATGAAAATAACAAGTTGGTGAGGGTGAAATCCGATCTCCACGTGTCTGCCACTTCGATCAAGAATGCCATATCACAAGCGTCACGACATCAAATAGTCTCATGAACCCGGTGAATAGATAGTCCGAATGGCTCCTCAGGCCGGCAGCAACGAAGGATTTCACCACTCGCCAAGCTAGATTATTCGCAAATACCGCCGAAGAAGGGTAGGTCAGTTCGTCCAGCCTGATCTGTACTTCGGTTCCCGGGCCGGCTTGACACACTTAATAGGCTTGACCCATGGGTTTCTCCATCAACAAACAAAGGGCCTAAGGTTTAGGCCCATAGTTCTAATCCTCCGTGTTTTTCACGCTTTTGATTGATTAGAGAGTAAACGAGTTTGAGGCCCTAATTTTTCGGGAAGTTAATCGCCTCCCCACCTATAAATGGAAGGCCACACCAACACATTTCCACACACCAACACATTTCCACACACGAATATACTAAAAAAGAGAGGTAATTGTTTTTTCTCTCTAAACGATTTGTTTTCTTTCTCCCAGAGCTCTTACTATCACGCTAGAAGAGACATGCGGGGAACACTCTGGCCCGTCCCGTGTGTAGGTGACAGGTCAAAGATCAACCCAGGAAAAGGCTTTGAAGGATTGGACTGTTCAGCTCGGATCTTAGGCCGAACAACACTTGTCCAATTAAGATTGAAGACTCCAGCAAGGACGAAAATCAATTCTAGATTAGCTGCAACCCTTTACGCAAAGGATGATTGGACCATACTGCTGGTTGGTCTAATTTTGGACACCAACACATGTAATTTGGTTAAATTTTTTTTATTTTTATTTTTTTCATTGAGAAATTATAACAGTAATAATCAAATATATATGTAATGATCTAAATCTCAATTCATCTTTGGAATTTGTTGGGGGTACCAAATTCAATAAAAAAATATTAATGGGTTTTATTTAACCTAAGTGAAAGACGAAATAATCTGTCTAGTTAATTATGAAGATTAAGTTTCAAGCAGCCGGGATAGCTCAGTTGGGAGAGTGCCACACTAAAGATCTAAAGGTCACGTCTTCGATCCATGTTCATCACATTTTATTAATTTCTTTTTCTTTTTTTAAACTGTTTGACCTGTTCGGTCCAAGACAAATGGTTTCGAGTTTCGAAACCTCACCATTGTTTTACAGTACGTTTGGTAGAGTGAAAAAAGGATGGAAAAAAAAAAATGAAAAGAAAAATACGATGAAAAATAAAAAAGAAAAAAAAATCTATTTGTTATGAATGAAAAATAGGAGTTAAAAAAAAAAAAAAAAAATGCACAATTTTTAAAATATTTTTTTTCCACACAAAATTAAGTGGAAAATGAAGAAAAATGAGAGAAAATGAATATAATTATAATTATGTACTTGATAATTGAATTTTTAATTCATATTTGTAATATATGAAAGTAAAATAATAAATTATATTCAAATAAATTATTTTTTTTTCTTCCATTTTTCTTTTCTAATCAAATAATACTGAAAAAAATAATTATTTTTCTTTTATTATGAATAAAAATAATATTATCCTATTATTTCTTTCTTTCTTCACCATCCACGATGGACTTAACGCCGACCACCGTTCTCCATACACTGTTCTATGATTTTTCTCGTTACGAACTTTGTTGCCTTGCTAGTGCCTTAATAAAAGCATAGTGTTCTAAGATGCGAAAGTTTTCATGTTTTATTTTTGACTAACCACAATTATTATTGGAATAATTGGTAATTAATCTCAAATAGAGTGTACTATATTATTAATCTAATTTAAAAAATAAGTTTTGATTTAATTCCTTAAATTAGTTTTTGCTAGTCTATTAGTTCTACGTGTGCTCACGTCCGTATAATATTAGTTACATATATTTGTGTAATATTAAATACAAGTTACAAATTACATGTAACTATATATAATTTGTTACATTTAACAAATTACATCTAACAAACATTTTTACACACGTGTATTAAGTCTTCCATTTTTTTATTTTTTTTAATACGCATGACTAAAACATATGTTGCAATTGCAATTACATATAAGATTTTCTTAAAATTAAAAGTAAAATAAGAGATTTGGCGCATAAACATTTTTATTATAATCAACAAAAGAGTGAAAGCATGAGATGATCGATAGATCATGTCAAGAAATGAAACATATAGATTGACGAAGAAGTTTTTTTTTTTTTTTTTTGGGTATACCCACGAGTGTTCCCATACCCACCACAAGATATGAAACTAATTTCGTTCGAAGTGCGTGACGAAGAAACCTTAAATCAGCTCAAAGCCAACCCCTTGTATTTTTCCTTTGTTATTTGATCAAGACACTCTATCATCTTGGTCGTTAAATAATTCTCAGTCTCCCACCACACCTTTCCTGAAATACGAATTGTTGGAGATGGTGGTCGAAATGTGACCGTGATGCCTTCCACTTTTGTTCACCTCCAAATTGCTTAACCGCTCGAAACTACACATATCCACTATTCTCTCAGCATCACCTTCCTCCTCTTCCTCCAATGAAAAAGGTTTCCCCAAGAACTCCGCCAGCTTCTTTGCATGCATGACAGGCTCACTCTTCATTTCTTCGTATTTCAGGAACAAAACTCTCTCAGGCTGCTCCAAGCTTGCTCTCCAGTATCCAACCACATGGTCCCAAAATGGCCCATACGGTGAGACCCCTTTGGAGAAAAGTTCGAAAGCGTCCTCCATGGAAAGGGGTTGGAGCTCCTGGAGTCTTACTTTTTTAATGGAATGCCACAGAGACACAAAGACATCTTTGGGATCGCGAGAAACATAAACTACTTTACAGCTTGTGGATTCGATTATTGATTTTGGGAGCGAAGAATAGGGAATGTGTGTGGCCAATACGGGTACCTTTGGGATCGGATTTTTTGGATTGTCGTTTGCGTGTGTCTCAATGAAGGGCACACACTCGTGGGGGCTGGCATTGAGCAAAGGGTGATCGGTTTGGTAGTCGTGGAGTGATGATCGGTTTGTTATGGCAAAGAGAATGGCCTTGAGCCAAGTGGTGCCACATTTGGGGGAGGTGACAAGGAGAACATTAGGATGAGGAGATGGAGGAGCGTTGTGTTTTTGTTGGAGGGTCAAGAGTCCTTGTAGTAAGCCTTCAGAGTACCAAAAGCCTTGGTATTGATGGAGATATTGGGTTGTCCACCCTTTCCCCATGGGGAGGTTTTGGATCAATTCTTTCGGTTTAGCTGCCATTGGATGAGAAAGTTAAGGAAGACAACCGTGAGAAACCACTCTAAACTTATTAGCTTTATATAAGGCAAGGGAGTAATTGTATCATGACAAGAGAAGAGAGAAGAGAGTATTTGATAACACCTCTTTTTACACTTTGCAGGCCTGAAAACTTTGACGCTTATTTCTTTCTCTTGGTTGAAACAAGTTGTGAATATAAAATTGTCTAGCCGTTTACGGTGAAAGAAGTTGTTAATAATAAATGGAGAAATTTAATTTTAGTTTCTGTACTTTCAATTTGAACACATTAAATCTTAAAATATCAAAATTAGTCCAAATTCGATAACATCACGTAACAAGTAGCCGACTGTCTCTTTGTGTCGAAAATTACAGACATTAGATCCCTATGATCATCAACATGCCACCTATCAGTGGCTTATATTTTTTATGACAGAAATCGGCCACGTGTTAAACACAGAATTATTCACATGGGTGAATTTCGTCATAGAAAAAATGATGGAAAGATTAACTTGACACGATTTAGATCTTTCAGAGTTTAAAGGGTTCAAATTGAAAGGGCATGAACTAAAATGAATTTTTTCTGAAACTTCAAGGGTAAAAAGTGCAAAAAAACTCTTATAAATTTGCTGCCCAATAATAGAACAGGCTAGCATATCTCGTGTTTTTTTAATGATCTGAAAATATTGTATATAGGCAACTGACAATTTTTTTTTTTTTTAGTACATATATTGGGGGAATAAGTTGAATTCTAAACTTTCTATGGAAGAGGTAAGCTACATATCCACTAGGCTACTAACTTTAGTATTGATACAATCGTTTTACACTACCTTTTACACTGGTTTCATAATAAAATATTTAGAAAAAGAAAAAAAATTTAGAACACATTCAAACAAAAACATAGTAATCATAATCTTTTCTCAATCTATATATATAATAGTATATTTAGATATCGCTTTCTAAGGATCTCTATATGGATATCATATTAAAACTAAGAGAAAAAATCAACTTGTAAGGATCTCTATGAAGCTATTTTATTAAAACCAAAAGTAAATTATGTGGTCATTTTAGTTATGTCCTACAATATACAACTTGGCCTAAACATCACATAAAACTACAACATGACTTTCCTATAAAAAAAAAAAAAGAGTTGGTTACAAAATAATTATAATTTAAATACAAATTTTTTGAAAAATGGCTTATTAAAACTTATTTACGGATCCCTCATAAAATGCACTTTGAATTTGCGTTTTCCCAAAAAACGCAAAACTATTTTGCATTTTTCGAATAAAAAAAAGAAGAAGATAAAAACGCAAAATGAAATGTGTTTATACGTTCAGGTTTTTTAATTTTCTTTTGGAAAAAGAGCCAAGAAACGCAATTACATGTTGCGTTTGGGCACCAAAAATGCAACTTGTAATTGCGTTTTTCTTTCCCAACGCACCCCTAACCCTTGCATGCAAAAAACGCAAAAGAACACAAAAAAACACATCTTTGAGCTGTGTTTCTTCGAGAAACTCCTTCCTACAATCCTTATTTTGTATGTCTTTAAAACGCTAATTGCAAATGCGTTTTCTAAATTTGCGTTTTTAGTTTTTTTTTTTTTTAAACGCATAAGTGTTTTTCGTAAAAAAAATTTAAACGCATAAGTGTTTTTCACGAGTTTACGAGTTCACGTTTTAGGGTTTCACGAGTTTACGAGTTCACGTTTCATGTTTTAGGGTTTCGCGAGTTCACGTTTTAGAGTTTTACGTTTCTTGTTCACCAATTCGCGTTAGAAATGAAATAAATAAAAGGAAACCCCACGGCCCTATTTGCAAGTAAATCATGCCCCCCCAATATTATATTTTTTTTTCTGCGTTTTTAGTTTTGTATTTTTTTTTACATCTCTGCATTTTTTACAATGTTTTTTTTTTTTTTTTTTTTTAACATCTCTGTGTTTTTTACAGTATTTGTATTTTTTTTTTAAAACGCAGAAAAACTGTTCACAGATATGCGTTTTAAGAAAAACCATTTTTTTTTCCCACCAAGGTCTTTTGTTGTTGAAATCAATCTTTTTTTTTTTTTTTTTTTTTTTTTCATGTCACTACTTTTGTCTAGCGTAGATTAAAAACTTCCTAGAGAACTTCATAAGTTTATACATAATACATAATACAAGTCATGGTTCTATATACCACACCCCCTACGTTTGATGTTTCTCCGTTGCCGTCGTAGAGGAAGTGGAAGTTCCTCAATCTCATCTACCTGAAGATGATCAACTTGAGTAATATGTCATAAATCCTGAGTAGATGGATACGATGGTTCCTCCACGATAGGCAACAAATGTTCGTTGTTTGGCGCCCAAGGGACCGGCGACACCTGTCTTTGAATTCCTCTAGGTACGCGACGTGTGACATTAGGTGTTGAGCTCGATGATGGATGCTCCATCGTCAAGGTGACAAATGTGCTACCCAGTGACGGTCCGCAACTGACCCCCAGGTCGGTGCCATGCTCTGAAAAGAAATTGTCCATCCCATACGTAGATGGTCCGACACTAGCATCCTCCATCACTGCATTATCTGGTCGGTACACTTCATCATCTTGGTTTACGGTAAACCTGGAATACAACTCAAACGGTGGATCTGGTATGCGCTCCTGCTCAGGAGCAACGTCACTCGGCATCTAGAATGGCACCTGTCGGCGATAAGCCCGGGAGCAAGTGTTGTGCATTAAGTGTACAGCCTATTCATAGTCCGCTATTTGTCTTGTTTGCAATGCAAGCTCATTTATACGCATCATGGCTGAAATATCCGGTTCCTACAACATAAAATTAATTGCACCTAAGTAAATGAACATTAATAGAAACACATAATAACAAATATATGTTCTAATTAAATTATACCTCTATCGTCGGACGACCTCCTACTGCATGATAGTTGAAGTTCGGTCGATAAGATGGGTTCACTATGAACCGTATGGTGACTTCGCAGTACCAGCGCATGTAATCATCAAGGATGCCTGTACCAACCTGGAGGTTACTCAAATCAGGTGGTCGTCGGCTATCTCTTGCCCGTATATGTACCGCGTGCACTATTGACTAGTTTGTACGAAATTTTCCTCTCCGGCTGCTTAAATGCAATTCATTATACGTGTCGCTTAGCCGTGGAATCCCTTGGCGAAATCCAAGCTGTCGTAGCGTACAATGGAGGTAATGGTACTCTACGATTTCGTAGTAGATTAAGGGCACAGACGCCATCCAAATGGCTTGCCCATCTCTACAGTATGCTGGTAATTGGTCCAACAGATCAGCTGGATACGGCATCCAAATTACCTTGCAAACAACGTACAAATAAATTAATTATATAAAAATAAATAAATAAACATCAGTAACATCTTATGTAAATCTATAACTGACCTTGTCATTCTGTAGATGATCTAACTGATCACAATACACAATCAATACGTGCATCGGTTCGTTATTCAGATTAAAAGACACCTTCCAACTGTACGCGAAAATAAAAATTAATTATTACTAAATGAAGTGAAATATTTGAAATACGTAGACATTTATTATATGATACGTATCGAGACCCCCAAGGGGCACTTGGGAACCTCAAGTCCCCCATATTTTGCTCACCCATCAAATCACTAGTAGCAGAGAGAGAAACGTGGCATAGTCTCGAGAGCCGTTCCCATGCCCAACACTGTAATAAAAAGAGGGGTCCTGACATCTTTTTGGTATCCTTACGGCATGCCTTGCATAGCTCCGGGTATAGTACTGCTAGCGTGGTACTACCCCAACTATATGGTTGCGACCCAGACAAATCACGCAGTAGTGGCAAGTAGCCTAACTTTATCAAATTGTTTGATTTATCCAGCATCAACACTGTGTCGATCAATATCAAGCAATAAGCCCGGGCGTAGCATTGCATAATGTGCTCATTGGCGGCGTCGGGTACACGATCGAAAGTGGACTATAGTCATTTTAGTTTCAAACAACCACACTTGATTTTGTTATCCGGGGGTCTACTCCGAAACAATCAAACCGAGAAGAATGCTGAAATATAAATTAAAAGACAATTCTTTTAAAAAATACAAAATACAAAAAATTATTAATTGAATACACGCCTTAATTTTTTTTAAGGACAACCTAGACTCCTCGTTCCTCCCAAACAGTCACAGATTTGTGGTTTCTCTGCAAATAAAATAATAACTGATCCACAGGACCAGACTCAGCCATAACTGCAAGAATCTGAGAAACAAATTGGGGTGTCTACAAATTGTGCAAAATTTAAATCTGAAACTACTGTTAAAAATATTAATCCCAAACTAAAATTTCATGAACTAGTAATATACGAAATAAACGACAATATAATACAGCATAATATTAATTTTAGTTCAACCATAAACTAAATTAAAAGTAAAAATTAATGTCTCTATTACAACGAAATTAAAACTAAATTAAAAGTAAAAATTAAAAGTAGAATACTCATTGGAGTCGGGATGGACATGTCCGCCTATCATGCCCAGTTTGAAAACACAACCCACACCGATTTGTCATTGTCCGCTGTGACACATCTATCTCGTTTCAAATGCGAGTGGATTTTGGTCGTCCGCGCTTCACTACTCGAAGTCTATTTCTGTTAGGAAGAAAGATCGAAAAATTAACCACCGACCAATAGTCCTCGTGAACGATCAGTTCAAACGATGACTTCCAAACTTTCAGCAAGTTCGCTATTGTGTATTCGGGAGCGATGTAGCAAAACACATCTATGCCATAATACTCCATCGCCGCAAGGATATGTGAGCACGGATATCTGAAAACCTTATATTTTCTACAAGTACAATCAGGGTTATCATCTAAAGTAACTTTGTGTGTAACAACATCACCAACCAAAGTCTTGCTCGTTTTCACGTGGTAACATGCATTCTCCCTATTATTGAATATATTTATACATCAAATTAGATGATAATTTAAATCATTTATATTATAAATATTAAAAAAATTAGTGATTAATTAATTGCAAGTTAGAAAACCTTACCGATTGAATATTTGAATGTAGTATGTTTTGGAATTAGCTTGAGATTTCTGAATTTTCTCAATGACATGTTTTACGTACCCCAAACCCATGACCATGTTCTTTAGAGCTTCCTATCGATCGAGATCAAAGTATTTGACCAATCTATAGAAAGTTATCGAAACGGCTGCTGTAATTGGGATATTCCTTGCACCTTTCAAACAATTGTTGAATACTTCGGCATAGTTGACCGTCAACACGCCCCAACGTTTACCATCATCGTGCGACCTGGTCCATTTCTCTTTGGTTATGTTATTTAACCACGTATGCGCCCCTATTTTTATTTTTTTGATCTCTTCCATGATGGCATTGTACTTTCGAACTTGTATTGCAGCACCCGCGTTCCAAGCAAGGTCCTTTAGTTGTTGATTTTTAAACATGTTAAAATTGTTGCAAAGATGCCGCAAACAAAATCGATGATACCGAGCGGGCTCGTTCGATTTATTAAGCCAACAAGTTCTGACAACACTCATAATGCTTGTGTGTCTGTCAGATATCAACGTAACCTCCGGACGGTCTTTAACAATATGGCACTTCAGCATCGAAATAAACTAAAACCAACAGCGGTGGTATTCCGTCGGTAAGACGACGAACGCTAAAGGATAACACTTATTGGATGGTGTCATCCCAATGACGATTAAGATCTTTCCCTCGTACTTACCATATAGATGGGTCCCATTAATCGTGAGAATAGGCCGACAATATCTCCATCCAACCACAAAAGTTTGGAATGCCTAAAAGACCATGTCGAACGTCAAATAGCCAAGTTGATCGGTCGGAATGATACTCCATTCAACAATCGTCCTAGGATTAAAGTGCTGCAACGCGGACATAAACTTGGGAAACTTCTGATACGATTCGTCCCAATCACCGAACAAGGTCTCGATGGCTTTAGATCTAGCTAACCAAGCCTTTCGGTAGGAGATGGTAAATCCCCGAGACTCCTTCACGGAGGCAATGATAACTCTCATTTTCACTTTCGGATTCTCTTCGACCTGTCCAAGTATCATGTTAGAAATGACACTTGAATCCAAGTTTTCATGATCTAAGGTCGTATGATTGTAGAAACACGTGTGTGGCCCATTGTACTCTATAATCTAGAACATTCCATGACTTTTTTTCAGAGTCACCTGCATCCTCCACCCACAACTGTGCTTGCATTTAAGTGACCAAACTTTAAAATGCGTCTCCACCACATGAAACTCTTTTTTTTTCATAACATGGTAATATTTCATGGCATTCTGAACATATTTCTTGTCCTTAAATACCATGCCCGTACAAAATTCGTCCATTTCCGAGTTCCAGAAATTTTTCTGCAACTTTGGCTCATACTTTGTTATGTCATCATTATCACCCAAATCCAACTCATTATAGAATGAAATAACCATATGCAACGGCAACTGTTCACTTCATTGCCCACTCAGCTCGACGTCCATATCTTCATCTCCATCCCCACCATTCCCCTCTTCCTCTAATGCAACAGCATCTTCGAAATCTGTATGTTCGTCATTGTGAAAACTATCGACTGTAATTGGTCCATCCTCCATGTTCCCATCATACCTACCACAATTGTTGTCGTGTGGTGAATGATAGTGATGTGGAGCGGCAGAATTGGTACCTGCATCACGGTCAATCACTGTATGGGGTTCATCTTCTTCGGGAATGTAGGGAGATCGATAAGTGTAACTGGATTGAATACCTTGCCGATCGAACATAGGAATGTTATACGAAGAAAATTATTCGGATAAAGTAGCAACATGAGGATTGAAACTCTGAGTTAAAAAATAGATAAAAGGACTAGGTTGGGAAGAAAATATTAGAGCGTGATCAAAATTTCGCTCTACCTCGACATACACCTCAACACCAAACAGTGAGGACACCTTAAGAGGTAACTGAAGCACATGGTCTAATGCTGCGTCGTCACTGATTGAATACAACATGTGTCTATAATTCCCAGGACTAATAGTAGTTATCGGCAACCTACACTTTAACTTTAAAGTTCCATCAACTCCATCATCAAGAATATATTGTCGTATCATCGCAATCAATTCGTTTAACGTAATTCCCCGATAAACATCCAACGATTTGAGCATAAACATACTATACGACACCCCAAACTCAATTCCTTCCAAAATTGTACCACCCCAATACAAATATAATGTAACGGGCTCCATTTCATACAACTATAATATCACAAATCATAACGAAACAAAGACAATATTATTGTCATTATCATTAAAAATAAAAATGAATTCAACTACAAAATTCAACTATTTAAACACACAACTTTAGGTTGAAAATAACTAACTTATTGAAAACACCCAAAATAAATTTTTTAATTGAAATCAAAAAATAAATTTGTAACTAAAACCGAAATGTAATAACAACAACATCTAAAACCGATCTACACAAATAAAAATCGAAATCTAATGTAATTAATTAAAAAAAAAATCGAACACCCTAAAAAAAATATATATACACGGTAAAATTACACACATGTATTACACACATATACACATATGTATTACATTTAAAAACAAAAAAAAACACACATATATATACACAACACATATAAACACGGTAAATCTACACATATATACACACATATACACACAATACACATATACAAACAACACATATATACATTTCATTTCAAAAGCCAAAAAAAGAAAAAGAAAAAAACCTGGCAGAAAACGGAAGAGGTCCGTGCGATGGGAGGAGAGAACGCCGAACAGAACGAAATCCAAAATGAAAATGAAAGGAGCTGGGTTTGAATTTGGACAATGAAAACTGCATATGTGATATGCATTTTCTCATAAAATGCCTGTCTAATGTGCATTTTTGACTTATTTTCCCCCTTTTCCAGCTGAACTTTGCAAGAGCTGCAGGCGGGCGTGGAGCTTGCATGGGGAAGGAAAAACGTTTTCTGAATTTGCGTTTTTGGTACCAGGTGGGAAGAAAACGCAAAACACAATTGCGGTTTTAGGGAAAGAAAAAAAAAAAAAACTGAACAGTATAAACGCATGTCATTTTTGCGTTTTTATCCTTTTTTTTTTTTTTTTTTTTTTTGTATTCAGAAAATGCAAAATGGTGTTGCGTTTTTTCGGAAAACGCATTTTCAAAGTGCGTTTTATGAGGATTCCGTAAATAAGTTTTAATAAGCCATTTTTCAAAAATTTTGTATTGAAATTATAATTATTTTGTAACCAACTCTAAAAGAAATTGAGAATGAATTATTGAGTTTTATTTGCATGTGAGTATAGAGCATTAGAAAATTGGAAATTATGAATCATTTTCAATGCAATAATATTTCTTTTATTTTTTAAATATTTAGGTATCATATTGATTGATGTAGTTGTTCATATTGTGCAAGATATATAGCTTCTCATAAAAAAGAAATAAATAAATTAAGAGGTAAGTGGACTTTTACTAATGAACAATTTAGTAGTACTTTTTATTATTAAAAGAAAAGTTAATTGAATACTTTTACTTAGTAAAAATGAAAATTATGCTCACTAAGGGAGAGATGATATTTTAGTTAAGGGTCTCTTAATCATAAAAATAATTAGTAGAGGTTAGACAAAATTTGGGTAGAAAAGTTCTAATTTGTCTATCTCTTAAAATATAAAAATGAATGGAAATTATTTTTTAGTTTTAAAAAAAAGGAAGTACGGCTAATTTTTTTACAAGTAATTTTTGAAAGTGCATACCGAACACCACTTCTATATTTAAGTACTCTTTCGCTTAAAAGCAAAAAAATTCTTTAAAATATGTTGACCTTTTTACACTTTGTACCGTTGAAGTTTGACCTCACATTGGTCCCTATGATTTCAATTTGAACACATAACACTCTAAATATGCCAATCGTTTCAATTAAGGACAAATTATTAATGGTGTTAGAAAATTAAAACTATGAGGACCAATGTGGGATTTAGGTCAAGCTTCAAGGGTGCAAAGTATAAAAAACTCTATTTGCGTCCTAAGACGTTTTTTTAGAAACTATTCATACAGTATAAAAAATTCTATTTTTGTCCTAAGACTTTTTTTTAAAAACTATTCATACTTCTTTCTTTCATTCCTCATAGTTGTTATGGAAATATTAGAGAAAAACTTATTAGGTTTAGTAAAGTGATGAAGTGATAAAAATATCCCTATTAGAAATCACGTGCTAGGCACATTCTATTTTTCATCCAAAATTATTAATAATATTTTTAATTTTGCGAAATTGAAAAAAATGTAAAACTTAAGGGATCAAGTATAAATTTGACAAATTTCAAGATCCACATAAACTCTCACCTAGTAAGGACTAAAAAAATGATTTTTCTAATCTCTCTAATTCTATTCTTTTCTTTTCTCCTTCAACTTACCAAGCATAAAAAATAAAGAAAAAAACTTTGTTTAGTGATTTTTTAAGTAATAATATAGAAAAATATGGATAAATTATAATTTAGCTTCTCCTACTTGTAACTTTTTATATGTTGTCTTCCAACTCAATTTTGTTTGCAATCATCCTCTCTAATTTTTAACCGTTATTCTAAGTGGCCTTTTTGTTAGAATTTATGTTAATTTTGATCGAAAACATTACGCTTCACCCCGAATTTTTGATTGGAAGAATTACACTTCGTCCCATATAGTTTAAGGAAGTAACACCTACCATTGTGAAGACATTATGAGGTAATTAATTAAAATTTTATTACGATTCATATATGTGTGTATATATATTGCAAACTAGAATTAAAAATAAATAAATAAAATTTTCACTTAAACTCATTATTTTTTTTATCATCTATCTAAGGTGACAACTCATTATCTTGGTCCCGTGCAAGTGAAATATATATCAACCTTGACATCCGAGAAATCGACTTCTTTTGGGACAGGTTTGCAAGTAAATAAAGGTATGCACATTAATCAACAACATGATTTGCTGCTTGCAAATGTAATCACTAAATATCACATTCTAATATTATCCTCAAAATGAAACAGTGTTACTTATACATCACTAGAAATTGTCCAATTATTGTTTGTAATTAAAAAAAATAGAAGTTACTACTGAAGAATAAATGAAGAAAAATCGAAAGATAATTTCGGAGATCAAAGCTCTAACATGGAATCCCAAAATAAAGGTTAAATTATATCTAAAATGAAAAATGAAATTTTCACTAATTGAATATTCTAATAAATAATACAATGTCAAAATTACAAAAAGTCATATGCACTTGCATCACCACTATCAAAGAAATTTGTGCAGACTATGGTTCAAATGATGCAAAAAAAATAAAATAAATATCAAAACGGTAATTCTTTTTGGTGAAACAAATGCAACATAGAGGCAAACACTCCTATCCCCAAGTAAAAATATAATATTATTACAATATGTTTCACTCGTAACATAAAGTAAATGACAATAACTAAACTGCAAATGAATATGTACAAAATCCAAATGAATGTAAGTGACCCAACCAGTATTGCATCACTAATTTTGTTAGATCGTGACTGTGAAATGCTTTTTAAAAAAAAACTTCAAATTTAAGCTATATTGATGTAACTATTCATCCTTAAAATCACTAAAATTTTGAACTTTTTTATATTGGTCATTACAATCATGCAAAATATTCTCAACAAAAAGTTGACCCCAAGGAAATACCAAATGTAATGCGACCGACAATAGAAAAATCTTATGTATTTCGCATTTGTGTTGATGATTACAACCTACAGGATGGGTGGGAGAATTATACAATTCTATGCATAATATCATTATCAATGGCAAACATTTCATCACCATACTAATACCATAAAGACCAAGAAATTGAAAAGGAAAGCGAAAACAATTCTACATCATCCCCAAGCATCCACGATTATTTTACTCATTTACCAAAATATTAATTGTTAAACAAAACCTTCACAATTCACTATATTCGTAACATATTTCCTTCTACAATAGGACCCTATGGATTCATAATATTTAGAAGATTTCTATGTCAATATAAATAATCATACAACTTTAACAAAAAGAAAAAAATTGTCTCCATTTGTTACATCAAGTCAAGAGAAGAAAGACGAAGAAAAGTCTCCTGTGTAAGTAACACCCACTCTCAGCCTACACCCTTTTCTCTTTGCAAGTAATCATTTCCCTCCATCACCGTCTTGGCTTTGTAAAAACTCTCATTTCTTTCCCTCTACAATTTTTTCTTTTGCTACAGAAGAAAAAACACTACAATCATCACCGGAAAAAGCCTGTATATTCAAATTGGTGATCGATAATCAAGAAACTGTCGTTCGTGAAATCAAGCTTAAGAGTCGAAAAATCATGGTGAGCGGGATACAATTGTCATTAGTTTTTTTTTCTTGGTTTTCCTTAATTGGTTGCAATTTTTCCTCCTTTATGTTGTGGCGTGGGTCTTGGTTTGGTTTTTGCTCTGTTTACGATAATGGTAATTCAATGTAGGGAGCTGGTGGACCTGCCGACAAGACAACCGGTGGATACGATGGATGGCTGAAACCTCTTCTCCGGACGCATTCATTCATTCAGTGCAAGTTCTGCTCCAATTCACACAAGAACGGATGCAATATGTTATTTAAATCCAATCACACCATCGAAACAAAAAGGAACAACATAGTGAACTCTTGAGGCATAATTCAATTAAAGGAAAAACATAAATCCATGAAACAATAAATCTTAAATAAACGTAATTACAGGGAGAGTGAGATATAATAAAAGTATTATCAACAAAACAATATGAGGGAAAGAGCAAGCAATCTCCATAAGAGATTATTTGGCCAAATGGGGTTAGGGTTATTAGAAAGGGAGATCCATACATTATGGTTATAATATTGACCATTGTGAAGATATTTTGAGGTAATTAATTATAATTTCATTATAATTCTGTTAAAGGATATTTATGTCTTTTCTATTACTTAGAGTTTCCTGTATGATTTCCTAATTCTTATTATAAATAGTGGGAGAGGCTAACACAATTGTTAAGCCTTCTCATTCTTTTCATATCATGTTCTATTACTTTAACATGGTATCCAGAGTAGGTTATGGAAGATTAATTTCATAGATCTGTTCAAACCAAAAAAAAAAATTCTTCTTCTCTTTTCCCCTGCCTACTGTTCATACGAAAAAAAAAAAAAGAGCTGGAACCGTAGTAGCAGACAAGCCCTCGCCGTTGCCGCTCAACACACTCAGATCCGCGCCTCACCACCGTCGCCCAGGCCATTCCGAGCCGCCGTCATCATCGCGAACCATTATCGACCCCAAAATCGAGTTGTACCATCATTGTGAACCAGTTCTCCTACTCGTTGTCCTCCTCTGACGTCGTTGACCTTCGTCGGTCCTCACCGGACTTTTGCACTGACTTGAGACTTTTGATTGGCATTCTGATAGAACCAACTGAAAAGCCTTATTAACTATCTCAGTAGCGCCTTTGCATTCTGGTTATTGTTCGTAAGACTTGAGACTTCTGGTTATGCTTCTGGTTATTGTTCGAAAGACAGCCCTACAGATGTTTGTGAGTATTGTTCTGATTCTCATGTTCTTCGTTTAAGCCCCACAGTTATTTGTATTGTTGGTTTGTTTCCCTTGTGCAAGTTGTTTGTTAATTATTGTATTGGAGGGTACTAATGTCGATAACTATACCTCAACCATTAACAACCCGTAAGTTGAATGGAACCAATTATTTAAATTGGTCTAAGGCTGTGAAAATAGCCCTCACCAAATAAGGGAAACATCGTCACCTCACTGAATCTGCCTCGACAACAGATGATAAAAAGTATGACGACTAGATTTAGACTGATGCGCAGATTGTAGCATCATTATGGAATTCGATGAAGCCTCAAGTTGCTGATCTCTGTACTCATCGAGATACGTGTAAAGCCATATGAGAGTATCTTCGTGTGTTATAATCCAGTCGTCGTGGTCGTGGTCATGGTCATGACTCGTTGATTTTGTGTATGGTGCTTTGTATATAGTAGGATCATGTAGATAATACACTTACTCACATGTACATAATACAAAAAAAATCCATAAAAGAATCAAACAAACACTAAAACAACCTAACAAGCTTCATATTTTATCAAAAACATCAAACAAACACCTAATTTTAACTATAACAACCAAATTAGGGTCAAATCATACAAAACCATTCAAAGCATCTCAAGAACATTCAAAAACATTCAAGGGCATTCAAGAACATGGTAAGACATTCAAAAACGTCAAATCATCCAACAACGTGTTAAGAACACATGAGGATTCAAACAAAACTACTATTCATACCTTGAGTTGTATGTAGTAAATACGATACCCCCAAGAACATCGTATTTCTTTTCTTTTTTTAGCTAAACAAAACACACGCACACACACACATACACATATAAACTACAACAACAGACTCTTGTCGCTAAGAACTCGGGATAAAGGAAAGACCTCTATTCCTTCTAGTAGTAGTTGTAGTATTTATCTGCTTTCCATTATATCATGTCAAAAATACATAAAAAGAACAAAAACTTTAAAAAGGAGAATTATTTTTGTTATGTAAATCAGAGAAAACTGCTTCGCTAGTGTTTAATAGTGGATATCTATTTAGACTGAGGTACCACCTTCGGACAGGTGTCTTGAGATGTCTAACACCTTTCCCGAGCATAACCGATTCTCTAACTTAAAGAATATCTTTGGTACATAGACCTATGGAAGTCAAAACATGGGCTATTTTAGAAGGGAAAATGAATTTCTAAAATCTCGGTGACCTAGTACACCATTTAACCCTATGCTAAGTAGCAACTATGTTTTTAACAAAAATCTCGGTCATGATGTTTTTCAAAAGAGATGCCTAGAAAAGCCTTTGAAAAAATATTTTTAAAATGAACGGATTTGGACGACTTAGAGAGGAAGGGTTGAAACTTGTTTTCATCATCTTCCTGATTCTTTACTTCTTCCGCTATCAAAATTCAGGGTGCGTCAACTAGCGACTCCGCTGGGGACTTTTAAGAGAGTTAGGCTTAGTTGAAGTCTAAATCCTCATTCACCGTTTAATAACATCCATGCGTTATGTTGTTGATTTCAAACATAAACAATTCCCTACCAAAAACATAACAGTAACAACAATAGCAGTAATAATACCAATAATAATGAATAACAAAACAATAAAAAAACTTATCATTTCATATGTATATCAGCATGCATGCATATTCACTGTCTTTATTTACAGATTTACATTTTCAGTCTTAAAGTACTGCATTTAAAACTGTCTTTACATTTATGCATTTACATTAATGTTTACTCTCTCCAACACACGAGTACTCACTTTGCATTTCATATCATGATAAAAACCCAAGCAGTAACCCTCTTATGGATAGAAAGGCCAGCAGTAGGGGCTTTTATCGGTGGTTTCATCGTATTGATCTAAGCCCTGAAAACTCGTAAGTTAGAAAGAGAAGTTAGTAGAAGCAAGGCTAGGGGTTGCATCCCTGGGATCCGGCTACAAACCCCTTCTCGCTTGGACCACCGACCAAAGATGGATGTTCGTCCGGGAAGGGCGCCGGAGATTTGAAGGTTTGGGAAACGAATTATTTTTAGGATACGCAAGAAGAAAATCCAAAACCACGTATAGTAAGCCTAGGATAGAAGATAACCAAAACCCTGTTATACTTAGGACACTTATTTTGGAGAGCGATGTTTTTTTTTTTTTTTTTTAAATTCTATATAGTTATTTATGTTACTGTTATACTAGGTATATAGAACAAAACGTCTAGGACAAGTAGGGGCATAATAATCTGTGTAAGAATTCTTATTCTATCCTACGCATTGCTAGCTTGCTCTACACTGAAAACTTCCACAAAAATTTGAATACGGAGCAAGCTGCAAGAAAGAACAAGAATCCTTATTTTACTTAACCCAACAAATCATCAAAACATAGACATCAAAATCATTAATGCCCATTGCATTCTTAAAATATATTTAAAACTTACTCTAATAAAATCACAAATTACCTTCGTCTTAAAAAAAAAAAAATAGAAAAAAAAACTCCATCTCAAGTAAACAGAAAATAATAGCATTTGCTAAACAAAGCTGTCTAAAATTCATTTGCTAAGACAAGGTGAAATAATCTACTTCGATCGTGCGAAATCACGTTAAGCTACCAAAACACGAGAAAGTGTCATCACCCAGTCAAGTAGGGATTGTGTGATCCAAATCATAAACATATCCCGGGGCGTAGTTCCCTACGAGAAGCATATCATGTCCTAAGCATAGTGTCATTTCTCATAAACCCTATACAATAGGAATTATGTATGGTAGCGTATAAATGCGTTGTTACTTTCACCGTAAGTGTACGGGTCAAGTTTTAGTATAGATGAGAAAGAGTAAATATTGTTATATCCACAGGGATTGGTGTAGATCATCATTGAGTACGTAATTGTCATAACCTAACTTTATTTAGACGATAAAAATGTAATTTTTATAATAAAATATACTAATACTAAGTTAATTAAACTAATTATACTAATAAACTAATATAAGTGGTATGGCATTTAAGGAAAATGATTACCTAGGGATTAACTTCGTTCACTTAAACGTGTTAGTTTCAATCTAGTTTATATTAACGGTGTTCATCCTATCCGACAATCTCGGTATCAAAATCTCATTCACTACCTCTCCCGAGTATAAAGTGAATGAATATGTAACTTCGCGTCGATGCCGAAGTCCCCCTGAGCGTTTATACAACACTTGGTCACATGAATCTTGCCCCAACCTCACGGATTGCACACTTTGTAACTCTCTCCCGGGTTATTAGATCGTCGCGTTGTATTTAAACCCTAGTTCGAATCCAGGATTACCTCTCCCGAGTGTCAAACCCCATATTCTCAGTATATCATAACAAGAATATAAATGTGGAATAATGGTAAACACAATCAGATAAACATGAACAACCATTAACAAAACATCAATTTATTTAAACAACGGTTTCGTGAAGTACATCGATCCCTAGACAATATATATTTACCTACACATGGCCGTAGCTCTATATACAACTAGAAACAAGCTAAACTTATACAAACATTCAACCAAATCTAAGAGAGAAACAAGAAGACTAGCCGTTATCCGAAGATCCGCCGCTAAAATCGCAACGAGAATGCTTCCTCCTTCTTCGCGTTGTGATCTTCTATTGGTCGAATGACCTTAGTGCTCTCAAGACTTCCGAAAATGTCTACCTATTGTTTAGGGAGAATAAGAATAATATTTATAGGATTCAAAATATCCTAAAAATATCTAAAATATCTGCAGAATGACTGCTGTAGTGCTGGGTTCACCACTGTAGTGGTAGGGAGGTTGGTAGGTTAACTGCTGTAGCGGTAGATAGGTCGGTAGGATTCTGACGGGTGACCGCTGCAGTAGTGGTTTTGACCGTTAACCGCTGCAGCGGTGGAACTCTCTGCATTTTGACCGCTGCAGCGATAGCCTGACAGCTGCAACGGTGGAGTTTCAGCAAACTCTCTATATTTTCACCGCTACAACGGTGGATGTAGGCTTTGAATATGACGGTTTTGCGTTTTTTCTTCAGCGTTCTTCCACTGCTTTGATCGTTTATGAACTGTTTTAGTCCATTTTCACCCCAAATACCTAATTTAAGATAAAATAAATAAAAACGTATTAAAACATAATAAAACGCTATAAAAATACTAAAAAACTACCAAAATCAACTTGAGAATAAATAGATAAATTACACGTATCAATTCACCATTAGGAAAACATTTTGTTTAGGTTCAAAACACCTCAATCTGGTCAAAACCTATCTTGATAAGAGGCCATCCAAGGTTTACCAGTCAGACTGTCTAAATAAATTCAACCTCATTAGACATCATGAAATCAAAGGCATCTTAGACTCTTCCTCAAGCCCTAAGAATGATAATCCATCTCTTGAGGAAGAAAAATGGTAGTGCTGCCATTAGGTCCTAAGAATAGTAAAGAAGAAAGACGTTTCTGTCATCAAGTCCCAGGAGCCATGATCTATGCTTGAGGAGCAAATAGGATAATTTTATCACTAAGTGCAAAAAAAAAATAATCCATAGGAAAAATCTAGGACATTTCTATCACTAGGACCTAAGAATGGTGACCAACTTGAAAGGAAAATATGAGTCTATCACAAAGTTGTAGGAGCAAAATATCCCTACTTTGAAAAGAAAAATGGAAGGATATTTTTGTCATTAATTTCTAGGAGTCCTAGTTCACATCTTGAGGAAGAAAATGACAATTGTACCCTAGAGTCTTAGGAAGAATGATCTATACCTTAAGGATAAAAGGTCAATCATTCCATAGTCTTAGGATTACTATAACTTTAAACTTGAGGATGAACCAAATGTTGAAAGTTGCCCTGGTCCTACGAAGCCAAGTCCAAGATGAGGTATGTCCGAAACATATCTAAGAATTGCATGCTAGAGCTACATTTTCCAAAGATTACATATGCACAGCACGAACATCATCATCCATATAGACATACTCGTGTATAGTCAAGAATATAACCACGCATAAAGGTAGGTTAATTTGCATCCTAAAAGAGTCCATTGGTAGAGATCTAGGTTGTTTAATCACTTAATAAACTTAGGAAATCTGATTTTGGTAACTTTTGCTAAAAGCCATCTAGGAGCTTCTTGCAAAATCGTAAGATGGACCTGATCCCTCTCTCCATTAGAAGTATTCAGAACGACTCCAAGATCCCGATGATGCCAGAAGACGTTTCCTCCCTAACACAAATATTGAGCCAGATAAACCCATCCTCACTATTCCAAGAAGATGACCAGTTACCATCACCGGAAAATACACTTAGCATGATAAAATATTGAGACAAATTTCAAATCGAGAGGCTCTTTCGTGGAGAATGGATTGCTACTAACAATCACAACAGCCTTGCCAAACCAGAACACTTCACTTGTATTACCGCCGCAAGTTAAGACCTACCTAGCTTGGAGAAGAGCCTCGAACCTAAAGAAAACCTAATCCTAGGGGATAGTTCCAAGATATGGAAGTAGTTGGACTACATAAGCCAATCTATTGATGAGATCAAACAGGTCATCTGGATCCTTATCCACCTAGAACACTAACATTCCATCTCTACTCTATATCCCAACAATTCTCCATGAAACCGCAATCAATTACCAATCTCAATTCAATTGCCTCATGAAACCTCCATGTCTACCTGATTCAGGACATGGTTCACCTAATTCGATATGCTACTCTCTCAAGTCTACCGCTATTGCTTCAAGAATAAACTATTAACACCTATTCCCCCTAACCTAGAAAACCCTCAGGATCCAAGGTTCAACTGTTGCACTTTCTACCAATATCATTACGGAATGACTGGTCACCACACCAATCAGTGCTAGGACCTCAAAAACCATGTTGAGGATCTTATCCAGGAAGGTATCATAAGTATCTCAGGAGAAACTCTGACCATCAATAAATAGGGGAGAAACGTCTATATCTTCGTTTCCCTTAGTTTCTTAAGTACTTTCTAATAACCAAGTATTATCCTATATGCTTATGTACTAAGATCTACAAATCACTAAATACAAGCTTATTTTATCTAAGGTCGACTCAGGTCTTTATACTCTAATTGTCAAGAATCAATTTGCTTGTCACTATCTACATACCGTGAATAGTAAAACATAATGATATAATTTCAATAATAAATTAGACCATTATCCAAAGGGAAAAATGTTAAAAGAAATATCTTATTCAACCAAATAATGGTAAGATATTGACAAACATCTAAGAACAATAGAAAGAGAGCTTAGGATCCCTGTTGTGGAATCGCTACACATGTTCCGACCTGGGAGTATTCAAGTAACCTTGAAGAAACACAGAAGACTTTCTCAAATAGGAACGAAGGAAGAAACATCCTGAAGACTTGCGACGTGAAGAATTAATGATAAAGTCTTAGAGCCCAAGGGTGTTTGAGAAAAACTCTTGAAAGATCGGTTAGCTAAACAAATGAAGACTGACTAATATAAGCTAAGACTTTATCTAGACATAACCAATTCAGAGACACCGAGAAAAACCTACTTAAAAACAAAAACAGGAAGAACCTCACATAACTAAAGACATTTAAGACCAAAAGAAGACGATAATTCATATCGGACAAACGAGGAAAGTAGTCAGGATAAGGGCGAAAACAACAAAGACCGCAAGACCGACTCAGATTACCCTAATTCTCTAAAAAAATGTAAAATCCTAAAAGTAACTATTAAGATAAATAAGAAATATTGGTCTCAGAAAGTTTCTAAGCACTGAGTGGTCACACGAAATCCATTAGGTGAATCACGCTTTATATACAATTTGAGTATTAAGTCGAAGCGGTGTCTCAGCACCTAGTGGCTTCAGTCAACTGGAGCGGGATCACTACGCAAAGCTTGCTACATGGATTATAAAGAAAGTATAACTCCCTACCTGCTGGAGTAAAGAAAAATAACAAAAAATTCTCTTAACACTACCAGGACAAAAAAAAAACATTTGTTAGTAGTTAGTAACTGACACTTGTTTCTCCATCACTTCTATTCTCCCTCCTCCGAGTCATCTCGGGAAGGCCCATCCTTCTACCTTCAGTCCAAAATAGAAGAAGCGAAGTAGAGTCACTAAAGAAGCCTCAGGTAATATATAGGGCCTAGGTAATCTCGATAACAATCTTGGAAAATGACAATATCATAATTTGATGGAATTGGAACTAGACAACCTCGTTAACTAATAACTAAGAATATTTGGTCTAAATTACTATTGAACTTATCTTCATCATAATTTAGATTATTCCCATGCAAAAATCGCGACAATCATTAAGATGACTGAACATTTAAATATGATTACCTGAGTATACTCTAGATAAAATAATCTCGCATAAAGTGAAAAGGAAAATATACTTGGCATATAGGCTAATGTTTAAAGCATTAGAAATGAACTTAGGAAAATACGAGAAACGAAGAGAAGAAGACTTGCTAAATAACCCATTCATTCGAACCCTCTCCCAAAACTCATCTAAAAAGTCATTCAAAGCCCGAGCCAAATCAACAGTGATCCTCATTCCGAGCTAGATGTTCTGATTCTGGGAAATTCTGATCTCAACCAAGCGAGACCTGAGATAATCCTTCGTTTTTTTTTGTCCAAACCTTTCCATCTTGCCACCAAAACCCACAGACTGTTTGATGAAAAATCCTGATCAGAATTCTAGTTATAACGCAAAAATGAGCTAAGGAGCAGAAAGCCTCTCAGAAGCACCAATCAGCTTTCCGCATCAGGATCAACATGGAAGTAACGGAGGGCGATGGACAATAGTGAAAGGGTACCTGACGCAAAGATTCTAGGAAATATTTTAGAAGAAAACTAGTATCTCTGGATAGATAATGCATTCCTTAGGAAAACATTCTAGAATTGCGCGTCCCAAAATCATATAATACAGATAGTCAGTATCAAAATACTATATAGGCACAATGCATCATGAATCACTTAAGCATATATAACCTTCATACACATGAGGAAACTTAGGCATCATATCTAACAAAAAAAAACATATAACATTCTGCATATCATTTAGCATCAATAGGCCATCATCGACAAGACACTTGCACCCATACACTTTATTTAGGAGATCTAGTAGGTTAATAGACAATCCTCAAACGTGTAATCTGGTCAAGTTACCTCGCCAATCACTATACCAGTGTCCATCTCTAATAATGGGTCAAACTAACTCAGATGCTAGACAAGAAGTCGACCTCACCGATGGTGTGTCTTGATAGACCATGCCCATTATTGCAAAACGTCGGGGTGTATTAGAGTGTCTTTAGAAGTCTGATCTTGCTAGGGTCTAACGTGATCTTCCTAAAATTGAGTAAACCCTAAAATTGTTTAAAAATACTCCAAATGCCAAGCCTCCAACAAAAGAAATCAAAACAATGTAATCCAAAGACTCGAATAGACTCCTAATCAAAGATAACAATTACAGACTAGTTAATTCTTAGGCAAGAGACTCTATCCATCAGACTAGGACAAAATTGCTGTCAATAATTGTAGCTGTTTGTGATAGGTAAGATTCTTAGAACCATTTCTTCCCAAAACTATGTTCAACCTTATCCTTGGTAGATCACCAAGGTACATAAGAAACCCAAGCAGGTTCGGTCGAAATGAAAAAGAAAAAGAGGTGTAATCTTTATGACACTCTCTTAGCCCTAGACCAAGGCACATCTCTAGGAATAGTCCTTTGACTCTCCTGAGAAAATATATATGCACTCTCATTGCTTACCAAGCAATAGACGATGCTTAACCAGAAAAGTACGTCCAACCTGACTCTTGACAAAACTCGAGACACGTACGAAACCTTCTTTGGTCACCATCAACAAAATTCCCACATTAATCTGAATTAAATCACGTCATCAACACTAAAAATCCCCATAGAGTCACATCAATAATAGAATCCCCACAGAGCTGCTCAATAACGAATCCCCTAATCAATTGGAATTAAACCATACCAAACATGACAATGACCTACCAATTCGGATCCAACTATACTAGACTTTAACCTTCCAATGAAGAATTAGGTGTCGACTAGAGTCCTAGTAAACACCAGGATACGCAAAATCTTTCTAGGTTGGGTCATCACCTTAAACAAATTCCTCTATCCCCTACAGACTACGCTTTGACCTGTCCTTGGTAGACTACGAAGGTACAAAGGAGACCCAATTCGGTCTGATCAAAACCAGAAAGATGTCAGTAATCACGATATTTCCTTAGCCCTGTATCAGGTCGCATCTCTCAAGAAGTCTCTTGACTTCCTTAAGAAGCCACCTACAATCATTTTGTTAAGAAGACAACAAAGGATACTTGTGCTTGAACTACACGTCAACCTGATCCTTGGTAGATCACTAAGGTACGTAGGAAGCCTTTGTGGGTACGGTTGACAATTTGAGATAGCACAGCTAGGGCCGAACTACATTTCTACTAGATTCCTAACCTAGGAACTTAGTTTATGTAGGTAACCTAGGAGGGTTTTGGTCATTCGACGATTACCATCCAGAACCAGTAATGCCAGTAATACATAAACAACCAAACAGTAGTTTCCAGACTAAAAGGAACACTACAAATCGTACGCTTAGTTCAGGATACTGAGGCGACCCATATGGGCCCTGCTGCATCCTTGGAACACTTAGGAAATGGCTGGGATGCATTATATCTAGTTTATTAAATCTAGAATCTGAGACAGGACTAGCTCCAGTTAGAGTTAGGGCACATTATATCCAGTTTCTCCGTTGGGACTCTGTGATAAGAGTCGCCCCAACTAGAACTGGGGCACATTATATAAGATTTTCTCCCTGTAGAGTTTCTTGATATAAGACTCACATCAATCCCAATCATAATCAATGCAAAAAATTCAAAACCAAAATTATAATCCTAGAAAATGAATAAGTATCATCAAGCCCAAGTCTACGACTGGGGCACATTTTACCCGAGGTTAAACTTTCCTTAGGAAGGTTTTAATTCCTGGTCAGGCAATCCTAGGTGGGATGTAGCCAAGAAACTCCACTAGGTGTTGAGTTCCCCGAGGGTCTTCGCCCGTTGTGAATTTTCTTAGTCATTTTCAATTTGTATTGGTATGACGACTCAGGATTCAGTTTCTCTAACCAAGAACCTGTTCAACCTAATATTGACATAGTTCACACATCTACACGATTGACTGAGTATCATCCTCCCCACAACCAAGAGCCGATTAACGCAGTGTCATACTCCTTACAACCAGGAGAAAGTTGACCAAGTGTCATCCTCCCCACAACAAGCAATGTTTTAGTGTGTTCCTCGCTATCCTTAAAACACTGTGTTAGAGTCCCGTCACTTAGATCCTCGCAACCACTGGATCATTGTGTCAAAAACTTTTCACCGTGTTCTTTGCTATCCTTATAACACTATGTTAGAGTCCTATCACTACTGTCACACCCCACCCCCGGACACCCGTTACCGTGGGGCCGGCGTGACGTCGCCACGACCTCATCTTAACGTCAAACCCACTAGCAAATGATAAAGTGTGTACAAAAATATACAACCACAAATTCTTACCATATGCAATATCTCTAACTGGGGACACACCCGTCCCTGAATTACAATAATAACAATGAAGTTCTCATAGGTTGGCCTCAGACAGCTCCTCCCAAAATATTTCCATACTACACCATCGCCGAACTCTATCTAGTGCCAGTAGGGGACCGACTCCTAGCCGTTGTTCCTGCGAGTGTACTGCCTTCTTAGTACAAATATTTTTTTAAAATAATAATACATTCTAAATGTTACCACAGTTAAATATGGATAAGCATAAGTATATAAGCAATGAAAATAAAGCGATATAGATAAGTTCCATCCAAATCCAAAACCCATCTAGTATAAAATCATATCAATCACCATAATGAATAATAAATCACCCAATATAAGTAAAACACCACATCTCAAGCACACATCTCAAACCTACTATTTAAGCACACAACTCAAACACACACCTCAAACACACACATTGGCCAGCCTTAGTGATCGTTTTAACCTCACGATCGGGAGTTGCAACGGTACCGTAACATCCGTAGGAATGCCTTCCTACGAAATATCCACACCCCTTTTTGGGGAGAAATATAATCCACACCCCTTACGGGGAGAAATATAATCCATACCCCTTTCGGGGAGAAACCACTAAGGTATCGTCAAAATCGTTAGTATAGTTAAAAATCCATATCCCTTATGGGAAGAGATACATTTTCATACCGTATCCTCAAATTAATAACATCATCATCAAATCACAACATAATGATATCGTCTAATCAATATCGTCAGCTCACACATTCGTCTCTCTTTTGCAAAACCGACTTTTTAATCCAAAAATCATATTTTTCACTTTCGTTTGAAGGCCGTCTAATTTCAACAAAAACCATTTTTTTTTCCACCTTTATTTTTAGAAAATTAGATATTTTTCATTCTATTTTTAAAAACCACCAAATCGCACAAAAATCCATTGCCCTCAACTCACCCAAAATCCAACGACAATTATTTTGAATCTATCTTTTTTTTTTTTTAGAAACCAACACAATTCCCCAAGAATTCATTTTACCAACTCACCCAAAAATCTGCTTAATCCATATCATTTAAAAAATGGTACAATTTCAGTAAACACACATTTCATCACATATATATATAGAAAAATAGTTTGGTAAGAAGACAGTACACTCACCTCGTGATCCGCTCCCCAAAAGCTTTTACCAACTATCCTCTAATGTTACTCTGGTGCCTGCGAACCTATTAGCGATAGGGCCTAAATTAATATTTTAGGTAAAAATATCCTAATCATGCAATTCAGGCCCTAAGTTCCGTGTTCTCTCATTCCCACATTTTATTTGTGAAAATTGTTATTCGGTTAATTTCGCTTCGTTGCTAATTACTATATAAAATTTATTCATGTGAACGGTCCCAAATTTATTATTCCGGTTACAACAATTTGATGCTAGAATTTAATTTAATAAACCAAAATAAATTTAACAAAAATGTTACCCGTTTTGAATCGTCCGTTGGCCGCGAGATGGATTTTGAATTTTTATCGGGGTTGTTCATGCAAATTTTCAGTTTATCTTCATTTCTTTTTTTTTTCTTTGTTCTTTTCTGTTTCTGGTTCCCGACCGGACGGCCAACCCTCTTTCTCTCTCTACTGCCGCCGTCCGCCGGCGGCTTCCCACGCTCAGCCGACCCTCACTGAAGACCCTGCACAACTCCCACTACCACTCAACAACCACCACCAGCCACTCCACAGCCAACCACGCAAACCCACCAAATTGTTGAGCTCACACATACACACACTTCCTGCAACGCATGCACACACTGCAGCGACCACCGCCCTCACGCCGGAGCACCCACACCCATGAAACATTGACGACACACTCCCCCAAGGTCACCGATACCACACCCCGCCGGACGACCGCTATGATCACCTCCACCGTCACCTTTCCCCGAACGACGGCAGCACGCACACCGCTACACACACACCCCATTGGACGAAACCAGAGCACACCCTCACCCGCGAAATATATGCACCGTACCAACCGTCACCATTGACAATCCAATTTCGCCGGCTGACCTGGATCTGCCCTGATTCAGCTGGCACGGCAACCGCCACACGCCGAAAAACGCTCCACTGCCACCGTCTGCAACCACCGCCGATGATCAATAAGAAACGATCCACAATTCCTCTCTCTAGATTCCACTACCTGATCTCTCTCTCAAAACGGACTGACAAGACTCTACGTCGACGATCGCACCCCCATACACGTCCGACACCCTCGCCGGCGATCGCTTCTCAAACCTGAACTCCGGCCTGCTCTCTCTCTCTAGATTTTTTTCTCTGATTTTCAGATTTTGGATTTAGGATTCTTGATCATGAGATTTTTTATCATTACTTATGCATGAAATTAGTGGATTCAAATTATCTAAGCGTGCCACGTCGCTGCTCTCTCTAATTCCCTGCCGGCCAGCTGCTCGTCCGATCGCATGCATATATATATATATATATAATAAAATTTTTAATTAATTACTCTTTCCTCCCCCAACTTCCTTTAAATCTTGATTTTTAATTAATTTCAACTTTTTAAAGTTTCTAAGATTTTCAATTTTACTCCCTGTGAGTTTTAATTAAAGGTTAAATGTCAATTTACCTCCCTAAGTTGCGATTTACTATTTCTAGATTTACAATTTGACCCCTAAATTTTTTATTTGAATTTTTTAATTGTCCTAATTTCACCCCGAATTTTCACAGTTACTTTAAAATACAACTGAAATGACCTACATGCTACGATTGAGGTCTTATAACTCTTCCCTCCTAAAAGAAATTTCGTCCCGAAATTTTATTACCTTAGTCGAATACATGCAGGTATCTATTCCTCATCTCGTTTTCTCGCTCTTATGTCGCGTCTTCCACTGCATGACTGTGCCATAACACCTTGACTAAAAGAATCGTTTTCGTTTGCAACTCCTGGTCTTTACGGCTTAGGATTTGAACTGGCTCCTCAACGTAGGTCAAATCCGTTTCCAACTCGATTGGCAGCGAAGTCAACACCTGAGAAGGGTCTGGCACATATTTCCAGAGCATTGATACATGGAAAACGTCATGTAGTCGAGATAACTCTAGCGGTAATGCAAGTCTATACGCTGTCGTGCCAACCAGATCTAAAATTTCGTATAGTCCGATGTACCTTGGACTTAACTTCCTTTTCTTCCCGAACCTCATTATGCCTTTTTCATAGGGAAACATACAAAAACACATAATCTCCCATCCCCAACTCCAACTCCCGCCAGCGCTTGTCTGCATAACTCTTTTGTTGACTTCGAGCGAATATTAATTTATATCGAATCACCTTGATTTTGTCTACTGTCATTTGGGCTATATCCGGCATCAGCAATTTATTTTCTCTTACCTCAGTCCAACAGACTGGGTCATCTCCTACCATACAACACTTCATATAGGGTTATCCCGATTGTCTAATGATAACTGTTAGTGTAGGCAAATTCCATTAACGTCAGATAATCATTCCAGCTCCCAGGAAATTCCAGAACACATCCCCTCAACATATCTTCTAATATCTGAATTGTATGCTCTGATTGTCCATTCATTTGAGGATAGAAAACAGTGCTAAATTTCAATTTGGGACCTAAAGCAGTTTGGAGTCTTGACCAAAACCTCAAAGTACATCTCAAATATCTATCTAACACTATAGAAACCGGTGCGCCATGCAACCTAACAATCTCATCAATAAATAATTGGGCATACTTTTCAAAAGAATACGTCGTCTTACGATTAGAAAATGAGCAGACTTAGTAAACTTATCAACGATCACCCAGATGGAATTATGCCCCTTTTTAGTACGAGGTAAACCCGAAATAGAATCCATCGTGATATGCTCCCATTTTCACTCTAGAATCGGTAGAGGTTACAGCAACCCACTTGAACGTTGATGCTCAATCTTTACTTACTAACAAGTACGACACCTGACAACAAACTCCGCAATTTCTTACTTCATTCCGATCCACCAATAATGCTTACGCGAATCCCGATACATTTTGGTACCGCCTGAATGCATCGTGTATGCTGAGCTATGTGCTTCTTCCAAAATATCGTTCTTTAAACTAGTGTCGGTAGGCACACCCAATCTATTTCCCATCATCAACACCTCGTTGCTCTCCCTGACATGAAAATCCGCTCTGTGACCATTTCTCGCTTCATCTTAAATCTTCTCTAATTGAACATCTGACTTCTGAGCTTCGATAATACGATCAATCAACGTCGGCCTCAAGGTCAAAGTCGCAAGCAATGTAGCCATCTGACCAACCGCAAACTGAACTCACTACAATATTAAATCGGCATACATATTAGTATGAACAGCTCTTATGTGCGCGATTGAACCCGCCGATTTCTGACTTAACGTATCTGTTACATCATTAGCCTTTCCCGGGTGATAGTGGATATTGAAATCATCGTATTTAATCCACTCTATCTAACATTTCTGCCTCAAATTTAATTCCTTCTGAATAAACAGATATTTCAAACTTTAGTAGTCGGTGTAGATTCCACACATCTCGCTATACAAGTAGTGTCTCCAAATCTTTAAGACAATTATAATCACTGCCAGCTCCAGATCATGCGTCGAGTAATTTTGCTCATGATTATTTAGTTGTCGAGATGCGTATGTGATTACATGACCATGATGCATCAGAACACATCCTAGTCCTTGGTGGGACACATCACTATAAATCACATAACCACCCCTTCAGTCGGGGGGAATAGTATTGGTGCCGATATCAATCTACTCTTCAACTTCTAGAAACTCTATTCGCATTTGTCAGTCCACTCAAATTTGGTTTCCTTGCGGTTCAAACGAGTCAACGGGCGGCTATAACAGAGAATCCCTGCACAAATCATCGATAATGACCCACCAATCCTACAAAAATTTTGAACTTTAGTCACCTTTCTCGGCCTTTCCTACTGAACAACAACTTCCACTTTCTTCAGGTCTACCTAAATACCATTCCTAAAATAATATACCCCCAAAATACTACATAATCTAACCAAAATTTCGCATTTACCGTACTTCGCATAAAGCCTCTTCTCCCGCCACGTCTACAACACGATTCGAAGATGTTCTGCATGCTCATCTCTGATTTGGGAATAGATCAATATATCATCAATGAATACGATAATAAATTGATCCCGATAAAGTTGGAAGACCCGATTCACCAAGTCCATGAAGGCAGCAGGAGCATTTATCAATCCGAAGGGCATAACCAAAAATTCATAGTGTCCATACCTTGTACAGAACATCGTTTTCGTTACATCACTGTCTCTGACTTTCAATTGGTAATACCCCGATCGAAGATCTATTTTGGAAAATGCTTTTGTCTTCTAGTGCTGGTTAAACAAATCGTCAATCCTAGGCAACAGATATTTATTACGAACGGTCACCCTATTCAGTTGTCGATGGCCAATACACCTTCTTAACGTGGCATTCTTCTTCTTCACGAACAACACTGGGGTTACCCATGAGAAACGCTAGATTTGATAAATCCACAATCTAATAAATCTTGCAACAAAGTCTTGCAACTGCACTTTCAATTATTTCAGCTCGGTAGGCACCATACGATAAGAGGGGATCGATATAAGAGCAGTTCATATAAACAACTCAATATGACTTCCACCTCCCTATCTACTGACAACCCTGGCTATTCCTCTGGAAATGCGTCAGGAAAAATCTCTGACCACTGGAATATCCCCTATCGAAACTTCTCTCTAATTGGTGTCAATTACGTGCACAAGGTATCCCTGACATCCTTTCTGCAATAATTCCCTGGTTTCTAGGGCTGAAATTAGACTAGCAGGAGTAATAATTCCGTCTTCCGATAATACAAATTCTGACTCGCCTAAGATTTGACAGATCACTTTCTTCTTAAAACAATCCACCATGGCATGATAGCCGAATAACAAATCCATACCCAGTATTATTTCAAGATCGCAAATATTCAAGGGTAAATGGATCTACTGACAACTTCCTACCACCAATACGAAGTGAACTTATATTTATACGCACTAACTATTCACACTGACTCATAGTTCTTGACTACTTCCTACACTTCATTCTCTACTAGTTTTAAATTTTTTTTATTTTTTTTAACCAAATTAGGTTTAATTTCATATTGCCGAATGGGCGTCTCTTTTCTGCTTTAATCATATAAAGCTCTCTCTCTAATAAAATCACGAGCACACCCACACATTTATGATAGAATCCCCGTATCTCAACTAGTAGCGCAGTGTGTTGTGTAATTTCATAACATAATTAAAGTGTTGTCTACCCATTTAATTAATAACTTACCATTGGATGAACTAAGTATGTTCTGCCACAATGTTGGTTTAACAATAAAAAATATTACATACTACCGACAGGGAATCTCAATATCAAGTACTACGAATAGCATTATTTATCAGTTATAATCTAACATTCCCAACTACTAGCACTTCCACAACCGTGATCCACCCATTACTACTACCAGCAACACTACTCGAGCCACCGACTTGCAGTATCACCACTTCGTCGCACTCTCTAACTGCCAACAAGACAACTAATCATGCACGATGCCAATATATCATCCAATGTAATGCAATAACTATCACTCGCATGCCAAACCCACCTATTGAAACCCTATCTTACGGTCCACCACTAGCTCGACACCATCTATCAACACCCTATCTCAAGTCCCCTACAGACGAGACAACTGGCACATCTTCTTATCTTATGATCATCTATTGACACCACTACTGGAAAGTCTACAGAACTTATAACCTAGACTTTGATACCAAAAATTGTCACACCCCACCCCCGGACACTCGTCACCGTGGGGCCGGCGTGACGTCGCCACGACCTCATCTTAACGTCAAACCCACTAGCAAATGATAAAGTGTGTACAAAAATATACAACCACAAATTCTGACCATATGCAATATTTCTAACTGAGGACACACCCGTCCTTGAATTATAATAATAACAATGCAGTTCTCATAGGTTGGCCTCAGATAGCTCCTCCCAAAATATTTCTGTAAGACCTAAATTATAGCATGTACGTCATCTTAGCTACATTTTGGTGGAACTGGGAAAATTTGGGATGAAATTGGGTCGATAAAAATTCAAATTCAAAATCTAGGGGTCAATTCGCAAATTTAAAAACATTAAATCCAAACTTTGGGGGGGTAAATTGACATTTAATTTTTAATTGAAACTTTAAGGGGTGAAATTGTAAATCTTAGAAACTTTTAAAAAGTTGCAATTGATTAAAATTAAGATTTAAAGGAAGTTGGGGGAGGAAAGGGTAATTAATTAAAAAAATTATTATATATATATGTGTGTGTGTGTGTGTGTGTGTGTGTGTGTGTGTGTGTGTGATCGGACGAAGTAACTGCCGGCAGAAAATAGGGAGAGCAGCTACGTGGCAAGTTTGGAGGAAGTGAACCCACTAAATGCATGCGATATATATACGTGTAATGATCAAAACATCTCACAAAAATCTGAAATTTAAAAAAAATAAAATAAATAAATAAATAAATAAAATAAGGAAATAGAGAGAGAAAGGAAGGTTGGCAGTAGGCTCCAGTGGGTGGGTGTGCGTGTTGTCGTCGATTTCAAGTGAGGGAGTAATAGGCCATCGTTGTCGGTCTACTGTGAGTATGTGGGTGTGTGTTCTGTCCACCGGCAGTGTGTGCTTGATCGTCGTCGTTCGCCGGTGTGTGCGTTCGGTTCGTCGTCGA
Source organism: Eucommia ulmoides (assembly GCA_016647705.1). Lineage (NCBI taxonomy): Eukaryota > Viridiplantae > Streptophyta > Magnoliopsida > Garryales > Eucommiaceae > Eucommia > Eucommia ulmoides. The sequence goes on from CM028328.1 coordinate 11,381,655, forward strand.
GTGTGTGGGCTGCCGGCAGTGGGTGTGTTCTGGTTGTTCGGCGACAGTATGGGGGTGTGTGGTGGCTCCGTTTGGTCAGGATGTGTGATCATCAACGGCGTGGGGGTGTTCCTCCGGTGTAAGGCTGAGTGCTGCCTGCCGGAGTGTTAGAGAGAGAGAAGGTGGGTATCGGTTCTGGGTAAGTGTTCCGTCCGACGTCATGGGTGTTCCGTCTTCGTGGAGGTGTGGCGTGATCGGAGCAGGGTCGATCGCCGGCGAGTCCCAGAGCAAAAACAAAAAACAAAGTGAGTAAGAGGGAGTCGTCATCCGGCGAGAAGCTCGTTCAGTCGACGGTGACTGCTGGGGGGGAGGAGAGTGCGTGTGTTCGGCGTCTGGGGTGTGTGTAATCGGTGGCAGTGTGCTCGTGAGGGGAGTGAGCCAGTTGGTGACTGGTTCAAACCGGCACTGAAGCAGAGAAGAGAAAAGGGGAAAAAAAGAAAAAGAAAAGGGAAATACACAAACCACCCCACTGGAAATTAAAAACCCCTCTCGTGGTCGCCAAACGATTCGGAATCAGGTGAAATTTTCAATCGATTAATAATTTTCGTTAAATTAAATTTTATTTAGCGTTACAAATCCCAAAATCGTAACAATTTCCTAACGATTAATTAATTTTAATTACATGATACATAAAATAGTAACGACTCGGAATATAGGGTCTGCATTGCATGATTCAGATGTTTTAGATAAGATATTAATTTAGGTTCTGTTACTATTAGGCTCGCAAGCACCGGTGTCCCGATAGAGTATGGTCAGTAAAGGTTTTGGAGAGAGGTTTACGAGGTGAGTGTACTGTCTTCTTGCTAAACCATTTTTCTATGAATATATATGATGAGATATGTGATTATTTAAAGTGGTTTTCGATAGTTTTCAAAAAGAAGTTGAAAAATGAATTTCCGTTGGATTTGGTGAAATTCGACGGTGTTTTTAAAAAAAGAGAATAGGAAACATCTATTTTTCTAAAAATGCCTGGTTTTCTAAAAATAAAGGGTGGAAAAGTAGTTTTAATAAAATCGGACGCTTTCTTTAAAAGAAAGTCTGAAATATGATTTTTGGATTTAAAAGTTGGTTTTGAAGAAAAAAGGTAGACGTAGTGATTTGACGATGTTGAGTAGACGATATTTATTGAGTTGTGATTTGATGATGCTGTAATTGATTTTGGACGATGCTATAGTTGTTCTCCCCGAAAAGGGTGTGGTTTCTCCCCAAAAGGGGTGTGGATTATATTTCTCCCCAAAAAGGGGTGTGGATATTTCGTAGGAAGGCATTCCTACTATTGTTACAGTACCGTTATAACTCCCGATCGTGAGGTTAAAACAATCGCTATGGCTAGCCAGTGTGTGTTGTGGTGGAGTGGGTGTTTGAGATGTAATGTTTTACTTATACTGGGTGATTTATTAGCAATTATGGTGATTGGTATCATTTTACTAGATGAGTTGGAATGGAACTTATATTTGTTGCTTTATTTTCACTGCTCTGATCATGGAGAATTTTACTAGTTACGTGCTGATTCTATACATAACGCTTGATCCATTTAGATATTATAGAATGATTTATTATTATAAAATATTTTTACTAAGAAGGGAGTACACTCGTAGGTAAAATGGCTAGGAACCGATCGGTTCCCTAGTAACGCTAGTTAGAGTTATGCGGGTCACGCAAGAAGGGGTCATTTGAGGGAAAACTTTGGAGACGAGATATCAGAAATGAAATCTAAGTGAGGTTCCGGGGTTTTGTTTGATTGTACTTATGTTTCGAGACGGTGCATGCCTATCAGAGGGAACTTTTATATGTGTGGTACAAACTTACAATTTTGTTATTGACATATTGGGGTTGGCTAGTTAGTTGGGCGGCGTCATGTCTACGTCACACTGGCCCCACCTGTCGGGTGTCCGGGGTGGGGTATGACAATTTCCATACTACACCATCACCGGACTCTATCTAGTGCTAGTAGGGGATTGACTCCTAGCCGTTGTTCCTGCAAGTGTACTGCCTTCTTAGTACAAATATTTTTTTAAAATAATAATACATTCTAAATGTTACCACAGTTAAATATGGATAAGCATAAGTATATAAGCAATGAAAATAAAGCGATATAGATAAGTTCCATCCAAATCCAAAACCCATCTAGTATAAAATCATATCAATCACCATAATGAATAATAAATCACCCAATATAAGTAAAACACCACATCTCAAGCACACATCTCAAACCTACTATTTAAGCACACAACTCAAACACACACCTCAAACACACACATTGGCCAGCCTTAGTGATCGTTTTAACCTCACGATCGGGAGTTGCAACGATACCGTAACATCCGTAGGAATGCCTTCCTACGAAATATCCACACCCCTTTTTGGGGAGAAATATAATCCACACCCCTTACGGGGAGAAACATCCACATCCCATGGGAAGAATCCACACCCCTTACGAGGAGAAATATAATTCACACCCTTTTTGGGGAGAAACCACTAAGGCATAGTCAAAATCGTTAGTATAGCTAAAAATCCACATCCCTTACAGGAAGAGATACTTTTTCATACCGTATTCTCAAATTAATAACATCATCATCAAATCACAACGTAATGATATCGTCTAATCAACATCGTCAGCTCACACATTCGTCTCTCTTTTGCAAAACCGACTTTTTAATCCAAAAATCATATTTTTCACTTTCGTTTGAAGACCGTCTAATTTCAACAAAAACCATTATTTTTTTCCACCTTTATTTTTAGAAAATTAGATATTTTTCATTCTCTTTTTAAAAACCACCAAATCGCACAAAAATCCATTGCCCTCAACTCACCCCAAAATCCAACGAGAATTATATTGAATCTATCTTTTTTTTTTTTTTTAGAAACCAACACAATTCCCCAAGAATTCATTTTACAAACTCACCCAAAAACCTGCTTAATCCATATCATTTATAAAATGGTATAGTTTCAATAAACACACATTTCATCACATCTATATATATAGAAAAATAGTTTGGTAAGAAGACAGTACACTCACCTCGTGATCCGCTCCCCAAAAGCTTTTACCGACTATCCTCTAATGTTACTCCAGTGCCTGCGACCCTATTAGCGACAGGGTCTAAATTAATATTTTAGGTAAAAAAATCCTAATCATGCAATGCAGGCCCTAAGTTCAGTGTTCTCTCATTCCCACATTTTATTTGTGAAAATTGTTATTCGGTTAATTTCGCTTCGTTGCTAATTACTGTATAAAATTTATTCATGTGAACGGTCCCAAATTTATTATTCCGGTTACAACAATTTGATGCTAGAATTTAATTTAATAAACCAAAATAAATTTAACGAAAACGTTACCCGTTCTGAATCGTCCGTTGGCCGCGAGATGGATTTTGAATTTTTATTGGGGTTGTTCGTGCAAATTTTCAGTTTCTCTTCTTTTCCTTTTTTTTTTCTTTGTTCTTTTCTGTTTTTGGTTCCCGACCGGATGGCCGACCCTCTTTCTCTCTCTACTGCCGCCGTCCGCCGGCGGCTTCCCACACTCAGCCGACCCTCACTGAAGACCCTGCACAACTCCCACCACCACTCAACAACCACCACCAGCCACTCCACAGCCGACCACGCAAACCCACCAAATTGTTGAGCTCACACACACACACACTGCCTGCAACACATGCACACATTGCAGCGACCACCGCCCTCACGCCGGAGCACCCACACCCATGCAACATTGACGACACACTCCCACAAGGTCACCGATCCCACACCTCGCCGGACGATCGCTATGATCACCTCCACTGTCACCTTCCACCGAGCGATGGCAGCACGCACACCGCTATACACACACACACCATCGGACGAAACCAGAGCACACCCTCACCCGGGAAACACATGCACTGTACCAACCGTCACCATTGACAACCCAATTTCGCCGGCCGACCTGGATCTGCCCTGATTCAGCTGGCACAGCAACCCCCACATGCCAAAAAATGCTCCACTGTTACCGTCTGCAACCACCGCCCATGATCAACAGGAAACGATCCACAATTCCTCTCTCTAGATTCCACTACCTGATCTCTCTCTCAAAATAGACTAAGGAGAATCTACGCCAACGATCGCACCCCCATGCACGTCCGACACCCTCGCCGGCTATCGCTTCTCAAACCCGAACTCCAGCCTGCTCTCTCTTTCTAGATTTTTTTTCTCTGATTTTCAGATTTCGAATTTAGGATTCTTGATCATGAGATTTTTGATCATTACTTATGCATGAAATTAGTGGATTCAAATTATCTAAGCGTGCCACGTCGCTGCTCTCTCTAATTCCCTACTGGCCAACTGCTCGTCCGATCGCGTGCATATATATATATATATAATAAACTTTTTAATTAATTACTCTTTCCTCCCCCAACTTCCTTTAAATCTTGATTTTTAATCAATTTCAACTTTTAAAAGTTTCTAAGATTTTCAATTTCACCCCCTGTAAGTTTCAATTAAAAGTTAAATGTCAATTTACCTCCCTAAGTTGGGATTTACTGTTTCTAGATTTACAATTTGACCCCTAAACTTTTTATTTGAATTTTTTAATTATTCTAATTTCACCCCGAATTTTCACAGTTACTCTAAAATACAACTGAAATGACGTACATGCTACGATTGAGGTCTTACAATTACGATCCTCGCTACCCCTGAATCATTGTGTCAAAAACCTTTCACTGTGTTCTTCGCTATCCTTAGAATACTATGTCAGAGTCCTATCAACATGATCCTCCCTATCTTTCGATCATTGTGTGAGAAACCTTTTCACTGTGTTCTTTGCTACCTTTAGAACACTGTGTCAAAAACCAAAGAGCCTGTCACTATGTTCTTCGCCACTTTTAGAACATTGTGTCAGAATCCCAAAAAATAAGAACATGTCATTGTGTTCTTCGCTATCCTTGAAATATTGTGTCAGAGAACCGTCACTATAATCCTCGTTGTCCTTGGATTATTGTGTTAGAAGCCTTTTCAAGATTTTCTTCACTACCTTTAGATCACTGTGTCAAAAGCCAAAGAGCCTATCACTATGTTCTTCTCCACCTTTAGAACATTACATCAGAAACCCAAAAGATAAAAAACTGTTATTATGATCTTCGCTATCCTTAGATCATCGTGTTAGAATCATAATCACTATGTGCAGTCACAACCAAGAGTCGATTAACTAAGTGTTATCTTCTCTACATCCTTAGGATAGATCGCGTGTCATATTTTTAGGAACATAGTAGTATATTATATATCATCGAGAGGGCTTGTATTAGACCGTCGTCCTTACCTAGACCTTAGGGCCAGGTACTGTAAATACTATCCTAAGGTATAGTAGTATAATATCAACCAGTAGTGTAGATGTATTTTATAATTTTGGCCAACCAGTAGTATAATATAATAGTATGATATAGGAGGGTTTGCACAAAGTGTCGTCCTCACCACGCCCTATAGGATTAGATATATCACCATCCTCCAGGAATGTAGATAGATAGGAACCAGATGTGTCGCCATTTTTCCAGCAATAGTCTTCTAAGGTTGATTGTTCGTCATCATTCGAAGTACACAATAGTAGAAGTGATAAATCGTCATCCTCGTTAAATCCTCCAGGATCGGGTATGTCCCCATCCTTTAAGATAGATTTAAATACTTGTCCTTAAATTTCATATCTAAGCAGAACCGTTGGCCCAGTGAGCTACACAAGAGGAGAGTGAATTGGATAGTAATAAAAATTATCAAATAAATAACGTTTGAAAATTCAAATAATTAATTTTAACCTAAATTCATTATTATCTTTATAGCAGCGGATATGTGTTTTCAAACTAGGTGCACACCCAAACAACTGAAAATAAATAAAGTAAAAAGTGCAGTACACCAAAATTTATACCGGTTCACCAAGCTATTATTGACTAATCTAGTCCTCCGAGCCCCACGGAGAGTCACTTCCACTAATCACTATGATTCCTTTAATCAAGTAGGAACCAAACCCTTACAAATGATTCTTTTCGTAGGCTCAGAATCAACATTTATAATTTTCTTTTCACAAGTTAAAGAAGAACCTCTATCTTTTTCATAGGTTAAAGATTAACCTAATTCTTTTATACTTAAGCTAAGAATCAAACCTCACCAAATCACTCCAAGTATCATTTTACCTGATAAGAATTGAACCGTTACAAATTTACTCAAAATTAATTCTATTTAGGAAGAATTATGCCTATCTCTTTTCAAAGGAAAAGAGTAACCTGATCTTTTTATGCACTAGGTAAATATCAAACCTCAATCTCTTTACCGGAAGAGATTAAAACCCGAAGCTACCCATGATTAGATATTCCCAATAATATCTAATCCGCACACAACTCACCAATTATAAAATTAATAATATTTTTTTTTTCACTCGGAGCTTCTATCACCCCAGATTAATTTGAACTTAATTAATGTCCCGATACTAGTGATAGAAAGTGAGAATTTCAAAATCTAATTTTAATGAAAGCAGATAGCACACAATTTAGCACGTAATCAGATTTTCATTATAAATCGTTTCAAAATATATTTCAAGCAATTTAAAGTTCAGAAAAACGATTTCAAAGATCAAAATTCCAAGTAACAAATAATAATATCAAATATCAATTAAAAAAAAAAAAAAAAAAAAAAAAAACAAACTTGGAATGATCTCACCAGGATAACAATCGAAATGAATGTAAATGAATCGCAGTTAAACTCTATATCAATAACAGCAACAGCAAATTCCCAAGAATAATTCTCAAGAAAAATCTCACATACTCTCAATATGAATTCAGAATAATCACTTTCAGAAATCTTAGGAACTGAATAGCTCTGGAAAATTGGTTGATTAGGATCACCTATAAGTGAAAAATAAAAGTCTATTTATATGGATGTAAAACAAACCCTCCGACGGCTAGTTTCCACTTGTCATGACACTTAATTACTCTTATAGATAGGGCTGGCAAAATAGGTATTTACATGATGACACGACACGAGACCGACACGAAATTATCAGGTCTAGGTTTTGCTTATCAGGTATCAGGTCATTATCGTGTCAGACCCGATAACCCGATAAGAAATAGTGCAGGTTATCAGGTTGACCTGATAACCCAATAGGTTACATGATAAGACACAATAAGAATTTCGTGTATTCAGGTTACACGATAACCTGAGATCTAATAGGTTACCCGTTATTTTAATAAATTATTTTTACACCCCCAAATTATCAAATATTATAATTAAGTACCCAATATATATATTCACATTTCCCTAACCCTACTCATTTAGTCAACTTAACAGGTTAACAGGTCATTAACATGTAATGAGTAGGTTAATGTGTAATGGAAACTTATCAGGTTTTATCGTGTCATGTTTACCTGATAGGTTTTGTATCATTGTGTGACACAAAAAATTATCGTGTCGTGTCGTGTTGACACGATAATTTTCGTGTCGTGTTCGTGTTTGGGTAGTCTGACACGATATGCTTATCGTGTCGTGTTCATGTTTGGGTCTTAGCGTGTTTTGTGTTATCGTGTAATGGCCTGTTACCTGTTTTGTCAACGCTACTTATAGACCCTTTTATATCAATATGACTCAATGTTGATTCAGTTTACTCAATTATAACTTTTAAAACATTCAATTTAATCCCTCAAATATTTCTCAATCTCAATTAGATAGGATAAAAAGAATTAAACGTACCAATTTGATAAATAATCAAATTATATGAACCATATCTATAGGGATATCAAAATATCAATCACATATTTCAAATAACATCAAATCCCTAAGATATCTCTCAAATCTTAACCATAAAATGATTAGTAATGTCTACTTTTTGAAAAAAATGCACGAAATCCTCCAAACCTGAAACAGTTACATCAATTGACCGACCAAAATTCATAGGTCGACCGATCGATTCAAGTTGTAGCCCAAACCAAAACTTCTCGCCAGTCGGTCGACCGCTATTCCATGGTGTTGGCCCAGTGAGCTACCCAATAGGAGGGTGAATTGGGTAGTATTAAAAAATTATCAGAATAATAATAACACTTCAAAAATTCAAATAATTAATTTTATCCTAAAATTAATTATTATCTTTATAGCAACTGATATGTGTTATCAACTAGATGCACACCAAACAACAATATAATTAAAATAAATAAAGCAGCACACCACGATATATCTTGGTTCACCAAGCTACTCTTAGCTAATCCAGTCCTCTGAGCCCCACGGAGATTCGCACCCACTAATCTCAAGATCCCTTTAAAGGTAGGAACCCAACCCTCACAAAGATTCTTTTCACATACTCAGAATCAACCTTTACAATTCATTTTACTAGGCTCATAAATAACCTCTTATTTTTTCCAAGGTCAAGAATAACCTATCTTTTTACAGGCTAAATATTAACATAATTCTATTACAGGGAGAATCACGATCTAATCCTTTTTATACCTTAGGCTTAAGAATCAAAACCTTACAATCACTCCAAGTATCATTTTCCCGTATTAGGATGGAACCTTTACAATTCACTCACAAATTTAATCAAGGAAGAATTAACAACTAATCTTTTTATACCTTAGGCAAAAATCAAAATCTCAATCTCTTTACTGGAAGACATTGAAAGTAGTTACTCTTGATTAGACACTCTCAGTCGTATCTAATCCGACACTCAACTTACCAATTACAAACAACTGATAAGTTATTTTCCCACTCGAAACTTCTACCATCCCAAATAAATTCAAACTCAATTAATGTCCCAATACTAGTGATAGAAAAGTGAGAATTTCAAAATCTGATAAATAAATATGCGTAGCAAGCAATTAAGCACGTAATCAGATTTTCTCAAGAAATTGTTTCAAAAATAATTTTCAATTAAAATCCGAAAAATAATTTCAAAGATCAAATTCCAAATAATAAATAATATAAGCAACAATTAATAGTAAGTAATTTGGAAAGATCTCATTAGGATTCCACTGGAAAAATAATGATTAGAGATAGTAATGAAACTTCAAATTGGTAGTAGCAATAATCCACAACAAATATTTCTCAAGAATAACTCTCAGAAAATATCTCATAATTCACTCAGTATGATTACTCTTAGAAAGAACGAGAGTTGAATAACTCAGAATCGTATGGATTCTCTTGATATCTAATCATTTTTATATGAAATCCGCATGTCTATTTAAATCTTCTTAAAACAAGCACTATAACGACTAGTTCCTATAAATCATGACATTGAATTACACTAATAAACCCTCTATATCATAATGATTTATTCCTGGTATAATTCACTTAAAATATTCAATTAAGTTCCTCAAACTTTTACTTAAACTCAATTAGATAAGACTGAAAAAATTACATATATCAAATTGAGAAATATTAAAACTACTTGAACTATATCTATAGGGATAATTAAATATTAATTAAACAACTCAAAATATATCAGATCCTTAAGACATCTCACATATCTTAACCATAAAATGACTAATAACAACTACTTTTTGAATAAAATTCAAAATTCCATAAATCCTAAAATAGCTCCATCTGTCGATCGGCCAAGACCCATTGGTCGACCGCCCAATTCAGGATGTAGCCAAGACAAAATCTCTTTGCCCATCGGTCGACTGCCCATCCATCACCTGTCGACTGGACGATTCAGGATGTTTCACAAGTCGACCTATCTATCGAGTTAGAGATCCAGAGAGTTTCTCTTTTGGCCATAAGTCGACCTACCTGTCGATCGAACAATTCAGAGAATTCATCCTCTATTCACAGGTCGACTTACCTGTCAACTGACCACTTCTGGAACACCTCTCCTTAATTCGTTTTAAATCCAATTTCATCAACGTTTTTACCCCTTTAGCCGATTTCTTTTCTCGGTTAACTCCACTAAATCTTAAATTCAATTTTAGTCAATTATCTTTATTTCTTTTTCAATTATACATAGGAGCAAATAATTTAGCTAATTAGAATCTTATAAAAACACACATAATTATGAAAAATATTTTGTGTCGTGTGTGATCCTAACCGGGATACATTAAGAATTAGAATTTAACTTGAATTGTTTTCCCTAGGTTCTTCAATTTCTTCAAACTCTTAATCTTCCATCATCTTTAGTATTGCCACAATATCTTTATGATCATTACTGGAACTAATAAACTGAAACACTCAATAAAATTGTTAGTTCCACAAAAAACATAAACTTTTAATTGTCCATCAAAATCTTAAGATCAACACATGGTTTGTCGACCGATCGATTCAGAATGCTCCCCAGGCTAATTTTTAGCTATGATTTGTCGACCGATTATCTTAGTTCTGTTAACCAAACGATTCAGAGAATTCAAATAATGGCCTTAGGTCGACCGATCGATTCAGAAAGTTAAAATTTTGGCCTAGGTCGACCGATCTCTCTTCAGTTGGTTGACCGATTGATCCAAAAACTACACCATTCCCAGTCACTTCTTCATTGGTTAACCGATTCTTATTGGTCAATTGACTGATCCTACTGGAACACTTCTTCCTCAATTAATTTTAACTCCAATCTTTAACGTTTTTGCATCTTTGACCGATTTCTTTTCTCGGTTAACTTAATTGATACTTATAAATCAATTTTAATTACTAATATTTTTTAAATCAATATTTCTTGTTAAATTTCACATAGGAGAAAATATATTTAACTAATTAAAATCCTAATAAAACGCACATAAACATAATTTCATTTTTGTGTCGTGTGTGATCATAATCGGGATACATTAAGAGTTAAAATTAACCTGAGTTGCTTTCTCCTAAATTCTTCAAGATATTTGTTATCTTAATGCTTGTCTCTTTATCAGTCTCTTGCATCCTTAACCAACTTCAATCATTTCTTCATGATAAAATCATTAATAGAACTTTTATACTGAAACACTCAATAAACTCGTTAGTTCCACCAAAAACATCAACATTTAATTATCCATCAAAATCTTAGGATCAATAGGAACAAAATGTTATTGTCTCATTATTTATCTTTACGATTAAAATCGCATGACAAAGAGAGGCAATTGTAGACACCGTATTTTATCTTGTTCAGTCAGTGTCGAATGAAGTACAAGTTCAAATAAACTTTAAACTTGGGTTTAAAGGGAATGCATTTATACCTAATATCACAATATAAAATACACAAAAACAACCAAAAATATGATAAAAATGCAAAATTGTTGAATTTGACAAAATACAGCTAAGTGAACGTTTCGGGTCAACCTCGAAATTCCCATAATTTAAGGAGGTCTACAATAACTTTATAAATGTTTGACTTTCATAAAATCATATTTAGTATAGATAAATCTTAGTCACTATCCTTAAATTATAGGACAGTTCAAACAATTAACTTAGTTACCCCACCCCGACTTTGAAACATTTACCTTTCACCGAATCTTGTCAAATTTAACACCAAAAAACAATTGCTTCTCTCATGAATACCACATCATATAATACCAAGAAATAATCCAAGACACCTTAATTAGTTCTTGGAAAATTCATAACAAAGCCGTAAATCACAAGGTGATTTAAGGGTTGGGCGTGACTTTGATTTTCACTAAATTCAAGTAGTCCAGTACAAACCACTCTAGGCCCAAGCAATCAAGGGCCTAGACATCATTCAAGGACCAAAAACCAAGCCTTATAATGACTAAGGAACCTTCCTATAAGTTTCTACCAAATGGAAAAGGAAGGAAACAAGACACTTAGGGTGCAACCAACCGTTATCGAAACTAAATCGATTATGTTCGCCACCTAAGTAAGGCGTTCAATGAGCATTGAATTCCCATACCATCAAGAATTAAAGGCTTGGGATGACATGTCAAGACCACATTCAAGGAATCTAGATATTTTAAGCAAACTATCTTAGAAACCAACCTAAAGCCTTGAATTGTGACAGCCCGTTACTGAAACCAAATCGGATGAGTAGCCTCCAAGCAATGCATTAAATGTACATACCATCAAGCATTAAATTCTTGGATGACATGGAATTTCTAGGTTCAAAGAATCTAGATTTTTTCACAAAAATATCTAAAGGTAACTAGGCAACTAGGAAACCTACCGACGGTTACAAGGGAAGTTCACCCGACTCTATCTGAAATTAACCGAATGTGTGGCCTCGAAGTCAAGACTCATCACTTTGCATTAAATGTAAAGTGACACCTAAGGAATAAATACAATGCACCTTGGATGCATTTATGACGCCCAAAACAAAATAGTGGATCTAACCGGTATTTAGCCCCTAAACCGAACTAAATTCATCCCATCAAGTTCTAAATGTACTCATGTGCAAGGAATTTTATTGGTGTAGAGGTAATGATTGGAAATCATTGGCAATAATTAGTAATGATTTCCAATTATTACTAAATCTTTGAAAAGATTTGGTAATCATTACCAAATCTTTGAGAATCCAATTTTTTTCCCTAAATTTGTTCCAAGCCAAACCAAACCAAAACAAGGTAATATGCCCCCTAGGCTAAACACTGCCTAGGGAACACCTTGGTGTTGCCCACACATTGGCCAATGGGCAAGACTAAGGCCTATAAATAGAGGGGTCTCCTTCTCATTTTTTCAAGTCTTGAAGACCTAGTTTCTCTCTCTAAACATGAGCAATTCTCTTGGGTCCTAGACCTCTCAAGTGGATTTCTCAAATAACACGTCGTTATTCTGCCGAAATCAAGTCGTAGAAGGTGTTCATGAAGTTCTTAGAACATGAACTTCAAGGATCGATGGTCACTAATCAACACTGAGCCCAGAGAAGTAAGGAGGGAAAGGAGGTTAGCTACTTAGAGACGACCACATCCCTTAAGTAAGGTGTTCTTGGGTTCTTGGCTAAGAACTCGAGGAATCAACGACCATCAATCAACCACCGACCAAGAAGACCAAGGAAGAGAAGGAGGTAAACATTTAGCGAAGATCACATCCCCTAAGTAAGTATGTTCCTATCAAACCCCCTATAATTCTTGGTTGATTTTGTGTATAGTGCTTTATATATAGTAGGATCATGTAGATTATACACTTACATACATGTACATAACACAAAAAAACCCATAAAAGAATCAAACAAATACTAAAACAACCTAACAAGCTTGTCAAGAACATCATATAAACACCTAATTTTAACTATAACAACCAAATTAGGGTCAAATCATACTAGACCCTTCAAAGCGTCTCAAGAACATTCAAGAACATGCTAAGACATTCAAAAATGACAAATCATCCAACAATGTGTTAAGAACACGTGAGGATTCGAACAAAACTACTATTTACACCATAAGTTGTATATAGTATATAGGATACCCCCAAGAACATCTTTTTTTCAGCTAACAAAACATACACATACACACACAAAGATATATATATATATATATATATATACACACACACACACACAACAACGCCAGACTCTTGTGGCTAAGAACTCGGGATAAAGGGAGGGCTTCTATTCCTTCGAGGATATGTGTGATTCTTCTTCAGAAACCTTCATGTTTTTCTTAGTTACGAGTAGGATTGGAATAAATATAGTTACGAGTAGGACTGGAATAAATATATGGTATTTCTTTTCACTTTTTAACTCACAACTCACACACAAACACTAAACTAATCAAAACAAATGAGTTCGTTTAAGGTTTTTGACAAAATCAAAGAGTTGTTTAAAGGTTGTGATTCAGGTTGTTCACCACCAAAACAAATTGATAATCAACCAAAACAAATTGAGCAAACTAGTCCTTAACTAAACTAACTCAAATTTAACCAAAACTAACCTAGCTTTCAAACATAATAGGATTGAAATACGTTTGACCTGATCTTTGGTAACTACCCAAAGTATATAGGCAGCCCATAAGGGTTCGATCACACCTCTAATAATGAATCTAGTTTTCAACGAGACAAAGAATGAACTACGTCTGACCTGATATTTGGTAACCACCCAAAGTACATAGGCAACCCATAAGAGTTCAGTTACACCTTTAATAACAAACCATTTCCTTTACCCTAACCAAAACGAACTACGTGATGACCTGATTCTCATTTGAGATATGTATGCAACCCGCGTGAAGGTTCGATCGCATATCCAAACAATTTAGTCTTAGTTTGCATTTCATTTAGTATAGCTTGCATATTTACATATTTGTCCGTATATAAACTGTTATTAGGTGTTGCTGACTAGTAGTAGTTGTAGTATTTACCTTCTTTCCATTATATCATGTCAAAAATATGTAAAAAGAACAAAAACTTTAAAAAGGGGAATTATTCTTGTTATGTAAATCGAAGAAAACCGCTTGGATAGTGTATAACAATGAATTATATTTAGACTAAGGTACCATCTTCAGATAGGTGTCGAACACCTTCCCCGAGTATAACCGACTCCCGAACTTAAAGAATATCTCTGGTATACAAACCTACGGAAGTTAAAACACGGGCCATTTCAAAAGAGAAAATAAATTTTCAAAATCCCCCGTCACCTAACATACCATTTAACCCCATGTTAGGTGGCGACTCTATTTTTAACAAAAATCTCAGCCCAATAAAACCCTTGAAAAACCATTTTTAAAATGAACAAATTTGGATGACTTAGAGAGGAAGGGGATGAAAATTGTTTTCATCCTCTTCCCGATTCTCTACTTTTTTCGCTATCAAAATTCGGGGTGCATTATTCATTATGATCGACCAGTGCAAGTAAAATACTTATCGACCTTGACAATCAAAAAATAGATTTTGTTGAATCCGAGGTTTTGACGAGCGATTAAGTATTGATATTTTTTGTGGAACTAATAGTTTTATCAAATGTTTTAGATTTATAGTCACATGCATTTGATTAAGAAGAAGATTTGATGAAGAAAAGATAAAGGGTGTAAGATGGATATGACAAAGATATGAAGAGTTTTGAAGATGCTAAAGAAACACAGGTGAAAACAACTCTTTACTTATATACTCTTAATGCAACCCGAATTAGGATTATGCAAGACACTTAAAATGAGTTAATTCTATGTGTGTTATGATAAGAAATGATAAGTTTAAGATCCTAAAATGAGATAATTTATGTGCTCCTTATGTAAAATAATTTTGATAATTGACCAAATTGAAAAATGTGTTTTAAAGTATAAAACATTGTAGTTTCGAGACAATTCAGTTAACCAAAAAAAGTGGTTGGTCGATGATAGGTGTAAATTACCTACGTATTTTCAATCCGAATTTGCTAGTTTTCGAGTACGTTTATAGTTATTTTTATATGTTTTAATATGTTTTTATTCTTTTTGTATAAATCAGGTGTGGGGGGCAAAAATATAGGAAACTGAAGCGAAAACGATGAGATCGAACCAAAGCGGTTCGAAGTTACGGTGATAAACAAACTCGGAGGCTAAAAGATGAAATAGGCCCACCGCCTAGGCATCCAGACCACCGCCTAGGCGATGAAGAAGCTGAGAAAAGAGCAAAATGTTACTGATGGACGATCGCCTAGGCGAAGATTTCTTCACCTAGGCAGAAATCCAGCAGAAAACGAAGATGGTCTACGGACAGCCGCTCTCCTAGGCGAAGTTTTCTTCGCCTAGGCGAAAATCCAACAGAATGTTCTCCCAGTCCACCGCCTACTTCACCGCCTAGGAGATCAGCCAAACCGACCTAATTTCTCCTAGGTGAAGTTTTCTTCGCCTAGGTGGATTTCCCCTACACAGTCTTGAGATATTTTTTTATATTTTTAGGATATTTTAGCTATAAATACCCCCTCTCCTCCTCCTTCTCCGGTATATCTCTTGCTCTCTTGCATTTTTGAGCCCCTTAGGCTATATCTAAGGGTATATTTAGGAGTTTTAGAGGTGGAGCTCACATCCCAAAGTGGAGAAGACGGCGAATCGATCGTTGAGTATTCTTAGCAGTTTATCTTCGGACGAGGCTAAGTTCTTCAATTGTTTTTCCTCATTTCTTTATCTTAGGATCATGTGAGCATGTTTAGATCAATTTATATGTTTATATGGTTATGACCACGAGTTAAATATGGATTGTAGTAGGGATTAACGGTATATTTATAAATATGTTTGTTTGGATGATTTCGGTGTTTCATTTGTGATTGTTCTTCGTAGTTTAATTATATTTATCGTATTGGTTGTTTATCATGCATTTGTTTATCATGCTTAGTTAGATAAATGGAGAATACAGAGTTTTGACAAACCCCATATTCGGATTAAGGTAAACAAACGCCACGATTCTATAACCCGGTCGGGGTTTGAATTGTGGACAATCGATGACGTTGGGGAAAGAATCACGCGACCTAGGGTCATTAAGACGTTGAGGAGGACTTTTTCGTTGGCTCGAAGTTGCGTTATATCTCTCATCTTATACTCGAAAGAGGTGGCGAGGGAGTTTTATAACGGAGATTATCGATAAGGTAAATACAACGCGACGATCCAATAACCCGGGAGGGAGTTGGATTGTGTGCAATCAATGACGCTGGGTGAGACTCACGTGACCTAAAGTCTTTAAGACGTTGAGGGGGACTTCTTCGTTGGCTCGAAATCATGTATTCCCCCGTCTTACACTCGGGAGAGGTGACGGTAGAGTTTACGTACCGAGATTGTCAAATAGGTCGAACAACATAAACATGAGTAAATCGGAATCGAACACATATTTGTAAACACGTTAATCCCTAGGAAATTCTTCACCCTAAAACATATTAGCATATTAGTGTAGTTAATTTAGGTTATATTAGTATTAGTTTAATTAATTAAATACATTTATTTTTCGCCCAAATGAAATTAGGTCACGACAAACGCGATATTCGATAGTAGCGACACTAATCCCTATGGATACGATAACCCGATCTCAACGATCACACTATACTAAAACTTAGACCTCGTATACTTGCGAGTGTAAGTAGCGGCGTATTTTATACCCTACCAGTTGACTTATCAAAATAATGAGTTTTAGGAGTTAAAATGGAGTCCTACCGATCCATTCGGTCAACCGAGAAAAGCAATCGGTCAACCATTTGAAACAATAGCTAAATTGAGGAATAAAGTGAGCAATCTGAACAATTTAGTCAATCGACATGTTAGGGTTGGTCAACCAACAGGATGGGTCGATCAATCAACAGGTTTGGTATGTCAACCAACTGCTATAGCGAAATCAGCAACTATTTTGATTATTTTGGTCAAAACTATTCTTTTGTTATGATTCTGAGAGAGGGATTTGGGGGGTCTGAATGTATTTTGAATATGAACAACTTATTTAGTAATCACTATTGATATAGTCCACATATTTTAAGATTTTCTTAATTTAAATGATTAAATACTTCATATTTCTGTGGTTTTAAATTGGAAAAAGTTTTATGGACTTAAATGTGAGATTTGAAAGATATTTTTAAGTGGAACATACCTATACTGAAACGTTATGATATATGAGGTCTTAGAGTATCATTTTATGGCATATCTTTGAAAAACTAGCCGTTGAAGGGCTAGTTATTGGTCTATTAATAGAGACTTGCGTGAATTGAATTAGATACATCAAGAACATGAGTTTGAGCTATTACAAGAGAAAGATTTTTGTTGAGATTTCAAAGAGTGATACTATATAAGTTCTTGATCTAAATCCTTTGTTGTTTGGTATCACCAATTTGAGTTCTACTTGTTATATTGCTATTGTCTTCGGTGTTTTTCCTATGAAATCTATCCAAGCTTTATTTGTTCTTTAAAGTTATATTTATATTGATTATTTGGTTTAGGATTTCTAGAAAATTGTTTTAAACTTAAAATTCTGAAAATCTTTTTTAAAACAATTTTGCTTGATTATCTGATTACATGCTAAATTTGTGCTACTCGCTTTATTTACTAATCAAATTTTATTTGATTCACATTGTATTTATCACATAGAAATTATTTGGGATATTAATTGAGTATATCTATATTGAGGTTGTAAAAGTTCATTGTGGAAAGAAACTTACATTTTTTGTATTTGTGAGTTTGAGAAGATTAGACACATTTGGTGTTTAGATAAGGTAGTTAGGTTTTGATCTTTTTCCTGTAAAAAAAATAAGGGTTTTATCTTTGTCTTATAAAAAAGTTAGGTTATTATGTTTCCTTAAAAAGAACTAGGTTTTGATTCTTCGGGTAATAGAATAGAGTGATTGTAAAGATTATTCTTGATCCTGCAAAAAAGATAAGTGTAAAAGTGTGAAGGAGTGGTAGGTTTGATCTTTAGCCGATTAAAAAGATTAGGTTTTGATTCTTCCTGTAATAGAATTAGGTTAGTCTTGAGCCTAGTAAAAAAGATAAGATTTTTCCGAAGCCTGTGAAAAGGATAATCATAAAGGTTGATTTTGAGCCTACGAAAAGAATCGAGATTCTAAGGGTTTGATTTCTACCTAGGAAAAGAATCAGGAGTTTAGTAGATTGTGAATATCTATAGAGCTCGAGGGACTGGATGTGAGTAAAAGTAGTTTACTGAATCAGGATAAAATTATTTTGTGTTGCATTGCTTATTTTCTTTTATTGTGTGTGGGTATGCATTTAGAAGTAAACACATTTTCGCTGTGTATAAGATAATAATTGATTTAGAAAAATTGATTATTTGTGTTTAAATGTTTAATTGTCAAATTTAGTAACTACCTAATTCACCCCCTCTTAGGTAGCTTTTTGGGTCATTTAATTTCTTCTAGGACATGTTTGCAACTAAATAAAGATATGCATATTATTCAACTACATGATTAGTTGCCTACACATGTAGTCACTAAATATTACATTCTAAATTATCTTCAAAATAAAGCAGTGTTACTCCTACATCACCAAAAACTGCCCAACTATTGTCCATAATTAAAAACAATAGTTACAATCGAAGAAAAAATAAAGGAAAATCGAAAGACAATTGTAAAGATGAAAGCTCTGACATGGAATCCGAAAAAAAGGTTAAAGTATAACTACAATGAAAAATGAAATCTCCACTATTTGAATACTCTAATAAATAACAAAATGTCAAAATTACAGGAACTCATATGCACAAACATCACCACTATCAAAGAAATTCATGTAGACTATGGTTGGTGTTACAAGTCTTACAATTGGTGTAGACAAAAGATAAACCAAAACGATAATTCTTTTTGGTGCAACAAATGAAACATGGAGGCAAACATTTATATCCGTAGGTAAAAATATAATGTTACTACAACATTCACTTATAACATAAACTAAATGGCAATAACTAGACAGCAAATGAATAGGTGCAAAATTCATACTTTTATAGTTGACAATATCCCTACATAATTTTTAATCAGTAGGATATCGTCAATGTACAACACCAGAAAACAAAAAGCCTTTCTATCAATTTTCTTGTATATGCATGGATCTCCAAATATAATCAAACGATTTGACTGCCTCATCAAAATAGATGTTCTAACATCTAAAAGCTTGCTTAAGCCTGTAAATGGATTTTTACACTTACACACCTTCTGACTTTCACCTTTGGCTATGAAAGTCCTTTGGTTAATTCATGTAAATCTCTTCGTCTATATCTCAATTGAGGAAAGTTGTCCTTACATTCATTTTCCAGATTTTATAGTCGTGGAATGTGGCGATATGCAATAAAATCCCAATAGACTTGAACATGACAACTAACGAAAATGTCACCTTATAGTCAACACATTGACGTTGAATATATTTTTTTTCCATCAGTATAGTCTTGAACATGTCCACTTTATCATCCGAATCTGATTTTCTCTTGAAATCCATTTTTATCCAATGGGAATGATTCTCTCAGGTAAATCGACAAGTGTCCAGACTCGGTGTGTACATTGAGTGCATTTTAGATCTTATTTTTGTTTGCCACTTCTTATTGTCGATGTCAAACATCGCTTCTTTCTAGTTAGCAAGGTCGTTACTTCCCACTAAAGTAGCTCATCTCTATCTTTTTGTCCAAGATATCCCAGATACTAATTAGGAGAAGTAGAGGTTCTACCAGATCTGCGAGGAGGATGCATTTATCATTGTCGGTTCCACTTTTCTAGTTTGCTCGACTTGCTACACCTCTGCCAAGTCTATATTTTCCCAGTGCTGAATTCTTTGAGAAATATTTTCTCTAAGAATATGACAAATTTAACAACAAAAATACTCTTTATTCATCTGGATGATAGAAGAAGTATCCGATGGTTTCCTTAGGATACCTCAGAAACTTAAGGCAGAAGTGTCGGTCTCAAGTCTTTTGACATGAGCCGGACAATCCCAAATCTTAACATACTTATGATTAGGTTTATGCTTGTTCCATATTTAATTTGGTGTAACTGACATAGATTTAGTTGGAATCTTGTTTAGTAAATTAAATGAGTAAATTAGTGTGACTCATCACTGATTGGACCATATCTAATAGGGTTTGATTTGCTATTTCTGATACACCATTTAACTGTGGCATATCAGAAGGATTCTATTGGGAAAGTATACTATTATGTTTGAGATAATTCAAAAACTCTATGGATAAGTATTAGCCACCTCGATTTGATTGGAGTGTCTTAATACTCTTTGCTGTTTGTTTATCTTATTCGTTTATGAATTCGTGGAACACTTAAATGAATCAAAGTTGTGTCTCATAAGATACACAAAACCATACCTAGAGCGGTCCCAGTGAGGACGAATGGTAGGCAGGTGAAGAAGGTTGTGATGTAGCCCTAAAACTCATTGAATTGCCATTCCAAGGTATCGATACGGGATGCCTTCCTGGCTTTCGAGGTCTGATATGTAGTCACTAGAAAATGATATTAAAGGGCCCATGTGATCACCAGTGGGAGCTAGACCGTTGTTGTCATTGGTCATGGGAGGACGATTATCAAATTGTGGGTATGGAGACATTACTATGGGTTTTCTTTGGGGTCTCATGCTTAAGGCAATCTTTATTCTTCTCTCGTTGTTCCTACGTCCAATGAGCTATTAGACCTTATTATCATTAAAACTTAGCGAGCCAGTGAGTTTGATAATGAGACGCTTTTAGTAGGCTTTCCTACAAACGACACCAAACTATTGGTGTCGCAAATTGACTAACATCTTCAGTTGGCGATCAATATACAATAAGGTGATTATTGGTTGAGGTAGTGTCCTGGGTGTAGTGATGGATTTGTCTTGTGAATTATCCTTATCAATGTATTTGAAATCCGAGCAAATACCTCTACAAGGTGATTATGTGTTGAGGTGTCTACCTGGGTGTAGTGATGGATTTGTCTTGTGAATTGTCCTCATCAACGTATTTGGAATCCGAGCAAGTACCTCTACAAGGTGATTATGTGTTGAGGTGTCTACCTGGGTGTACTGATGGATTTGTCTTATGAATTGTCCTCATCAACGTATTTGGAATCCGAGCAAATACTTGCACAAAGATCCATTGGGGTGTGCATAATGAAATCTCTCTGACCTAAGAGTAAAAGCTAGGGGAAAACATGAGTTATAATGTATTAAATAAAAATTCTATTACCTAGTGCATTAAATGTTTGGCCATTTATAAGCGAGGGTGTTAGATTTGAGATTTATCCTCTTCCAAATCTCTTAGCCAAACATACCCATAAGGATTGGACCATCAATTTTCTGACAGATTCGCTAACACGAGTTTAATATAGTGTCAAACAATCGTTGCAAATTTGCTTCCTAGATTGTAATACAAGAGTTTTGTGCATTTGGCGTATTAGTAGCATTTACTGTTATCTAACAAAGGATTTTTCATGTGATAGGTCACCTTATTTTGTAGTAAGTGGTAACTCAACTAGTTCAAATTGGTTGAAATTTATGGAAAAAATATTTTTTTATCCTCAGGCACCATGTCATCAGGTGACTGTGTTGCACCACGACGAATATGATTGATAATTTGAAATAATATTCCGCTTATTTCAAGGTAATCTTATTAATATGATGTAGTAAACAATTACCCTTAAATATTTTTTCAAAATAAAAATCTAATAGTGGAAGTTCAAGTCTTCAAATGAATGAGAACTCTCTAACATTATTTTTTTTATTTCTCAAAATTTTGAGTATTTTTAAATTAATTTCATTGTCTAATTCTAATCATTGTCATAATTTTACTAATTAAATTTTATTTTTAAAATTTAGTTTTAGTTGATCATTGTCTATTCCTCTTCCTTTTATAACATTCCAAACCAACATTATTTTTCTTATTTCTCAAGATTTTGAATATATTTAAATTATTAAGGGTACTTTTTTAATTAATTTCATTGTCATAATTTCACTAATTAAATTTAATTTTTGAAAATGAGTTTTAATTGTTCATTATTTCTTCTTCTTCCTTCTATAACATTCCAACTCATTCTTTTACGTTTCATCCACTTGCATGTATTATTCAAAGTTCAAATTCTAACACAACTTAGAATTTAGAAAGACTTCATAACGCTTTAGAATTTGGAAATATTGCATAACGTC
This sequence comes from Eucommia ulmoides, assembly GCA_016647705.1. Taxonomy (NCBI): domain Eukaryota; kingdom Viridiplantae; phylum Streptophyta; class Magnoliopsida; order Garryales; family Eucommiaceae; genus Eucommia; species Eucommia ulmoides. Next base: position 11,404,100 of record CM028328.1, read on the forward strand.
TCATAAAATATCCTCTACTAATATGTGGAATTTACAATATTTAATGGTCATGAGACATCCCTCTCTCTCTCTCTCTCTCTCTCTCTCTCCTCTTAAGTTTTGTCAACACGGGTATGATTTTCATTTCTTCTCTGTCATGTAAGGATTGAAGATAAAAAATTCTACTAGACACAATGGTGGTGGTGAAGGTGGATGGGACGTAGAGAACAAAATAGGGATTCACATGATATGCAAATGCATTCATGGATTTTGTTCCAAAGGATAAGCCCCCATGGCTCACTTTTGTTTTTAATGTTAAATGTAAAGTTGATTTGATTATCAAAACCTAGAAATATTTTTTTTATTTTCTCCAATACACATCAGAATTTTTCTTTTTCAATTTTTATATTTCTGGTTTATTTTTAGAAAGTATTATAGTGCATTAACATTGACAAATTTTTAGTAAAAATTAGAATAAAAATAGAATTGAGAACTATGGTGTTTTATTATTTTTATATTTGTGTGGTATAAACTAATTCAGTTTTTCTAATTTTGATTTGTGGTTAAATTTTAATGATACATTTGAAATGGACGGAGGCTTTGATTAAAAAAAAAAAAAAAAGTGTCATTTATTCTCTATGTTTACATTAAACGAGAATATATTTTATTGATTTGGGTGGTTACAAAATTGATTCTTAAATTGTTAGGATAATGAATTTTTTATATAATATTTTTTTATTTTTAAGTTTGATTCTTTTTAGACTTATATTTATTTTTGTTTTTGTGTTTATGACATATTTCTTTTAGAGATTATTTTTTAACGTTGATAGGTAGGTATGAATGTGAACTAGATTTAATTTGGTTTCAATTGAAAACAATATTAAAACCTTTAAAAATATCCAAACTCAAAAGTGAACGGTAAATCGTAAGTTTTTTAAACTCGGTTTTCAAATCGAACCTCTTAGTTTTATAAAATAAATAAATAAATAAATAAAAAGTCAACCAAAATCGTAAATTCGTTTACTTATTTTTTTTTTCTTTAAAACAAATATTTTGTATTCTAATTACTAGCAATTGACGTTTTTAAAATTATAAAAACATTCATAAAATATATTAAATAAAAAATTACAATGGATATATAGTTATGTGTAAAATTGAATGAAAAGATCTATTAATATAAATATTATTTTGGAGGGGGAATTTTTTTTAGGGCTCTCAAAGTTTAAAAAAAATACATTTCTAAGGACTATCCAAATCAAACTCATGCCAATAAAAAAAAATTATTCCAAAAATTGTTCCTCCTTTATATATGTAGAAAAATAAATTTTCACTGGTTTTTTTTTTTTTTTTTTAATTACACTAAATTTTAGTTTTGCAAAAAACAATCCATTGAATTTTTTTTTACATTCAAAATATATAAAAAAAAAATTTTAAATACCACTCTTAAACAAAGTTTTATTTTATTTTTATAACATTACATTAAAAAGTATTAATTTTTTTTAAAAAATAAAATAAAATTATTTAATGCAAAATCATATTTATAAACAAACTAAATACCAAAAAAAATCAAAAATTAATAAACGTTGTTCTACTGAATTTCTATAATTCTATTGAATATTAGCAATTCCATTAAAACTTATAATTCTATTAACTACTAACAATTCCACTTGAAAAAAAAAAAAAAGAAGAAGAAAAAAGACCTCGTATATCATCTACATAAATCTAAAATCCAAAAATGAAACATTCATAAAAAAAATTAAGTAACCAAAGTGAAATTACTTATAAAAATTCACATAATAATTAAGTGGAAATCTACTAAAAAAATCAAATGAAAATCTACTAAAAATTATAAAACCCCAAAACATAGATTCTTAATAGAAGAATTCAAAAATCGAACCAACATTAAGCAAGCCTTTACACAATCATATTCTCATGAATAAATCCATTGAAATCTAAAATTGGAGAACTGATATCCATTGAATTCCATTAAAATCGTTGAAATTCAAAAAATCAAAAAAAAAATAAAAAAAAAAAAAATATATATATATATATATATATATATATATAAATAAAAACGAGCACAATCATTCTTCGATGGTGGTGGCGGCGCCATGAAAGTGAGCATGGTGGTGGCAAAAGAAGTAGAGGCAGTGATAGCGAAGACAACCAAAGCAACATGACAGTGGCAAGGGGATCAATGTGGCAGCGATGATAGACTGTTGGTGAGAGAGAATGAGAGAGAGAGTTTTAGGGCTAGAGTATTGTTGAAATGAACGTTTGTTAGGAGGATAAATTTGATGGGTAATTTTTTTATTAGAATGTTAGGAGGGTTGGTGCTAATTTATTTTTTTCAAAATATAATTTATGAAAAAATGTTTTGTTTATTGGGTTCTTTAAAATTTATTTTATTTTAAAAGTAGATTTATGGAGAACTATTTTGTTTATTTTCTAAACCACCGCATCGCGAGGGTCAAAAACTAGTTTATAGATAAAAATTGTGTTGAATAATTTAAATGTTAGGAGTATAATTGTTTTTAAGTACAATTGATAACATACTATATATGCTTTTATATTTACATGATATATTCACGAAAAAGCATTTATGGATGTTTATATCAATTTCATCATATTACAACACATTCATTGAATAAGTTTTACTTATATTTGGTGAAATATCAACTATTTAAAGCATGAAATTTGAAGACATTTCTTGATTAATATCAACTTATATTTATGCATGAATGTAGGTCAATATTATTAAAAATTAGAATATGATTTATGATTTAAAACTATTTTCACTTCTAAATTTAATTATTCCATTCTTTCAAATTACCCAAAACTCATATTTTAATATTGATTATTTAAACTTTAACTATTTATTAAGAATATTAAAATATAAAAAAAAAATATGTAACGAGCATAATTTGTGAAAAAGATTCTAATTATTTAACAAAAGCTTCAAAAAATATATGTTATAACAAATATAGAATACAAAAAAAATCAACTTAAATTAAATTGATTGTGGCCATTAGTTTTATCTTCAGAACATATCTACTATTTTTCATATGTAATATATTGTATTTTTATATAATTTATTAAAATTATTCATTATTTATAAAATAATAAATTTGTACATAATAACAATATAGTAATCTATACTTAGAATAGTAAAGTTATTAAAAGATGGCTTATTATAATAATTAGGTGAATTATATTTAAAATGTGATCAAATAAAAAATTAAGCCCATATAAATATGTATAGTTATATTAATTGAATAAAAATAATTCACGATGTGAAACCGTCATCAACTTCTTAATTTATAAAAAAATTACTAAATTTTTAATTTATAATAAAAAAAATGGACGTTTTTATTATTTTATCTAAAAAAAAAAAACTGAAAAGGGTAAAATAAAAATACGAATAACGCTTAAATTTAAAAAAAAAAAAAAAAAAAAAAAAAAAAAAAAAAAAAAAACTTCTTTTTTTTTTTTTTTGAAACCTCGTGAAGCTGATTTTTTCTCACATAAAATCATATTTCATAAATATTATTAGAAACTGAAAATGCATATTATATTGAAATTTGGGGGTTAAAAGTGTAGTTACTCTTTTCAACTCCCGTAATAAAATCCGAAAAGAGAAAATATAATCCGACCAGATAACAGGAGGCGAAAAAAAATTCAAATTTGGAAAAACTGTAAAAAAATAAAAATTAGTTTGCATTTAAGCAGCCAATCCATCTGAACTGCGATCTATAAAGCAGGACGAAAATTGGCGATTGAAATCCGTGGATTGCTTGCTCTCAAATTTGAGGAAAAACTAATGGAAGGTGTGATGTCGTTGAGAACATCACCTAGGGTTTCGTTTCGCTCAACTCCGTCGTCGTCTCTCAATCACAGCCGCAGTCCCAACTTCGCGTGCCGAAGATTGGTTCGGATTCTGGGGAGTCGAATGGGTGACCGCAGACCCGGCATCAGAGCTCAACAGGTACACCAATTTGAGCATTTGTCAAATTAATAAAAAAATGAATTCTAGGTTTTGAGTCGGACACCATTGCTCATAAATCATACATCAAATAGTTGATAATGACGCAGAAGATGAAACTCCGGTGAATTAGGATAAGATTTCAAGTTAAAAACGTTTTTTTATTTCCAATTTTGTTGAGCTGAGATTGAAATTGGGTCAGGTGTTGTTTTTTTTCAGTGATAAAATGAAGAACGTGGAACTTGTAATTTAATCTTTGTTTTTTTACTTTTTTGTAGCCTGAGCTGGAAAAAGGCTCGGCGACAATTTCTGCGGACAGTGTTTCTGAAACTAACGCACTCAAAATCAAGGAATGGGAATTGGAGAGGTTTCAAGATGAAATAGCTGATACCCAAGGTATAAGAATAAGGAGACGGCCTCCAACTGGACCTCCATTGCATTACGTAGGCCCTTTTCAGTTCCGCCTAGAGAACGAAGGCAACACACCCCGTAACATTCTCGAAGAAATTATATGGAATAAGGACGTAGAAGTATCACAGGTAAATTCTAACTTGGGTTCTTGGATATCGTTCTTCTTCTTTTGATGTGTTCTTTGTAGTAGTTATTTGTATATGGCTATGCTACTCTGAGATCATCTCTGTTTCAGATGAAACAGAGAAGGCCGCTCCATATTTTGATGAAAGCTCTTGAAAGTGCTCCTCCCGTCAGAGATTTTATTGGGGCTCTTAAGGCATCATATGCACGAAACGCATTGCCTGGTTTGATTGCTGAAGTGAAAAAAGCTTCTCCAAGTAGAGGAATTATAAGAGAAGATTTCGATCCAGTAAGATTGCAATTGCCCTTTTCTGTTTTTCCATGTTATTACCCAAATTTGATTAATTTGATATTCAGAAGATAAAAAAATGAAGTAATAAAACTATATATATGTAGAAGGAGCTTGGCTCTCCTAATTTGTGCTATTTGAACCCGAGTCTTTTTCCTCTTAACTGCATGTATCATGCCTCTTCTTTGTATTTCACTTCGTCATATACTGTTTAGTTATGCATATATTTCTTCATCACAGGTTGAAATTGCCAAAGCTTATGAAAAAGGTGGAGCAGCATGTCTTAGTGTTTTGACGGATCGAAAGTACTTTCAGGTAAAGATTTCAGACTTTTGTTGTCTGGAAATAAGCTGATACATATTTGGAAACTTACTCATGAATTGCTAATTACCTTTATTTAGGGAAGCTTTGAGAATCTGGAGGCCATTAGAAATGCAGGAATTCAGGTGTTCTTTTTGTACACATTTATGATGACAATTTTATTTACTTTTTGTCTTTTTATTTATTTATTTTTCTTGTAATTTGTTAAAACTTCAATTCTGAAAACTATATCTGCAGTGCCCTCTCTTATGCAAAGAATTCATAATTGATGCATGGCAAATCTACAATGCTCGAAGCAAAGGTGCGGATGCAATTTTGTTGATTGCCGCTGTTTTACCAGACCTTGACATCAAATACTTGACCAAGATTTGCAAGTTACTTGGCTTGGCGGCACTTATTGAGGTTTTCTTTATGTATCTTAATTTTTCACAGTAAATTACTGACATTATTTCAGGAATTTCTCTCATATTTTGACAGTAAAGTATTGACATTTATTACACATAATCTAAAACTAAATGATGGGTTCCTTGTAAAATTAACTTATATCATTTGGGTTGTTAATTTTTATCTGTTTCTTGCGGTCATTTTTTGTAGGTACATGATGAGAGGGAAATGGATCGTGTCCTGGGAATAGAAGGGATTGAGCTTATTGGCATCAACAACCGAAACCTTGGTATTTACTGAACCCCTTTTCAGTATATATTGTTTGACTTCTATTCATACTACAGATATTCGCATCTTGCTTCGCTTATTAAAAAAAAATTTCATAAAATTGGCCCTTGTAATATGGTAGATTTATGTAGTTATTAGCCGAGTTGGCCTCAGGAATTTGAGTTTTGTAGCCAACAATTTGCTCTTTGCTTGTGAACAGAAACATTTGAGGTTGATATTAGCAACACAAAGAGGCTTCTTGAAGGAGAGCGCGGGCAACGTATCCGTGAAAAAGGCATATTGGTAAGTTGACGCTTTTATCCTCTTGTTACAACCTACTAAACCTCGGGTAGTTTTCTAGTGTATCTTAGAGTGCGTTTGGGTGAGGTGAGGTATCTGAAGAAAGTATTCTAATTAGAAAATTTCACAATTTGTAATATTTTTTTAAAATCTGTTTTCCAAATCAAATTTCTTGTTCAAATATCTCGCCCTAACACATTCTTAAAGGAATTTTGACTTTGTAATTTTGTAAATACCTTTTCTAAATCAAATTTCTTCTTCAAATACTCCACCTAAACACGCTCTCATGGTTTAAGGACAGATTTGCATGACCTTTTTTTTCGATGTTTTTCATTTTCACTTATGGATAAAATAGGTTGTTGGGGAATCTGGACTGTTTACTCCTGATGATATTGCTTATGTTCAAGAAGCTGGTGCTAAAGCGGTAAGCTATGCTAATTCCATCTCTGTGCGGCTGAATAAAAAAAGTTACATATGAATTGAGTGCTGAACTTTTTTATCAAGATATTTAACCTATTTAATTAGTATAATTGATTGATTATTCGTAAATATATATTGTTTCTTTATTATTTCAATATTTTGAACCGATAGTAATTTAAATATTTGAATTTTGTATGTAGATTTTCAAGAAACATTTATAAATAATATATTTTATTAAAAAAATATATATATTTTTTTTTGTGTAGTTCTTAACTCTTAAACAATAAAATTTAATTAATAAATAATTTAAAAAGACTTGAATAAGCTCGTCGTCATTGAACAAATCAAGCTTGGGCATAAGGTTTTCAAGCTCGGCTCGAACTTGAATAGGAAGAGAAAGAAACGAACTAAATTTGAGTACTTAATACTCGGCTCGGAGGCCTACCGACTGTGGTCTTATAGCCTTGATGTAATAATATTAATTAAATTTGGATTACGTTTTGGATTGCAGGTATTGGTTGGGGAGTCACTTGTGAAACAAAGAGATCCTGCTAAAGCAATAACTGGGCTTTTTGGCAGAGAATTATCTTCTTCTTAAATTTAACGAGGTTCTTTGTAAAAATAAAATACAGTTAATGAGTTATTTTGTAGTAGTTGTTTTCTGTTGCAAGCAAAAACTCCTCAATGTATTGCAATAAATTGGTGTGTGAGTTTAGCTTCTGTTTTTTTTGGTTTAAATTATGATTAATCACGAGGTGGTGTTTTTTGAACTGCCATTGCTACAAAATATCAATATTAATTACACCAATATTAAAGCCATTTGGTCAACGGTTTACGAAATTAAAATAATTCATGTGAGTTATGCGCTACGATAATTTTTGTAAAAATCTAAAGTTACTGTAATATATAAAAGTTACTGTAATTTTTTTCATATAGAAACTTACGGTCATTTTTATAACGTACAATGATTTTTGAATTTTTTATAATAATTTTAGACTTCTAAAAAAAAATTTGTACACAGAGATTATAAGATAAAATTTTAATTTTGTGAACTATTCACTCAAAGAATCCAAAACCCTAAATCCGAAAAAGCCTTTTAAGCAAGTGCATAAACTTTAAAGTAAATTAATTTTTCACTTTTCACAAAAGAAAAAGTGAAGGCAATATAAAATCTTTTTTTAAATTAGTAAACTAAGTTAAGGTTTTAAGATTTCACCAAATTGACTCAAATAACGTAAGGGAAGATTGTCGTCTAAAATTTTAATCGATCATGTTGTCATGTATGGTTACAAATTTTTTAAAACAAAAAATTAATTAATAGACATATATATATATATATATATATATATATATATATATATATATATATATATATATATATATAAACAATAGGAGATTTGGTAGTGTGTTCGGAATCTTATTCTGTTGTCCAAGACACTGCCTTTAATGTTCATCATCGACAACGAGGTGAGCATTTTAACCTTATGTTATATACATGCCTCCATGGTATGATCCAGAATTTTATCTTTATTCATTATATGTTGTCACACATTTCCCTTCCATATTTCTTTATTTATTCATTACACAATTTCGCGAAATTTTTTTCATCTATTGGTCGCATAAAATCTCCTAGGTGAAGTGAAAAACTTGGGAAGTTCTTTACCTTTTTAAGGTTAAAAAGTTGACAAATTACCTACTTAAGTTCAATTTATTTTTGGAACAAGAAAAACCGACCGCATCCCGGCTGGTTTCATTTTTTTTTTTTAAATCTACACAAGAAACTAGCCTGAAATGGATTGGTTTCTAGAGCACCAATCAAGTCATGGTCAGTGCTCAATAGGGGGACCTGCTTTTTTGCAGGCCCCACCCCCACTCCTATGCACACAAAATCACTTCTTTTTTTGGTGTGTGTTGGAATTTAATATATAGTGATGTTATATATAACATTAATTATTAATGTTATATATAACATTTACATGTATCCCAATTTAGAACTCAAAAAAAAAAATTAATATTAATCATCGAATATTACATTCTACATTGGTATCACACGAACTATAAAACTTAAGTGTAACATTTACATGAAATACGATTTATATCTAGTACGTGAATACATTTAACGTACACACGATTGTTATTTTTCATATATTCGGTAGGATGCAATTTTCCATTGCATTGCTATAAGACCCCGATTTTCCACGTATGTCATTTTATTTTCATTTTAGAGCATTTAGAAAATTACGGGGTAAAAATGGAGTTAATTGAAAACCTAATTAAAAGTTTTTTGGTCAATTGAAAATTTAGAAATATTTATTCTAAACTTTGGGATTCAAATTGTCACTTAAATTCTAAACTAAAAATTTTAAGGGTTCAAATTGCTATTTAAGGAAATTGTAAATGATTCATTGGGCTAAAATAAGGATGTAAAGAAGTTAGGGGGAGAAAAGAGTAATAAAATAAAAGATTTTTTTAAAACACATATATAACATATACATATGTGTGTGTGTGTGTTTGCCGACCGAACTGTGAACCGAAACAGAGAGAAGAGAGAGACCGGCGACGTGGCAAGATTAGATCAAACATCCATCCACTTATTTCATGCATATAAATACCCATGTAAGAACATCATGAATGAAAATCTTAAAAGGAGGAAATCTGAAGAAATTTCAGAAAATCTAGAGAGAGAGAGAGGGCGAATCAGAAGGGGGTCGTCGGGTGTTCGCGATCGCCGGTAGGAGGGGATTCTGTTCTGATCAGCCGGCGATTGTGGGTGTGAGAGGGTGTAATCATAGTTGTTGTGTTCAGACGTGAGGGTGTGTATGGTTGCTGTTCGGGATCGCTGACGGTGGAGGGTTCTCTGGCGAGCAGTGTTTTTCGGTTACAGGGGTGTGTGTGTGTGTGTGTTCTGATTCAACGTGCATGTGAGTTGAGTGATCGTCGGTGAGCTATATGGGTGGTGGTCGCCGGAGTTGGCAAGGAGAGAGGAGAGAGCGAGGATCGGCGGTGACGGGTTCAGTTGCCGCCATTGGTGGGTTCGTCGTTGTTCCTCCGGCGATTGCGCATGTGTGGGTATGGGATGTATTCGGTGTAGTGTGTGCATGTGCATGAACGTTGACGGTGAAGATCGGCGGGAGGAGTAAGAGCTCGGCCGGCTTTGGGGTGGTGCGGCGAGTGCTCCAAACCGAAACAGAACAGAAAAATAAAAGAAAGAAGAAAAGAAGAAAAAAAAATTACAAAAACTACCCCAATAAAATTCAAAATCCATCTCGCAGCCCGTGAACGATTCGGGACAAGTAACATTCTCATCGGGTATTATTATCGATTAAATTAAATTGTTGAGCATTAAGATCTTTCGCATTCGTATAATTAGGTTATTTTAAATACGATATTAATTTAGGCCCTATTACTATTAGGTTCGCAGGCTCCGGAATTTCAATAGAGAGTAGTCAGTAAAAGCTTTTGGGAGCAGATCACGAGGTGAGTGTACCATCTTCTTACCAAACTATTTTTATATATAAATGTGTGTGTAAAATGGTTTTACTTAGACTATATAATTTTATAAATGATATGGATCAAGAAGGTTTTGGGTGAGTTGGGAAAAATGGATTTTTGACGATATGGTGTGAAAATGTATTTCTTCCCGTAAGGGATGTGGATTTTTAACTATATTGATGATTTTGACGATACCATAGTTGTTCTCCCCGAAAGGGGTGTGATTTCTCCCCAAAAGGAGTGTGGATTATATTTCTTCTTGTAAGGGGTGTGGATTCTTCCCATGGGATGTGGATGTTTCTCCCTGTAAGGGGTGTGGATTATATTTCTTCCCAAAAAGGGGTGTGAATATTTCGTAGAAAGGTATTCCTACGAATGTTACGGTACCGTTGCAACTCCCGATCATGAGGTTAAAACGATCATTAGGGCTGGCCAGTGTGTGTGTTTGAGTTGTGTACTTAAAAAGTGTATTTGAGATATGTGCTTGAGATGTGGTGTTTTACGTATATTGGCTGATTTGATATTTATTATCATGGTGATTAGTATGATTTTTATATTGGTTGGAGTTGAATGAAATTTAATTATGCCGCTTTATTTTTTCTGCTTTTATATTGGAGATTTTACGAGTTATGTTGTATTTATATACTTACGCTTGATCCATTTAGATGTTGTAGAATGAGTTTTATTATTAAAAATATTTTTACTAAGAAGGCAGTACACTAGCAGGTGAAACAGTTAGGAGTCGGTCCCCTACTGGCGCTAGGTAGAGTCCAACGATGGAGTCGTATGGAGGGTTAAGATGAGTTTTCTGAGGCGAACCTATGAGGGGTTCATGGTATTATATTTTTGCTGTTAGTATACTTGGAAAACAAGTGTGTTCTCATAACAGAAATATGTATAATTTCATATAGATAATGGTTTATTTATATATATGTATATTGTCGTGTAATAGATGGTTGGTTGGTTGTTTTCAGTGATGTCATGATGTTGTCACGCCAGCCCGGGATATCGGGATTTCGGGACGGGTCGTGACAATTGCTGTGCAAATACGAGGAGATGACGACTGTGCTGAGGGTGGAAAACGAGAACAATATTAGTTAGCTATCTAAGAAACTAGTGGGTTATTAAGATGTTACATTCAACAATCTATTGAGATGTTATATTCGACACACTAACACTTTAAAGGAAGATGATCGTAAGTACACATTACATGTAATATAGTATAATTAATGAATGTTACATGTAACATTTATACTCATTACAATAAATAGCTCCAAAAAATATAATTGATATCTCATTTTAAAGAGAATTGTTCGCACATAATTGATGTGTAAAAATTTTGTTATTTCAGATTCTGATTGAGATTAAAAAAAGCATTTTTTGTTCCACATGTTATGCTTGCATGTTACCTTATTTAGTTCCGCATTTAAGGGAGTTGATTACAAGCTATTGTTATTTTTTCAAAATCAATATCCTCAAAATGGGAGAAGGAGGCGGTGCCTTGGATGTTGTTATTTTTTAAAAATCAATATCTTTAAATGCATTATTAAAAAAAATATTATTATATTGATTAATATTAACAAAATAAAAATAGATAAATATACGAATTTTTAAAAATTATATTTTTTTTAAATATTAATTTTAATTTGATTTTTTAAAACTAAATTTTAAAACAAAAATGAAAGAAAATAAGACGTTTTGTGTGCATGGGAGTGGTTTTTTTTTTTTTTTTTGGGGGGGGAGGGGGGGGGGCTAAAAGTAGGCTCCCTGCTTTGGAGAGAGGGGGGCTTGCAAAAAGTAGGCCCCCTACTGAGCACCGGCCATGACTTGGCCGGTGCTCTAGAAATCAACCCATTTCCGGCTGATTACTTGTGTAGTTTTTTTAAAAAAATGAAACCGATCGGGATGCGGTCGGTTTTTTCTAATTTCGAAAATAAGTTAATGTTGGCCCTAGTCAAGTAACATGCTACCATGGAGGGTTCTAACTATTTAGCTATTTTTGTCAATAATTATTCTTGTTATACTAGGTTATATCTCATCCATCATCAATATGAACTCTTTGAAAGTTATTTGTTTTTTCTTTGATGGTATAGACTCAATAACTCTTGCACAATCAAAGTCTTGCACACTAACAATTCCATGGAATATAGAGACAATAAATTCATCACCCTCCTTTAGGAAAATAACATCGTCATACACAGACCATGTCCTAGTACATCTAAACAGATCGGTCATTTTAAAAGAAAACATAGACACATCTCATAAACCATATGTGCTCTCCTTATCTGTTCATCTTGTTCTAAGCATTTTTGGGAAAATTTACCCTTAATTCATGATGCGCCTCGTCTTTTTGCCTTTTCTAAAAGGATTTGGTTTGAAGTGGGAAAAAATCAATTATGCTCTTGTTGTTTGTTTAAATCTTTTTTTGAAAGGGTTTTTTGAAATAGCATTTTCATTTTTGAAATCAAGAAGGGGGGAATTATCTTTAAAAAATAAAATATTTAATATTTCTTTGTAGAAAATGTTGGCCCAGTAGAATACCCAAGAGGGGTAGTGAATTGGATTATTAAAAAATATTATTAGAATATACTTGAATAAATCAAATAATTAATTTTATTCCTAAATTAATTATTATCTTTATACCACAGTGGAATTATAACAAATCTAGTACACACCCAAACAAACCAAAATAATAATGCTGCACATAAAAGATTTATACTGGTTCATCAAACTACTCTTAGTTAATCTAGTCCTCCGAACCCCACGGAGGTCGCATCCACTAAAACCAAGATTCCTTTAAAGGTAGGAACCAAACCCGCACACCGATTCTTTTACAGGGTCTAAATCAACCTTTACAATTTTCTTTTCTCAGGCTAAGAAAGAACTTCTACTTTTTACAGGCTAAAGAATAACATAATTCTTTTTAACACTAAGGCTTAATAATCAAAATCTCACCAAAATACTCCAAATATCCTTTTACCCGGTAAGGATTGAACCATTACAAAATCACTTAAAAAACACAATTCTTATTCAGGAAGAATCACTACCTCAATCTCTTTAAAGGAAGAGATTGAAATCCAACTACCCTTGATTAAATATCCCCAATGATATTTAATCTGTCACAACTCACCAATTCACAAATTGATAAGTAATAAATCTCACTCGGAATTTCTACCACCCCATATAAATAAAAACTCAATTAATATCCCAACTAGTGATAGAAATATGTGATATACAGAAATCTGATTTTAACAAAATATGGGTAGCAAATTGGAGCACGTAATCAGATTCAAGAAATTGTTTGAAAGAATATTTTTTTCAAAAATTAGAAATAATTTCTAAGATCAATTTTCAAAATAAAATAATAAATAATAAACAATATGGAAAGATCTCACCCGGAATCCACAAAATTAATGATTAGAACAGTATAGCTTCAAATCCGGTATCAGCAAGTATAGTATCGCAATTGATTCACAGAATCACTCTTAGAAAAGCTCACAATATTGAAGAATACTAACTCTTATAAAATCTCTCTCAAAAATGATATGAATGATTAACTCTCTTAGAATGATTAGTTTTTCTAATAAAACTCGCAGGCCTATTTAAATAAATATGTAATCAGCCTTCGAACGGCTAGTTTACAAGTGTCATGACAATAAAAAACTCTTATAGACCCCTTATAGCATAAGGATTTCATTTAGATTCAATTTCACTTAAAAATATCTTTCGAATCTTCCAATTAAACCCAAGTTTTTCTCAATCAAAATAAATAGATATAGAATTTATTTCAAGTACCAAATTGAGAAACATCAATATTTAATGAACAATAATGAAATGATTTAATTAATATATGAACCATATCTTAAATATAGAGAATATCCCTTAAATCTCTCTCAAATCCTAATAAAAAATAGCTACTTTTGGATTTAAACTCAGATCAAACTATATCCTGAAACAGCACATTCGGTCTACTGCCCAGTCGATTGCTCAACTCAGCTTGCAGCCAAACCATTGCCGCAACGAGCATAGGTCGACCACCCGGTCGACTCACAAATTTAGAGAGTTTGTCATGTTTCTACCGGTTGACCACTCAGTCAACTCGCAGATTCAACGGGTTCAGTTATTTTCACCGGTCGACCTATCGATCGACTCTTCGATTCAGAATGTTTCAGTTTCTTTCTCTGGTCGACTCTTCAGTTGACTGTCTCCTTCTGAATCTCTTCTCTGATCTCGTTTTTAACTCATTTTCTTTTATGATTTATCCCATTTATCCATTTTTATCTTTTAATAAGTTCCATTAATATTTTTATATTCCATTTTAGTCATTGAAAAATATTTATTTTCAATTCATATAGGAGCAAATAATCATACTTAATGAAAACACACATAAAAGATAAAATTCATTTTGTGCCATATGCGTATTCCTAAATGGGATATTAAGAGTTAATATTTACCTAGATTGTTTTCCCTAATTTCTTCAAACTCTTAATACTTCTTCATCATCTTGATATCTTCATTTAGCATCCATTTAATTTGACATCTTCATTACTGAAAATTTAAATAACTGAAACACTTGATCAAATATTAGTTCCATCAAAATATCAATACTTAATTATTCATCAAAATCTTAGGATCAACAGAAAAGACTTGGGACTTTGTTGTGTGCCCTTTTTTTTTTTAAATAAATTTGGGAGTCACCACCTACCATTGAGGTTTGGTATGCTAGGTCACAAGATAAAATTAGTTTTTGGCCCTTAAGAAAAATAACTTTTTAAATATTTTTTAGAGAGTTTATTAAAAAGGGTTTGAAAGTCAGTTATGCTTGAGGAATGTGTTACGCACCCTTAGACGCTCATCTCAAGGAACAGTACCTAAGTTAGTCTTAGTCCAATTGTGTATTAAACCATAAGGGTTTTGATTTGACTTCTTTCAAAGACATTGCTTATCTGGTTAATGTGAGTTTTAACCTTTTCTACACATATATGACATGTAAAATACAACACGTGTATATGATATGTGTTGAATGAAATGCAAAACGGCCTTTTGAAAATAGACACCCATGTATATGACATACAGGACAAGACACGCAACATGGAGGTTACTGTTGATTATTTATCATAATCACAATAAAATCGAATTAATTAATAATGGTAAACATACATGGATTACAACAATGAAGAACGGTAATCGAAAGTGTACCTGTCTCAGCCATCACTAAAGATTAAATCTGTCGCAGTGGATTACTAACTAGGTTTTCCAACCTATGATCTAGATTTCGTGGTGGCGGCTCTCAATGGGAAGAAACCCTATATCCTAGATTAGGAAGGGGATCTAGTTATATATACTAGGGTTTCACGTTAGGCCCTCCCATAACGGACTTCAACGAAACCCTAAACCTACACTTGCCACTTAACTGGGTTTCTAAATAAAAGATGTTACAACTCAAATCAAAATATGATCACTTATTATTTGGGCTGTTTAAATAATAGACTATCCACTAACCCGTTTTTGTAAAACAATTAATTCAATTACTGTTAGCTCATAAAAAATATTCTAACATTCTCCCACTTAGGTTACATTAATTGAATAAATTTAATTTTGAAAATAAGACTCTCGGATTAATAATAGAAAATTTTATTTTGGTGTGTGTGGCCACACCTTTTGTTTAAAGAAATGATAGTCTATAAGTAGCATCTTGATAAACTTATCCGATCCAACATGATCTTAATATTGGATTATGATAATCTATATGTTAATCTCAATAAACATAAGATTTTTATACTCACAAATACTTATAATCATATCGACATGGATCATTAGCCTAGTAGTATAGTAAGAAACCAATGCCAACATGTGATCATTATCAATATGCATTGTTCTCATTGGTTCTCATTACAATTTCTTAATAAAATGAAATTGTAATTGCAGTTTCTCAATAAAATGAAACTGGTGCAATTTCTCAATAAAATGAAATTGCCAATTGCAGTTTCTCAATAAAATGAAACTGCTGCAATTTCTCAATAAAATGAAACTGCTGCAATTTCTCAACAATATGAAATTACTAATTTAAGTTTCTTAACAAAATGAAACTGTTGTAATTTCTCAATAATATGAAATTGCTTGACTTTAACAAGTCATCTGTCATTAACAATACATCACGAGATCTCAAAATAATGATTAGTGACAGTCAAAAGTATACAACTGTAATTCTTAAGGCACAATATCTTAAAATACCATATTATATAACCAATTCAAATAATATGATATGCAACAATATAATACGCAATAATGATTATCATCAAATGAATTTCAATTTTGTAAAGCGCATAACAATAGTGGTCATAACGTAATTATCGAAATAAAGAAAAATACAAATGCTCCCACTAAACCAGAGAATCAAAAGACTCAATGACACTCATATTCACAACATGTTCCTTGAACTCTATGGGTCTTAAACATTGATTTAGTATAATCGATTCAAATAATATAATATGCAACAATATAATGTGCAATAATTTTGATCATTAAATATAATTCAATTTTGCAAAACGCGAAACAATAGTAGTTACAACGTATCATAAAATTAAAGAAAAATATAAAAAAACTCTCACTAAATCGGAGAATCAAAATGCTCAAATAAGTATAAGTAACGCAATATAAGAATCAATTGAATCATCATAAACTCTCCTTTGAGCATAGTTTATAATAAATAATTATTCTTTAAGTATGAAGATCAATAAAATAATGAAAATTTTATAACAATAGTGATCAATGTTTACACAACACAATCATCGAAATAAAGAAGATTATAAAGATTCTCATTAAATTAAGGAATCAATTTAGAATTTTATTGTAACGTTATTATTGTTCACAAAAAAAAAATATTTTTAAAAAAAATTACAACTAGATCAATTATGGGTAATGGGACAAAATACTCAATTAAATATAGGTAATACAATATAAGAATCAATTGTATTATCATAAACTCTCTTTTGGGTAGAGTCTATAATAAACAATTATTCTTTAATCACAATGATCAACAGAATAAGAAAATTTACAAATTTAAAAATTCATCCCATTTAGGTAGATTAACTTTTTAATCCATATATTTCCTTCAAAATATAATGAAACAAATAATCTTTCAAAATTCATTTCCTTTGGGTAAATAAATTTATTAAATCATTTATTTCACATAATATCCTCATACAATTAAATTAATTTGTACAATAATCTCCTTTGGTAGGTAAATGCATAAATTAATCTAAACATTTTTTCATCAATAAAATAGGAACTCGAAAACTTGCAAACTATATTGGTTAAATCAATTTGGTAAAATAACCTCAACAATTCACAAGCAACCATTTCAAAATAGAAAATTTAAACAATATTGTCCAACAATTAAATTAATTTGTACAATAACCCCCTTTAAGCAGGTAAATGCACAAATTAATCTAAATATTTTTTCATCAATAAAATAGGAATTCGAAAACTTACAAATTATGTTGGTTAAATCACTTTGGTAAAATAATCTCAACAATTCACAAGAAAATATTTCAAATTAGAAAAAAATTAAGTTATATTGTCCAACAATTAAATTAATTTGCACAATAACCCTCTTTGGGCAGGTGAATGTACAAATTAATCTAAATATTTTTTCATCAACAAAATAAGAACTCGAAACTTGCAAATTATATTGGTTAAATCACTTTGATAAAATAACATCAATAATTCACAAGCAACTATTCTAAAATGGAAAAATTAAACAATATTGCCCAATAATTAAATTAATCTGCACAATAACCCTACTTGGGCAGGTGATATATAGTTTTAGTAACACCTTTTGTACTTGATGCATGATCTTTAATAAGAAAAATAAACAATGTCATGCAGTACGATCAATTAGCAGACAAGTCTAAAAGATATAAATAAATACCTTTTCATGTTTCGAATGTTGCATAACCAATCAAACAACTCATAATTATGATTTTCCTTAATCGTTTTTGAGTATGTAGATCATAAGTAAGATCAAACTTAAAAAAATAAAAATAAAAAAAAAATAAAACTATTCATAAGAAAAAATTATATAGAACAACAAATTATGCATTAAGAAAATATAGAAAATATCACAAAAATAAGAGTACTATAATTGCACAACTCAAAATTCAAATTCTTTTAGAAGATGTAAATCTCATAACTCAAAAACTCCAAACTAACTCTATCCTCAGAGACAAACACAAAAAGTATGCGTCATTATCACATCCGTGAGTAGAAAATAAAGTGATATCATGAGAATATGCTACATGGGTTAGTCTATCTCCATTTGGATAATCCCTAATAGCTTTAACACTCTGTTGGAGTTTTTGGCTTCATCTAAATAAAAAGATTGGAATCTATTGACTTTTACCTTCAGGCTATTCCCAAATGGGCTTTGAGGTATTGGGCCTATTACTAGTATATCTTTGATTTTTCTTAGCTAGCATCGAGGACCCAAAACTTGATTTATCTGAGTCGTCATGAGTCGACTCACTAAGGTTTGACTCAATGTCATCTTCCTCTAAACTTTTGGGGTTTAATAGTATAATTAAACATTCTTACTAGTTTCAATTCATTATACTTCAGAAAATAACATATAAAGTTAATAAGACATTGTATATGTTTAAATTGAAATTATTTGGACAAAGTGAGATTCTAATTAAATTTTCGGGTGTAAAGGGTAAAAAGTTTCATTGTTTTAAGGCCAAATTTCAAGAACGAAATGATAACTCTGTATTCGCCTCCCTTTCTGTCGCGTTGCAATGAGAGACGAAACCAAAATCGAAGACTATTCAATAGAGAAACGTCGATTTTGATCGTCAATCGACAAAGAAGACAGAGAGAATAAGGGAATTGGAGAAATTATCTTCTTCACCTCCCCCATTATAATTAACAAGGTGATGCAGTACAACATGAGTGAGATTTCATGACTCAAAGAGAACACTCGAAGGCCCAAAAGACCTAAAAAGCCCAAGTTTGACCAAAAAGTCAACTGTGACTGTTTTTTACAAACAATACCTTATTTTTTAGTAGAAACGGTCTTTTGAGAAAAGACGCCGGGCTATGTTAGGTGTCAGATGTGATTTTAGCCAAATTCCATCATTTCGAGGGTCAAAACGACCCTCAACCATTTTACACGATAATTTTTGTGAATTTAAACTAATTAGGAGAATACAGATCAATAAATTATAATTTAGGGAGAGTGAATACTGCAATTCTGTTCCAAATTGTCTAATATAATTTCTATAAAATTTTCAACAAAAAATAATGCCTAAAAATAATTTTAAGCTAATTAAATCGTATAATCAATAATAATTAACTAAAAATTATTTTTAATTCTCAAAAAATAAAATAAATTTTACAGAAAATTAGAGGATGAAAAAACAAGTGCACAGGAAAAAAGGGGATCCAAAACGGATCCCAGATGAAGCCCCACGCGCCTCCCCACGCGCGTGGGACACGTCGACCGCAGCTGGAGGTTGTCTTCAACCTCCAGTCGGGTCTGAACCGGGTTGTAAGACCCGGTTTTTCAAAATTCTAATAATGTAGCCGTTTTCTCCAATTTTTTTATGGGTTTATGTAGATCTATGTTTTTCTAACACGTATATAACAATTAATTGAAGAAAAATTGATAGAAATATCACCAAAAATCGAACACAAGCCGCAGTTTTTGAGCTTTCTCACTCCTCCATGGCCAAAAACCTAAAACTTGATTTTAACCCATATTTATACCGAATTTTGTATGGGTTTAAGTCTAATACTAATTTAAAATCTCTATATGATGTTTAATTGAATCAAAATATCATCAATCTTGCTTGATTTTAAAAAACAAATCTCGGTTTCACTAGGGTTTCAAAGCCGAAACGTAAACCACGAAATACTTCCTAATTACACAACCAAATAACATATGTAATATATCAAATTAAAGATTCAACCAATGGGAGTAAAAGACCTAAGTTTTTAGTCTCAATAGAAACAAAAATATACATAAAATCACTGTCCCAAGTTTTGATTTCGATAGTGTTCTAGGGTTCGTAACCGAAACTTGAAACACAAAATTCTCTCTGATTATACAACTAAATTGAATGAGTCTTATATCAAATTAAATATTAAAACAAGAGGAACAAAAACCCTAATGTTTTATATCTAATTGAAACAAAAAATAGCATCAAATCGTGACCGCAATCTTCGATTTCGTTAATGAACATAAATAAATAAATAAAAAAATCAAAAAACTAATTGTAGATCCTAAACCATGTATGTATGCTTTGATACCACATGTTGATTATTTATCATAATCACAATAAAACCGAATTAATTAATAATCGTAAACATACATAGATTATAGGACACAATAATGAAGAACGGTAATCGAAAGCGTACATGTCTTAGCCATCGCAGGAAATTGAATCTGTCGCAATAGATTACTAACTAGGTCTTCCTCCCTATGATCTAGATTTCGTGGTGGTGGCTTTCAATGGGAAGAAACCCTATATCCTAGATTAGGGAGGGGATCTAGTTATATATACTAGGGTTTCACATTGGGCCCTCCCATAACGGGTTTCAACGAAACCCTAAACCTACACTTGCCACTTAATTGGGCTTCTACATAAAAGATGTCACAACCCAAATCAAAATATAATCATTTATTATTTAGGTTGCTTAAATAATAGACTATCCATTAACCCATTTTTGTAAAACAATTAATTCAATTAATGTTAGCTCATAAAAAATATTCTAACAGTTACAAGCATATCAATGCAAATAAAGGGGAGTAAAACCCTTTTTTTTTGTGATTTTTAAAAACAAGATAAAAGGGAGTAAAACCTTAGTATGATTTTGTGCAACATGTGTGGAGTAAGCCTACAATTTTAGCATGCTAGAAGATTATGTTTATGATATTTAGAATTAACATGAATTCAACATGATAAAGGATGTACAAGGGTTGATTTTAATGTGAATTTTACATGTTAATGAAGCATATGGATGATTAAGCAAGAATTTTACATTGCTAATATTATGCGAGCATGAAATTTCATATATTGACTAGACATGAAAGAAAATCAAATGAACATGATTTTGACACGCAAGTATATGAAATGATATTTATTTTTGAAAAAGTGCAAGTTTGAATATTTTGGAAACAACTTCATCCAGAAGGTATCTGGATGGACAAAGTTAAAGAATGAAAATTGTCCATTAGATAGAAATATATAAAAGTTGTTTTGACCAAATGTTTATTCAGTTACGTAAATTCACTTTTATTTTTTTGGAAACGAGAGAAAATTCCAACGCACTTTTCAAATTGAAATGTAACCAAAAGTTTACCAAAATGACTTCAATTTGGAAAACTCAAAAAAAGAAATTTGTTCAAGGTTCATAGATTTACGAGTTTCATTTTATGTTAAAATTATTTTGAGATTGTTTAGATGGGGAAAAGTGGTTTTTAAGTTCCAGAATATCAAAAATTTCAAAACGCAGAATTTGTCAAAATCCATCAAGAACTAGATCTTAACAACTTTGAAAGAGAAAATCCAGAACATGAAACTTATTCACTATTGTGAGAAGATCACATTCCTTCTTTCACAAAATTTATTTGCAAACGTTTGTTTAGTTAAAAAGTAGGTTGAAATTTTGGGGATTGAAAATTTCAGAATATAATGTTTTCCGAAAATCACTGTTAACCTAGTTCTAACAACCATGGCGGAAAAAATCAAAACATAAAAAATATTCGTTACTTTGAAATCCACAAATTCCGTCGACTAGAACCATTTGAAGATGTTTTGTTTGAGAAAACTAAGGTTGAAATTCCAGGAAACCAAAAAATTTCGAAGAAGTTGTGTTAGCGAAATTGTGTGAAACTTTGGTTTACATGATTAGAAACGAAAAAAACTCAAATTGTAAGGCTTACTCGTTATCCTGGGATCTATAATTCTTATTTCTGGTAAGATGAAATTTCCAGTATCTCATAATATGAAATTTCAGATTCAAGTTTCTAGTAATATGAAATTTCCAAAACATTGTTCTAACCAAAATAATTCCTAAATTTGATTAAAATGAATTCAAATGAAGAATCTTAAAACATGACATTTTTTAATTATACTTGTTAATATTAAATGTAATATATGGGCTTGGCCCATTAGGTTAGACCCCTAACCTTAGAGTTTTTCACTTCTCCTATAAATACTCATATTGTATCAATATATCATTCATATTTTCCATACATTCCACTTCTCAATTATTCTAACATGGTATCAAGAGTTAATTTTTTCTGGCCTTGTTCGTGTTAAAATTTTCGAAACCCTAAACCTACACATTTCGCCACGCCGTTACATCTATTTGCTACGATCTCACAACTGCTCCAAAATCAACTCTCATCACATCAACACCTTCGTCTCGAAGATACGATCACAACGTCATCAAAACCACAGACAATAGAGTCCTTACATGCCCTCACGCACCTCCAAAGCTAGCAGCAACACTACCACCAAATCGTCACTTATTTTGGGCTCTACCGTCTCAACCAAGGCTCCAAATCAGTCGAAAAGCATATCATCGGAACTGTCTCGACGAAAGGATTCCAAATCCACAAAACATGCCCAGATCTGACCACTCACACGCTCTCACGTGCCTAAAGAAACCACTACAGTTTTTTTATCATCAGATCTACGTGCTACAGCCTTGTTCAGCCCTATTTCCAATTCCACGTCAGCCCTAATCATCGCCCAATCAGTGCACATTTAGTGCCACGTCATCAGTTGACTACGACGTCACTTGTTGACTCCAGCACTTTAGCGTCCAGTAAGCTCTCTCTATCACGTCACCGGATTTTTTTAGGTAACTCTATTTTGACCAGTTCAGGCA
This sequence comes from Eucommia ulmoides, assembly GCA_016647705.1. NCBI lineage: Eukaryota > Viridiplantae > Streptophyta > Magnoliopsida > Garryales > Eucommiaceae > Eucommia > Eucommia ulmoides. The sequence goes on from CM028328.1 coordinate 11,426,965, forward strand.
TTTTTTATTCGTTTTCTGTAACGTTGGACATGTTCTTGGGGTTTTTGGACGTTCTGATTCTGTTTTCAGCCTCTGTTTTGTGATTTGAGACTCACAAAATATACTTTCCTTTATATTTGTGTGGTTTCTATACCGGTTCACCCTTTTTTTATCGATTTTTTAAGATTTAATATTGGTTCTTGGACAATTTTAGTATTTTGAATCTATCTGGATTTCTGTTTAATTAAATTCGGATCATACAGTATAGTTTGCTTTATGTTGTTGATTCAATTCATCATAGAGATTTAATCGATTCAAGAGGTTCTCAATCGGTTCTTCACGAGAATAGACCGATTCCTGAACAATTTCAACATTCTAAATCTATTAATGGTAGTAGTTTCTCTAGATTCATATTGTAGAATATACTTGGATGTATATTGTTGATCCGATTCAACAACGATGTCTGTGGGTTGCACTTCTTCGACCATTCTCAATGCCAAAGAGGGTTCAAATCCTACCTCCACTACTATTACCATGTCTATTGCAGATATGGCTTCACTCATCCATCATATTTTCTCCTTGAATGGTATAAATCTTTCATCTACTCTCTCACTTACTACATGTAACTCTTCCTGGTTCTTTGATTATGTATGTTGTAATCATGTAATGGCCCAGTTTTCTAGGACCTCCACTAGATTTCTCCTGCAGAGAATTCTACCCAAAATGTTTCACCATTTATAAATAAATTAATATTACTAATAATTTCGCTTTGATACCATTCTAAAATTCTGTAACGACCCGATTTTCGCCACGCGGTTTCTCCCCTTGGAGAATTAAAACTAAAACCGAATTACCAATATTTTATTACATAAATCTAAAAAAAAAAATTACAATGCGACAGAGACAATTATAATTTATCGATTTATCGAATCAATTTTTACAACCGTAAATAATCAGTACAACTATTACAAATTAAATACATATTCGAATAAAATTCTTGTCGCCATTTTCTTCTCATCGGTCCTGTAATCAAAACTGTGGGGTCGTGAGCCAACGCTTAGTAGAATTTCAACCCTTCTAATATGTGTGTCCAATCAAACCCCAAATAAACATATAAATGTGTATCTCATATAACTTTTACATAGTAATCCTAAATATTTCATGAAAACTAACTGTTAAAATTTAACATCACATAATCAAGAGAGAGATTAAATACAAATATTAAACAAGTTATAAATTCTACCTAAAATCCACTATTAATCGAGTGTAATTATTTTCTCCTTTAATGTCTTCTGCTTCTTCGCGTATTGCTCAACAACACACACAAACACCTCTCTCTCCCCCTTTTCCCAAATCTCTATCTATATATGTATTTATATAGATATAATATTATATAATGTGTAATATAATTATAATAATTATTATTTTCTTTTCCTCCTTTTTCCTCTTCTCGTGCCTCGTGTGAGTTGACTCCCTTCCGAATACCTCTCACTTATTTCTTTCTATCACGTGTGTGTATTTATTAATCTTTACTTTTCCTTTTTGTTTTGTTGTGTCATGATCATCTCCCAAATAAACTCATACACAACACATATATGTATATAATAATAATAATAATAATAATAATAATAATAATAATAATAATAATAATAATAATATAACATTATATAAGTAATACATATAATCATTACCAAAAAATACATAAACACCTCATAAATTGTATAATATCCAAAAAATTACACTTGTAACCCCAAAAATTATCAAATATATATTTATAGGGTTTATACTATTCACCTCCCCTGTCATTTTATATTAAACCAGATACTTCCCATGTCATTTTACAAATACCAGTCAGCCCCCTTGTCATTTTGGTAAATGACCACTTACCTCTATTATGACATAAATACCCTTTTGCTATTTTAAAAAATTATATTTTTATTTTTATAAAAATTCATTAACAACCCTTTATTTTTAAACTTATAATACTCTTAGTTTTTTAAATAATTATATTTACCTCTCACTCTACCGCGCCCTCTCACCGCCACCGCCCACCACCACTACCCAACATTCGTGTCCTAGCACATCCCAACAAAATAAATGAGCCGAATGCACACATAGACATATTCTTGACACAGTTCGTGCTCTCCTCATTTCATCATCTTGTCCTAAGAATTTTTGGGGTGATGCTGCATTCTCAGCCATCTACACAATAAACCGTATCCATTCCGCTACAATCCAACACAGTCTCTATTTGAGCGTCTTTTCGGTAAATATCTCGATTACTCTGAACTCAAAGTCTTTGGTAGCGCTTGTTTTGTTCTTCTCAAACTACATTAACACAACAAACTAGAACCAAGGGCTCGCCTGTGTTGTTTTCTTGGATATGGCATTGAACATAAAAGGTATCAGTGCTGGGAGCCCATTTCAAAAACTCTTTGTGTCTCTCGACATGTCATTTTTTGGAAACATCAATGTTTTTTTTCCTTACAGTCATTTGACATGTCAACTATCACCAACTCCAGATTTTTTACTGATCCATCTATTAAGTTATTTCCTAAGGATATAGTTTCAAGTACTGTTGATTTCACTCCAGCACCATCAGTTGAGCCCAATCTTGCACCTTACGCTGAGTCCACTCCAGAACCACCAGTTGTTCTTACCCCCTCAACTCCATCGACCATGCCTGAGACTTCTCCTGTGGGCGATGATTTTGTACCGTCTGCCTCTAAGACCCACGCTCCAAATCACCCCCACCGTTCTACTAGAATAACACATCCTCCACTTTATCTTACTGATTTTCACTATTTTTCTACTATACTTCATTTGCATGAGCCTCAATCATTTAAGAAAGCTAATACTAATCCTCTTTGGCAGAAAGCAATGGACGAAGAACTTCAGACCTTCCCCAAAACTCATATTTGGGATATTGTTGATCTTCTCCCTAAGAAAACTCTCCTAGTCTAGTTACCCCTTGAAATATGCATATCCCTCCTAGTCTAGTTACCCCTCGAAATAAAGTTTGTCTCCTTCGTCATGCCTTATATGGTTTGAAACAAACTCCACGTGTCTGATTCACAAAAGTAAGTACTACCATTTATCAGTTTGGGTTCACATCCAGTACTCATGATTCGACCATGTTTATTCGTCATACTGACAATGGTATTATTCTTCTTTTATTATACGTAGATGATATGATTATTACTACAGATGACCTACGCGATATCTCTGAATTCAAACAGTTTCTCAGTGGATAATTTGAGATGAAAAATCTTGGCGTGCTCACCTATTTTCTTGGCCTCGAAGTCTCATCTGGTTCAGATGGATATTTTCTCTCTCATGCCAAATATGCCTCTAATCTTCTTTCCAAGGCTGGCATTACTGACTCCAATATTGCCACTACTCCTCTAGAAATATCAAACTCACTCCACTAGATGGTTTACCTTTTCTGGATGTCACTCTGTATCTCTAACTAGTTGGAAGTCTGGTATACCTCACTGTCACTTGCCCAAATATCGCCTATGTCGTTCATCAAGTCAATCAACTCTTATCCTACTGACCGATGATCAACCACTATTATTGTTTCTTCTTAGGCAACTCTCTTATTTTTTGAAGCAGTAAAAAATAAACTGTGGTTTCTCGTTCCAGCACTGAAACTGAATATCGTGTCATGGATGGTAACACAAAAACTACTTTGGCTTCGGTTACTCCTCGCTGACATGGGAATCTCTTGTCCTACTGCCACTGCTTTACACTACGACAATAGAAATGTTATGCAGATTGCTCACAATATTGTCTTTCACGATCATGCAAAACACATCGAGACTGATTGCCACTTCATCCGTCATCACATTCTCCTGAATACAGTTTGTTTACAATCGGTCAGTTCAGCCGATCAAATAGCAGATATTTTCACTATGGCTTATCCACCCGGATACTTTCACTCCCTGGTTTTCAAACTCAAGTTCACGTCTCATTTATCACCTTGAGTTTGAAGGGGGATATTAATGTTAAATGTAATATATAGACTTGGCCCATTAGGTCAAACCCCTAACCCCAGGGTTCTCCACTTTTCCTATAAATACTCTTATTGTATATCATTGTATTGTACATTTTTCCTACGTATCAATATATTATTCATGTTTTCTATACATTCCACTTCTTAGTTATTCTAACAATACTAAAATATACAATTTTTGTTTTACACAAAATTTTATTTAAGGCCATTTAATATGTGAAAAATTAGATCTTGGTCTCAAGGAAATGTACAGTTTAAGAAATGCTATTTTTATCAAAATTAGTCACAAATTTTGTTTAAATGATGTTGAATGAAAAATCTAAAAATGCTAATTTTAATCATTTTCCTAAGGTCTCCATTTTTTTTCTATGTTATAAAAACAGGTTTGAGATCATTTGGATGCTAGAAACCCAAGAGATGCTAGTCTAGCTTGCAAGGAGAGGTTTTCTCTTTCCTTGTTAACCCAAGTTCGACTCTCCTGGAGAGCACTATGAGAATTAAACTTTGAATTTAATCATGAATACACCAAATTGATGTGAGAGAGTGCGTTCTTAAGATTACCCGGTGAGGTGATTAGTCGAGGTGCGCGTAAACTGGCCCGGACACACCTTACCGTATAACCACACACACAAAAAAAAAAAAAAATGCTAGAAATTAACTGTGAAGTTGCTGGGAACAACATGGGTACCCAAAAAATAACATTATCGAAATATGTTGAAAATTCCATAAGGAAAAAGTCGAAGTTTGACCAACTTTCCTAAAAGTTAAAAAACCAAGTCGAACAAAATCCAACAATGTCGCTTCCGGCCACCGATTGTCGAAAAAACCACTGACCGCAATCATGGGGTACCGCAGCGCCACTACCGCAGTGACTGAATAGTAGGGGTAAAAGAAATACCTGGAATCCCTACCCGCCCGCTCAGCCGGCCCAACCCGCGTCGGTTTCGGTCGAATAGTATACTCTTTGTTTTTTGTTTTTCATACGACCCGCCCCGCCCGCTCTCTCACTCTCCTTCAGTCGGATACCCATTCCCCATACCCGAACTACCCAAACCCGATCGATAATTATACTCCCGCCCCCTAAATTTAACATATTACAAAACCACTCTCTATAGATATAAACAAAGAACCCTAATGTGCTTAGTTGTGCCGCCGCTCATTTCTCTCTCAAGTGAATCTCACTCCTCTCTTTCTCTGGTGAAGTTCCTCCTCCGGCGAAGATGTGTGCTGCTTTCCTCCGGTGAAGATGTGTGTTGTTCTCTTTTGCCGTCTTATGTCCTTCGCCGAATCACCGCCGTCCTTCACTGAATCGCTCCCTAAGGTTAGAATTGTTTGATATGTATTTGTCATTGTTAAATCTATTTATTTATTGTTTAATTGTTCATATTTGTTCTCTCCCTTTGCTTCTCCTTCTCTGGGCCAAAACCCTTCTTTTCTCCCACCTGAAAATCGCCCAAAGCCGCCCGCCACCAAAGCACCCGAACCCGCTCAGATGGCCGATTGTTTCAGCTTGGGGAAGGTCAGTTTTCCATCCCTCAAAATCGTTCGGGTCGGCCACCAAAACCACTCTATCCCCAACTGATCCGACCGATTTTCTCCCCTACGAAATAGTTGTCTAGCTGTTGGGCAACCGCATTTGAGGCAGAGGCAACCCAGCAGCAAGCATACGTTTTGTAGCTACTACACCGGTATCGTGGCCCGACCTAGTGTTGCCTTTTGGGTCGTGACATTGTTTTCTCAAATTCCTAATTTCCCAATTTTTAATTAATATTAAACGATTTAAAACTTTTCTAGATTTTCACATTTTTGTTTTTAATCTCAAGATTTGGAAAATCCCAAAAAAAAATTGCAAATATTTATACTATCCAATATTCTACAATGCATAATCAGGATTTGGAAAATCGCAAAACAAATAAAAATGTCAATATTAATATGATCCAATATTCTACGATACATAATCATTATTTATTTTGCATTAATTACAGCAAGGTTCATCACTTGAAAGAACCTGGTATTAAAATACCTAGGTTTACAAAGCAGAATAAAAAAAACGTTAAACCAATCTTAATAATTCATAATTTCCAAATCTCAAATAAATCCCAACATATATGAAATATATAAAGAATCTAATCTATTGAAAGAATTCATTACCTTGTCCGTGTGATTCAATTCTTAGCTGGTTGATTACTAGATGTGATTTGATTAGGCTCTCTAAAGAGCAGAACAAGTATCTCACCTCTAACAATATCCGCACAAAGAGCTCTATGCAAACAATATCTATTGATTATCTAATAATCTAATTCCAAATCAGTAGAACTAGGGTAGAGTGAGGTAAGATTTTTCTTGGTAGTAAAACACTAAATCAAAAGCAAATAAGGAAGATAAAGGGAGGATGGCATAATGGAGTAGAGGTGACCATAGACAGTCTGTGGCCTTTTAAAAATAGTCTAGGGTTAAAACCCGAGACTCCCCCTTTTTTCTATATTACACTTTAAACCCTAAACTTTTAAATTGCTCGGCATTACTACCCATTCCTTTAAAAGAACTATTCAAACTTTCATTATCCATTTGTGTGTGATCTGTTAGCTTTATATAAAAAACCGGACAACAGAAATAATTAATTAATTAAATTTGAAACAATTCCAATTCTGTCCCTGTAAAGAAATGATTTCTTCACGGTTTTTCCACTAACTATCAATTATGTCTACCAACATATTAAAATCAGTTGATAGGAATTTTACTTAGATCTAGAACCTCCTTGGTTATAATTTATGCACTATTCAATTTTCTATCTTTGTTTTCCCTAAAGAACTAATAGAGTATGCATTAAAGTCAAAAACCTCTAGTTCAATCATACATATTTGATTGATAATATAATTCATCCTGTGATGTCAATTAAAATATCATCCCAATTATCACACTATCATGTCCAAAGTCTTCATTTGAATTACATTAAATCTAATCACATAGGACACTTCCATCTTTACTAAGAGAGATAGATCATTTCATGCCTACTCGATTAGTCACATATGTGTTTCACTACACCCAATAAATACCTTTAAAGTTTTGTGGCTAGAAAATAGCACTTAGTATTGTCAAAGTATAGGAACGTGTCTATATGATTACCCAGTACTTGTCTGAAGATCACAAGCCCCATAACAACTCTAATATTCTATTTTGACATTGAGCAAAACCATGTGGAATATTTAGGATGATCACGTTCAAACCCTTATTACAACCTAGTAAGTCCATTTGTAGTTGTTCATGTGTCTCACACCAATAGTTATAAGATTTACCATTCTCAAAAAGAAAACATCTTTCAAGCTAGTCTAACCAAATTGTTAAGACCCAATTTAACAATTCTACCTGAACAAGACCATTGAGGATATAAGTTAATAAAATGTCTACGATCTCATTCTTTTTATTTATCATTAAAAGTTAATACATTTTTAACTTAATATTCAGGGTTTTATAACAATATAATATAATAAAGCACAATGTCAAATATAACTTTTATTACAGAATACTTGATATTATAATTTTACAGATAGTAGTCAGTAAATGATAAAAACGTGATTGAATATGGGGCTTATATCTAACAATATCTCCTTCTGGTCCTAACCAACATCCTAAAAAGCAGAGTCTGATCTTCGCTACTAATTGGTGACGTGACTTCTTTCTCATCTCATTGATTTTCATTGTTTTTCTATCATTCTTTCTTATCACGAGCCTCAATTTTACCAAGAGACTAATTCTGACCATACTTGGGAGCAAGCTATAAGATGGAGACATTTTTTGATGGTTCAATCAAGAGATTTAAGTTTGTCGTGTAGCCAAGGGTTGCACATGAGTATTGTATTGACTATGAAGAAACTTTTTCTCTGGTTGCACGACTTATCTCGATTAGATTGTTACTGTAGTGGTTGTTATATGAAAGTGGCTCCCTTTTCCAGATGGATGTGAAAAATGCATTCCTTAACGGCGACACCAGAGAAAAAAATATATATGCAGCCTCCACCAGGACTCTCTCTTATTCGACACAAGATTTATCACCTTTGACGAACTCAATATGGAATTAAACTAGTACTGAATGTTTGGTTTTGAAAATTCAGTTCTACTTCTACTGCTCAACAATTCGAGTTCACTTCTAGTACTAATGACTCACCTCTCTTTATTCGTCAGACCATTGATGGCACTTTACCTCTTTTGTTATATGTGGACGATATGATCATCACATGTGACGATATCACGGGAAATCTAATCTCCTCCCTGCTTAATTTGAGATGAAAGACTTCGGGTCACTCGGTTATTTTGTTGGACTTGAAATATCTTTTAGATCATATGGATATTATCTTTCTCAAGTCAAGTATTTTTTGGATCTTTTTATTCAAGGGTTGGCCTCACTAGTTCAGGCAATTGCTAATACATCACTCAATAATAATGCTAAGCTTATTCCTTCAAATGGTACTCCTCTCTCTAATGCTACTCTTTACCATCAATTAGTGGGAGTTTAGTATCACACAACCAGCTATGGCCTATGCGGTTCATTAATTTAGCCAGTTCCTATTTGCTCACCACACCTGTTGTTTTTCTGTTGTGCTTCGTATTATTCAACATGTTAAAGGCACATCATTCCACGATCTTCATTTTTCAGCTCATTCATCTCCTACATTATATGCTTACTCGGATAGTGATTGGGTCGGTGACCCCACTAATCAATAACCCACTACCGACTATCGTTTTTAATTGTAAATTTCTCTTATCTCGTGGCGTAGCAAAAAATAAACTATTGTTGCTCATTCTAGCACTGAAGTAGAATATAGAACCCTTACTGACACGACACATGAATTTATTTGTCTTCCTTGGTTGCTCAGCGACATAGGTATGACTAACTTAACCTCTACCGCTTTATACTGTGGTAATACTAGCGCCATTCAAATAGCTCACAATGACATCTTTTATGAGCAAACTAAACATATTGAACTAGATTGCCATTTCATTTGGCAACATATTACTGGTGGCATTTGACTTTAACCCAATTTTGAGATCCACATTGGACCCAATTGTTGCTAACAATACATTTATATAGTATATCCAATTTACTTGTATACATTTCAAGTTGATTCTGATGTCAACACTACTGAAACTGATTTGATTTCCTTGTATATCAATTTGGCCAAAAAAAATGACAGGGATCTACCAATATGATACAGTGAACATTGGAAATATTTATTGAATATATATTAACTCGTTTACAACCTGAATACATTTATTAGTGAAGAGAACAAACTGGAGAGAAAAAAATTGCACATCTTCTGAACTGAACTGAAGTTGATATGAAGCTAATTTCTTCTTAAGGTCTTAATTAGCCTGCAAAAAAAATGAAAAGACAAAAAAAATCAGACATTGAAGTAGATGAAATGCAAGGTTCGGTTTTACGGTTAGGTGGGTCCGCGTCAGCTTACACACACTTCGACCAATCACCGCCCTGAGCGATCTTAAGAGCGCACTCCCTCACATCGGTCTAATGCATTCAGGATTAAATTCAAGATTTAATTCCTGAAGTGCTCCTGAAGATAGTCGAACCTTGATTGACAAGGAAGGAGGACACCTCCCCTTAATTAGAGAACCGCCCTCTTTTTTCTTTTTCCTGTTCTTATATGGATTTACTAAAACTACTCTGTTGGAGACCATCTTTTTTGTAAATTTATAATTTTTCACATTTTCACCCTCTCCACGCAAATGAAGGTTAAGTTACGTTTGGACACGCAAAATTGAAGGGCATGGAAGTAATTTTTTCAGATATTAGTTAGCAAAGCACCAATTTCTGTGTAAACAAGCACTACCTTAGCTTGAAACTTACCTCAATAGGTAGGGATTAGACAAGCTCTACGACAAGGGCAGATGCACCGCCTCCCCCATTGCAGACACCACTTACTCCATATTTCCCATTCTTCTGCCTCAACACCTGCAAATACAATATTACACTCCAATAAGTCACTTATAATTTTTTATCCCCATACGATTGAGTCCAGATTTCAAGTAATTAATTATTCATTTACTTCTTTTCTTTATCATGAAAGAGAAAAATGCATTCTACAAAAGTTGCACATCAAGGAGAGGGTAATATGACAGATACCCCTAGAAGTGTGACTACAATACGTGCTCCGCTGCAGCCTAGAGGATGCCCCAGAGATACAGCTCCACCATGTACATTTACTTTTTCCTGCAACCAAAATTTAGGAGGGTAATTTAGCAAATTAAAAATAGGGTATTCCATTCATGCAAAATGTTCCGAATGTGGAGGGCAAATATGTAACGTTCTCATATAGGGTCATTGGTCAGATATTGACAAACAGAACACATAGGGTTGCGGTATAAGAACTCACCGGAGCTAATCCAAGAAGTTTCTGATTTGCCAGAGCAACAACCTGCATTGTCATGCATGTCAAAACAAGCTTAGTAAGAATGACAGCAGAAAAGCCTTACGAAATGTTTGGTGGTGGGTAATGAAATCGCATCTCGATAGAATGGAATCAAATTTTGAATTGGACGTTCATTCAAAAGTGGATTCCATTACCTCCAGCTAAACATGTCATTAGTCCAATGGGGAAGATAATTGCTAGTTATATAAAAGGCATGAAACCATACCGCAAAGGCTTCATTAATTTCGTAGTAATCAACTTGAGAAGCCTCTATGCCAGCATTTGAGATAGCTTTCGGTATGGCAAGAGCTGGAGAAGTTGTAAACAACTCAGGTGCCTGCATAAAATCTCACTTCAAAAACGAGTAAAAAAAAAATTGGATTGCAGCAATTTGTTCACATCTACAAACATGAACATGTGGTGGAAGTACCTGAGCAGCGTCAGCATATCCTGTGATTTTTGCAATCACTTGCAGACCAAGCTTAAGTGCCTTCTCTCCACAAACTAAAACGAGTGCTGCAGCACCATCACTGCCAGTAAAAACGAAATTTGTATTTTCAATACAAAGCTGGTTTCTTACTTTTACAAGATTTTGCTTTTCAAAATTAAGGAATTCAAAATCGAAAGAATTGTTCCAAATTTCGACATAAGAATTAAAAACAAGGGGGAACAGCCACCTGATACTAGAAGCATTGCCAGCAGTAACAGAACCACCAGTTTCTTTGAAACTTGGTCGGAGCTTTCTCAACTTTGAAGCATCAAACTGGCCTCACAAAAGAAATAATAACCCGATTAGGAAGAGCAATGTTGAAGTGGGGAGGAAATGAACGAACATGTAATTAAAGCACAAATAGTTAGCAAGCGAAAGGAGAGGGGAAGGACATTAATATATTTGTAAAAGCAATTCAATTTTCACGACACCCGATGGCTGCAAGACTTTAAAAAAATTTGAAGGAATGGCCATTCGAGGTAGCAAAAGAGATCTCCACATGGTCTACATGTATACACAAAATTACAATTAAGTATATTTTAAATATAATTCACCTTTCCTAGACCTTCATCCTTGTCAACAATTGTAGATGGTCTTCCTCTTCCACCGGAAACTTCAACCTGCATGGAACCATGGTTACTGTTGTTAATGGTTATTAACAACTAATAGCGTTGGATGTTAACTAGTATAAGTAGTTCTCTTACTGGAACTATTTCCCAAGCAAATGCATCACAATCTTTAGCAGCAATACCACGCTCAAAGCTTTGGATGGCATAGTTGTCCTGCATGAATCACCCTGATGAAAGTTAATGACCCATATGAAAACTGACATCCTGTCTTCCTACAATGACTAATAACAAGTTCATAAACGGTATCCAGAAACTTAAAACGAGAACAAAGAAAAAAATATTCAGGTATGACAAATAGAATGGATTGAAGTGGCAAGATATTTAAATGGAGGGATAAAAATGCGTTCTTTAGTAGTTGTTCCAAGGAAAAACACCTAGACCATTGAATCTACTAACTTTAAGATGAAATGAGTCAAAACAACACCCGACTTTTAAAAACATTTTTTTTAAAAGAGTAAGGTTGCGTATAATAGACCTAAGTGGTCCGACCCTTTCCCAGACCCCGCACATAGCGGGAGCTTTGTAGCACCGGGTTGTCCTCTCCTCTCAAAAACATTCTGCTTTTCTCTCTGTTTTTCCCCAGTGACTGAGGGCAGGGATTACTTAGTGGGTGGTTATTAGTTAAGGACATAACCTGTTCATCTCTTGTTACTCCATGATGCTCAGCACATAGTTCAGCACACACTCCCATTCCAAAGTCATTATATACATCCCACAAACCATCTTTCAACATTCCATCAACAAGAGTATCATGTCCAAGTCGGGATCCCTTCCTGCAATCATTCATAAGTTCAGTACAACTTCTAAAGTTACCAACTTTGCAGTAAATAGCAGTATGGCTATCCATTAATAGCTACAGAATAATGAATATACAAAGTCTAATATACAGAAGCAACAAACATGAATGTCCTTTTGATTTATAACCAGTCATGGAAAATCTGTTACACTTAAAAGGAACTTTGAGCAAAAACTGAATGAATGAGATTGCCAACACCACATTATAGATAAGAAGTAAACTAATAAATTAGAAGTGGCGGGGAATCTGTTATTAGACATTCTGTAAGATTGAAAAAAGTTATTTTGGTCATTCTGAAAGTTAACATATCCTAAAGATAATCTCATGCCAGAGCATATGCCTGCAGAAAATATGCAAGCATCTTTCTAATAATTATTTGCTTCCTCCATATATAAAATTCAAGCACCTAAAAATATATTGCATTCAAGGCCCATACAAAACTTGCAATGAAAAACTATAGAAAGACAAGCTCAACACTTGAACAAGCATGGAATCAAGTATAGCCTCAATAGTAATAAAGAAAACTATTTTCATGAATAAGAGTCGAGCACTAACCTTGCTTCTGCAAGGTACTTGGGTACATTAGACATGCTTTCCATCCCACCAGCTATGACAACATCACTGATGCCCAACTGGATGCTCTGAGCAGCAAGCATAGTTGCTGCAAAAACCAAAATAATATATGATTTTACGTACCAAGATGTCTGCACTCAGAGGTGGATATTGGTTTTACAGGATAGAGTTCACACCTTTCATTCCTGAAGCACAAACTTTGTTTATGGTGGTGCAAACCACTGTGCTAGGTATTCCAGCACCAAGTGCTGCTTGTCTAGCTGGAGCCTGACCCAAATTTGCACTAAGAACATTACCAAAGAACACTTCTTCTACAAGTGATGGGTCAACATTTGCTCTTTTTAGAGCACCTGCATAATGTCATGAACAGCAGTCGAGTTAAGGAAAGAGGGAGAAAAGTCTAAAGTGCAGACCAACATATATTAAATCACTGTGGATGATTACAGAGATATTAGTGTGAGCTTACTTTCAATAGCTATAGATCCAAGCTTGGTGGCTGGTAATGATGAAAGAGATCCAAGAAAAGCACCCATTGGTGTTCGTGCAACTCCAACAATACAAACATCTGTAAGAAGTAAAGCAAGAAATTTTAAGCAACCAGAAAACCACCCAAAACGCCAATTATTTCCACAACGTAATGTAGGAGCCAGAGCAAAAGGATACCACTAAAGCACACAAGTAGCCTATAAAATCACATGTAGTGAAACAAGCAAACATTAAAGTTTAAGAACCAGGAAGCAACACATTGTCAGTTTTCTTCTATTGAAGAAAAATTTAGAAGAGCAATTTGGGATCCAATTCAACATCACATACAAGGATCAAAATAGAACAAAATAGACTAATCAATCACTGGAATATTATATTTATGATGAAGCTAACAAATTACGAGTTTGTACTTGCGTGTATAAATATCATATAATTTGTGGGGTTGAAGACTTGTAGTGTATATAAATATATATATACAGTTATATAGCAAAGAGACATAGTTAACTGATCTATCTAATATACCGCTGAAAGTCTAGCCTAAAGTCCAATTGGAACTAATATTTTGGACCAAGCAGATATCGTTAATATTCCCAATTATTAAGTCAAGTTACACAGATGTACCCTATCGCATCTCAATTTGCATGATGACACCCAATATTTAGTTATGAGCAATCAATTCCTAAAAAACTGAAAGGAATTTGCTCGTATTATGAAAGAGGAGCTTATATTATACCAAATTGCACCCTTTTCCAAACATTGAAGAAAATTAACTTTTTAGTATTACAGACAAAAAAGGTTAAATATTTACTTTTATTTCTTGGCACCATAATTTACATACTGGTAGTCAAATGCAATTTACAGTATGGTGATAGTAACCTGTCATTAGTTCAGGAATTGTAATTTCTTTTGAAACAACTACCATCACTGTAGGCATAATCAAATAACGAAACCTAGTAAATAGATAGCCAACATGCATATATGATGAATAGTGAAGAACGGAAGATATATGATGAAAAGGGCAAATTACGATCATCATATCGGTATCTTGGTCATTAGAGCAATATTCGGTAGAGAGATCTATTATTTGAGTGATGTATATTACATAAATCATAAAGTTAATATTAATGAAATTAAGAAAACATGGTACCTCTGGGCTTTATGGAATCTGAGCACTCTGTTGCTGCTGCTGGAGCCATGAGAGCACCTAAAACCTGTACCAATTTTATATAAAAATTGCAAACTTCATTAGGTAGAAATGTAGGAAAAAACAAAAAACAGGGCAAAACCCCTAAAATAGGAACTTGAGATCAATGTCCTAAGTTGGTGAAAATTTGAGGCTAATATACCCCCTTATTTCCAAAAGTATAATGTGTGGTGCCTTTAGTTCCAATTAAGTAATAAGATAAACAACCTTCAGTTACGCACGTGCACACATATATATAGATTCCCATGTTGTAAAAAGGAATTGATATGCACATGTTAATCATGATGATGTACAAAAACAGGGATAGTGATGAATACATGATCTGCCAAACTTAGGGAAATCATGCACTACTGCTTCATCGTTTTCAACACCTCTGAAGGTTCATTGTTAGTCATCCTATCTCCCTACTTGTTTTCACTCTTTGATTACCTTTTCCTAAATTCTCAAAAAGAACGAAAACTACTTCTAAAAAATTAAAAGGCTTATCACCCGCTTCCTTTCGTTGTCATCGGGAGAACGCAAGCAGAAAGTTAACTAAAAGGAAGTAGGAAAACACAAAACACAGACCGATAGACGACTAAGACAAGATGATCTAAGACGAAGTGTTTTATATGATTAATTTAGACCGCACAAATGAACACATACCAGCTGAAATCAAACATCAAAGTTCAAATTAGGCCAAATGAGGGGGAAAAATAAAGCGTACTCGAGAACACAAAGGAATTACTACAGGCCAGATTAAACAAGAAGCAATTCAACACACAGTACGTTTCAAAATGAGAACAAATGCACGATTTAGGTCTACTTCGAAGAAAATGCTCGAACAAAAGATCCTCAAGTAGAGAAATGAACTCGAATCAGAAGGTCCCCAGCGGTAGAAATGCCGACGACACCGAGATAAAATGAACGAAAACTTAACAAATCAAACTCAACAATCAGAAAGCATTTTGAAATCAGGATTGAGGAAGAAAATGAAGAATACCTCCGGTTGATTGGGAGCGCTCCGAGATCACAAGAGGTTGGTGAGAAGTTGTCAGCGGGAAATCGTACCGAGGAGCATTTATATAGAGAGAGATGGTGGTGGCCGTGGACGATAGTCGAAGAGCAGCTGAGAATACAATTACTGAAATGTCTGATATCTTGATTTTATTGACCGTTATGTCCCATCTTTTATTTTTTAGACCGGACTATTATTTAATTCTAAAAAAAATGATATATTTATTTGAATATTAAATATACGTATAATTATAATTAGTCCTTTAATTTTATTATTCATATACTTTATGAAAATATAGAAAAAATAAATTTTAATATTAAAAAATAAGTTCAGAAAAAAGTAAGGTTTTAAAGGCATTTTTCAAAAGTTTTTATTTATTTATTTTTTTAAAATAATATAATAAGTCGTTTTTTTATATTATTTAATAATTTCTATTATTTGATTTAAAATTATTGAAATACTCTTTTGAGTAAATAAAATTTAATAAATTTTATATATAATTAATAGATGAAGAGAGAAAATTTTATTAAATAAGTAGACAAAGAAAATGTAAAGAAAAAATAAGTAACATATAATTAATTATAATAAAAATAATCATAAACTATATGGATAAATTTCAGTGATGCCCCTTGTCATTTAGAAAATTTACAACAATATCTTTTATTATTTGAAAAATATCTCCAACACCCATTTCGTTTCTTGTTAAATATAAAATTACTTATTTTTCATTATTACTATAATATTAAAAAATTAGTTAAAACTATCTAATAAAAGAATTACTCTTATAAACCTCTTAAAAGAATTATAATTTTGGACAAATATGATTTTTGTATTTAAATTTTGTTTATGTAATATACATTTTTAATTCTAATTTTTCTTATATTATTTTTCGAATCAATTGTTGGTTGCTACATATTTTTTAGTATTTAAAGAGTATTTGACGCTGAATTTTTTAAATTTAAAATTATTCTGAGAATTAAATATTATTGGTTTATGTAATGCATTTTCAATTCCATTGTTTAATTATTTTTGGGATCAAATGATGGTTTGTTACTGATGAGAGTATTTTTGGGCTTCTCCAAGTCAGCACCTGGGCCCCGGCGGCCCCGTGTCCACTATCACCAACATTTTCACAACATGTCAAACAAAGGCTCACGGGCTTCGCTAGATAGGCCTAAAGGCCCAAGCCCAACGGTTATCTCTTAAACGTCCCGGATTATCGGTTATACTCAAGGTTTTACTAATTAACCATATTTAGGTCCGACTAATCATTTTTAACTCCTATATATATCGAGAGTTATGCAAGCCTGAGGTAAGATTTGCATTATGCGCGAGTTAATTTGTTTACTTGTTACATTACCATATTTTTTCTCTCTGAACACTGATTACCGCGCCAGAGGGGCTTCATCGAGATAAATCCCGATTTGAGCCTTCTATAGGTACACTCCCTGAGGGGCAGGACTCTGGACACAACAGGTCAGTCCTCCCAGGACCCAGTACAGCTCACGTGAAGAATTTTTAACCAACGACTCTATTTCAGCAAGAGGATCCACATGTCATCCGACTAGACCATACTTAAAGTGTGTACCAATTTTATACACCAACAGTTTGGCGTCGTTCGTTAAAACTGTGAAAAAAGCCTTCCCCTGATCATTACTCTCTGTTCGGCTAAGCCTCGATGATCACAAGGTTTGGTCGGACAGACAGACCCAGAAAAGAAAAAAAAAAGATATGTTGATGACTCCAAGGGCACACCCTCCAACTCCCACCAACGAGGATAACTGGCCTCCCCAAGACTAGGCAAAACCGTCCACTCTGTCACCTAGGGCTGCGGGACAGAACTCGGGAGTCGTGGAGGCATCCCTGGTTTCTCCTTAAATACCAAATACAAGAGTTCAAGTCCTGTGTACAGCTCCTCCTCGAGCGCTTACCGCTACCCCCTGTTCAGGGTGGACCAATTCTCCAAACTGCAATACCCGATGAGCCACCTCAAGACCACAATGTTCTCGTGGACACTCCAAATGAGCAAGAGCTCGAGGGCCTCCCTTCGCCTCGCAACCCTGAGTTTGCAGGACAATAGAGGGCCCCCTTGCAATGCCAAGATCTCTACCTCATCCGCCATGAGAATTTGTGCCGAGGGATATGTCGGTGTTCCCTAATGGTCGAGCTCTTCATCAGCTAGCCAGGTCCGATCACAGAGGCCAAAATAAGCGTGAAGTTGATCCCTACTTACCTCCCTCGCATTACCCTACGGCCCAAGCTACAGGCAGTTGGATACAAAGGGAGCCCAAAGTAGGGAAGGTTGTGGAATGCCGCCTAGCTGATATGGAAGCCCACCTCCAAGAGGTACAAGGAAGCCAGGCAGGACCATGTGTTTTTCCGAAGGTAAAATCTCTTTTTGTAGATAACGTTCTAGAAAAAAATAGCGCCAAGAGACTTCACTCAACCCCAGATGAACCTGTATGATGGGACGTTAGATCCTGTTAACCACCTGTCCATGCTTAAATCTCATACAGACATGCAAGTGGCCTCTGTAACTTTGCAATACAGAGTTTTTCCTATCACCCTCACAGGTGTGGTAAGAACGTGGATCCAGAGTTTGAGGCCAGCATCCATCTCCACCTTCAAGAAACTGGGGCAATTGTTCCTGGCTCGTTTTAGCCGTTCCCGGTGGAGGCCAAAGACTATAGCTCATATCCTCACTCTTCAGCAAGAGCCCACTGAATCTTTAGGAGATTATGTTAAACGCTTTAATCGATAAGCAAATGAGTGCAACGATCTTCCTAAGGCTATTGCGCTGAATGCCTTTGTTGACGGGCACCAGCATCAGAAATTATCCTACGACCTTTGCTCCAACCCTGCTCCTACTCTCAATTAAACTCTAGATTATGGAGCTAGATTCCATGGTGCTGACCTCCATGCTACAGCCAGGAAAAAGAGGGAAGGAGTAAACAAGCCGAGGGAACCAAAGAATACATGTTCAAATCAAACCCCAAGACTCAAGAAGATTGCAAACTAAAGGGAGATTCAAACCCCTGCCTAGAGACAAAAGGCCACTTCCTCCTCCAGGATGTCACCAACCAGAGTTCACTCTGCTTACGGCCTCGGTGGCCACCATCTTTGCCGAAAACTCAAGGCAAGACTTCTTTCTTTCTCCACCACCCCTAAGAGGAAAGCCTGTCAGGAGGTCAATGACCAAGTACTATGAGTTCCACCAAGACCAAGGCCACTCCACAAAGGACTGCTTCCAGCTCCGGCAGAATACTGGAGCTCTAATTCGAAGAGGCTATCTCAAGAACTACGTCTAGAGAGGAAACCAGGAGAAGCTTGACAGGGATGAGCCACAAGTAGAGCCTCGGGCCCAAAGAAGAAAGGAAAACTACAATCGCCCATTTCCTCGGGGGACTGAGGCCGAGGATGATCACTAGCGCGCGGATGGTGAAATCAATCTCATCCAAAGTTGATTCATCTCCGGAGACGTACAGAGTCACTAAGGTCACATATTCGGGTGCATACGATTTTGAAACAGAATGTGTACCGCTCAGGCACCTTTGGAGTGCTGACCAGTTAGAGTGCAGATTCTATAGAGAAACAGCATAAAGAATGTGTTTTGTGCAATGTACCTTATGATCTCTCCGGTAAACAGCATTCCGAGCCCTTGAGTCTTGGATGATTCTCCACCTAACATCCCAGTTCCCAGCATCGCGAATGATTCTTCTCGGCTACAATCTGACCCCTTGAGTCATGAATGAGTCTCCACCCAACATCTCGACTCTTGGCGTTGCGAGTAACTCTCCACAAGCCTCATTCTAGCGCTCAACATCGAGAGTGACAACCAGACCCTCTTTGGAAGTCAATAGTCCGTACCCAGGGACAGACCAAGGTCATCCATCAAGGGTAGGGCATTGATCGGGTCTGAGGGCCTGTAGCCAAGTAACTCTCCCTACCAGTTGACTTCAAGTTTAATGTTCTAAAAGGAAATGTGCTCCTACATAGACTAAATAGAGATAACCTGAAAGGGTTCTTGAATGAGCCTGACTACGGAGAACTCCCCGATGATCGGCCACGGAGGTCCAACCACCGCGTTGCGCCTTTGCGGACCGAAAAGACTGGGAAACCCTCATCCTGAGTCCACGACATGATTTTCTTGCAATCAGCTCGTGTGCCGGACTGGGGGGCTAGTGGTCCATGGTCTTGGGCAAAGACGAAAAGTTTTAAAAAAAAAAAAATCAAAATTTTACAACTTTGAAAATAGGACTAAGCAGAAAGCAACTTGGCAAAACTATTAAAAGGAAGGAGTAGACTCTAAAGTACCATGTCTATGTCGCTTAGAAGCTTACACGCTTATGCACAAAAAAAAATAGAAATAAGTGAAAAGAACTCTACAAAATCCTAAGTATTGAAAAAGCGACAATCCAGAGCTTAATCCTCCTCGCTCTTGCCTTGAGGGGTGTCCGTGCGAGGAAAGTAGCTTCATTATCGCCCTCCTCAGGGGCCGCTCATCGACACTGTCCTCCCCGACATCTCTCTGCTCGGCGTTCTTATGCGTGACACCGTCCTTTGTCTTTGAAAACTTCATCCCCATAGGGTTGACGAAGAGATCGGAGTGTAGGTAGTGGATAGTCGTTATGGTGGTCCTCCCCCAAGGCTTCGTTCAGGGGTTCACTCTTAATACCCCGCTACGGGCACCGTCTGACTGTGCTATTCCTAGCCGGCAAGGTCCAGATGACGATCGGCACCACCCTGCCGCACTGTTCCTAGCCTGCAGGGTCTAGAGAGTGATCAACATCGCCCTGTCGTGCTATTTTTGGCTAGCAGGGCGCAATTGGGGGCCTTCTCCAAATGTATCAATAAGGTCTAGGCGATTAGCACCCTGACGTAATCAATACGCCCTCCCCGCAGGCCTCACCCGTCAAGAAGGTCACAGTAAAAAATGTCATGTGCCAAAACATTGACAAAACGTTCAGGGGTGCAGAGTTGTCATAATAATGGACAAAATCCACCAGTGCGAATGTGTCAAAGTAATGTTCAAGCTTCAAGAGGCAAAGTTAAAAAAGAAATTTTGGCCACACTTCAGGGGATTGAAATGTGAGATAATGGTCAAGCCAAAACTTCTAAGGTGCAAAGTATCAAGACTTGGGATACAAAATTCAAAAAAGAATAATGACAAACTAAACTCTAGTGGTGCAAATTTACCAAGGTGAGGCCAACACTTCAGGGCTGCAAAGTGAAATAAATGAGCAAGCTTAAGTGTATGCAGGGTGTCAAATATTGAAAAGCATGCAAACGATTAAGTGTGTGCAAAATGGTAGACATAGCCAAACTAAAGGGTACATGGGTGCACTGGCCAATAGTCAGCTGGCTAGCCAGCCGTACTGACTTGTTGGTCCAGCGGCTGTTGGCCGGCGACGCGGATCGGCCAACTGACATGCAAGTAGACCTACACACCAGCCACTTTGCACGCTCGGCACCTCCGGCAAATGACCCTGCCCGACTCCCTGGCTCGCTTTTGTCCTCTACTCCTCGATGAAGGTCAATCCGTGCTCAAGGCTTATTCGCGATAAACGTGTGTAGTCTTGAAAATAAAAAATAAAAATGGGGTCGCCCTGCCATGCTACCTGACCCCAGACCTCGACCGTATAAGAGCCTATTTCAAATTAGCTCCTCTAAAAAAGTTCAACCATAGAAAAAGTATCACCGTGAAAATCGAAGTAATTCGGGGTCGCCCTGCAACGCTACCTAACCCCGGACTCTGACCGTATAGCAGCTTATTTCAAATTAGCTCCTCTAAAAAAGTTCAACTTTTGCAAAATTGTCGTCCTGAAAATCGAAGAAATTCGTGATCACCCTGCCGTGCTACCTGACCCCAGACCCCGTCCGTATAGGAGCCTATCTAAAATTCTCCCTTGAAAATTTTGTAAGTGTGAAAAATATACCTAAGTCCCTACACCCACCTCTCTGCTCTCTACTTCCTGCTGCCAAGTGAGAAAAAGGGACGCAGTGCACCCCTATCAGGGGGAACACACAGCACATGTAAGACCCTGATTTTTTTATTTAAAGTCGTATTTTAAAAAGTTTCAAAAAAAAAATAATAACGGGATAGATGGCGTAATTTATTATTTGATTTAAATATTTTAGGGGTCAATTTATAATTTTTAAAATATTAAATATTAATTTGAGTTTAATTCAAAACTTAACAAAATAGAGGGGGGATTAGTGTAATTTAACTAATATTTTTTTCGTACCTCCCTGACCAACAGTTTGCACACACACACACACACACACACACATATATATATGTAAATGCAACTTGTAATCAAATAGAGCTCGGAGAGGACACGTGGCCAATCTTTCATACATATATATATACACACATGCATACACGCAGGAGAAGGAAGTGGTCGGCGTTGTCGCCGTTCGGCTGTGAGAAAACCACAGAGAGAGAGAGGTTCAGGTGGTTGTCCAGCGGTGTTCGGTCGGCCGTTCTACATGTGTGTGAGCGTGGGAGAGCTCGCCATTGATCGCCGGAGTCGTCGGCGGCGGTGGGTTAGAAAGAGAGGATGGTTCGTTGACGATTTCAGGTGGGCGGTGTGTGGGTGCTGCTGTGTAAGTGTGAGTGTTCCATTCGACAGCAAGTGGGTGTGTGTTGCTGCTCGTCGTCGGTGGGTTGTGTGTGTTGTGGTTCATCGATGGTTTTGTATGTGTTGTTCGGTGATCCGGTGGTGTAGGTTTTGATCACCGACGGTGAGATAGAAAGAGAGAGTAGGTGAGTTTGGTTTTGTGTGTGTGTGTTTCAGTTATGGGTATGGTTGCCGTCGTTGCCGAAATGGAGTGTAGAGAGAGAAAGAGGGAGATTGGTCGAAGGAATGGTCGATCGCTGTGGTTTGGGGAGTTTCCATTCGTCGTTATCATTGATGGGTTGTGGGTGTGTGTTCCGTTCAGTTTAAGTAGGCGATCGTGTGTGTGTGTCGTGTCGGCGTTGCTCGGCTGAGATAAAGCAGAAGCAGAAACAGAAAAAGAAGGGAGAGGTAGGTCACCGGTAGTGAGGGCCGGTGGTGGTGTCAGCGACTGAACCAGGAACACAAACAAAAAATAGAAGAAGAAAAAGGAAAAAAGGGAGAGAAAAGAGTGGTCGTCACCGGCGGAAGAGAAAGAGAGAGAGGGTCGGTGAATCGGACGTAGGCTAGAAAACGAAGAAGAAGCAGGAAGAAAATAAGAAAAATAAAGAAAAAGAAAAAGAAAAAAAATGGGAAAATTCCACAAACCACCCCAACAAAAATTAAAAATCCAATTTTGCGACCGACGGAAAAGTCGAAAAAGGTAAATTTCCTATCACTTTTAATATATGCATTTAATTGTGTTTAAATTTTCTCGTGGGTGATTGTGAAGTTAATTTCTAGTACCGAAATGTCAAAATGACGATAATAAATATTGAGACCATTTGCATGAATGAATTCGATATCGTAAACTGTAACGGAACAATACTCGTTAAATAGTAATATAGAATGCGGAAAATAGAAAATTACAAAAATTAGGGGCTGTATTTAATGGTTACGTTATTTTTACATAAAATATTAATTTAGGCCTTGTTACGAATAGGTTCCCAATTTCCAGAAGATCAGTAGCAGAGAGTCGGTGGAACTTTCGAAAATATATATTCAGGTGAGTGTACTGTCTTTTTGCCAAACTATTTTTATATTTATATATGATAGAAAATGATTGTATTTACATTAGATGTTTTTAAAATTTTGTAGATCAAACAGGTTTTGAGTAAGTTGGTAAAATTGATTTTCGTGAGATTACGATAGTTTTCGAAAAGAAGGTAAAAATGGTTTTTCTTTGAATTTGGTGGTTTTAAAATAGAGTGGAAAATATCTATTTTTCTAAAAATATCTGGTTTTCTAAAAATAAAGAGTGAAAAAATAGTTTTGGTAAAATCCGACGTTTCCTTTTAAAAGAAAGTGAGAAATATGATTTTCGGATAAAAAGTCGATTTTTGGAAAATAGAGGTGGAGGTGTGATCTGACAATGTTGATTAGACGATATCATTACATTGTGGTTTGATGATGATGTTATTAATTTGACGATATTATTGATTAGACGATGTTATTGATTCGTAATTTGACGATGTTATTGACTTCACGATACTATAGTATTTATCCGCTTCGGCGGAGTGATGTTATCCGCTTCGACGGAGTGAAGTTTATCTGCTTCGGCAGAGTGATGTTAGACATTTATACTGCGCAGTGATTATCCACTTCGGCAAAGTGATGAGTGTCCGTTAGGAAGGCAAATCCTACGGGTAGTACGGTACCGTTGCAACTTCCGATCGTGAGGTTAAAACGATCACTATGGCTAGCCAATGTGTGTTGTGGTGGAGTGATGATTTGAGATGTGTGTTTGAGATGTGGTGTTTTACTTATACGTGAGTAATTTATTATTTCTTATGGTGATTGGTATTATTTTATGCTAGATGGGTTTGAATGGAACTTATACTTATTGCTTTATTTTTACTACTTATATTATGGAGATTTTTACTAGCTATGTGATGTTTATATACTTCCGTTTGATCTATTTAGATGTTGTAGAATGAATTATTATTTTAAAAATGTTTTGTTTTACTAAGAAGACAGTACACTCATAGGTGGAGCGGATAAGAATCGATCAGTCCCCTACTGGCACTAGATAGAGTTATCCGAGTCATGCATTGGAGTCGTAGAAGTGAAATTTAAGACGAGCTGTCCGAAGTGAACCTAAGGGAGGTTCATGAGTTTTAGTTTATTACTCCTATTGTTGAAAGCGGGAATATCCTTATAGTTGAAAAATTATGTATATGTTATATAGATGACAATTTGGTATATCTGATGTATTTTTGGTTGATATAGTTGGATAGATGATATCCTGTCAACGTCACGCCGGCTCAAGGGTGACAGGTGTCCAGGGTGAAGGGTGACAACACACCCCCCAAAGGAGATGCACTGCATACCCTAAGGAGGTGCTACGAGCACCCTCAAAGGGGCGCAATAGCCCCCATAGAGGGGGCGAGCTGCGCCCCAGCTGACGTTGGCCCAACGCCGGTCGCCGGCACCGGCTATCGTCGGGCGGTTGCCGACTATTGTTGCCGGCGACATAAAAAAAATTAAATTATTATAATATACATGTGTATGTTTTGAGAGTTACAAAGCCTTTGGGACACTCGTTTTGTCCATAAATTGATATCCCTGACCGTCTTGCTTCCCTCGCAGCACAAGGCTAGAGGAACTACTGATGAGGATATTTTTGGGCTTCCCTGAGTCAGCACGTGGGCCCCGGCGGCCCCGTATCCACTATCGTCAACATTTTCACCAAAGGTCGAACAAAGGTCCACGGGCTTGGCCAGAAGGGCCCAAAAACCTAATTCCAACGATTATCTCCTAAACGCCCCGAATTATCAGCTAAACACAGGGTTTCAACTAATTAACCGTGTTTAGGTTTGACTAATCATCTCCAACTTCTATATATATCGATAGCTATGCAAGCTCGAGATATGCTTTACATTACACGCGAGTTCATTTATTTACTTGTTGCATTACTGTATATTTTTTCTCTAAGCATTGATCACCGCGCTGGAGGGGCTTCACTAGGAGAAATTTCGGTCTAATCTTTCTACAGGTACACTCCCTGAAAAGCAGGACTCTGGACACAGCAAGTTAGTCTTTCCAGGACCCAATACAACTTATGTGAAGAATTTTCAACCGACGACTCCACCTCAGCAAGAGGACCCATTTGTCATCTGACTGGATCATACTCGAGGTTTGTGCCAGTTTTATACACCAATAGTTACAAAATTTTGAGTATGTAAAAAGAAATGCTACTGATTTTTTTAAATTTAAAATTATTCTAAGAACTAAATATTTTTTATTTATGAAATTTACTTACAAGTTATATATAAACTATTTCATTTAGTTATAGTTTTTTTTTTTTTTTTTGAATTGTTTGGTGAAGTTTTAATATGAGAATTTATTTAGTAATATTTTTACTCAAATTAAAAAGTAATGAGCTTGTAGATTTTTTAATTGTTATTTTTCTACTCTTTATTATGTTTGTATTTTTTATCTCGTTTTGTATATGAAATTATTTGCACAAAAAGAAGAAAAAAAAATAATTGCTTCTATCAATATTTATATGAGAAACAAATAATATAAAAAATAAAAAGGAAATATATATATTATTTAAAAAAATAAAAAATCTAGTAAGTGAAACATGTATAGTTTTTATTTATTTATTTATCATTTAAAATTTATTTAAATAAAATATTAATTAAAGAGAGAAAATTGAGAAAAATGGATTTTGTGAGCATTAAATAAGGATTTAAAGGTGTGAATTGAGAATGCATGAGAATGCAAGAAATACATTTATTGAACTCTCATTCATCAAGTTTGTCTTCCATTTTTAGTATATAGATATAGATATATTTTTTGTCTTTTGAGAAATTTTAGAAATTAGTTAATTCTGTTAAGAATCACTAAAATTATTTCGTCGAAGTTCATGTCTCTGCCGTGAATCTTGTTGAAATTCCTACTTTGACTAAATTACAATATAAGACTAAATTACAATATAAGCCTAAAAATAAATGCCATGCACCGATTGAACCTAGTTATTTTAGAATAAACCGAAAACTCCCACCGTAGCATTCGCAAGAACCAATTGAACTCAAATTAAAAAACACAAGGTAATCAGATCACTAATTTGCCCTCCCGCAAGATCAACGCAATGGATGTTTCCTCATTAGCTCCAATTTGCCTTACATAACGATATATTCAATTGGAAAGCAAAGCAACTTTTAATTTGTTAGAGTTTTTCAAAAAATTCAAATTCAAAGAGGGAGAAAAGAATCCGACGAAGCACCGATCCACCAATTCAAGAACATCGAAATGAGGTATTCAGAATCAAATCGAATTAGGTAAGAGAAAATCAGACTTTTTATCAATTTTTTTTTATTTTTTTTTTGTGTTGAACAAACGTATTACATGAACACATTCATTCTTTTATATTTTCATTCAACATGCATATTGAAATTAGGTTTTTTGTTTTCTCAGTGCGACGCAAAATATGAATTACATGAGATGGATCAGTCGTGGGAGTTATAATGTTACATTCAACACGTAAACTGAAAGCTGATTTTTTAAAATATTAAACAATATTACATTCAACACATATATTGTTTTCGATATCAAATAGTTCAGCCGCGGTGTTAAAATGTTACATTCAACATACGTTGAAAACGCCATCGATCACATTAATGTTATATGTAACATTCACTGAAAATAATTATTGATATAAATGTTACATGTAACATTCCTTAAAAATATATTTTTATGAAACATGCACTAAAAATAATTATTGATTACAAATGTTACATGTAACATCCATTTAAAATATATTTTCATGTAACATCCCGCTGAAAATTAATACTGATAATAAATATTACATGTAACATTCACTGAAAATATGTTTCACTAATTCAAAAATGACAATTAATATCTTGTTGAAAAAAAGACATTCTACTGATTAATATGATGTAAAAATATTAATTTTTCAATAATAGAACCATAAAAAAAATTCTTATGTTTTGATATTCATATTTATTTTTTATTATCCCACCAGATTTCACACACATTTTTTATATGGGAAATTATATTTTCATTAAATAAGGGTATTTTGGTCCACTTACAGGTGCCAGAAAAAAAAAAATAAAAAAAATAACACTAATGGGCTGAATCGGTAATTTTCAAATTCAAATGAGGGCTCACCATATGCGCCCAATAAATATTTGGATACCAACGTACAACCCTTTTCTGAGAGATTGCAGATTTTTTACATGAAGATTGTAGCAACAGCTTGATAGTATCGTTTAACTTTCCAAACTAAAAAAGTAGAGGGGCTTAAAAATGACTAAAAAAAAAAAAGGTGAATGAAAAGAGGAAATGACAATTAAAGAAGAAAGTTAAAAATAAAATAAAAAATATGTGTGAATTTTTAAAGGCTAAATGCAAAAGCAAAGAGCATATGTCGTAGGTTGATATTGATTATTTACATAAATAAATTATATTGATTTATATTGTATTAGAATTTCAATATATGTAAAATGGGTAATTTGGTATAGGTTTGATGACACTATATATCAAAATTTGTTCGGTTCTATTTTTTTCCGAAAATTTTATTTAGTAATTAAATGATATTTCTCTGACCAAATTGTCTTCAATTTATTCATACCCCAACAAACATTTACCACAACAGTAAACATTATCTACTAACATTGACACCATAACAAAAATCACAACCATTACAACCACCTACCACAACAATCATCATCAGATAAACGGAGATCTTGTATTTAAAAAAAAAAAGAAAAAAAGAAAAAAAAAAGATAAATTTGAAATTTTCATATCTGAAGAGATGTGGAGAGAGAGAGAGGTCAAACGAAATCAACACAATAGCAAATTTCTAAAAAAAAAAAAAAAATCATATTTGTTTCTCTTTCTTTTTCAGTCATAATTTGTTTAAAAAAAACACACACAAATTTGATTTTTTTCAAATCTGAAATAGAGAGAGGAAGGCCTTATGGTGGTGGTCTTCAGCACGGTGATGGCGGTGTGAAGAGGAGTCCCTAGTGGTGGTGATCGTCGTCGTCGGCATCGAGGTGGACTACAGGGGTAGTTGCAACCGTTTTGGTGTTGGCATCGTCGCAATGGACAATAAAGGATGTTGATGTCGTCGCGGTGGTGAACGATTTGGTGGTGGCATTGTGATAATGATGGCCAATTTGTCAGTGCAGCTAGACAAAAGTGGTAGAGGGTGTGACAACAAAAATTGAGAGAGAGAGAGAGAAATATTTTTATTTTTTTAAATAAGAATATTTTTGCAATGCTCAAAATAAAATTTAAAAAAAAAATGAGATTTTATTAAAAGATTTATTGGAATATGTGATTTTCATAATTTTTTTTTTTTTTGAATCATGTGATCTATTTATATCAGTTAATTAAAAATAATATTAATCCAATTATTATAAAAATAAATTTTAAAAAATCAATGAGATGATGCATATGGCAAACAATCTTTATGTGATTTAACCGTTCAAACTTTCTTGTGCAAAATGAATAATAAAAAAAAATTGTGTGTTTAGGATACATTACAGGAACAACTTTTGTTTTTGCTTTTACCTTTTTTTTTCAAGGGGAAAAACATTAAAAAAAGTAAAATACATAATAATAATAATAAAAAAAAAAAAAAAAAGAGCCTTTTTGGGTAAGTCTTTGTTGCAATTTAAAAATATAATTTTTTTGTTAGGCTTCTCTAAAAAGAAAAGTCTATAATTGATTTAATTGTGAAAAAATATATAAATCAATGATAATTTGCATATATTTACAAAAACTAAAGGGTAATACGCGTCATTTAATTTTAATATCCAACACAAATGACAAAAGGCAAGATATTTGCTTACTAAAGTCCAACTTATGGTACACCATAGTGATATGTGACCTCCAACAATGATTATTCTTAATTTTGTTTTCTTTTTCTCTCTAGCTTTTTATTCTTGCAAGGCATTGCATGTATTTGAGACATTGTTTAATGTTTTTGTAACGTTTATTAAGGTTTAGTTTAAAGTGTATCCGGACTAATTTACGTGTATCTTGATTAATCATTTCTCCGGACGATTTCAAAAACGCATTTTTCAACATCGGCCTAATAAATTCAAGATTTAATTCTTGGAGTGATTCACAGGAAAATCGAATTCTGATTAATAAGAAAATGAGACTTTTTCTCCTGCCAACTAGACTAAAAAAAAAATAGTGATAAACCACTCCACACCAAATAAAAAAATAAATAAATTGAATTTAAAATTTTCCAATTTTTTAAAATTTATATTTTAATCTAATTTCTTTGAATTTTTTTTATAAAATCCTAACTTACGTAAAATTTCTTTAATAAAAAATCATCAAATTTCAAAACCTGTTGTTGCACATACAGTGATGCCCTAATCATATGATACACTCTAATAAAATATTCTAATATTTGTTTTTTTAATGAAAATTGAGATTTTTTTTATTAATTGAGCTAACTAAGTTAGTTACATAAGTTAAGGTGACATACCATCTTTGTTTCTATTTTTAAAAAAATTAAAATGTAAACAGAAAAAAAAAAAATGTATATTCAGGTCCATAATTTTTATTTTTTAAGTAAAAGACATGACAAAAAAATATATTTTTATTTACATTCCAAATTATTTTTGAACAAAAAAATATGATGCTAACCAAATGCCGCCATTCAAATTCATTCAAGTGTAGTTCCACTCTATGTACAACGTGGCATTGACCCATTGGTCTAATACTTTAAAGACTGAATCTAGCCAAAAATACTTGAGCATTAGTACTCACGTGGTGCTAAACATATATCAAAGATTTTACCATATACGCGATGACCTTGTTACCTTGATCTAATTGCTTTTATTGGTTGGTGGTGTAGATAGCAGATCATAAACGGATACAGGACACTTATCCCAAGATCTCTATCTCTCTTCATAATTTCTACTCTTCTATTAATATCACCACGATTTTATTTAGAAACCAGAGTTAATTCTAATAATAATTTTTAACGTTCTATGTGGTTTACTAACCTAATATTTTTTAGACCAAATCGACGTTATCTAAAATGCTTAAATCGAGATATTAATAATAGTCTACATGATACATTATATAAATCAAAAAATCATTTTTAATATTTTGAATTAAAATCCCACAATATCTACCAACCACAACCACACAAGTTGCAACATATAAAATAGTAATAATTAGTTTCCACTCAATTAAATACGAGCGTAAGAGTTAGCTGAACTTG
This sequence comes from Eucommia ulmoides, assembly GCA_016647705.1. Lineage (NCBI taxonomy): Eukaryota > Viridiplantae > Streptophyta > Magnoliopsida > Garryales > Eucommiaceae > Eucommia > Eucommia ulmoides. The sequence goes on from CM028328.1 coordinate 11,457,436, forward strand.
AAGTCAATGTTTTTACACGCAGTTCAATGTCTGGTGGGATGCCATTCAATACCAATATGTGGTGTTCAAAGTAAAATATAGGTGGCCATTGTTGACTCCAAATTTTTTTCAAATTTGTGGGAAATGCTCTTTACTCATCCATTAATATGTCTACCTACCTCGGCCATCCGAAATGGACTCTCTCAATTTTTCTCTAAATAATTAATTATAATTTAATTATTTAATGGATAATTATGTATAACCCTATAATACCACTAGTTTACTATACCAACACCACATGTTGGAGTATACGGGTTGATTAGTTTAAATCATGAACTATCCAATACAATTTAACTCAGCTTATTTTTGGGTTGGACTAATGAGAAACATGGACTGCCCAACTATTTTTAGGTTGAATCTTAAAATATAATAAATATTGTTTAAAAGAAAAATCATTACATTACTAAATTAGGAGAAACTAAAAAAAAAAAAAAAAACTACAATGTAATTTGTAAACTATCACACACAAAAACCAACAGTTAGAAACGTAAATAATAAAGTATAAACTTGCAAATTTAGTAAACATTATGTGTGGGTAGCAAGCGGATTGGGACGTTTTGGGTTAAAACCGCGGACCAAGCTAATATTATGTGAATTGGACTAGTTTGAACCATGAACTATCCAATAATGCGTTGATTACTATGAACGATTTGCGTTTCGGTGCGGGTGTTACGATTTGGATGGATTTGACAGGTTATCCCAACCTACTGTGCACCCCGATGTTATACCGAGGAAACGGAGATCACTTCAAATGGATTATTTCTTTTACATAAAAACCTGACAGATACAGATTTATACAAACCAACTCGATATGAAAGATAGAGCAACGATCCAAAGGGCACTTTGCTCAAAGCAAGCACTAAACCTGGAAGCCAAAACAGAGCATGTAAGAATAAAAGAGATCAACTAGAAATCAACAAGGACTGGTTAAACTAAAAAATCTTTCAAACTATAGAATAATGTGTTAAAGGTTCCATTTTGGATGAATGGATCTCAAATCAAGGATTTTAATTTTTTTTCATTTGTAACAAAAAATGTTACCCATCAAGATTTTATTTTTTATTTTTTGGTTTTACAATTAGGTGTGTCTGAACTAGCTTACGCACACCTCAACTAATCACCTCACCGGGCAATTTTAAGGACGTACTTCCCAAATTGGCCAGATGTATTCAAAATTAAATTCAATATTTAATTCTTAAAGTACTCTCTAGAAAAGTTGAACTTTGATTGACAAGAAACTGGGATATCACCTCTTACTAACCAGATTAACATCTCTTGGATACTCATCAACCAAATAGTACGTGTACAAAAAAAAAAAAAAAAAAAAAAAATTATTATCAGGACCTTAACAAGAAGTTTTGAAAAAAAAAAATTATGAGAGCTAAGTAGATAATGATGGAGGCCCCTTTTATTTAATAAATGGGCCTGCTAAATGGACCAAAAGGCAACACCATAGAGGCCACCCACCGTGATTCTTGGGGCCCATAAGTTAACGCAAATGGGCCTTCCTATCCATTCAGTATAAAGAGCTATAAGCGTGGTCCAACCCATGTGATCCAAGACATGCACCTACCCACTTTCTCTCACACAAGTAGTGAAGCGCGGCCACTAAGCCGAGCATGTAACCAACAAGGGGAACGTGAAAAATATATATAACTGGCCATATAGCAAATCAAGTATAAATATACAGACATTGATGTAATTATTTTCATTTTTTTTTCTAAGCTTCCAGAAATTCATTGGCATTGGCTAGCACTACATCAGTGTCATCTTTAACTTTTTGGTGTTGCTCATTGACGAATTCAGAGATGAATTTTTTTCTAAATCAAATCTATTTTAAATAATATTTCTCACACTAATTTCAAAGCCTTATATTTAGACTCATAAATTTACGTGTTTCATGTGCGTTGATAATGATCCCCAAATATAAATTCTAAATTGCGTGGACTTGTGAAAGTCGCATTTGGCCTATTTTCACTGAACTCTATTTATAATTTAAGCTCTACGATTTTGACAATAATCTAAGGCTGCAATTCCGCAACCAAATATACAATTAAAGAAACAAATTGTAAAAAATCACAATACGTTCATACAGTGATTTTAGGTCTCTCTCAATCTAAAAAATTAACTCATAAGGTGAGACTTTTCTCATACTTATAACTTGATCATCAATTTATTCCACATCTGATGTAGAATAAACCCAACAATCTTCCCCTCACACTTCGGGCTTTTAATCAGCTATCTATCGATTTGTCTCTCCCTTTGTGACTATTGAGCCAAAATTGTTGTAATCTAAGCTCTAATATCAGTGTAAGGTGGACTTGGACTTCTCTCAACCTCAAAAGGTAACTCATAAGGTGAGATTTTTTCTCACATTTATAACTTAACCAATCGGCCCCTTCCATGTGGGCTAAACCCAACACAAAGCTTAATATTTCGTGTTAGAATAATTGAGAAGTGGAATGTAGTACATAAAACTATTGTATTGATATGCAGGAAAAATATCTATTACAGATACATACAATAGGAGTATTTATAGGAGAAGTGGAAAACCTTAAGGTTAGGGTTTGACCTAATGGGCCAAATCCATATGTTATATCAAAATCCCCCACAAACTCAAGGTGGTAAATGAAAAATGAACTTGAGTTTGAAAACCAGAGAGTTAAAGCGTCCGAGTGAATGAGTCTTAATAAAAATATCCGCTATCTGATCGACTAAATTAATCAATTGTAGACAAACCGTATTCAGGAGAATGTCAGGATAGATGAAGTGACAATCAGTCTCGATATGTTTTGTACGCTTGTGGCAGACATCATTTTTGGGCGATCTGAATAACATTTGTATTGTCACAGTGTAAAATAGTGGCAATAGGAGAAGTGATTCCCGATTCCCTTGTCAGCGAGGAGTAACCGAAGTCAAAGTAGTTATTGAGTTGCATTAGCCATGACACGATATTCAGTTTTAGTGTTGGAATGAGCAACCGCAATTTGTTTCTTACTGCACCAAGAAATGAGAGAGTTGCCCAAGAAAAAACAATAACCAGTGGTTGATCGTTGGTCGGTGGGATCTCTAGCCCAATCTCCATCAAAATAAGCCTGTAACGTAGGAGCAGATTGGGCTGAGAAATGAAGTTCGTGAAATAAGGTACCATTGACATACCAAAGAATACGAAGAGCAGCTAAGTAATGGGTGGTCCGAGGAGTAGACAAGAATTGCCTGACTTGATGGACGACATAGGCGATATCTGGGCGAGTGATAGTAAGGTATACTAAATTTCCAACCAGTTGGTAATATAAAGTGATATCTTGAAGTGGTGAAACCATCTAATGGAGTGAGTTTGATATTTGGCTCGAGAGGAGTACTGACAGTAGTTGAGTTAGTAATATCAGCCTTGGAAAAAAGATCCGAGGCTTATTTGTCCTGAGAGAAAAAATATCAATCTGAAACGGATGAGACTTCAAGGCCAAGAAAATAAATGAGCACGCCAAGATCTTTTATCTCGAATTGCCTGCTGAGAAACTTTTTGAGTTCAAAAATACCGCGTAAATCATCCCCAGTAATAATCATGTCATCCACGTACAATAAAAAAAGATAATACCATTATTAGTGTGGCGAAGAAACATGGCCGAATCATGAGCACTAGATGTGAACCCAAATTGATAAATGGTAGTACTGAATTTTGCAAATCAAACACGTGGAGCTTGTTTCAAACCATTTAAGGCACGACGAATGCGACAAAATTTATTTCGAGGGACAACTAGACCAGAAGTGGTATGCATATAAACTTTCTCAAGAAGATCGCCATTGAGAAATGCATTTTGATATCCATTTGAAAGAGAGTCATTTTCAAATGGCAATGATGGCAAGAAGAGTACGGACAGATGTGAGCCTCACCACTAGAGTAAATGTCTTTTTATAGTCAATGCCGTATTCTTGAGTAAATCTCTTGGCAACAAGTTAGGTTTTATATCATTCAACAGAACCATTAGAAAACGTTTTGATCTTAAACAATCATTTGCAACCAATAGGATTTTTTGTTAGGAGAAGATCAACAACATCCCAAGTATGAATTTTGTCTAGGGCCTGAAGTTCTTCGTCCATTGGTTTCTGCAAAATAGGATTAGTACTAGTCTCCTTGTAGGATTGAGACTCATGCAGATGAAGTATAGTAGAAAAATAATGATAATTAGTAAGATAAGGCGGAAGATGAGTTATGCTGGTAGACTGATGGGAGTGATCTAGAGGATGTTCCTCAGAGAGAGTCGATGCAAACTTATCAGACATAGAAATATCCATGGGTATGGCTGATTGAGTCGGAGGGATGAGGTTAGTTGGTGGTTTTGGAACTAGAGTTGGAGCTAGAGAAGTGAAATCAGCTGGTGGTTCTGGAACTAAAGGGGTGAGATCAGCTAGTGGCTTTGAGGTAGGTTCAACAATACCTAAAACTGTATCCTTAGGAAATAACTCAATAGATGGATCAATCTAAAATCTAGAGTTAGTGATGATTGACATGTCAAACGATCGTAAGGAAGATAATATTTGATGTTTCCAAAAAATGACATAACGAGATATACGAAAAGTTTTAGAAATGGAGTCCCAGCACCAATACCCCTTATGTTCGATACCATATCCAATAAAACAACGCAGGTAAGTCATTGGTTCCAGTTTGTTGTGTTCATATGGTTTGAGAAGAACAAAACAAGCGCAACCAAAGACTTTGAGTTCATAGTAAGTGAGAGGTTTACCGAAAAGACACTCAAATGGAGATTGATGCTGGATTGTGACGGAAAAGACATAGTTTATTGTGTATACTGCGGTTAAGGTGGTATCACCCCAGAAACGCTCAGGATATGATGGAAAAATTAGTAGAGCACGAACTGTGTCAAGAATGTGTCTATATTTACGTTTAACTCATCTATTTTGTTGTGAAGTTCCAAGACACGAGCGATGGGAGAGCGTGCCATTTTTGTAAAGTAGGTTGATCAAAACACAATCTTTGTATTCCATTGCATAACTTAGATATTCAGAGAGATTTGAGTTTGAACCATAGAAAAAAAAATCAGAATATATTTAAAATAATTCAGATCTGTTTTTCATAAGAAACAACCATATATATAGAAAGTAGTCATCCACAAATATAACAAAATAGCAAGCACCACCCATTGTTGCATGAGGAGAAGGCTCCCAAACATCATAATGCACTAACTCAAAAGGTGCAAGGGAAACAGACTGATTCTCATTAAAAGGTAAAGTATATTATTTTGAAAGTTGACAATGAATACCATAAAAAAGATATACTGAATCGAACCTAACTAACCACTAGAAATAAGAGAATAAAGACAATTAGATGAAGTGTGACCTACTCGAGAGTACCATAATTCTACGAGTGAGAGTGATGGGATGGATGCGGCTGATTGATTTGGTGATTATAAGGATGAGACTTGGAGGTGAGTGAGCTAAAAAAGACGTCCAACTTTATGGCTAGCTCCAAGGAGTTTTCCTGTTTGAGGGTCCTGCACACGACAACCAGTAGAATAAAAATACAAATTAAATCCAAAATCACATAGTTGTCTAATATATATAAGATTAAACATTAGATTAGGGATCAGATATGTATCAGGGAAAGATAAATATAACTAACTGACATATTTGATCCATTGGCAGTGTGAATAGTATGTGCATGCTCATCATGGGTTTTAGAAGAAAAGATAGAGGTATCAGATGTCATGTGATTGCAACAGGTAAACTTAAAATACCATCGAGATGTACCTGGTGTAACTAATATGACTATATTGTTACTAGTTTTAGATAGAGCTTCGATAACCACGTTGCACATACCACTCCAATCAGGTAGAGAGTTTGATGAAGTCGGGGCAGCATTAATGGCTGCAGCGACAACGTTCTTTAGCTTGGGGTAAGATCAATTACGAGAGCCTCGAGAGTGAGATTGATTCCCGTTTGATTGATTTTCAAATGACGATGCTAGAAGTTTAAGGTAATCTGCAAAATAGTGGTTTGGTTCTCTACATACCTTACACAGGCAAGAAGGACATTTGAACTATTTGTGCCCTTTTGAATAACAATACCTGCAGAATAAAGGCTTCTGGGATGAGTTTGGCTTGGTAGCTGGTATGGCAAAAGTAACTGGTGCGGCAAGCAACATCTGTATTTGATTCTTATAATGTCCCAAGGCGTATTTCCTCGCTGAGTATATCAGAAATGACATCGTTTAGGGAAGATATCTTGCCCCGGTGTAGGATTAAAGCCTGTACAAGCTCAAATTCTTCCCTCAAAGACATCAGGAATTACATAATGCACATCTCATTTTAGTAGTTTGTCTGAATGGTGGCATCTTTTGAGCATTCCCAGATTGGCTCAGGAATAGCTAACTGATTCCACACGGCAATCATCTGAGATAGGAAACTATTAACGGTTGGCCTAAGTTCTTGGCGTATGTTGTAGATAGTGGAAATGAGGTAATACCGGTGTGATATGTCTGCCTTTGTCCAGCAATAAGATCCCAAACTTTTTTAGCTGTCTGGAGTCTACCAAATTGGATTTTGATAGATGGGATGATAGTGGAATGGAATTGTATGAGAATCTGATGATATTTGCTATCACATTCCTCTAGATGGTCAATATATCCTGCAATATCTTTGTCGTCGTTCTTCTTACGTTCAATAATTTCTCCAGTCACGAAACCCCACAATTTCTGTCCATGGAGGAAACTAGACATCTCTTGAGTTCACACAACATAATTGGATTCATCTAGAATAATAGTAATAACCAGGGATTAATCTGAGTTAGCCATAGGTACAAAGAAGGGGGTGAACTGATGTAGAAACCACACGAATATAAAATGAAATATATTATGTGAGCCTCAAATCACAAAACAGGGTTTGAAAATAGAATCAGAATGTCCAAAAACCTCAAAACCCGGTTCAACTTGGTAGAAAATCGATTTAAAAAGGCCTGAATTGGTCCAAAGAATAGTACCTCTAAGAACCGTTGACGTGGCATAGTAGGCTAACTGGGCGCTAACGTGACAAATAATAGTACCTCTAAGAACCACTGACGTGGCATTGACATGGCACTAATTGGGCGCTAATGGAGTAGGGATTAGGGTTGACGTGGCAGACAAAAATCACTGAATAGTAGTGGTGGCGCGAGAAAAGGTTGGTGGCTTCCTTCTTTGCATAAGGGCTTGTGAGCTCTGATTTGGGGATGATTTTTCTTGCATTGGAATCGTCTCATTGAGACGGTTCTGATGGTATGGCTGATGATGGTTTTAATGAGCCCTGGTTGTTGTAGTGGAACTAAATATCATTGACGGTTGGTGGTGGTGTTACTGTTACGGTTTGGCTGCACGTGTGAGCGCATCAAAGCTCCGTTGGTGGTGGTTTTGATGGCGTTGTGCTCGTCTCTTTGAGACAAAGGTATTGATGTGGTGGGTGATGATTTTGGAACAATGATGGGATCGTAGCAGTCAACTGATGTAACGGCGTGGCTGAAAGCTTGGGTTAGGGTTTTGAAAATTTTAACAAGAATAGGGTCAGGAAATATTGGCTATTGATACCATATTAGAATAATTGAGAAGTGGAATGGAAAATATGAAACTATTGTATTGATATGTAGGAAAAAATGTGCTATAGAGATATGCAATATTAATATTTGTAGGAGAAGTTGAAAATTTTAGAGTTAGGGTTTCGACCTAATCCATCAAGTCGATATATTACAAGAAATAAAGTCTCTTCTCCTTTATAGTTTATTTTCGCACCTTTGAATTTCATGGACGTCGATGCATGATCGGATAATTTATTCATTTACCATTAATGCAAAGAGAGAGAAAATATTGTGAGGATAAAAGTGTTTTCCCGAAGAAACAACGCAGTGTGTTTATAGAAATTGAAAAGAGGAAACAATTAGTGATAATTGAAGATTTTACACACCTATCTCTTTGCCTCATTTGCTTCACGGATGGTTCCTGAAAATAAAAGAACTAAAAATGAGTTGATAAATATATGCGGCGACACTTCTTTTTTAAGGGTGAAAACTGGTATTTCAATGCACTTGTTTTTCTTTGTACCGATTACTTTTTTTTAGATTGTCGACTAATACCTCTATTTAATGATACAATCACTTCCTAATATATGCGAAACTACATTTTAGTTTATAATGACTCTTAAAAACGCGGAACAAATATGAAAACGTTTGATCAAATAGCTGAAAACGAAACAAATTTGATCACAAATCTATTATTGAAAAACTAATTTTTTTACACAATATTCATCAGGGAATCATTATCTTTAAAATGATATATTAATAATTTTTTTTAGAATTATAAATTGTATTTCATATGAATATTACATGTAACATCTTCGTAGTCCGTGTGGAAATGAATATTGAATGTAACATTCGGTGATTAACTATAATTTAGTGTTATAAATAATATCGCTACAATCTGTGTATTCTTGTGAGTGTTAAATATAACCTTTAATGTGATAGAAATAACATCAATTAATGTTGATAATAACACAAATTATATGCATGTTGAACGTAATATAACTTACTTATAAAGGTAATTTGAATGTTGAATGTAACACTTAATTGTGTTTTCATAATGTACAAGACTATGTTAATTGTAACACGTGTAAAAACTGAAAATTATGTGAGTATTATGTTGAATGTGACATAAACGTGAAAACTGAAAATTCTGGAAGTATTATGTTGAATGTAATTCGAATTTGAAACTAATGAAAAAAATAGTAAAATTGATATCATTTAGAAGGATTTGAATATATAATTAGAAAGAAAAAAAAAATGTGTGCAACTATAATTATTTTGATTTTAATAAATGATTTTATGTGAAGCCATTAAATATGAAAAATTTTCATTATCATTTATGTGAAAATTCATTAAATATGAAAGATTTAAATCTTGCGAATCACGTAGGGACAAATTAGTCATGTCAATTTTTGCGTTTTTTGAAATTAGAACTAAACGGTTCATACAATTTGTAAAACATGAGTCTTTCGTGTATTTTAAACTAGCTAGTATTAATTGATAGTTTGATGATTAATTTAGTTAGTAATTTTCCCAAAAAAATATTGCGAAGAACAACTTTATAGTAAGAGCATATAAGAGGAGTTGGAGGGTTCGAAGGAGTATACCGCATGCATATAACTCAAATGTAGGAAAATTTCTGCAACAAAATATAGTACTTTACAAAACCATAAGATAAATAATAGGGCTAATTACTCTTTACCCCATATGGTTAGATATTGTTGTAGTTTATCTTTTGTGTTATTTTCGTCAGCACTTTACTCCCCTGTAGTGATGAACTAAAGTGCAACCCTAACGGTTTCTATCCAAATTAATGGTTTTTGTGGCTCACACACGACTTCTGAGATTGAGGCTCTGTTTTGCATGATTTTCCTAACCATATTTTGTAAGAGGATTGATATGTAAGGCTTCATAGACCAAAAGTAAAGTAGTGCATATATATGAAGGAGAATTATGTAAACAATTTCCACCAACAACTCAGATACTTCCACTGCCCACCAGGGATCAGTCATAGCCCAACACGTGGCAATAGAGACCCTGGATAGGCCTGCTAACTGGTCAAAGTCCCACCTCATATGCTGTCTGGACCTTCTCCATGCCGACCACTAACCAACGACTAGAGCAAGGGCGTCGTCGACCTTCCATGTGCCAACCACAGACCAGCAACCAGAGCAAGGGCATCACCGACTTCTTCCATATCGACCGTCGCCTAACGACCAAAGCTGAGGGGTCTTCCACTACGAGGTCCCCCGAACTCTTACTCTCACGCTGGAGGGACTTCGTTGGGCACACCTTAGTAGGTCTTTGTGTAGGTAGCAGCTCAGACATCGAGAACCATTGACCGTTGAATCAGAACCATTCAGAAAACAACAATCACCGAGGATTCGACCTCCACCTTAAGAAATAAAATCCATCGAAACTCTAATCGTACCAACTGCGAGTCCTAACCAATTTTCGATACCAACAGTTTGACGCTGTCTGTGAAAACGCTACTAAAAGCCTCTCTTTGATCATCCCTCACTGGTTAGCTAGAACTTAATGATCATAAGGTTTGGTCAGATAATTGGGCGGAGAAACAAAGCTCATGGCGGTAACAATCCTTACAATGAACAAACTTTTAAAGAAAGAATAGTTATGTCTAAGATCCCTAGATCTGATAATCGGGCTTCGGCCACCGAGTACAATCCACCGCCCACCAGCCATACGGGTTTATTCACTTTTCCCTCTGGCCCCTTTGTGGGATAGACCTCGAGTGCCCTGGAGACCTCTCACATTGACCACCTAGAACGATAGTTGGGAGAGTTTTAGGGATATATCTAGGCATTCTTTGCTCGCTTGCCCCCCCAGCCACCATAGAGGGGGCACCGACTCTTCAAATTTCAGGGCACAAGGAGCAAGAACTGAACTATAGGGACAAGGTGATTTTCCCTAACGGTCACGCGCCTGGGGGTTGACCACAACCCCGTGACCACGAATCTAGAGAGCAGTAGAGGGGTATCCTAGCTGTTTCACTATCCCTTCGCCTCATCCAAGAAGTCACTAGGGACCATTCAACGACTCCCCTAGACCAAACACACAGCCCCATGGCAAAGTCCAACCTAAGGGCTTGAAGTGAGAGGGAGGTCGACTCCTACTCGTCGCCCTCCAGTCACCACGGTGCCCGACTACTGAGCAGAACACTGTTCGACCCCCTAGGAGGGTGCAATGGAGTGCCCCTAGCTGACATAGATCCACGGAGCAAGAGGAGCAGTTGGGCTACCCCACTGAGGTGAGGTCTCTGTTTGTGGAAAAGATGCTTGAGGAAGTGATATCCCGCCGCTTTGTACACACCCACTGAGGTGAGGTCAGTCATCTGTCACCATATTTTTTAGAATATTGTTTGTATTCACTCCATCAGTTCAACTGATCAAACAATAATTATTTTTACCAAGGTCTATCCAGCCAAATGTTTTTACACTACGGTTTTCAAACTCAAGTTTAAGTCTCATTTACCGCCTCGAGTTTGAGGAGAATGTTAATATAATGTATATGGACCTTCACCTATTAAGTTGAACTCTAATCCCACTAGGATAACCAAACCTTAATCCCATTAAAAAAATCTTAGTCAATATGTAGACTCGTTGTAGTATTTTTCTTATATTTCAATACAATAGCAACTATTTTCGGTAGCTTTGCTTCACCATTGCGGTTTCTTCCGTCCTGCACCGCGTTTTCAATGTAATTTCGCGGTAGGGTTTGAGATAAGTGTTGGTCGGTTGGTGGGGATACTATAATTTCCGTGGAATTTACATGCTTTGTAATCCGCTTTGACCCATATGTTTAGCGTAAAATACATTAACGAACGAAACTTCCGATTCGCATGAACACCATTTTTTTGGGATTAATTGCTTTTTATTCCTATGTATTTGTAATCTTGTTTTATTTTGTTCCCTTTATTTCAGAAATATCTACTCTACTCCCTACTACTTAAAATAAATTGTATTTTTTTTTTTTCAATTTAACTTAGCCAAATATTTAAAATATGGATAATTTAATTTTTTCTGTTACTTTTAATTTTATTTTTAATTTTTTATTTTTAAAAAATGAAAGTAGAGATAGAAAGAGAGTTAGAGAGTAAAAATATTATTTTTTTAATCTTTAAATATTTTTATCTAAACCAAAAAAATAAAGGAAGATTAGGTTGTTTTATATTTTTCAAAACAAATGTGAGTTTATTTTTTAGACGAGTAGAAGGGAGGTGATATGTCAATTTTTAAAGTACAGTGGTTAAAATGAAACTTGAACAAAGTATAAGGGGTAAAAATGCAACTAACCTTTTTTCGGGGAGAGAGAGAGAGAACTGCTTATTAAGGATAAATTAAAAAGGAAAAGGTAAAAAATGTTGGGTTAATTATACTTGGTAAGGTCATTTTACACTTTATTTCTTGTGATATTTTATCACCACTTTGTTCCTTATAATTAGACTTTGTTGCACTTTATTCTTTAATGTAGACCTAACTACAGAGGGTAAAGTGCTAATGAGAGAAGTAAAATACAAGGTAGGCCTAACGACAAGATATAAGGGTAATTAACCCAAAAATGTTTATACTTCGTTTTTCATCTTCTTTTTTAAATTTTAAAAATGGATACTTCTGCGTTTTTTTTTTTCATTTTTTTTTTCCCCGAAAACAAAAGCAATAATAATTAAAAACAAACAAACTAATGCAATTTTATTTAAGTCTAATGTATTGGAGGAGGATTTTCGATTGTTTTCTTTTCCTCTCTTTTGGTAGCCTCGATTATTCATCTGATACAATTAAATTTATTCACATATAAAATTTATATAATAAATTAGAATGATTTTTTAAATATATTTTTCTTTAAAAGTTGTGATTGATTTGAGGGTAAGAGAGGACCAGATTGGATTATAATTTTTTTTTAGAGGAGCAAGGATAATATCCATTCAAAAAATTTATAATTCAAGACAGTTAATATATATATTTTTTGGTGCATATTTTGAAAAAGGGGTTAAACTCTAAACCTTCCACAAGTTAGGCAAATTACATATCCACTAGGCTATAAGCCTTGGGATTAAATTAAATTATATTTTATACACGTTAAATATTAGATTTGTATTTAATTGACCAAATTTTTTAGGGATATTTATTGAATAGTTTTATTAGGAACATAAATCTACTAAATTATCTCACAATTTTCTAATTGAACCAAATAGTCCTCAATTAAATTATCCCACAATTTTCTAATTGAACCAAATAGTCCTCAATTTCTAAAATTGTGTTACTGAATAATCTCAAATTCAAATATGCAATTAGATTTGCACGAAATTACCCTTCCGCAATTCACTCATTGACCTATATTTGTGGAACATAGTTATAGGATTTGGAATAATTATCAAATTAAAATTAAACAACATTTATATTCTTCAAATAGTGATAAATTTTTTTTTCATATATCGTTTCCTTGATTTAATTACATATTTATAACCGAGTAGTCATTGGTTTCAAAATAACATCCATTTGTATATATTTTGCTATATAATTTATTATCGTGTTAAATTCAATATGGTGATGAATTTTGTGTTGAATATAATACGAATGTAAATTTTATGCTGAATGTAATACGAATGTGAATTTTTTATTAAAAAAAATTATAAGAATTATATTATTTTAAAGATCTTATTGAAACGAAGAATATATAATTAGATCATGAAAAAATATCATGCTGTATTCAACAAGATATGAACACTATAAAGGTTCCAAAGTAGCATGTTGACTGTAGCACGAATGTGAACAATTGAAAATTCTAGAAATAAGATGTCAAATATAACACAGATTTAAAAACTAAGAGAAAAAATGATGTGATATCATTTTGAAGATCTTATTCAGATGAATTTAAATATAATTAAACCATGAAAAAAAATCATATTAAATTCAACATGATGTGAAAAACTACGAAGGTTCCAAAATAACATGTTGAATATAATACGAATGTGAAAAACTGAAAATTCTGATAATACCATATTGAATGTAACACAAAAAAATGGTGAATGTGATATCATTTTGAAAATCTTATTAAGACGAATATGAATATATAATTAGATCGTGGACAAAATATGTAAAATAATAATAATTTTAATTTTAATAAGATAATTTTGAATCTCTATTTTTCAGAAAGTTAAATATCAAGTAAGTAGTTGTACATGACAATTTGATCAAATGATTACAAATGACTATTTCATAACCCGCTAAAAGAAAATGTTTGTTTGGTATTTTTATCCATTTATGAGGATTCATAGGTGTATGCCCCATTTATTTATTTATTTATTTTCTTTTACTAAAAGTTTGATAATCATATTAAACACTTAATTAATTAAGTTTGTTTGATACATGCAATTAGAATCATTTAATTAATTAAGTTAATTTAAAAATGAAGTCAAAATATAAGTACAAAATTAAGTAAAGCACCTTTCACTTAATTTTGTGAGGATATTTCAGTGAGGATTTTAATTTTAAGATCTCTTTTTATTTATTAACAATAATGTCAAAATTGTTGTTAGATTTTTTTAATCAATTGAAATGATGTTATTTTTTTTTTTATGAATTTATTCTTATTAAAATTAATATTATAAAATATTATTTTCTTAGCTTTATTTTTTTGTCTTTTAGTTTTTTTTCTAATATGAAAATTTTCGATTTCAGTTTGATTTTTTTCATTTTTTATTTTTATTTTATAATTTTGATTCAAAAGAAGCAAAAGTAGAAAAAAAGGTAAAACAAAAAATAAATCAAAAACAAACAATTACATGGTAAAAAGTAAGAAAGATAAAAAGAAAAGTAAACAATAGAAAATGAAACAATCAAATAAAATAAAATTAGAACCAAAAAATAAATTATAAAAATTATAAAAGAAAAACATAGGAAACGTAAAATAATATGAAAAAAAAATAAAAATCACAGTCAATAAAATAATAAACAAAACACAAAATAGTAAAGTAAAACGAAAACAATAAAAACTAAAAAGAAAAAAGGGGAAAAAAACCCAGAAATCATTAAATATAATACAAAATAAAATTATTTTGATTCAATAATAGTTATAGTTATAATCCTATAAAAATAAAAAGACAGTTATAATTATGTAAATTAAATAATTTTCAACATTCAAGTTTTGGACTTATCAAATAAACAAAATAAAAATAAAAATCAGCACTTAAAATTGTGCACTTAAATTTTCAGCATTTAAAAATTAAGTGGTTATCAAACATGTTATAAATCTGTCTTTACTATCGGGATATACCTCCTTAAAGAAAAAATTTGACAAATTTCAGAGTCGTTTTATGCGTCTACGGGGAATCATTTGTAATGTCTAGACGAAGAGATAATATTATTATGAAAAATTATTATATTATTCCTTTTTTTTTTTTTAATTATTAGAATAAGTTTTTAATTTTTGGATTACTATCAATTAGATTAGATACATTTAGTTGATATTATAATTAAAAGGCCATTTACCACTCAATCCTGTATGGCTATCGAAACTACCAAATGAACCTAATGGTTTTTCAATGCATCCAACAATCCTTTTAAAATATATGATCTGATTTGCCTTATTAAAGTATTATTACTTTCCATTCCAGATCAATTAATATTTTTGTTTATACGCATATTTTAATTTGTGGAGCAATTATTATATATGTATTTGTAAGAAAAATACTTTAAAATTATCAAACGTTTGTCTCAAATATATTCATTATTTTTTGTGGAGCAATTATTATATATGTATTTGTAAGAAAAATACTTTAAAATTATCAAATGTTTGTCTCAAATATATTCATTATTTTTTATTGTCAAATTATACAGAAATAATTTCCATTTCGCTGTCTTTAAATAAAATGTTAAAATGAGATGTCAATCGATTTTTTTTTAGCATTGGATTGAAATCGAGAGCCAGTTGATCATTTCCACATTAAGATTTATTTTTTATTTTTTAAATGGAGGCTTAAAGCTCCATTCTCATCATGGAAAAGAAAAATAATTACAAGTGGTGCCTCACCCTTTTTCTTTAATTATATAATTTAAAGAAAAAGAATTACAAATGGTGCCTTCTACTTCAAAACTTTAATTAATTAAGATGATAATTAGAGTCGCTTTTGCAGCATTATAAGGATATACACTAGGATTACATATCAAGATTAAAAAAAAAAAAAATGGAAATTAGGAATCAAAAGTATCTTTCAAAAATTTTGGGGATTAAATCTTGAACTTAATTCTGAACGAACTAGGCCGATGTGAAGGAGTGTCCTCTTAAAATCACCTGATGAGATGATTAGTCGAGGTGCATGTAAATTGGCCCGGACACAACTTACCTTATAACCAAAATAAATAAATAACACAGGAGAAAATTAGTTTCCAAAGTGTGAAATTAGAAAATTATAGATTGTTGGGAGAATTGCACTTTTAACTCTTAAAGTTCAGAATGAGTGTTCAAATGATCCTCTGGTTTACAAAATAAAACTGCCTCGACATTTTACTTTCGTATTAATTTGATCTAATCGAAAATTTGTTTAACATATTTGGATGGAAAAGGCCATTTAACTTGATTTTGGAGTTATTTTCATCATTTTCATGAGGAGTCCATTAAAACTCCCTCCTAAAGTCTCTTAATATCGTTTGCAACTTACGTAGTTCTACAAAAATAATTGAATATTCATCGAATTGCGGTGTTTGCGTACACATTACTTTTTTTTTTCGAGAATTGTTAATTTTGTTTTGACAACACCATAGAGTACAAATTTGTTACTTTACAAGGATCACTTAAAGATTCTCTCCAACTTTAGGGGTCAAAGTGAACTTTCACTTTCTAGATTGTTTTATTATATAGATTTTTTTTTTTTTAAAGAATGGGTGCAAGACCTCAAGTAAATTCAATAAGGTGGAATTAGTTTTTTCCTATCCACGTCATCAAGGCCACGTAATATGAACTACGTACTAGTTTTAGGTCAATAAATCCCACAATTAGCATTATTCATGCAACTTCTCCCTCATTGCATTTGGTTGGTATTTCTACTTTTATTGTTCTTATTTTTTCAAAAAAAAAATTCTAAAATAAAATTAAAAACCCTAACCAAAAATTATATTTACCACCCTGTTTGGAACTGTGACTTCCACCATGCATGTCTTATGAGAATAAGAGAAGTCTAAACAAAAAAGAAAGAAGGAAAGTCAGCTTTGTAAGATTATATTACAGTAGTTGTTAATAAAGTTAGTTTTGTTTACTGTTGATTAACTTTCACAAAGTTGGGGCAGCTTTTATTGCGATGATTGGGGCTACTTTTTGCTTCATTCGTTGTTTGTGAATTGTTGTTACATCTGGTTGGTGTCGTTTTTAGGAGGTTGATTTAGTGCTCATTTTTTCACGCAGTTGTCACTTTTGTTAGATCAATTAATTTTAATTTTGCTGAAGAATTTGTATGGAAAGAGTTGATACTGTTCGGTGTCATTGGTATTTTTGGAGGGAGAGGCAATAGTTCAGTATAGTCCTTGGGTGTTGATGGCGAATTTTATGGCCCTTTGTACACTGGATTGGCTTGGTAGATTTGGGTTAGCTAGTGATTCTGAGAGCGAAGCGGTTCGAGAGGATGTTTTCAGATTACCTGAATGGAGAATTGGAGGGAATCAGTGTCATGTCTGAGTTGACTATGTTTTTTTTTCGAATTGGAGCTACATCATTTGGAATAGAAGTCTTTGGATTGAAAGCCTTGTGGTTGCGGTGGGTTGATACTGGAGGGTTGTTTTGTTCCAATGCTTTGGACGTTCTTACTTCTCTTAAATAGCTAACTGTAAAAGGCTAATTGTTTATTGGGCCTTTATTTTGTCCTATTTGGATGAAGTGGTGTCTTTTGAACATTCATTGGGCACCTTTGTTGGTATTGCTACTACGTGGCATGGGGCCATTTGTCAGGGCTAAAAAAGGTTATTATATCTTTTGTATATATAAAAAAAGAAAATAAAATTGCATAAATAATACTCTTTTAAAAAAATATAAAAAATCCAAACAGAGTTAGTATTATCTATTTGATCGTGATCAGAAAGACCATATTTTTTTTCAAGGTTTGATGATTTGTCCATGTCAAGGTCTTCCTTTCATAATTAATCTTTTTGGTCAATGACTTAATCATAGGTCGACTCCTCTTATCTCCACCACTTTGGAGAACAATCAAGGTAGTTTACCACCATTTTTATCCAATCTTGAATAAATTTATTCATCATATGCCAGTATATAAACATCCCCGATTTTTCATATCTCTTCAACTTAATACCTGTTTGGCGGACTACTTAAATACCCTCGAAAAAGGGTTTTATAAGTTCAAAAAAATCGATTGATTTGACGATTTTTATCAGTTTGAAATGATACGCCAATCGGGTCCTTAGCGTAGGCAATGGAGAACATAGAAGTGGTTGAGGAGGTGAAAGTACTGAATGCAAAATATGATGACTATGGAGGAGTCATTGTAGAGATGAAGGAGCTTATGGACTCTATTGTTTTTCTTGATATGCTTAGAGCTTCCATTTCAAAATGGAGGCTAGAGGTAATATTCTCAATATTGATTAATGCTTAGAATTGGGAACAATATGAAAAATATGAGAACAAAAAGGTGCTTGTTCTGCTCCCAAATTTTTGGAATAAGTTTTTTTGGGAACAGAAACACTAACAGACACCGCCTATTTTATTTTGTTGATTCATTAAGCTGGATTTTTCTGAAATATTATTCGAAGTCATTTATGAAAATATTTCAAACTAACTCATGCCCTTTTCTTATGTTTTTTGGTAGGGAAAGAAAGGTGTTTGGATCAAATTGCCCATTGAACTTGTAAACCTTGTTGAAGCTGCTGTTAAGGTGGAAATTTTTCTCTAGTAATCATTACAAACTTATGGTAATCCCAAAATTACCTTATAGTTCCGACGAACTAATAATTTTAGATTTATTTGATTAATTTATTCTTCTATTATTTATGACCTTTTAAGCTATAAAAACAACATACATACGTGTGTGTATATATATATATATTCAAACCATGACTATAAAATTTATGCAACAATGAGAAATTCATTAGATAGAAAAAATAATTAACCTTAAAATTTAAAAAAAAAAATTATTTAACTATTTTTTTACCCTAAAAAATTAAACGCTTATAATTTTATCGACATTTTGTTTTTGAAAAAAGGACTTTGAGAGAAACAATGAAAAGAATCCAAAAAAAAAAAAAAATTCCAAATGATATTGACGCAATATTTTGTTTTTCAATGAACATAAATTTTAAAATAAAAAATTAAACAAGAATGTGATGAAAAATATCTAATAAAGAAATTTTAGGGCATAATTTTAAAAAAATTGCTATACTTGAGAATTTATTTGAAAAATATTTTAACTTAATTGGTTTTTTTTTTTCATTAATAAAATTCTTGTGAAATTTTTCTATATGAAAACCATTGAAAAATATATAGTGCAAAATAATTAACAAGTAGGAAAATGCATAAACTTTAGGATAAAAAAATATTATTTTATTTTTATAATATAAGATCAAGATTAAAGTTGTAATCTTACTTTAACAATTACCTCATGTGAGGTGTCCTTGATACTTTTAATATGAAAGAAGGTGTATTTTTAAGTTTTTCGAATGACTGAGGTGTCACTTAAATTACTCAGTAAAAAGTACATATATAGAAAGTGTCTGTGTTTCTATTTGGAACGGAACAATAGGTGGTGTTTGGTTTATGTTTCTACTTCCAAAAATCTGAGATGGAATGAAAATTTTGTTTTTGTTTTAGAATATTTTGAAAATATGCTTGGTAATGACCATTGTCTTGAAAATCTTTCTTTTAATATTTATGATAACAGAAACAAAAAACACGTTTGGTTACAAAATTTATTCCTTTTTTTTTCTTTAAATGTAAGGTGGTAGGTGTGGTGGTGGTGGTCGAAGGGATGGTAGTGATAACAACTTTGTGGGAGTGTATCGACATTTTTATTTATTATCAGATTGAATTCAGAAAATAATCCTAAATTATTTCCAAAATTTTGGAAACATAAACATATTTATAAAATGATTTTCTGTATATTTATCCCAAAATTTTGACAGCATGAATCAGGAAACAAAAACAGTAGCAAAACTGGGCCGTATTTCTGTTTCTGTTTTCATTTTCTTGGAATAAAAAAAAAAAAACATAATAGTTTCAACTTTATTTATAGGAAGGGTTCTGGTATCATCATGCAGAATCGACATACATAATGCTCGTTTATTGGATTCCCAAAACTCCACATACTCTTCCTGCAAATGCTTCACATGGAGTTGGAATTGGCGCTCTTGTCATCAACAATAAGGGGGAGGTATTCATATCACCCATATAATAGAACTTTATATTTTACTGGAACAAAATTATACTTTAATCCCCTGTACTTTTAAGGTTGGTGCGACTTTTTCCCTGTAAATGGGAAATTTACCTCAGAGGGGAATTTGTGCCTGTCTCAAAGTTTAGGGGGTGAAAGTGTAATTTGTCCCATTGCATTTCGTTTTTGTTGTCTGTAAAAAAATTCTTCTTTTTAGGTTCTCGTACTTCAAGAAAATAGCGGAAAATTTAAAGGCACCGGGGTGTGGAAGTTACCCACTGGGCTTGTTAATGAGGTGAACATGTGTGTATATACATATATATATAAAAGGAAATACATTTTTTTACCTTAATTTATGCTAAGGTTTTTTTTTTTTTTGACTGATAGGGTGAGGACATATGTGCAGCTGCAATTAGAGAGGTTAAAGAAGAGACAGGAGTAAGTTACATAAAACTGTGGCGTTTGTTTCTGTTCCAAGAAAACTCGAAACAAAACATAAACTCGGAACAATTCTCTTTTGTTCTTGAACTTTGTTCTAAAAATGTGAAAGCTGATGACCCACTCCCAAAAAAAAAAAAATAGTTTTCTGTTCCTGTATTTTTTGTTTCCGTTCCCAATTTTTAGAGAATAGAAAAACTAAATAAAATGGGGCCTAAAGTTTTAAAATCTTTTGTTTCAGATTGAATCGGAATTCGTGGAAGTCCTTGCATTCAGGTGACAAATGTTCTTAAAACCGTTGATTTTCAAAATTAGTTTTTTTTAAGGAACAAATTGGTCAATTTGGAACATGTATTTTGAATAATGATTCAGGCAGAGTCATAAATCGTTCTTTGGGAAGTCGAATTTGTTCTTCGTTTGCATGCTGATACCACTGTCTTTCGATATCCACAAGCAAAACTCAGAGATTGAGGCAGCAAAGGTATATATATATATATAGACCTATTCTATAAATTATTACATACTTTACATTTTGGACATTTTGAACCGTTGAGATTAAACATGATTCTAATTTTTTATAATATTACTAGGTGGACCGCACGTGCCTGTTATCTTATATATTTGACATATTTATAATCTTTTACATTATTTATTCATTAAAGACTACACTGAAAATATGTATATTATTTTTTTTTCAAAAAAATTAATAAAGAAATATAATATATAATTTTTTTTATATATTTCTTATAATATTAAATGTTGAAACTTGTTTCAAACAATTAATGGAAGTCACTTTATGTAAATAAATGACAAGATTATAGTTACTTAAAAAATTAAAATTAAGTTGTATACAAATATTATGCTCTAGATTAAATAATGATAAGAAAAAAAAAATACATAAATATTAGTGCAAATGAAATTTATCGTGTCTACTAATTACTTGAAAAGCCGCCCTGCCCCGCTCTACCCTCCCGACCCGATGGCGGATCGGTCATTTATGAGTAGTTTTTTTTTTTTTTGTTCATTCCACCCGAGCCCGACCTGTTCGAACCCAGAAACACTTCGGCTCAGGTACCTATCTTCCCATACCTGATGCACCCGAACCAATCTCGAACAACCCTAATAATATATATTTACCAAATATCCCCTAGAACATGAAATATTACGAAAAGACCGTATATATAAATATAACCCTAATCAATTCAGATCATTCCATTTTCAAATTCAAACCTGCGCCACTCTCCTCCTCCCATCTCTCTCTCTTTCTCAATCTCAGAGCCGTCGTTGTCTATCAAACCCTAATAGATGATTCCTCAATAATTCCTGCGTTGATAATTCCTGCGATAGTGATTCATGCGTTATCTAATAATCTCGCCGTAAAATAATTATGCGTTTATCAAATCCTAATAATCTTGATGTCGATGATTCTTGCAATGTTCTTGCTCGCCGCCATCGACGGCTCCTGTTCCTAGTCGGTCTTCTGCTTCGATCTGACAATCTTTTTCTTTTTTTTTTTTTTTTTTTATTTATGTTTCTTGATTGTTTCTCTATCTTCGTTTCAGATCTACAAAATTTTCTAGATCTACAAATTTTTAGTATTTCATATTTGATTTTTTGTTATTGTTACCCGACAACTAACCGGCCTGACCCACCCCGAATTAGATCAGGGTAATGAGGCCACATGGTCGGTTTCGGTTGGGCTGGGGAGCTGCCAAAATTTTTCTTTGGGACCACTGAATGAAATCTTTCAACTCCGATCCGACCGACCAATTATACCCTTACTACTAATAATAGGCATGTGCACACGATATGATCAAAAGATAAATGATACTTCTATAGACAAGAACTGTGATTTTAAAACAGTTTAAGATGCATGGCCTTGCACATATTGTTTTTATTTTTTTTATGTGTTATAATAAAAAAATAAAATAGTTGATAAAATAAGTTTAACAACAAAGTGTTGAGATTGTAATTTTCAGTAAATGACAAATTTGAAAATGTCATAGTTAAGATGACCAAATAAGCCATATAATAGTAATAGAGTCACATGAATTTAAATCGTACTATTGATTTATTTTTTATATTATAATTAAAAAAATAAATGATTGATAATAATAGTCCCACCAAATGTATGAAAATACAAAAAATAAAATCTATAACTATTACGAAAGTAGAAAAATAAATCTATAACTATTATGAAAGAACAAAAATAAAATCTATAAATATCAAAAATATCAAATTAATATAAATTTTATTCTAAATAAAGTGACAAGTATCATCTATTATTTTTAACATGTGTTTTAAAATTACTTCAAAAATTCTTAAATTAAATGTAGGTATTTATGTCTATGGTTACATATTTTTTTTTTTTTTAAATATTTTTATATTTTATATTTCTATTAAATAGTTTGAGTTTTTTAATACCAAATAAAATTACTTTTAAGTATGTAATAGAAAAATGGGTAGAGTAATTTTTAAAAATTGTAAGTACAATTTGTAAATCTACTTTGTGTATAAAATTATTATACAAAAAAACTTATCTATGTGGACATATATATTATAATATTATTGTACAAAAAACTTGTCTATGTTGACATATATATTATAATATTATTGTACAAAAAACTTATCTATGTTGACATATATATTATTATTATAATATATAGAAATATTAATTATCTTTCTTTTAAAAAAATAAAAAAGAGAACTTTTAGTTTTTAATCTTTTTATGAATAAATTTATGATTTTACTTATATATATGAATGATAAAAGAAAAAAAATATAGTTCTAGATAATATAAGCTAATAGCCATATATATATATATATATATAATAGGTAAAAAAAAATTGACCTTTAATTTTCACAAATTTTGAGGACAAACATGTAATTTTACATATGAAATGAATAGTGAAAAAAAAACCTTCATTTATATAATATGATAGATATAGATATAGATACATTTTTCTAATTATTTTTTTACATTAATATATATATATATATATTACCAAATAGTACTACTTTTAAGTATACACTTTTTTATGGGTAGATTAATTTTTTAAATTCTTTAGTGAAATTTATAAATCTACTTTGTGTATAAAATTATTGTACAAAAAAAGTGGTCTATATTTACATATATATTATCACTATAATATATAAAAATATTAAATATCTTTCTTTTTTAAAAAATGAACTTTTAGTTTCAAATTTTTATGAATAAATTTATGATTTTATTTATACATAGCAATGGTAAAAAAAAATGACTTTGATAATTATAGATATTAATAGTCACATACATATATATGTATATAATATACATAAAATAGGTGAAAAGGTTGACCTTTAATTTTTACAAGCTTTGAGGACAAATATATAATTTCATATATGCAAATGAATAGTAAAGTTAAACTTGCTTTATATAATAGTATTAGGTGGAGAGCACGTGCTTTGCACTTGCTTGTTGTCTCTTTTATTTGATATATTTATAATTTTTTGCATTAATTTGATATATAAAAATCTCTTATTTCTTATAATGTTAAATGTTGAAACTTGTTTAAAATAATTAATGGAAGTCATTTCATGTAAAGAATTGACAAGGTTATAATTAGTTAAAAAATTAAAATTAGGTTGAGTACAGACGTTATGCTATAGATTAAATGATGATAAGAAAAAAAGAAAAAAAAAACACATAAATATAGTGCATGTGGAATTTATCATGTCTACTAATTAGGGGTGTAAATGTTACTCTAAAACTTGTCCTACCCGGCCGACCCGATGGCGGCCCCATCAGTTATGAGTAGTTTTTTTTTCTTACACCAGAACCCGACTCTTCCGAATCCAACATCACTTCAGCTCGGGTACCCAGCTACGTATACTGGATACACCCGAACCCGCCCGAACCCTAAACCCTAATAATATGTATTCACCATATTACGAAAATACATTATACATAAATATAACCCTAATCAGATTCAAATAATTCCATTTTCAAATCCCAACCCTAGCACCACTCTCCTCCTCCTCCTCATCTTCCTCTGCTCTCTCTCAATCCCAAAGCTACCGTTGTCGTCTATCAAACCCTAATAGATGATTCATGTGTCGATGATTCTTACGATGATGATTCTTGCGTTGTCTAATAATCTCGTCGTCTAATAATCCTGCGTCTATCAAACCCTAATAATCTCTGCTTTAATGATTCATGCGACGTTGTTGTTCGTCGCCGACGATGGCTCCTACTCTTTTTCCGTATGCTTCGATCTAACGATCTGTAATTTTTTATTTTTAATTCTTTAATATGTTTCTTGATTGTTTCTCCATCGTCATCTTAGATCTATAAAAAATTTCTGATCTACAATTTTTTAGTATTTCATCTTTATGTTTTTTGTTATTGTTACCCGACAACCGACCGATCCCGAATTAGATCGGGGAAATGGGCTGCACAGTTGGCATTGGTCTCGGGAGCTGCTGAAATTTTTCTTTGGGTCGGCTGACTGAAATCATTCAATCCCGATCCGATTGACCAATTTACACTTCTGCTACTATAATAATAAACATGCGCACATGACATGATCAAAAGATAAAGGATAATTCCATAGACAAGAACTGTGATTTTGAAGCTGTTTACGATGCATGCCTTTACATATATATTTTTATGTGTTATGATGAAAAATGAAATAGTTGATGAAATAAATTTAGCAACGAAGTGCTGAGACGACGCATTTGAAAATGTCACAATTAAAATGACAAATAAACCATATAATAGTAGTAGAGTTACATTAATTTCAATTGTAGTTAGGTAACATTGTGAATCTATTTTATATGTTATTATAAAAAAAAAAAATGATTGATGATAATAATATGTATAAAAGTACAAAAAATATAATCTATAACTATTATGCAAGAACAAAAATAAAATTCATAACTATCAAAAATATCAAATTAATGTAATCTTTATTCAAAATAGAGTGAAAAATATCATATATTATTTTCAACATGTATTTTAAAACTATATAAAAAAATCTTAAATTCAATATCTGTATTTAGGTCTGTAGTTACATATTCTTTTTAAATTATTTTTACATTATATTTCTATTAATAGTTTGATTTTTTTTTATTTTTTTTATATCAAATAGTATACTTAAATATGCATTACCAAAATGGGTAGACTAATTTTTAAAATTTGTAAGTGCAATTTGTAAATTTACTTTGTGTATAAAATTATTGTATAAAAAAACTTGTCTATGTTAACATATATATTATTACTATATAGAAATATTAAATGCATTTCTTTTAAAAAATAAAAAAATAATAAACTTTTAATTTTAAATTTTTTATGAATGAATTTATAATTTTACTTATCCGTATGGAAAAAAAAAAAAAAAAACTTTAACTTTGATAGTTATGGATAATAAGTTAATACTCACATACATACATACATATATATATAATTATGTAAAATAGGTCAAAAAAGTTGACCTTTAGGTTTCACAATTTTTTAGGACAAATATATAATTTTGCATATGCAAATGAATAGTAAAAGAAACCTTCATTTATATAATATGTATAGATTTTAAGAATATTAAAGGAAAGAATGTGCCATTGCACATGGATCTCTTTCATTTCCTTCTATTTTTTTTTTCTTACGAATTTTCCTTCGTCTTTCAATCATTAACTATGTAAATCTCCTTTATTAAAATCCACGTTCTCTTTTTCTATCAATCCCTAACCTGATGTCTCACTCTCAAACCCAACAACCAATGCACCGCACACCTCTATTAACATCGCAAGAAGCCATCACAGAACAATCATTCTTCGTCCTACCATTTGATTTGTTGAAATTTAAAATTATTTTTCTAAAATTTGTGAATTTTATAATACATGCTTAATTGTTTAGGGTTAATCACTCTTTGCACCCATATAGTTAGACCAAATTGCACTTAGCACCTATATGGTATTTTAGTTACCATTTACACCCCATGTGACTTAAGTGCAACGATTAAGTTTTCCATTAACTTTAATGGTCAACGGATAAAAGTCAACTAAAATCTGTTAGTTAATGTTAAATGACATTTACCCTTCAAAAATTTTATTAGGGACTATTTTGATACTAATTAAAAATCTAGGGGTTATTGTGTAATTTATAAGGATAAATTTATAATTTTTCTTGTACAAATGAATAGGATAAAAAGTTTGACTGTTATGAAAATTAATAGGCATAGAATATATATATATATATATATATATATATATAAGAGAAAAGAAGTAGGTGAAAAGTGGATTTTTAGTTTTTAAGAATTTTGAGGATAATTATGTAATTTTACCTATCCAAATGAATAGTAATTCAAAAGCTTGCTTTATATAATAGACTAGGTAGAGAGCACGTGCGAGACACTTGCCTGTTATTTCTTTTATTTGATAAATTTATAACCTTTCATATTATTTGTTCATCAAATATCACACTGAAAATTCGTATATTAATTTTTTTTAGAAATGAAATAATGAAGAAATATGGTATATTATAACTTTTTATATTATTTGTTCATCAAATATCACACTGAAAATTTCTATATTAATTTTTTTTTTTAAAAAAATCAATGAAGAAATATGGGATATATAAATTTCTTATTTCTTATAATATTAAATATTGAAACTTGTTTAAAACCATTAATGAAAATCACTTCATGTAAATAAATGACAAAATTATAGTTAACTAAAAAATTAAAATTAATTGAATACATACATTATACTTTAGATTAAATGACGTTAAAAAAATACATAAATATAGTGTAAGTGAAATTTATCATGTCTACTAATTAGGGGTGTAATTGTTACTCGAAAATCCGACTTGACCTGCCTTACCTAATGGCGAGTCAATAGGTTATGAATATTTTTTTTTCTTCCACCCAAACCAAACCCGTCCAAACCTAGAAACACTTCGGCTTGGGTACGCATCTACTCATACCTAATGCACTTGAACCCGCCCAAACCCTAAACCCTAATAATATGTATTTACCAAATACTGCCTAAAACATGGTATATTATGAAATGACCCCACATATAAATATAACCCTAATCAGATTTAGATCATTCTATTTCAAAATTTCAACCCACGTGCTGCTTTCCTCTTCTTCCTCATCTCTCTATCTCTCTATCTCTCTCTCTCTCAATCCCAGAGCTGTCGTCATCTATCAAACACTAATAGATGATTCTTGTGATGATGATTCCTACATTGTCTAACAATCTTGTCGTCAATGATACATGCGATGCTTCTATTCATCGCTATCGATGACTCCTATTCCTTCTCTATCTCTTGCTCCAATCTAACGATCTGTAAAAAAAAAATTTAATTATTTATTATGTTTCTTGATTGTTTCTATCTTTGTCTCAAAGCTATAAATTTTTTCAGATCTACAAATTTTTAGTATTTCATCTTTGTCTTTTTGTTCTTGTTCTCCAACAACTGACCAACCCAATCGACCCGATTAACCCTGAATTAGATAGGTGTAATGAGGCCACACGGTCGTCTTTGGTCAAGAAAGCTGCTAGAATTTTTCTTCGGGTCTGCTGACTGAAATCCTTCAACCCCGATCTGACCGACCGATTTACACCCCTACTACTAATAATAAGCAGCACATGATATGATCA
This sequence comes from Eucommia ulmoides, assembly GCA_016647705.1. NCBI lineage: Eukaryota > Viridiplantae > Streptophyta > Magnoliopsida > Garryales > Eucommiaceae > Eucommia > Eucommia ulmoides. The sequence goes on from CM028328.1 coordinate 11,485,502, forward strand.
AAAGATGAAGATTACTTCCATAGAAAATAACTTCAGTTTTGAAATTATTTACGATGCATGCTCTTGCATATGTTTTTTTTTTTTTTTTTTTTCATGTGTTATGATAAAAAATAAAAATAAAAAAATTGATGAAATAAATTTAGCAACAAAGTGTTGAGATAGTAAGATTCAATAAGCAACACATTTAAAAATGTCACAATTAAGATAACCAAATAAGCCATATAATAGTAATAGAGTCACAAGAATTTCAATCGCTGTTAGGTAACACCATTTATTTATTTTTTTATGTTATAATTAAAAAAATAAATAATTGATAATATTAATCCCACCAAAATGTGTAAAAGTACAAAAAATAAAATTTATAAGGAAGAAAAATAAAATCTATAACTATCAAAAGTATCAAATTAATATAATTTGTGTTCTAAATAGAGTGAAAAATATCATCTATTATTTTTAATATATGTTTTAAAACTACTTAAATATTTCTTAAATTAAATATCCAAAATTTATGTTTGTAGTTAAATATTTTTTAAAAATTATTTTTACATTTTTTATTTGGATTAAATAGTTTTTTTTTTTTCTACCAAATAGTATTACTTTTAAATGTGTAATACAAAAATAGGTAGACTAATTTTTATAAATTTGTAAGTGCAATTTGTAAATCTACTTTATGTTTAAAATTGTTGTATAGAAAACATGTCTATGTTGACATATATATTATTATAATATATAAAAATATTAAATATTTTTTTTAAAAAAACGAAAAATGAACTTTTTAATATATAAAAAATAGCAGCATATATAATATAGGGTTAATATCATTTACACTCCCTCAACTATTGTGATATTCCAAATACACCCCTTAACTTTCAAAACTACCACAGCAACCTCTCGCTGGAGCTTTTTTTAATGAACTGACCATTTTGCCCTTACTAACCCTAACAATACAAAAAGAAAAAGAAAAATTATAAACTAATATGAGTTGTGCAATTACCAACATACCCTCAACCCATTTTCCCTTTTCTTTCACACTTTATTTTTTTTAGACTCCTCTTCTTCTTTGTTTCTCTACACCACCGAACAACACTACCACACTACCACACAACAAAATGAAACAACACTACCACACAACACCACTGAACCAAACAACACAACAACACCACACCGACTTAGATTTCTCCCTTACTTCTCGCCGGAGTTTCTCCTGGATCCCGTCCTTGTTTCTCCAATGGCGCTCAGCAGGGAGGGGAAAAACACCGAGAAGCCGCTGAAGGCGTTGAATTCGAGGATGAAGAGGAGGTTGTGGATCGAAACCCTGAAGATCGAAACACTTAATTCCCAAAATCATTTTCCCTGATGATCGAAACCCTAACGATTTCTCCACGCAGCACACGAGGTAGTTGCTCTGTATGAGTTTCGAGCTTCGTTAATGGCAAAATTCAACATGATTTCATTTGGGTTTGTCATCCGAATAAACGCCAGTAGATTATTTAAATGGATACTTTCCATCGTCAGAATCAAGTCTTTTGCAGTTTCTAAGTACCCATTTGTTAAATTACTCTCACTTACTTTCACCTGTAAAAAAATTCAAAATTTGACAAAAAAATCCCAGAAAAATCGAATCAAAATAGTCAAGAAGTCTGGAAAAAAAAAAGGAAAAAATTAAAGAATTTTGATTACTCTTGATGTGGGTAAAATTGGACCTTCTCCACGTGTCCGCCACCTGGACCAACTCTACCACGTCACCAGCGCCACGTCAGCAACGATCTGAGTAGCCTGGTGAATAAATAGCCCGGGACGGCTACTCAGGTTGGTCAACATGAAGCACTCAAATCTCCAAGCAGCAATATCATCGGAGTATCACTACAAAGGGCAGGTCGGTGCGTCCAGCTCGACCTGCATCTCGTTGCCTAGGCCAACCTATCTCTCTTGACAGGCTTGGCCCATGGGCTTCACTATCTACAGTGTAAAGGCCCATAGCTCTAATCCTCCATGCCGCCCATGCGCCTGACTACTTAACGCTAAACAGAGCTTAAGGCCCTAATCTTGCGAAATGCTAATCGCTCATCTGCCTATAAATAGGAGATTTTACCAACACATTAGAGAGAGAGAAAATCCGCCACAGGTCGAGGTAATAATCCCCAAACAACCTGATTTCTTCTCTTGAGCTCTTACTCTTACGTTGGAGGGGACACGCCAGGAACACCCCGGCCCGTCCTGTGTGCAGGTGACATATCAGAGCTCAGCTCGAACAACGGCTTGGATAAGAAGACACCGGTTAGGACCATTGGCCGGACAACGCCCGTCCAGCCTGGATCCAGGATTCCAGCAAGGACAAAAATCATCTCGAGATCGACTTCAACCCCCTCCGAAAGGTGACCAGACTATACTTCTAGTCGGACCAATTTCTGACACCAACAATTTGGCGCCGTCTATGGGAAGAACGCTAAGAATCTTCTCCAAATCATCAGCTACCTACTTTGCTAAGGTTTGATTAACACAGGGTCTGGACACTCTTTACAATCAGGAAACCAGAACGCCGCGGTGAATAGCAACCCCACTGAAGATATGTCACGAAGACCAAGACTGAAAACCAGGGCTACAGCCCGTAGAACTGTTGACAGAGAAAATATAGAAATCAAGAAACGAAATATCAATATTGAGGGACAATCCTGTCCCCCAATCCCAGTCTTGGGAGTTTGCCCAGGCCAAGCTTCTGGGACCATTGACGCTGCCCACCTCGATAACATGGAACGCTTGCTCGGCAAATTCTAAGACTACTTTAATATTCTCCTCTCTCGCCAGCCACCGGCCTCGGATCAGGGGGCAGGATCTCCATATCGCAGGGGAGAGGGCCTATCCATAGGAGTCCGATGATCGAGTGGCCGCCTTTCACGGACAGGTAGCGCGGGTTCGGCCTTAGGCCACAAATCGGGCACCCAAGGAAAGGGATCTTGACCCCCATGTTACCTCGACATCCATTTCGCGATCAGCTCGCTGGTGATGATCTGAAGACAAGCTCGGGTCACCGTTGACCTAGGATTATAGCCGCCAAGATAGCTCTGAATGCCGGACTCACCAAGTTTGAGAGGTAGACTCTCACTCCCCGCCTCCAGCCCGGAGGCGCAAAGCCAAACCTACCGCCAGTAAGGTCGCCACCCCTGTGAAGGTGGAGAAAGCTATGGAGCTACGCATGGCCGAGATGAAGGTTGTTCTCAATCAGATGCACAACATCGGAAGAACAGCCATGCTGCACACTAGGGTTAGGTCCTCTTTCATTGTAGAGATTACAGACGAACAAGTCTTGCATCAATTCCCCAATCCGCCAGTGGCCCAATACAATGGGATGATTGATCCCCTGGATCATCTCTCCATTTACATCTCCCACATGGATGTGCATATTGCCTCCAACACGGTAAGGTGCAAGTTCTTCTCCCTTGGGCTCACTGGTCCAGCTAGGACGTGGTTGAACGACCTCTCGTCGGCCTCAATCTCCACTTTCCTCTAGCTCGAGCAGCAGTTTTTGGAGAGGTTCAGCCGATCACGGCGAAGGACTAAGATTGTCACTCATATCCTCGCCATTAGGCAGAAAGAGAATAAGAATTTGGGTAACTATGTACAGAGGTTCTAGATGGAGTCTCTCGCCTGTGAAGGGGTGTCCGATACCATGGCCCTCAATGCCTTTATTGACGGGTTAAGTCACCGAAGACTCTCCTACGACCTAAGTTCGAGGCCGGTCACCAGCCTGCGTGAAGCTCTGGATCTCGACGCCAATTACTACAAAGCTAATCTTCTCAATAGGATAAAAATGAGAGAGAGATCTCCTCAGGAAGAAGGGCTGACCTGACGAATGGACGAGCCGATCTCAAGCCTCTAGAAGACTCCAAGTGAAAAGATGGTGAGGACCTCTACCCAGCAATAGGAGGCCTCCCCAGGCCCCCGTCAGCATAGTTTCACACCCCTCACTGCATTTGTCGCAACCATCTTCGCCAAAAATGCCAGAAAGGGAATCTTCCCGTCTTCCCCCCTGAGGGAAAAGTCTATAGGTAGGTCAGCCGATAAGTACTGAGACTTCCACAGGAGTCACGGTCGTGCCACCGAGGACTATTTTTAGTTGAAGGAAGAAATAGAGGCTCTCATCCAACGAGGTTACCTCACCAATTACATTCGCCGACTAGAGGAAGACCGGGTTGGTAGAGGCGATCACCGTAACAAGCACCGAGGATAGCGCCAGAGACGGAACGACAACCGAACTCTGCCCAGAGAAGACCGCACCAATAATGACTCTGACTTGAGGGTCAATGGAGAGATTAACGTCATTCATGGAGGCCTTGGTCTCAGCGACAAAACATCCCTCTTCCAAAAAAGATACGAAAGCAAGGGCAAGAGAAAGGCCGAGCAGGATGTATATGAGGTCAGCACATTAGATGCCGTCTCGCATAACGTCATCTCCTTCAGCAAAGCCGACCTCAAAGGAGTACACATTTCGCACGATGACGCCCTGGTCATCTCAACCTTGGTTAACCATTTCAAGATGGCGAGGATACTTGTCGACGGTGGAAACTCAACAAATATCATCTTCAAATGGGCCTTTGATAAGATGAGCGTGGACCCTAGCACCTTGCAACCCGTAAAATCCCACCTCGTTGATTTTGGAGGGGATGTGGTTAGCTCGGCTGGTTGGGTCTCGTTTCCCATCACGATTGATTCCAAGCCCAAAACCGCCATCATCTGGTCCAAGTTTCTTATAGTGGACAGGCCATCGCTATACAACACAATAATAGGCCGGCATATCGTGGCCGCCCTGAAGGCCGTTTTCTCTCCATATTACTAGAAAATAAAGTTCCCCACAGATTTTGGGGTAGGAGACGTCCAAGAAAACCAAGAAGCTGCCCAAGCCTGTGCAAGAAAGGCCATAGAGAAAAAATAACAATTACATTTAGGGCCCGCGCAGAGCGTTCCTTGCCGAGCTCATAAAGAGCTCGTGGCCCTAACCAGTAGAAATGAACCAGTCCCGATCGATGATCCCTGGGATGAAGAGCCCATCCCCCAGCCTCATGAAGATATGATTGATGTCCCCATTCACCCCACCATAGCCGAAAGGACGGTGAGGATTGGGGCTCGGCTCGGCCCAGAGGAATGAGCTAACTTTACTTAGCTGCCGAGGAAGAACTACGATGTTTTTTCTTGGTCGCACAACGAACTTTCCGGGATCGATCTCAGTGTTTCCATGCATCGGCTCCACCTCGACATGCACCACCCGTCTGTTCTCCAGAAGAGAGGGAAGTTCTATCCAAACCGATAAAGGATAATTGAAGAAGAGATGGACAAGTTCGTCAGGTCGGATGTCGTGGAAGAAGTCAAATTTCTAGATTAGCTCGCCAAAGTCGTCCTAGTCCCTAAGACTGGCAACAAATGACAACTTTGCGTAGACTTCAAGGATTTGAACAAGGCCTACCCGAAGGACTTTTTCCCCCTCCCAAAGATTGACATCGTGATCGATGCCACGACTTGTTCCCCACCAGAAGGGTTTATATCGGTCTACGATCAACAATTGGGAAGCTGGCACCGAGCTGGGAAAGACCTTACCGGGGCACTCGAATAGCCCCGCCCCGAACCTACAACTTGGAAAACAAATAAGGGGTACCGCTGAGACACCCCTAGAATGCCAAACACCTAAAACGCTATTACCCGAGAGAAGAGCCAACCACTTAGGCTTGTCAAAAAGATTTTTTATTTTGATCTTGGAAAATTGTAATGGAAAGGTCCGACATTAATGAGAAAGGGTGTTCGGGTTCGGAAACTCTCCTATTTTTCTAAATTCTCCAAGTGTAAAGGTAGAGGCGGGCAACCCGTCGTGTCGAGAAGCCGAGGTGAGCCGTCCTCCAACTGTTCTCCCTGCTAAGACAGAGACGAGTAGCCCTCCACACCGAGAGGTTGGGGGCGAGCCATCCTCCAGCCATTTCTCCGTGCAGAGGTAGCCCTCCCACCGAAGAGATAATCTGGCAAAAGACTAGCGTCTCGTCGAAGATTGGGATGAAGCGATCTCATTTCAGGTCGGACCCCCCTATAAGATGATTACAAAGCTTGGCAAACCGAGCTCCATTAGTCGCCTAAGGGGCAGGATAGCCAGTCTGAGCATACCGGGCTCCTATGTTTTGGGTTCAACAATAGGACCGTTGTGTGTCTCAGTCATGTTAGCCACGTGGTGGAGGGGACCAAAATGGGCCGACGTGCAACCAAACAGTCAGGGTCAGCTCTCTCGCATGGATAGCCCAAGTGGCAATGAACCGTCGGGCTTCCGAGGTCCAAAACTTAACTCATGGTCGGCTAGGCAACAAAAAAACGACCACAACAGCTCAACAAACCAAGCTCTTATGGTCACCTGGGGGGCAGGATGGCCAACTCTAATACAAGAGTTTTTTCTTTGTTTTTAAAAATAATGCAAGTGGTCGGAAACCACCGGGCTGAGAATGACCTCGGTCATTAGGCTGACGACCTTCCGGTCTGATTCAAATGGTTATTGTTCAAGTTTTTCGAGGTCGGTAACATTTGTAAACTTGCAGAGAATATTATATCGCATTTGTGAGTAGTGAAAATTGATGATCGACTAGGAAATATGGAATAAACAGGGCTAGAAAAACAAAACATGCGACACGCGATTGACAGAAGAAGGAGTCCTATTCATTGTTAAAAAAATTGTGATTACAAAAATCGGGACTTCTGCCTGTGATTACAAGCTTGTTCCTTGATGGACTGAACAAAAAAAAAAAAGATAAAGAAAGCAAAAAAGTTGTAAGTTTTGCTGATTGGCTGGGCTGAATGGGGGCCTATTGTTGGAATGGGTCCGGGCCGGTCTGGCCCTCGCCGACCGCCACACCACCAACCTAGCCTCAGGATTGTCTGCTCGGCGCACCCTAGCCCCCCAACGATCTGTATGAACTGCCATGGCTCCCAGAGGGCCTGCCTGGCTCAGCGTCCTACCTGCCTGGCTCAGCGTCCTGCCTACTCGGCTTGTGCCTCGTCGATGTCTTCTTGAAAGGGTTCGAGTTGGATTTTCGTGTAGTCGACTTTCGGGAACAGGTGCCGAATCGAGTTGATCGCTCCTTTGAACCCCACATTAATCATACTAGTCCAGATCCAGTTCTGGAGCCCGGCAAACTCCTCGTTGTTCTTCCAGTTCACCACAGCATCGGCTTGAGCCCGCTCCAGCTCAGCTGCGTGGCCTCTAGTGATTGTCTCGAACCGATTGAGGGCAGTCTGTTCCGTAGTCCTTTCTTTGGCCAGGTCCTCCTCGGCCTACCTCAACTCCTCGTTCCTCTTGGCCAAATGCTCGTTCTTGGCCTGGAGCCTTTCCAGTTCCCTCTCATGTACCTGGTTGGCAGTATGGAACCGGAGCCCCATCTCGACTGAAGAGTAAAGGGCCTGCGAGGTCGGCAAGGAAAAACGTTAAAAAATTAAACCTTCAAGGACCAAGTTCAAAAATCTTTCTGAGGTGAAAACTCACTGAGAGCTGGTACCAATACAAGTCGGAGGCGAGCCAACCGTCAGACTTCTCACCAAACCTTGCTTTGTCCACAGAGGGAGTTATTTGGTGGATGAAGGTCGGAGGATGGCTGGAGTCTCCAGGATGCCCTTGTCGATGCGGAGCCCGGTCATTACAACGAATTACTCCATCACTTCCTTCTCTTCTTGCTCTGGCTTCCTGCGCCTAGGCTGAGTCTCAGTCCGGCTCCTCTTCTGCTACCCGGCTGCGGCCTCAGGCACCCCTGCTTTCTGTTTTCCTTTATCCCTTCTCTCAATGGGGGTCAGGCTCTCTACGTCAACTGCCTCATCCTCCTACTTCGGCTCCCTACGCCTCGGTTGAGTCTCAGTTTGGTTCCTCTTCTGCTGCCCGGCTACGGCCTCAAGCACCCCTACTTTTCGCTTTCCTTTGTCCTTCCTCTCAACGAGGGTCGAGCTCTCTACGTCAATCGCTACCGCCGTCGGCCTGGCCATGGCAGGGGTCCCAGAACTCCGTGGAGCAGCTGTCCTTTCTACCACTATCGGCCTGGCGTGGGCTGCTTGTTGTGCCGGCTTGGTTGATAGAGTAGTTGGAGCCAGCCTTGCTTGAGTCGTCTGGCCCGAACCTTCCTGAGCGGGCTGGCTGGACCCACCCTCATTTTTCTTCATACCTTGTGCGGCCAACTGGGCTAGCATAGCGACGTCCATAACTGCGAGGAAGAAACCGAAAGCGTCAATCAACAATGGAAAATCTCCAAGTATAAATCATTAGACGAGCATGGTGGAAGAACTTATTGTTTTTAGAATCTTTTTTTTAAGGTCGACTCCGGTAAGGACGGGTCGCTCCAAAAATAAAAGTCGTATAGGCACGACGTGATCAGGGCGCCAATGTCAAGGAACGGGGTTCGGAAGATCTGATCTCTCTCTACAAGGATCTCTGAGCTCGGCTCGTGCTTCTTCGAAACTGAAAAACGAAAAACAAAAGTAACTCAAAAAAACAGAACGGGGAGGAAAATAACGTGTTCGAGTTGAAAAGCTTACCCACGATCCCCCAATGCCTTTGGACCAGGAAATCGTACTCTGGCACCTCGCCGGCCTCCCATCTGGTCCTGCCTAGAAAAAAAAAACTAACTTCCCGTCCTTGATGGAGTCGGCGTAGCCCTTGAGGATTTTCTACCGAGCCGAGATAAAACACTAGCCCTTCCCGCCGGGCATGGACTTCACTTGGAAGACGGTGTGAAATAGGTCGAGTGTCAGGGCGGTACCCTCGGCCAAGCAAATCACGTGGAAAGCCACGACCATGCGCATACTGTTGGGGGCGAGTTGTGACAGACACAACCTGAGATCAGCAAACCTCCCCCACCCAAGGATGGATGGGAAATCGTAGGCCGCTCTGCAGCTGCTGGTCGTAGACCGATAGAAACCCTTCTGGTGGGGCACAAGCCCGGTCGTCCTCCCCGGGAATACGCGTCACCACCGAGCCAAAGATCGCGTACTTAGAACGCAGGTCCTAAACGGCCTTATCTGTCAGATCGGACCTCACCTGTTAGACCCAGGCATCCTGAGGGACCTCACAGATCAATCGGTGAGAGGTCGAACTCGCCCTGGGAGGGTGACCGGACGTCAACGACTGGGCTACCACCTCCTCAAAGGACATAACCTCGGTGTCGAACTCCATGACTGGACCCGTGTCGAGCTCAACCCTGAGGCCCCCAATAGAGCCCGCCTCGTTCTCCTCTGCCGAGGCCCACTTGGCACGCCAGAAGGCTAGGAGGTCCCCGCTCCGGCCTCCCCCTGGGCCTTTTCAAAAGAAGAGGACGTCCACTAGATGACGACCTTTGGCTTGCCTACCAGCTTGGATACCGAAGGCACCTCTTGCTCATCGACCTCGGTCGCAGACGAGCTAAGGTTGATCTGCATGACCTGGGAGTCGCCCACAGTCTCTTCAGATCTGGACGGGTTGTGCCCCGACAAGCTAGACTCAGACATAGAAGACATGAAGAAAAAGAGATGAAGAGAAGAGAAAATAGATTACCATGCTCAGAGGTCGGGTGGAGCTGTCACACTATTTTGGTAAAAAAATGCGAAGGAATGAAGTGTATATTTATAGAGGGGCTGAGAAGTTGAACCTTTGCGATGATCGGAAGGTCCGCAGAGCGTCAATTCACGCGCCATCAGCCACGTATCGCACATCCGGTCAGGGTAATAGTCAAGCTTCCTGAGGAAGCCGAAAGGCGCACGATCGGACTAGTCTCTCCTACCAAACCGACCTTTAATTATGAGCTACGTCATCTCAGCCCTGGGTCCCTATTCTCCGTCAGCTTGGCTGGTCGCCCAAGACCGTCCGTTATCAAAGCCCTCCGCATCTCATGTCCCATTTCCATGCTAAGGCTTGGGAGGCAACTGATGTGGGTAAAATTAGACCCCCTCTACGTGTCTGTCACCTGGACTAACTCTGTCACGTCACCAGCGCCATATCAGCAACGGCCTGAGTAGCCCGGTGAATAGACAACCCGGGACACCTACTTAGGTCATTCAACATGAAGCACTCGGATCTCTAAGTAGCAATAATATTGGAGTATCGCCGCAAAGGGTAGGTCGGCTCATTCAGCTCAACCTACATCTCGTTGCCCGGGTCGACCTGTTTCTCTTGATAGGCTTTGCCCATGGGCTTCACCATCTACAGTGTAAAGGCCCATAACTCTAATTCGTCGTGTCGCCCACATGCCTGACTATTTAACGCTAAACCGAGTTTAAGGCCATAATCTTGTAGAACGCTAATTACTCATCTACCTATAAATAGGAGGTTTTACCAACACATTAGAGTGAGAGAAAATCCGTCATAGATCGCCCAGGCAGGTCGAGGTAATAATCCCCAAACTACCTAATTTCTTCTCCCAAACTCTTACTCTCACGCCGGAGGGGACACGCCGGGAACGCCTCGACCCGTCCTACGTGCAGGTGACAGATCGGAGCTTAGCCTGGACAACGGCTTGAATAAGAAGACATCGGCTCGGACCATTGGCCAGACAACGCCTGTGCAACCTGGATCCAAGATTCCAGCAAGGACGAAGATCATCTCGAGATTGACTTCAACCCCCTCCGATGGGTGACCGGACTATACTGCTGGTCGGACCAACTTTTGATACCAACAACTCTCAATAGGTTGATTGAGACTCTGCTCTTGTTTCCCTTCGATTCCGCCATTTCCAAACGGAGATTTTAAGGTGGCGTTTGATACGCGGGATTCAAGATAAGATTGGAATGACCATTGGAATGGTCATTCCATTCCTATGTTTGGTACATAGGATTTAATCCCATTTCTATTACTAAGGAACCTCTAATCCCACAAAACATGGGATTAACCAATACCAAGTTAAACTTGGTATTGGTTAATCTCAATTACATGAGATTAAGTTTTAATTAATAATTGGTCAAAAAATGAGACTAAATACAAAACAAATATTTTAATTCGAATAAAATTTAATTAAATTAACTATTATACTATTTGAAAATTCAATTAAATTACTATTTTACCCTTTGTTGTTATTCTAATATCACATGTAATACATTTCGTCACCAAATATAGGAATGACAATAACCATTCCATTCTATTACCATATTAATTTCAATCCTATTGTCATTCCATTTTTTTTCATTCTATTCTAGCGTACCAAACATAGCGTAAGGGTTTTGCTCAAATTCTCTCTCTCACACGCACTCCACAAAAACGATTTCTCTCACTGAATTAGAAGACGATGACGATTACCTTAGAAGGGTTCGTCCTGAAATTCAGTGGGTTTTCTGTCGATTTCTCCATGGATTGAAGCTTGGCCGGCGACGACGTGAAGACGAGCAAGACGGCATCGATGGTGAACTGGAAATCCTAACCATCCAACATCGTCGACGTGGGGACGAACAGGACGGCTGACAGCAGCGTGTTTTGGAGACCGTCATCTCCTTCCTCAAATCCGGGTGGTAGATGCAGAGGCTGTGGCAGATTTGAGGAGGATGTGGTGGTGCATTCGGGGCTGAAACATGGGTGAAGGTGGAAGTTTCATTGATTTGGGGGCACTAATTACAATATGTACCCTGAAAGTTTTATTAAATTTTATTTTGAACTATTACATTTAATACAAGGGTAATACACTCATTTTACTAAAAAAAATGGTCAACTTGGTCAAAAAATGAGAATTTTGACTTTCAAATGGTATTTTCGGAATTAAAAATGAATAGGGAGTCTCAATGTCTTTTGACCAAATAGTTCATGAGGTCTTCTATGTAGTTTTTTAAGTTGAGAGAATTCTCATGATTCCGATCAATAGTTGAGGGGACGTAAGCAGTATTAATCTATATAATATACTAACGTATAACTCGTGCCTGAAGGCACAGGTGTAGAATAACCAAACCCAAAAAAAAATGATATAATTTTATCTATTATACAACATTCTACATCTATTACATTTGAATATTAATAATAAAACAATCAAGACCAACATAATACACCTACTCATTTGAACATCGATAATAATTAACAATCGAATATCAATTGTAATTAACAATCGAGACTAAAATTTGTACTGATATAAAAAAGTTCAACAATATAAAAAATCCAATGATATTCTACGGTTTTATATATAATTTAATCTTCAAAGTAAGTTATAAACCAATTGAAATAAAAATAATGACAATTATGAAATTATCCAATCAAAATAATGGTACCGAACAATTAGTGCACAAGGTGTGCCTAAAAGTACTATTATGCTTCATTAAGAAAGCCCAAAAGCACTATTATGCTTCATTACGAAACAATCTTATTACAAATACAAACACTTAAAAAATATTTTTAAGAAAAATCCTAGCCAAATAAAAAAAACCCATAAAACGCATTCAAAAACTAATTTCTTACGACAATAATTAATTTCGTAAAATGAATCTCAAATGAACATACACATTACAAGAGAAACCAATAATAATATGACCTTACCTCCTATTCGGATAGAATCAAGGTATAACTTAAAAAAATAAAGAATAACGTGTAAACTTGACAAACTATTTACGCTGGAATTAAAATAAAATAAGCTCACAAAAAAAAAATCACATTTTCCTGAAACCTCAATATATATTATCTTATATATGTGACTGTGGATGTGTGCGCACGCATGTATATGTGTGTAGTGCACGGACCTTCAAGTAATGACCAAAAATGATGACAAAACAACGTATTTAAAGAGATTTTTTTTATTCTTTGTGCTAAAAATGATAAATAATTCGATGAACATGCGATTATGATTTTTAAATATGATAGGTTTAATTAATATTTTAAAATATGATTTTAAAAGTTAACTGACAATCACATGAAATGAATATTTCAGGTCTGATGAACACATAACGAACTAAAATTTAGCAAAATAAAGAGGTAGAGACAAAAGATTTCAAAGTCAGCATAAATTACAAAATATGAACATTTTTAACAGTAAATAGTTGATCACGTGCTCACAAATAGAATGTATTCTTTAATTACTTAGGGTGACTAGCTGTAGAAAAGAGAGAAAAACGCACTACAATTGGGAAGAAAAAGAGCTGAAAGAATGATTAATTAAATTGAATCCTAATTAGTAGTTTAATTAAAAAAAAATGGATGAATCAATGTCTAAATTAATTAATTAATTAGTAATTTAATTAGAGAAAAATGGATAATCGTTACATTTTGACCCTAAAATTAATTAATTGGAAATTTAATGTGATTAGGACAAAAAATTTAGGCATTAATGTTATTTTAGGCATTATCTTTACTAATTAATGTTAATTTAGGGCCATATATGTATCCCAACATTTTTTACCCCAAATTAAATTTCAATTTCCTTTTATGACCCTAAACTTATATCTCGAAAATATCATAGTCAGCAAATTTATTTGTCCTAGTCAGCATTTGTCTAATTAATTAATCAATACTATATTAATTTGATTTCCATTTACATTAATCCGATTTCCTATTTGACAAATCTAGTTTCCTTACACGTCCTCAACTTATGTCTTAAAATGTCCTAATCAGCATTTAGTTTGTCCTAGTCAGCAATTTTATTTGTTATAGTCATATTTTTTTGTCCTAATCATAAGTTTATCCTAGTCAGCCAAAAAACCGTCATGTTTTATATAATAGATACTATAATATAATAAATTAAAAAATGACTAAATTTTTTAATTAATTTAGGTGTTTCTATTTAAGGCCATGAGAGAGAGAATTAAGAGACAGAGTGAGAAAATTAAGTAATTAAGAAATTATGTATATTTTTATCATTATATATATTTTTATAAATCAAAAATAATATTAATATAACTTTATTTCCTTTTAAACAAATTTAATTTCCTTATATATTCCTTAACTTAAGACTGCAAAATGTCTTACTTAATAAATTTATTTATCCTAGTCAGCAATTTTGTTTGTCCTAATCATATTTTTTTGTCCTAGTCATAAGCTTGTCCTAGTCAGCCAAAAAGTCGTCCTATTTTATATAATAGATATAAAATATGTCAAAATATTGACCTTTTAGTTGTTCACAAATTTTGAGAACAAATATATAATTTTATCTAAGCAAATGAATAACAAAAGAAAAGAAATCTTATTTTATATAATATATATAGATAGATATTATATAATATCTTTAACAAACTAATAAGGTATCTTAAAACATTTTACAAAAAATTCACACCCATGATCAAATATAATTATATTTTTGTATCAAATAAAATTATATTTTATATCCCTTAATTTTATATTTGTATTTAATTTGGTTAATTCTTTTATTACCTATTATCTCTTTATAATTATAAATCAAAAAATCAATATAATGCCTTTATGTATTGGGAATTTGTTGGGAGTTTGAGCCTAAAACATGGGTATAATTGTTATTGTTAATACATGAACAGTATTGTACGCGTGAATAATATGCGGTTCCACCAACGGTGAGCAGTGAAAACAAATGAATAGTGAATTCGCGAGAATAGTAAACCGTGTGCATGTGAACAGTGAACCACGTACATGTGAAGAATAAATTGTGTGAACAGTAACACATTTTGAATTTTTCATAATACTCATTTTGTCCTTCTTAAAGATAATAAACAGAGAATGCATAAGCATTAAGTGTGTCCAGTAAAGTGAGAAACAATAATCTCATTTGTATACTTTTCCTTGTAAATCTCTCATTATCTTAATATAATATTTTTTTCTTGTAGTTTGGATTACACTTAGTTGAACCAAATTAAATTCTTGCGTCATTTTTTGCATTATTTGTGAATTTTTGGTGTTTTTTATTTTCAAATTATTATTATGTTGTTAGGATTTGGTTCCATCCCCAACATAAACTTACTATCTATATAAATTTCTAATACTGTCATTTGAACTAAATATTCCACTAAAAAAATTTGTCTTTTTAACTTCAATTTTTCTATGGGTTTTTGTTTTAAAACATTGTTTTAAATTTCTAAGAATATGACATTTTTTTTTCTCAAATTTCTTTTCTGTTTCCAACTTTCTAAAATAGAAACAGAAATCTGAGAATAGGCTTACCAAACAACTGTCCATGAGTGTTTCTGGGAACATGTGAAATTTGAGGGAAAAAATGGTTTCTGACGTGGGAACAGAAACACTAAAAGAAACCCAACCGTAGATGTCAAAAACTGTATCACATTTGCAAACCAAACAAAATTTCCTAAAATTTTTCTTTGAAAGTTTTAATCTCTCTCTCTCTCTCTTTCCAGTGGATGCCGGTGGAGGATTATGCAGCTCAACCATTTGTTAAGGAAAAGAAGATTTTCAATACCATTGCCAACATTTGCTTAGCCAAGAGAAACAATAACTACACCGGCTTCTCCGCAGTTCCTTCAACCACAGCCTTCTCTGCTAAAACAAGTTACTTGTACTTCAACAACAAGTACCCGTTTGTTGGACAGTTTGACAACTAAAAACAGTGGTTTTCAAAACCCGAATATCGATTAGTTATCGATTTTTAAAACCCTAATTTAGGCCTTTGTCTGGCACAATCAAATGATGTATAAAGCATTAATTTATGCATTAAACTTCATGGAATTTCAGTCATACATGCTCTGTTTCTGATCTAGTATAATCTGGAATCATTTCTCTTTTTCCTGCTGTTATGGTTTTTATCATTTAGTGCCTTTGTTTGTTTCTGGAAACCGCATGCAGATAAGTCAGCCTGACAGTCTCTTCTGTATCACTTCAAATGACACATTGCTTGCTATGTGGCATGGCCGCTGTTTATGTGGCACAAAAAACAGAGTTTCCGGGCCAAAAAAACCCGAATCATGTGCATATATACAGCTGAAATCATCAAATTAAATACTACCCATTTCATCTCTCCTTTAGGTTTCACTTTTTTCTCTCTCTTCAATATGTCGGTTGGGAAATTTGTTCTGATTTTGCAGGCAATTTGCTTGGTTATGGCGATTTCCAATGGAGCGAAAACAGAGGATTATTATGGTGATGGGATATCCCCACCAATTGGTGATGTCTGTACTAACTGCTCTATATGTCAGTACCCCTGCCACACTCAGCCACCGCCACCAGAGGTGTACCCTTCTTACGGTGTTCCACCACCACCATCATCGCCATCTGCTCAGGGAAATTGTCCGCCAGTTCCGGTCCAGTGCTGCCCGAATCAACCACCACCGATGCCTTACACTTATTACCCTTATGGAAACTACTCCGCTTCATCAGTGCTGTTTGGTTCTTATGTTGTTTATCTCATGTTGCTCTTCGGCTTTATTCTTCATGTTTGAATTGGGCTTATGAATCCTCCTCTGTTTCCACCAAAAAAACAGAGGAAGAGGAAAGAAGGAGGAATTTTGAAGATTTTCAAGAAATTGGGGGAAGATAATAGCCATGATATTATCAGAATGTTGTCATTAATCAATATCTAATGTATGATATTTTATGTTATTTGCCTTTTTTTTCTTCTTCTTCTTAAGCAATTGTATTAATTAATTGCCTAAATAAAGAGGGCCATTGCCTTCGGAACGACTTTACCATGTGTTTTTGTTTCTATGCCATCTTTTGCCATTCATTAAAATAATTAAGGAAGTAGTTTTAGACTTGCATATTATGCGGATCTAGTAAAAAAATATATTAATATATAAATTTTATTTAAATATTAAACATAACGTACAATTGATCATTTAATGTCAATTTTTAAAACTATTAATGTTATCACTCATATTGAATTTTAAAAAAAAAACAAAAAAATAAAACTCTAAAGAGACTTTTCAAAAAAAAAAATTCAAATAATAATTTTAAAATAATATAATAGGTCTTTTTTATATTATTTAATAGTTTTTATTATTTGGTTAAAAATTATTGAAATACTCTTTTGAGCAAATCATTTATATGTAATTAATAGAGGGGGTTTTATTATTTAGTCCTCTATTGAGAGCCTATTGAGGATTCAGACCCCACTAATTCTTTAGAAAAAAGTCATTCATTCTAGCCCCCTGATAACATTTATTTACGATTCTATCATTTTGTCCTATGCAAAAAGACAAAAATATAAACATATAACGTTAACGTTAAATTAGTTCTTATTTTCAACAATACACATTCTCTTGTGTTTTTTTTTTTTTTTTTTTTGTGTGTTAACTTATTTTTTAACGCGTTAACGTTAACTCATTTTTTAGTGCGTTAACATTTTATTGGTTTGCATTAACGTTAAAGTATTTTATTTTAACATTAACGTCAACGTATTTTATTTTTTAGAGATTCTGTGTTAATGTATTTTGTTTGAATATTTATGTTAACGTTCTACCACATACTTTTGTCTTGTACGCGTTAATGTTAATTCATTTTTTTTGTGCGTTAACATTTTATTGGTTTGTATTAACGTTAAAGTATTTTATTTTAACATTAATGTTAACGTATTTTATTTTTTAGAAGTTCTGTGTTAACGTATTTTGTTTGAATATTTACGTTAACGTTCTATCACATACTTTTGTCATGTGCGTGTTAATGTTAACTACTATATATGGTATTTTATCATTTTGGACAGAATGTATAATTGAGTTGGATTTATATGTTGTATTTTATCATACTTTTGTGTGTGTTAACTCATTTTTGAGTGCGTTAACGTTAACTCATTTTGTGTGCGTTAACTCATTTTTTTTGTGCGTTAACATTAACGCATTTTCATATATTTTTATTTTTTTTTATGTGTTTCAAGTCACTGCATCTTTCTTCATCTGTTTTTGTGCATTAAACGTTAACGCATTTTTTACTATCGTGTTGTGAGTTTTAACGTTAACGTATTTTATTTTTTAGGGATTTTGTATGTTTAACATATTTTACTTGAATATTTACGTTAACGTCCTATCACATATTTTTATCTTATGTGCGTTAACGTTTATTACCATATGTGGTATTTTATCCTTTGAGGTGAATGTGTGTTCGAGTTGAGTTTGCGTTAACGTTAATACACATTTTTTGGTGGCTCTTTTTGCGTTAACATTTACGCATTCATGTTGTTTGAAAAATCATATGTGAGAAATGAAAAACAGAACACTGATGTTAGCGTTAAATACACGTTTTTGGGTGTCTCGTTTGTGTTAACATACATGTTAGCATTGTCCAGAAAACACGTGTGCAAAAATTAAAATTTGGTATGCATTAACGTTAACTGTCATATATGGTATTTGTCATTTTGAGCTGAATATAGATTTGGGTTAGGTTTGCATTAACGTTAATGCACATTTTGTTGCCTTTCTGTGTGTTAACGTAAATACATTTAATGTTGTCCAGAAAACATGTGTGAACAAAAATCACGTAAAATACACCACGTTAATGTAAATGTAACACTCCCCCACCTCCACCACCATTCATAGCCATAACAAAAAACCAATTCAGATCTGAAAATTCCAATTCAAATCTAAAAATCCCTAAAAAAATCAAGAACCAAACAAACCGTAAAAAAAAAAATCAATTTAGATCTGAATGTATGTTTGGGTCGTGTTTGCGTTAATGTTAATGCACATTATTAGGGGTCTGTTCTGTGTTAACATTAACACATTCACGTTGTCCCGGAATACATATGTGAAAGAAATCACACAGCTACTAACGTTAACGTAAAAAAATGAACACCCTACCATCCACCTCCACCATAAATCGAGCAAAAATCACACACCTACTAATGTTAACGTTAATCTGGCTAGTCATCGACGGTGGTTGCCGGATCTAGCTAGTGGTGACTGATGGTTGTCTGAATCGAAAATGAACATCACCATCGCCAAACAACACCGTCGAAGAACACCATGAAAACGAACAACACCGCCGAATAACACCACGAAAACGAACAGTATCGCTAAATCGAACAAAAACCAAAAAAATAAAAATAAATAAGAAATACTACCATTTTCCTCTCTGTTTTTGCACCTCGATGTCCATGGTCGAGAGAGAAAAAACCTTGCCCACTGCCACCATCCATCACCACTACACAACTAGTTCGGCGATGGGATTTAGCGGCGGTGGCGTTCGGTGGTGGCATCCCGACCGTTCTCTTCGTTCTCGCATCTCGCTCAAGCTGCAACATCAACAACTAGTGAGGCTCGACTGCCACCATCCATCACTACCACATACACAGTGCCGACAAACCCAAGACGAAAAACCAAATCTAGGTTTCTAGACCTAAAAAACCAGATCTAGAAACTCAAGATCTAATTTTTCAGATTTGGAAACCCTCCCACCACCACCAGTGAACTGGGCCTGTATCACCATCCAATTCGTCACCAACGTTATTACTCACGGCGTACACATCCACGACTGCAAACCCACCGGAAACGTCGTGGTTTGGAGCTCGCCGTCTCATTACGGGTGGCGGACGATGGCTGACGGTGACGGAATGGGTTTAGTGAGAGAGAGATTTAGAGAGAGAGGGTAATGGGTTCAGATTTTGAGAGAGAGAGAGAGTAATGGGTTCATTTTTTAGTGTGTTAGAGAGAGACGATAGAGTGAGTGTGATGTCCAACCAACTTAGAGAGAGACGATAGAGTGAGAGTGAGGTCCAATTGGTAGGGCGTAAAATACGCCGCTACTTACACTCGCAAGTATACGAGGTCTAAGTTTTAGTATAGTGTGATCGTGAAAGATCGGGTTATCGTATTCACAGGGATTGGTGTCGTTACTATCGAATACCGTCGTGACCTAATTTTATCTAGGCGAAAAATAAATGTAATTAATTAATTAAACTAATACTAATATAACCTAAATTAACTACACTAATATGCTAATATGTTTTAGGGTGAAGAATTGCCTAGGGATTAACGTGTTTACAAATACGTGTTTGATTTTGATTTACTCACGTTTACAGTGTTCAACCTATTTGACAACCTCGGTACGTAAACTCTACCGCCATCTATCCCAAGTGTAAGACGGGAGAATACATGATTTCGAGTCAACGAAGAAGTCCCCCTCAACATCTTAACGACCCTAGGTCACGTGAGTCTCACTCAGCGTCATTGATTGCACACAATCTAACTCCCTCCCGGGTTATTGGATCGTCGCATTGTATTTACCCTATCGACAATCTCCGTTCTAAAACTCCATCGCCACCTCTCCCGAGTGTAAGACGAGGGATATAATGCAACTTCGAGTCAACGAAGAAGTCCTCCTCAATGTCTTAACGACCCTAGATCGCGTGAGTCTTGCCCCAATGTCATCGATTGTCCACGATTCAAACCCCGACCGGGTTGTAGAATCGTGGCGTTTGTTTACCCTAATCCAAATCCGGGGTTTGTCAAAATCCTGTATTCTCCATTTACCAATCTAAGCATAATAAACAAATAATACGATAAACACAATCAAACTATGAAGAACAAACATAAACGCAACACCGAAATCATCCAAACAAATATATTTATAAATATACCGTTAATCCCTACTACAATCAATATTTAACTCGTGGTCATAGCCGCATAAACATATAAATCGAGCTAAACATGCTCACATGATCCTAAGATAAAGAAATAAGGAAAAACAATCGAAGAACTTAGCTTTATCCGAAGATAAACCGCTAAGAACGCTCAACGATCGATTCGCCGTCTTCTCCACTTCGGGATGTGAGCTCCACCTCTAAAACTCCTAAATATACCCTTAGATATAGCCTAAGGGGCTCAAAAATGCAAGAGAGCCCGGAGAAGGGAGAGGAGATGGGGTATTTATAGCCAAAATATCCTAAAAATATCTCAAGACTGTGCCGGGAATTTTCACCTAGGCGGAGTTAGGTCGGTTCGGCTGATCTCCTAGGCGGTGAAGTAGGCGATGGACGTGGAAGAACATTCTATTGGATTTTGGCCTAGGCGGTGGATTTCTCCGCCTAGGCGATCGACTGTCAGTAGCCCATCTTCGTTTTCTACTGGATTTTTGCCTAGGCGAAAGAATCTTCGCTTAGGCGGTGGTCCGTCAATAACATTTTGCTATTTTCTCAGCTTCTTCACCACCTAGGCGGTGGTCTGGACGCCTAGGTGGTGGGCTTGTTTCATATTTTAGCCTTCGAGCTTGTTTATCCACCGTAACTTCGACTCGCTTTGGTTCGATCTGATCGTTTTCGCTCCAGTTTCCTATCTTTATGCCCCACACACCTGATTTATACAAAAGGTATGAAAACTCATTAAAATATAATAAAATACTATATAAACGCTCGAAAACTAACTTAGTTCGATTTGAAAATACGTAGGTGAATCACACCTAGCACCAATCAATTTATAGAAGATGTTAACGTATAATTTTTGTTCAGGGTTACTTATGTCTTTTTACCTTCTATTTTGTCCACCAAAAGGACTAAAAACTTAATTGAATGTACCAAAAGGTCTTTTCCCTACATGATATCTTAAATCAGGACTAAATAATAAAAACCCCATTAATAGATGAAGAGAAAGAATTTTATTAAATGGTTGGACAGAGAGAAAGGGCCAGAGGAAGAGATAAGTTACATATATTTAATTATAATAAAAATAATCATGAACCATATAGGTAAGTTTCACTGATGCCCCTTATCATTTGAAAAACTATAACGATATCCTGTGCCATTTAAAAAAATTCTCCGACACTCATTTCATTTGATATTAAGTATAAAATTACTTATTTGTCCTTGTTTCTATACTATTAAAAATTTAGTTAAAACTATCTAATAAAAAAATTACTCTAATAACCCTCTTAAAAGAATTACAATTATGGACAAATTTGATTTTTGTATTTAAATTTTGTTTATGTAATACATTTTTAATTATAATTTTTCTTTATTACTTTTCAGATCAATTATTGGTTGCTACATATTTTTTAGTATTTAAACAGTACTTGGTGCTGAATTTTTTAAATTTGAAATTATTCTAAGAATTAAATATTATTAGTTTATGTAATACATTTTCAATTCCATTTTTTAATTACTTTTGGGATCAAATAATTGTTTGTTACAGTTTTTTTTAGTATTTAAAGAGAATTACTATTGATTTTTTGAACTTTAAAATTATTCTAAGAACTAAATATTTTTTATTTATAAAATTTAGTTAAAATTTATATATAAACTATTTCATTTAATTACATTTTTTTTGAATTATTTGATGAAGTTTTCATATGAGACTTTATTTAGTAATATTTTCACTCATATTAGAAAACAATGGGCTTGTGAATTTTTTAATTGTTATGTTTTTACTCTTTATTATATTTTTACTTTTTATCTCGTTTTATATATGAAATTATTTGCATAAAAAGAAAAATAAATCATTTACTTCTACTAACACTTATATGAAAAACAATTAATATAAAAAATAAAATATTTTTTGAATAAAAAGTCTAGTAAGTATGAAATTATTTGCATAAAAAGAAAAACAAAAATCATTACTTGTATTAACATTAATATGTGAAACAATTTTTTATTTTTTTTTCATTTTTCATTTAAAACTTATTTAAATAAAATGTTAGAAAGAAAAAATTGGATAGAATAAATTTTGTGAACATTTAATGGAAATTAAATGTGTGAATTGAGAATCAATGAGAATGCAAGAAATATATTTGTTGAGCTCTCGTTCGTTCTCAACTTTTCTTTTTCATTTTTAGTATATAGATATAGATTGAATTTTGTTGAACACATTCCAATACCCGAAGAATAAACAAATGGAAGAGGTGTTGCTTCAATGAAGAGGAAGACAAATGGAAGAGGTGTTATAATTCATTAACAGTTATGGCTCGAATGTTGCCCTTAAAGCTTTGGGAAATCAGAAATAGTGTCAAGTTCCTTACAATACTTGCAAATTCGAATAAGACAATTTTGAATTTCATAATCAGTCTTGTAACAATACTTTCAATATATAGAATTTCCTAAAGTCGACTGATTGTTGCAGGATGAGATGGAGCGGAAACTGAATAACGACATGATGTAGTAAAAACAACATCAATGCGATGTTTATTCCTTTAAGTATACCAAGGCTAGTTTCCTCTGAATGAAGATAAAAAATGGAACCTGGTGGTAGTATTTTTGAGCGCCACTTCGTCAGCACCTGGCCCCAAATATGTGTGCATTCTCCCCCTTCTCTCCTGATCTCTCGACAGCGATCCCCAAAGACTTAGCCGTTTTTCTCCTCAACAAGAGCAACTCTCCTCATCTTGGATTGGATCAAGCCATTGGGCTTTAACAATAGGCCACAAAGCCCATGTCCATGATTATCTCCTCAAACACTCCATCAAGAACTAAGCGTAGGGTTTTCGATTAATTAACCACGCTCACCACTCCAATTAACGACGCTAATCGCTCTCCAACTCCTATAAATATCAAGAGACATTCAATGCCATAAGGTAATGCTCATTATTCATCTTAAAGCAATTGTGTATCATTTTTCCCCCGAACTCTTACTCTCACGTCGGATGAGCTTCATCGGGTCCTTGTTCAGGTCCCCGCTCTCAGGACGACGGTACTCAGGATCTTAGAAAGGCACTCAAATGATACTTAAGGGATCTCTCGAATTCTAGCCCTCCAAGACAAGACTCTACCTCAGTACTCCAACTCAGCACAATCTCTTATGTTGAATCTGACCGGACCATACTGTTGATATACGCCAATTCTCGACACCAATATTTTGGTGCTGTCTGTGGGAAGCGCACAAGAAACCTTCCTCTGATCGTCAGCTCCTTGAAAGGCTACGACTTGATGATCACAAGGTCTGGTCAGATAATTAGACAAAGAGATCAAACTCTTGTGATGAATAACAGCTCGAACGATCAACTCCCTAGAGAAATTTCAAGGATCCCGAGATCCAACGCTAGGGACCCTACCCTTGCCAAGGAAGATACAATGCCTCCTACGGGCCAGACGATTCTGTTTACTTTTCCCTCTGGACCCTATGTGGGGGCAGACCTCTGAAACTGTAGAAACTTCGCGAATCAACAACTTGGAACGACGGCTAGGCGAGTTCTGGAACTACTTTCAGGTTCTCCTCTCCTCTCCTGCCACCGACCCCTACCCTAGGGGGACTGGATCTCCGGACCGTAGGGCGAGAGGAGCAACTTCAGAACTACGGGGATAGGGCGATCTTCTCCAATAGACACACACCCAGGGTTTGCCCTAGGCCCCACGACTACGAGTCAAGGGGGCAAGAGAAGGCTCTCCCGACTACGTCAAGATTCTCTCCTCCATGAAGACACAGTGCCAGGGACTAACCAGGGCTACCCCTAGGCCGAGCTCCCAACCACGCAGAAAGGTTTGACTTGAGGGCCTGTCGTGAGTGAGGGGCAAGCTCCTATTCGCGGCCCTCGAATTGCCACGGTGTTCGAGCAGCGACCAATTGTGTGCAGGTAATGCCTAGGACGAAAGCCGCCATAGAACATCGCCTTGCCAATATAGAAGCGCTACTGTAAGAGATATGCGGTGGAAGAAAAGAAGTTGGGCTCGCTACCAAGATGAGGTCTTCTTTCGTAGACGAGATCTTAGGTGAGGTAGTGCCTAAACATTTTGCACACCCCTAGATGAGCCCCTACGACGGAACCATAGATATTGAGGACCATTTGTCAATCTTTAAGTCCTATATGGATATGTACATGGCCTCAGTGGCAGTGAGGTGCAAATCTTACCCGCTCACCCTTCAGGGGCGGCGAGGTCCTAGTTCTAAGGCTTGAGACAGGCTTCCATCTCCACATTCCATGAGCTCGAGTAGCTCTTCCTAACCTAGTTTAGTCGCTCGTGTAAGAGACTAAGAACCATGGCTCACGTCTTTGCTTTGCAGTAGAAGCATGGTAAATCCCTTGGAGATTATGTCGACAAATTCAACTGAGAAGCTAATGCTTGTGACGAGCTCTCGGAGACTGTCACACTGTCCGCCTACATTGATGGGCTCAAACAACGAGGGTTATTCTACGACCTCTACTTGAACCCTGTCGCTTATTTTAATCAGGCTGTGGACTGCGGCATCCGATTCTACAATGCTGACCTGAGGATCGCGACCATGAGAGAGCTATAAAGGATTACGAAGAAGAAGGAAAAAAGGAGAGCATTAAGGCCCGAGCAAGACATGAGGCTTGAAGAGGCTCCAAGCGAACAAGTCATGGAATCCAGTCGAACTCTTATTTGTCGTTTTGCCCTTACTCGTTAAACACCAAAGGAAAGGATATTGGGCATTATCCAGGCTTCGCTATGTCAAGCTTGCGGTAAGCTTAACGCTTTATTTTCCTCCCAGTCCTTCAAGCTGAGGAGCTTTTCATCACGGCACCCTAGCTCCTCAAAGATTTGTGGAGACTTCTTTCGCAATGACCAAGTATTGAGTTCTATCATGATGGAGGAAATACTACAGATGAGTGCTTGGAGTCAAGGAATGAGCGCAACTCAATGGCCGAGTTGAGCAGCCTTTGTCCTACCAGAGATGGGAATGAGAAGTCTTCTAGCCTATCTACAAGTAAAGTAAAGGCAAAAATGAGTAGCTCTCCATTCTACTAGAGACAGGGACGAGTAGCTTTCCAACCTATCTACAAGTAAAGCTCAAAGGCAGAAGACGAGCAGCCCTTTGTCCTACCATCGACAAGGAAGAGTAGCCCTCCAGCCTATCTACAAGAACAGCTCAGTGGTAGAGCTGAGAAACCCTCTGCCCTACCACAAACAAAGCTAAGTGCCCCTAAAATCTCAATGAAGGACCAACCGTTGTGCTATGATCAATCTCCAAAAGAATCACCTACAAGAAGCAGAATCCCAACGCACAGTGTTGAGGGTGATCTACAAGAAAAAACAGCATCCCAGCACACAGTGTCAAGGGTGATAATCAAACCCCCTACACAGGTCAATAGTTCGTACTTGATGATAGACCAAGGTCATGCACCAAGGGTGGGGCATCGATTGGGTCTGAGGGCTTGCATCTAAATATCGTTTCCCTCACAATCGACCAAGGTCAGATGACATAAAGGGGAAGATGTTTCTACATGGACTTTGGGATAACCTGAAAAAGCTCAGGGATGAGCTCGACTATGAAGAACCCACCAATGACCGCCCATAGGGGTTCGATCGGAGCGTTGCACCCTTGGGGACTGCAAAGACCTAGTGATATGGTGAACCCATTGCCTCAAACCCACAATACACATCCAACTTTGTCAACTCGTGTCCTAGGCTGGGGGCAAGAAGGCCCTGGCCCTGAGAGAAAACAAGGAAGGACTAAGATTCAAAAAAATTCGAAAAAATGCAATACTACAAAATTTTCTGTCTGTAAACTAGCTTTGTTCGTTAGAACATCAAAAGATGGAGGCAACGTAAAAAAAAGAATACAAACACCGATCGACCATGCTAACATTGCCCGACAATGTCAAAAAGTGAGCTATTAGTGATTTGCACCAAGCAGAGCTCCTGCCAAAAAGGTGTGGATAAATGGTCACCTTGAATTGACAAGCTGGCCTGAGTGGTTGAGCTGGTGATTACCAGTTGTACGATCATCTCTCTGCTTGGCATAGTCACTTCACCGTTTGTTAAGTGAGTTTCGTTCTTCCATTCTATCTCTGGGCAACAACCTCTAGGGGTTAGACTCTTTGTGAATGGGCCGACCAAAGTCCCATACATTTAGATCCCTGAACTACTCGCCGGCTCTCCCTCAGACATCACTCGTCAAGAAGGTAATAATAAAAGATGTGCTAGTATCAAAATTGTGCCCCTCAGATGAACATACGTACAAGAGGTTTGGAGGGTAGATTTGGTCTAAAAATGGGAAGAGGTTCAACCTCAGTCCTTCGTGCATCGCCCTCGCCTCCAAATCGAAGCTTAGCTTACTGTGTAATTGAAGATGATTCAAACGACAATTTTGTCGAAGTTTGAGAATTGCTCCGACCAGAGAACAAGAAGGGGCCCCTCCAAGCCCAACACTCCAAGCTCGGATCGTCCAAGCTCAGTCTCCGATTTGATACCTATTCGGCTATATTAAAAAGGAGTAGCCATTAAAGACCCTCCGAGCTTAGATCGTCCGAGATCAGTCTCCGATTTGGCCGTATAAAGTGAAAGGAAGCCTTTGAAGACTTTTTGAGCTCAGAAAGTTCAAGTCCAAACTCCAATCTGCCCTTGCTTGGCAGTTTCAAAGAGTGTAACCCATGAAAACCGACAAAGTTAGGCTCTCCGAGCTGACTTTGTTCGACTACAACAAAAAGAGACCTCAGAAGAAAGGGATGACGAACAAAAAAGATAACTCCCAAGGTTTAATTGACCAGGTACCATGAGGAACTCGACGTCTAACCCCTCGACATGAATTCACCAACATCAACTTGTGTCCAGGACCGGGGGACAGATGGTCGTGGGAAGAAGCAAAGAAATAAAAAAAAAAAGTGAGAGATTTTTGTTGCAAAAATATACAATTCTATGAAAATTACCGAACAGAGAGCAACTTCATCTGACAGAGTGATAAGAAGGAAGGTAATCGCACCTCATTTTGTGCGAGTTTATACCACTAAACTTAGGTTTTTTAAGCGTTCGAATATATTAAATTATTATAAATAGAATTATTTTAGTTGTTTTTGTATGTTTATGAAAATGGAACAGAACAACGTTAAGTTGGGGAAAATAGGATAAAAAACGAACAAACTAAGACAAGCCGAACAAAAGCCAAAAAAACTGGAATAAATTGTTTGATTATATTAAAATATCAAAACTTGAATTATTTATATGTTTTTGTAGGGTTTTAAAAAACGAACAAAATGGCGTTAAGTTAGAGCGAAACGGATAAAAAACGAGTAAACTACGGCAAGCCGAATAAAAGATGAAGAAGTAGGAGCAGCAGGTGGCTCACTGAGTCGCGCAATGTGCGGCTCAAATAAGCCGCTAGAGTAAAAGGGGCCGAGCAACTGATCAGCTTCAGCCGAGGGTCACTCACCTTCAGTAATTCTAAGGAGTCGCGTGTGAAGCACGACTCCTTTCAAGCCGCACCGCTACAGTGCCAGCTGGCCAAGTGGCCAGTCCACTTGGCCAGCCTTTTTTACCCCATTCTTTTGCCAATTCGACATATTACGCCCCCAGCTTTTTCCAACATGTTTGGGTGTCGTTTTCACTCCCTCTTGTATCCAATTTTGGCCAATTTGCACCCTCAAACTCTATTTTGAAGTTCTATAAATAGCATAAAGTGTTTGAGAATAAAAGATGATCATTCCATATCAATTTTTAGATCATTTTCCACCATTTTGTAAATATTTCTCTTCTTTTTTTTTTTTCTTTTTTTTTTTTAATTTTGGAGAAGAAGAAACTTGGATTCTTAAATGTACAAAGTGTAAAAACAGTGTCTGAGATGATTTTTTCCAAGAAAATATCGCTTTACACAACAATACGCGGCTAATTTCCTCCAATCAAGTTAGGATTGTGGTATTGTATTCTTGAGATTATGTAATATTCTATTTTTAATTTAATTTTGGATTTCTATAAATAATTGTGTGATGACGAATATTGTTCTTGAAATTGGTTTTATTATTGGATTATAGTTGTATTTATTTTCAAAAGGTTCCTGTCAAAATTTTGATTTTAAATTTAATTGCTTCGCTGGATTTAGTACTTGAGGTTTAAATCTAACAGTCATACAATAGTATTCATGGGGATAAGTAAACTGGATGGTTTATGCCTCGATTCACCCTAAATTGAAGTAACGTAAGAATTCAAAATATATCATCATTGAGAATAATAAATCCAATCTTTCTGAGTAGTTTCAACTTAAGGTTGGGAACACTCGTTTGCACAAATCCAAGTTAAAGGAAAAAATACGAAAATGACATAATGCCCAAAAATACGAAACCCACAATTCTTAACCTGGTTCCCTATTTTAATTTCGTATTTCATTTCTTTTTACTGTTTATTTAATATCATTTTAATTTGAAAAACCAAAACAACAATAATTTTGAACTAGATTATAATTAAATTAACTTGGACGACTTAAGTATTTTCCATCTGATAGCAATCCTCGTAGGATCGACCTCGTTTCCGTTAATCTTTGCTACAACTGTTTCGTGCACTTGTGAGTAAATTTTTAAAACAAGACAGAACAAGTTTCTGTCAACTAGGGATGCCACAAAAAATTGAACCGAATGGTTTGGTTTTAAAACCGACTAAATGGTTTGGTTGCAATTTTAGTTTTGAAATTAGCAATCAAAACAATTTTGGTTTTAGGATAGAAACCGCAAAATCGAACTGCGAAACCAAACCACAAAACTACAAAACTGATATTTTAGATATTTTTTTTATTACATATATACCCTTATTTTTTATATATATTTACATTTAACCCTAATATATGTGTGTGTTTTATTTATTTACACTTTCATCCCTCCAATATATATGTGTGTAAAGAGATTTAAGGTTTTATTTCTCACTAGTGATTCACAGTCGGTCCCCCATCCCTTTAATTATGGTTACTGGTTAAAAACTTTAATTATGGTTATGGGTTAGAAACTTTAATTGTACTTATTTTGTGGTTTGGTTTTATTTTTTAAAATTTATATTTTAGTTATGTTTTTATTTATTTATAAAAAAATAATGGTCCGCTGTTTTGGTTTTATTTTTTATTTTTATAAAATTGAAAAACCTTAAACGATTTCGTGGTTTCGTAGTTTTAGTTTTGGTTTTGTATAAATTTAAATGGTTTGGTTTTAAAAACCGTTTAAAAAAATCAGCGGTTTTAATTTGATATATTTCTAATGGTTTTAGTTTTATATGAAACTTGACCGAAACCAAACTAGTGGCATCCCTACTGTCGACAACAAGTTTTTGGTGTTGTTGTTGGGAATTGCGATGGAAGAGTTTTGAAATTTAGGTTAGTTAAATTATTCTACTAGTTGCACTTCTTTTTCATTTTATTGGAAGGCTGGAAAACTGAGCCTCCTATTTTTTTATTTATTAATTTTTTTTTAATGGAAGGTTGAGCCTCCTATTTACTCTTTTTTTTTTTTTTTTGTTTGAATGGAAGGCTGAGTCTTCTACCTTTTTTTCTTTTTTATTTTGAGATTGGAATGCAGAGCCTCCATCCTATTTGTTTATATAATTTTGAGGATATTTCTTTTTTGGGTATAGGCTATTTTAATAGTCATAGTCATAGAAAGATAGAAAGAAAAAGATTCACTGTCTTTGAACCGGCTATGCTAAAAATAAAAAAATAAAAAAGATATATAAAAATTTGGGACAAGGGACAGTGGATGCTGAATTAAGGAGATTAAGCACTTTGATTGAGAAATTAGAACAATCTAATCTCCCAAAACCGCATCCCGATCCATTTTCGTGTACATTATGTGGAAACCCTGCTCATCTCACCGATCAATCTCCTTACAATTTCCCTAACCCCACTTGTTTCTATAATAATGGTTATCTCGATTATCTACCACCCAAGTATAATAAACATTTAAACACGTATGGATGGAATCAACAATAGTATAGCGAACCTTCAAGGTCGTATTTTTACGATCAATCTTATTACCAACCCCAAAGCCAACCGATGTTTCCTCAAGAAGCTAGAAATCTAAACCCATAAAAATGCAACAAATTCTAGAAATCTCATAAAAGCAATGATCCTTAGCAGAATGCCACCAAGCCTTAGTAGGGCAGTGCCAAATCTTTGTAGAGAACCACCAATCCTTCGTAGAGCGCTGTGAGATCTTAGAAAGGTAAAGCAAAATCCTAGCAAGGCGAGCACAAACTTTGAAAGAGAAATATTAGGAAATAGACTGGGAGGAAGCCTAAGTTAGTCGAATCATTGAACTATTAAATAAGGAAACTGCAAAGAATAGTCTTGTGATAGACAATTGGGAAAGTGAGAAAACTGGTAAGAAATACCGACGATCTAATCCCAAGCTTGAGCCGTGTTTGGCTCAACTATCACCATTGAGTAAGGTAGAGAAGATAGTGGTATACGAAAGTGACGATGAGTGGATGAACTTAGAAATTGAAATACCTACATTGAAGAGGTTATGGTAGAAAATCATAGGGAATATGAGATCCAACCACTAATGACACATCTAGATAATTTTCTTTTGATTCAAATCTCCATTACACCTACACCACCACATCCCAAAATTAATGTATATCTTTTTTATGCAGTAGACCAGTCATCAACCCTACATAATTCATGTCCAATTCAATAGGTTGACTACACTCAAGTTCTATTTGGAGTCTTAAAAAAAAAGGACCACCAAGTAAGTCCCACAGAAAAGAAATGGGATTTGATCTGGAAAATAAGTTGAAAAATTTTAAGTGTTACCCATAACATATCCCTCATTGACTAGAGAGTAACTCAACAAAAGGTGAGAAGGGAGTTACTCCACTATGGTTAGAGGAGTTAAGATACTCATCGTCTGGCTGAAGACGTTAAAATTTAGTGCTGTGTGAGAGGCAACCCACTGTTATTTTAGATTTTAGTTTTTACTTTTATATATCAGATTTTATAAGTTTTCTTTAGTGATGTGACAAACAGGTTTACAATCATTCAGTCAGGCCATACAGATCAGTTACTCTAGGCAGTATCTTTCCTTACCAAATTAATTTTGTACTTTTCTCATTGAAGACAATGCGAGATTTAGGTTTGAGGGGTAAATGCTTGTTTTCCTTATGTTATTTTATTTCATAGTTAGTTTTATCAACCCATCCTATGATAGCATGTCGGTCCGGTATAAACTTGAGTTTGCTAAATAATCAATGGAGTATATAATTTATTTTTCGGCCCTTGCATACATACTATTTTTTAAAAAAAAAATTACTACATTAACTAGTTTGCTGAATTTTGGCATTATAATAACCTATCCCTGGAGTTTAAATATATTTAAAAATAAATAAATAAAAAATTATTAAAAAAACTAAAAATAATAAGGAATAAGTTTCTCGTTAGCCTCGAAACCTAAATTGTTCAAGTTATTAAGTATGAAGGGTATCTTAACACCTAATGCTCCAAGCCAACTGGATTGGGATCATTGGCCCAACACTTGTTATGTGAACATCTTAGAAAGTCCAGTGGAGTTAATGTTGCACAAGTCATTTATTTACAAAAAAAAAAAAAAAATGTTTATATATGTATATGCATTAAAAAGAAAAAGAAAAAAAAAATAGATATTGACAAAATATATATTTTTTTCAGGGAAAAGTTGCTTGATCGTTAAAATCAGTTAACTAGTTACTTGTACTAATTTCATTATAAAAAAGAGTTGCATGTATGTTGTGGGTATAAAAGAGGGTATTGTTAGTAATCATGTTTTATGAGATCAATGCTTGAGAATAATCAATCTATCTTTATGAGTAGTTTCGACTTAAGGTTGGGAACACTCGTTTGTACAAATCCAAGTTCAAGGAAAAACAAAACGAAAACGACATAATGCCCAAAATACGAAACTCACAATTCCTAACCTGTTTTCCCATTTTAATTTCTTATTTCATATATTTTTACTTTTTATTTAATATCATTTTAATTTGAAAAACCAAAACAACAATTATTTTGAACTAGAGTATAATTAAATTAACTCGGATAGATTAAATATTTTTCCTCTGATAGAATTTCTCGTGGGATTAACCTTACTTCCATTAATCTTTGCTACAACTGATTTGTACGCTTGCAAGTAAATTTTTTAAACAAAACAAAACAAGTTTCTATTGACAATAGAGGGGCGACATTGAAAAATGAAATGCGCACGCCACCCTACTGAGTTATCTCTGGCCGGTAGGTTTCACATGGTGATCTTTCCCAAATGCGCCTTCCCAGGAGCGCTATCCAAAAGTTCTGCCTCATCTCCCCTGGTTGGCACGTGGCTCAATAATGGGTATGTCACTCAACCCTTCTTGCCAAAGGTATTTCCAAAACTACAATACTTGGGGGTGTCATGTGTTCAAATTGACACTATAGGGGACTGATTGCATCGTATTTTGTGCGATCTAATACCACTAAACGAAATTTTATTAATCTTTTAAATAAAATAAATTATTATAAATTAATTTAGTTTATTTATTTGTATATTTGAATATTTGAATTAAAAACACACTTTCTGGAAGCAAAATGCTTAAGAAAATATCAAACGAATAAAAGTCGCGATTTCCGGTACTAGAATGAAGATCATTCTCTACTCTTTTGGACATAACTAAAATTTGAAATGAAACAAGTAGCATATAAAATTACACTCTCTAAGCTTTCCAACAACTGATTATAGAGCTAAATTGGAGTTCGTATAAAAAAGATACAACCGTTTGAAATTGCCCCTCCTGCGCAGCTGCGCATTACACGCAACTCAATGAGCTGACCATTGGGCCAACCCATTTTGTAGCTCAATTTTGGCCCAAATCCAACCTAAATTCGACCTATTCCATTTTCAGCCCATTTCCAATCCGTTTGGGCCTAATTTGCAGTCTGATTCAGCCCATTTCTTTATTTCAATTTTATCCTGCCCATTTTTCACCGAATTCACTGTTCATTCGTCACTCAAGCATGATTTTCCTCTATTTTCCACCATGATTTGGTGGTATTTTGATTTGTCTTGTCCCCCAAAATCGTTCATGTATCTCTTGCGCTATAAATATAACATCAAAGGTTAGATTAGGGGAGCCTTGTTGAATAGTTTGGAGGCCATTTTCCTGCAAATTTTCTTCATTTTTTCTTCTTTCATTTTTTTTTTCTTCACCAAATCTTGAGGGTAGAAGGCCAAGATCATAAGGAACAAAGTGGTAATGACGTTTTTGAAGGCTGTACCCAAGAAAACACCATTCCAAATGACGATGTATGGCTAAACCTTCTTCTACCGGATTAGGATTGTGGTGAGGTATTTTTGATATTGTGTAATATTGTATTTATTTATTTCCTTGATGGATTTTGTGTAACAGTTGTACGACAAGAATCTCGTTCTTACCTTAATATTATTATGATTGAATTTATTGTCAAAATGTCGTATAGAAATTTTGGTGTAGATCCAATTACTAGCAGAACATTAGATCTTATACCTGCGGTTTAGATCTAATGGTTACACAATAGTTTTCTTGGCGATTGATTATTGGTCTGTATGATTTATGCTTAGATTTTAATTCACCTTAGATTAGTTAGATTAGTGTAGTGTAGTAATTAAATACCGAAGATAGATCATGCCGAAGAAAAATATTACATATCTTTCTGAGTAGTTTCGTCTTGTAGTTGGGAACACCCGTTCACACAAATCCGATGTGAATAAAAAATATGAGAATGACATAATACTCAAAATACTAAACTCACAATTCCTAACCCGGTATTCTATTTTCTTTTATTTGTAGATTTAATTTTATTTTTCTTTTATTAAAAAATCAAAATCAAAACCCGTTTCCTCCAAGGAAGAAAAAAAAATCGATAATTACAAGACCGATCATTATGGTTCAACATTCGTACTTAAATATACTATATTACGATATTTTGCGCTTAAATAGGGTATTAAATTTGAGCGATCAGGGACTACTGTGAAATAGTAGTCAAACTTCAGGGGCGCAAATGGTCAAAATTCAGGGGTGTAAAGGGTTAAAATTCCCCTCCGTGCCAAGATTCCCCTCAAAATTGATGAAAAACATCCTATACCCACTGATGACAACATCGCCGATATTTTTTTCTTGTCGGGCAGCAGTGGGTAACCGTCATCAAAGTCGCCGAGCAAAAGTTGACGGTGTTTGGCCGGCGGCGAAATGGTGTAGACTATCTCCGATCGGAGGCGAGAACTCCATCGATCAACGACGACGGCGACGGACCTATTTCACCTTCTTCTCGAACCCTAAAAATGGTGACCGTCTGGGCGAAGGCCATAGGAGAGAGAGAAAAGGTGATCAGAATTATCAAGAAGCCGACGAAAATTTCTGAGGAAACCCTTTGTATTTTCGAAGAAATTGGCCTCCTGTTGGTTGATTGACGGCAATTCGATGAAATGGTTCTTCCAATTGAAGCCTCGGAGTCTAGCTAACGTCGTTTAGCAGACAAGGTCAATTCTTGCGTACCTCGATTCCGGCATTGACGACGGCGGTGCCAAGAGCGATGAGAAGATGTATGAACTAAATAAACTCTTACGGGAGTTGAAAAATATCGCGAAAATTTATATTTTTAAAAATATTATTTTATATAAATTTAATATTTTTTTAGATTGTTTTGTAAATTTATAATATAAATAAATATTTGATAATTTTGAATGAGATAAATATAATTATTAGATTTAATATGAATTATTTTATAATTTTAAATTGTTAAATGTAATTATTAATATCTTAATAGTTAAGGAAATGGATTGTGGAATTAAGAAGAAAAAAAATTGGAGAATTCATCCATGCTACATGTGTGTGTTGATCTTATAATAATAATAATAATAATAATAACAAAAAAAGGAAATGGAGCCCCTATATATATATATATATATTTATATGTATGTATGTATCAAGAAAAATGACGAGATTTTGGGAAGTTCCTGGCGAGGATAATTATTCCA
Source organism: Eucommia ulmoides (assembly GCA_016647705.1). Classification (NCBI taxonomy): domain Eukaryota; kingdom Viridiplantae; phylum Streptophyta; class Magnoliopsida; order Garryales; family Eucommiaceae; genus Eucommia; species Eucommia ulmoides. The sequence continues at coordinate 11,520,945 of CM028328.1, forward strand.
ATTCGGATTTCAGCTTCAGATTTCAAGTAGAATTTCTAATTTTTTTAATATTTGTATTTAATCTATCTCCTAATTATGTGATGTTAAATTTTAACTATTAGTTTTCATGAAATATTTATGAACACGTATTACGTGAAAATTATGTGAGACACACGTTTATGTGTTTATTTGGAAATTGATTAAATGCACGTATTAGAGGGACTGAAATTCTACTAGCGTCAGCTTACAATCTCATAGTTTTGATTACATGGCCGGTGATAGTGAAACGGCGACAGGAATTTCATTCGAATTTATATTTTGTTTGTAATAATTATATTTATTATTTACCGTTGCAAAATCAACTTAATAAATTGACAAATTATAATTGTCGTTGTTGCATTGTAAAAATTCTCAGATATTTATAAAATAAAATATTGGATATATATATATATATATATTTGTCATATTACTGATATAGAAATAATACTTATCCATATAAAATTTAATAATTAATATGGGTCACATATTAACTAATACTTATCCAATATTTATATTAGTTAGTTTATAATTTATATTGATACCGGGTCATTACAGAATGGTATCAAAGCAAGTTGCGAACACCTTAGGCTTGGATTATGGTATCTATAGACACGACATTTTGACCGTCTCACAAAAATATAAAAAAAAAAAAATTGAAATAAAAGGGGTTGGAATTGAAAAGAAGAAAGAAATGGTTTTGAAATTGAAAGAGTGCAAAATTGGGGAGTAAAATGAAATTGGAAAAAATGGTGGGACCCCTCTTTGGATCCAAACCGAGAGAGAGAGAGAGAGAGAGAGAGAGAGAGAGAGAGAGAGAGAGAAGATGAGAGAAAGGGAGAGAGAGAGAGATTGAGAGAGAGAGAGAAGACAGAGAGAGAGAGAAATCGGAAGAAGAGAGAGCGAGAGAAAGAGAGAGAGAGAAGGGCAGGTGGGTCGGCCCGCCTGCCGGTTGTCAGCCACAGCAGTAGCAGAGAGAGAAAAAGAGAAGAGAGAGAACAATGAGAGAGGCCCACCCCCCTGTCGGCAGCAGTGATTCAGCAGAACAAATAAATAAATAAATAAATTTAAAGACAGCCGGCTGTCCTCCTGCCACGTGTCGCGACCTGGTGAGGCGGTGATTTGGGCGAGTGATTGCACGCGGCCGCAACCCTAGAGGCCTATTTTTGTATTTTTTTCCAATTTTACCATTTTCCAGTCCAATTTGGACTGGGCTTTGGCGGTCAGGCCTATTTTTTAGGTTTCCTAAAGTGTTCTTTCATGCCCTATAAATAGGACTATCCTCCTCCCACTTTATTCATTCAGAAATTGAGAGAGTTACCCCCTTTAGAAGAGTGAATCTCAAAACTCTTTCGGAAAGCCGCCCGCGTGAGAGAAAAGCCCGAGAGTCGAGATTCTTGGCCTAGAACATGTATGTTTTTTTTAATTTTTTCAGTTTATTTAAATATCTCGATAGTTTAAATTCTTGCAAATTCTATTTATTTATTGTCGTCCGATGACTCGATGAAAAACGTCAGGACGCGGTTCCCTATTCCCAATCTGAACCTTTAAGCGTTTAGACGAGAACACCCGCTGTTTTTTTATTTATTTTATTTCTATATTTTTTTTGTTTCGTTTACAAATAAGAATAAAAAAATTAAAAAAAAAAAAGTCGTCCGATGATCCGATAAAAACACTGAGACGGGTTTCCCTTAACCCAGAGCATAAGGTAAAGGGTGTTTTATTATTTATGTTGTCGCATTTTATTTTTTTATTTTTGTTTATTTTATTTCTCTTATCAAAACCCTAAGAAATAAAAAAAATATAAAAAAGGAGAAAATCAAAAAAGAATGAATAAAAATAAAAAATCTTTTATTGGTAGAAATTAATCCTTACAAACCTTAAGTTAAATCCGACGATCCGACAAATCGTGGGAGAGTTTTCTGTGGCCTCATTTTCATTCCTCGACCCGAGTAGAATTTAGAAACGAACAGTTTTAAGAAATCTCTTCCCTCGATAAATTTTTCGTGGGATTTCGTTTAAGTTTCGAAAAGATTAATTTCGTCTAAATTGTTTCCGCGAAATCTCCCTTAATTCTCATATCCATAGAATTTGAGGGAATTTCAAATCGAGACGTCTTTAAATTAAACGGGCAAACTTAAAATAAATTTTTTGCATCCATCTAGCATATTTACTCGTTGTACTATTTAGACGGCATGTTCAGTACACTTTCACCACTTATACTTTTCTTTCATTAAATTAAATCATTTATTTTTTATTTAGTCACTTAAAAAAAAAATCATTTAGATGTAGTTTTGCATTCATATTTTCAAATCTCATTTATCTATTTTTAGTTTGCCTATTTAAATTAAAGAAGTCCCTTGGAAATATACATAAAACCCCTTCGAGAACCATCTTTGTCGAACCCTTAATATTCGATAAGAGGTTATACTGGGGGGAACATTCCCAAAAATCCAAAAACTTGTCTCATCTTATTTGTGAAAAATATCAAAAAGATTTCATAAGAAGTAAATGATTTCAAAATAAAATAAAACATTCAGACTAAATTAATTGAACTTAGTTGGACATAAGGTACCGTTTTTGGACGGGTGTCTTGGGATGCCTAACACCTTCCCTAAGCGTAACCGACCCCCGAGCCTTTAAATGAATCTTTGGTTTGACCGTGTTTTTGGAGTTAATTTTTTACTTAGGCTTTTTAAATTGTTTTCTAAAAATTCAGTAACCTAGTACACCATTTAAATTCAATACTAGGTGGCGACTCCTTATTTTTTTTAAAAAGGCCTAAGTATATTTTTTGAGAAAACCGACGCTTTAAAAACCCCTCTCCTTAAGTATATTTCTTATTTAATTTTTTTTCTTCTTTCGAAAAATCGGGGAGTGTCAGCTGGCGACTCCACTAGGGAATGTTTAGAGGGTCGAGCCTAATATGTCCAAATAAGTCCAAGTATTCCATGTCCGAATGTTATATTTTATTTTTGTTATCTTTTCCTTCTATTTTTGTAAATAAGTTGTGATGTTTATTTATTTTCTTTTGTTTCTTCTCTCACGGGCTCTTATATTGTTATAAACCCTCCGACACCAGTACGGTCGTCTTGTATCCATATTATCCTTTGGGATTTTATGATACAAGACGGGTGGAGGGGGGGTTTCATACTTGATGGATTGATGATGTCTTAGGAAACCTTAAAAATTAAATGAGTTCAAAGTTTCCAATACCAAGTAACGAAAGAATTTTCACAAATATTTATCTGTTTTGATCGGTCATTATTGGAATTGAAAACTTCAAACTCGAATGGATTTTAAGGCTACCTAAGACCCACGTAGACTAATAAATGGGCTTATTGTAGAACAGAACAGGACGAGATAGGACAATTGGTCCCAGAAAAGCAATTCCGGTTCCTCTTATCCGAAGTCCAATCTTTACTCGCAGCCGGGCCCAGACTCACTCCAGGATAACATCAGAAAGCAATCCTGAATCTCCCCGTGCGGCCCAGATGGCTTGTATGCAGGAAACCATTGACATGTTGAGGAAAATGATCAACGAACTTAGTCGGCCTCAGGAGGCGCCTATTCTCCCGTCTAGTAGAACTCCCGTGACTGAATCACCAAATGGAAACCCTCCGAGTACCGAGATGGAGAACTCCGTGCCGAATCCGAACCATACCGGCTTGAACTTCGCGGGATCAGTCTACTATGGACCCTAGATGGGCCCTCATCCTTTTGCCTACGGAGCACCAGTATACCCCAGCCAGGGGTATATCTATCAGGCTCCACCCAAAGGTTCGGCCCCTCCCGCAACCTAAATCTTCATCCACCTGAAAAAGGGTCGTTGCTCCGTCGAATGATCCGAATGCTAATCGATCGGCCCTGGCCGTTGAAATCGCAAACATAAACGAAGATATACCTCCTTCGACCTGGGTTCTGAAAATGGAGGAATTGGAGAAAACCATAGAAGAACTAAAAAAAGAGAAGCCATCCAAAAAAACGGCATACAAAGAGTTGTAGGTACTACCCCGAGTGGTGTATCTAGAAAACTTCGTAGTTCCGGAGTTCACGAAATATGACGGTACTTGTCCCCCAGAATGGCATGTCAGTATTTATAAGGAGGAGTTGGGAGTTCATGCTAGGAATGAAGACCTTTGCCTGAAGATGTTCCGACGATCGTTGAAAGGACCGGTTCTCAGTTGGTACATGACCTTAGACCTGGCGCAGATTAAGACATTCGAGGATCTGGTAGAGGCCTTCTATGAACAGTATGTGTACAATAAAGATGCCGCGCCGGACCGTAATACCCTCTACCAGATAATGAAGAGAAAATATGAAAGCTTCCGAAGGCATACTGTCCGTTGGAGGGAAGAAGCTGCCAAAGTTGTCCCTAGGCTGAGCGAAAAGGCTCAGTTGGAGATATTCAAGTCAATCCAGACACCACCGTTCTATCGAGATCTATCGAGCATAGCAGTGACTTCCTTCGGTGATGCGATCAAGCAAGCCGAAGTGACAGAAGAAGGAATAAGGAATGGAAAGATTGAAAGGGCCTCGCCTGACCCGACAAAGAGGTTAGTCCCGCTAAAGAAAAGAGAAGATGAGGTAGCTGTCATCGTTTCCCCCCAACAAACCCTCCACCAAAACAATCCCTAAGCTTCCCATCCCATAAACTACCTGAACCAGAACAACCAATATCACAACTACCCTCCTCAAAACCGACATTATCCTCGGAACCAATCCTATTCCCAAAGTCGTCCCCACTATTACCAAATTGTACATTCCCCTTACCAAAACCACACTCCCCAGTATTATCCCCAAGCCTACCAAGCACCGTCTTACCATACATATCAGCCAAACCCAAATACCCCACCTCAAATTCCTAACCATTCCCTCAGGCCAAGAACCCAATACCACCAAGGTTCTCTACCTCATGCTATTGGGGAAAACTTCCAGAACGATGACAAAGAGTTACTAGACCTTCCGGTCTCCATCACCGAGTTGTACCGGAATTGTTTGAAGTAGGAAATGTTGATACCCCTTCCATCCTACGAGCCTAAGCCCGGGAGTAAAGCTGCTTCTTCAAATGCTTTCTGTGAATACCACTCGGGAACCAGAGGACATGCGACCGAGCAGTGCTTTTAGCTAAAGGATAAGATCCGTGAGTTCATACGGACGGGAGCCATCACACTTCCTGAAAAACTTGAGACCGATGCACCAAACTGTCAGTAGAATCTGCTACCTGAGCATACACCTTCAAGGAGTGGGGAAGTTAATCTTTACCAAAATATTGGTGGAGATGGGAATGAGTCATGTGCCTGAGGCTCGATTTGAAAAATCTAAAGGCCACAAAACTGGGTTTTCTTATTTACTTTCAATTTGCTAGGTGTTTTTGATAAAATTGGGAAATCTTCACGTACTCACCTTTCCATCCCGTTGGTCTTTTGGATGGAAAAGGATTTGATCTGTAATGGCTTTTTAAATTCCAATAAATGCAATACTGTTTTATCTAAAACTGTGGTCTAATGTTTGAATATTACTCTTTCAGGTACCCAAAATTGCCTACATATGTTGTATGTGATGTGACTGAGCGAGGGTGCAAGTATATAATTTCAATACAGAGCTAGACCATGATCCAATGGGAATAGCAACAAAGAAAGGTTCTGTCCAGCCAAACGATGGTGAGATCCAAAAGGTCCCCTAACCAAATCCGATAGCAATTTCAGAGTACCGGAGGATTAGAAAATCGAGATTGGCTTCCATTGCCCTAGCGATACTTTGATATGTTGCTGCAAGCTGATCAAACCGTCTCCAGTGGTCCTTTAGTGATTTGATAAAATCGGGTGTAAATATCCCGATTCGCCTGCTGTCAGACCCAATGGCGAAAAGGGAACACAATCATTCCAAGTCGATGATCCCAATATAGAAGCTCAAATGTTGCAAGAAGATCTCAATTCGCAAAGAAAATCCAATTCATTTTTAAACTCGGCTGCTCCTAAACCACTGTAAGTTCAATCATTTATTTTTATTTTATTTTATTTTTTAAAAAAAAAGGGGCAAAAAAGAAAGAAAAAATAAAAGAAAAGAAAAGTAGGGTTAACCGAGCAAGAAGCGCTGCTGCAAATGTGGAAGAGATTTGAAGAGAAAAGAAATAAGATAGATTGATTTGTTTAAGTTTTTCCGCCTCGGTCCAAATTGGCGGGCAAACAACGTTTTTCATGATCAGAACTTGATAGTTTTGAATGGAATCAGAATTTGTGAAAAGAAACATTGGTCGTGATCTGAAAATGTATTAGAACCGTATTTCGCTGCAATCCAACTCAAGATCTCATAGAAAATCATATCGGGCATTGAAGGTACTCGTTTTAGTAATTTTTGACATTTGCCATTTTTTTGGATTAAATCAGTTTTGCAGGACTTGAGAAAACACAAAGCATGCTGGAGGAGTATTAGATCCCCAAGTATTGAAGCACCTAGTAATTTGAAAAGACAAGCATCCAGTCGAGCAAGCCAAGGAGACTTTGATGAGGTATGTTGGACCTTCCCCTGAGTTGAAGAGTGAAATTTCGGAACTAAAAAAAAAAAGTAAAAAAGTTTTGTCGAATCACCCCGAAGAATGTCGAGCTCTCAGTTGAAAAGCGAGACTTCTAAATTCAAAAGGAAAAATCTCTCGATACTGTCCCGTGAAAGTCAAGCGCTGTCAGTCAAATGACCGCAACGGAAAAGGGGGGAACGGAATTGCGAAACCATCAAAGGTGACTTAATTTTCAGACTAAGATTTTGTTTTGGAAGTATTTTCTTGTTCATTACAGGAATTTCGAAAAGGATGGGAGCATGGATTTTCCTGTCATCGGGACCTCTTACCTTCCTGTCGACTCGAGTTGAAGACTCTTATTGCTAAAAACTCAGAAGCTCTAAATGAGCATTCAGGTATGCGTTTTGTCCTGAAAGGGGCGTTCAGTGAACTATGCTAAATCTGATCCTCGGCAAAATGCTAAGGTACATAGGCAACTTATAAAGGTTCGGTTATCCGAGAGTCAGCCCCAGCCAAAGGCTGGGGCACATTTTATATCTTTGCTCTCTCATATTTTGCCCAACCACATATTTTATATCTTTGAACTTTCTTTTGTCCCCAGCCAAGTGGTTTGGGGCTTGAGTTATTTTTAGATTACTCTAAATGATCCTCTAAATGTGCACTTGTTCGTCATGAGTATCGTCATGAGTCTATTTTTTTTGCATTATTCTAAACGATCCTCTCAACGGATACTCGTTCGTCATGAGTATCGTCATGAATCCTTTTTATTTTTCTTCTCTAAACGATCCTCTAACCGGACAATTGTTCATCATGAGTATCGTCATGAGCCCTCTTTTTTTTATTACTCTAAACAATCCTCTAAACGGACACTCGTTCGTCATGAGTATCGTCATGAGTCCCTTTTATTTTCTTCTCTAAACAATCTTCTAAATAGACAATTGTTCGTCATGAGTATCGTCATGAGCCCTTTTTTTTTTATTACTCTAAACGGACACTTGTTCGTCATGAGTCCTTTTTTTTTTTTTCTCTAAACGATCTTCTAAACAGCGCTTGTTCGTTGTGAGTATCGTCATGAGTCTTTTTTCCTATTACTCTAAACAATCCCCTAAATGGAAAATTGTTCGTCATGAGTCTCTTCTGTTACTCTAAAACGATTCTCTAAACAAACACTTGTTCATCATGAGTATCGTCATGAGTCATTCTTATTTTACTTGTTCTATTGCCAAAAATTTATTTTTGAAAAATGGGACGATCAAAATGACGTGATCTTTTATCTTTGTCAAGCAAGTGGAACTCGCATGACAAAGAGGGACAGCTGTAGACACGACATTTTGACTGTCCTGCAAAAATATAAAAAAAATTAAAAATAAAATTTGAAATAAAAGGGGTTGGAATTGAAAAGAAGAAAGAAATGGTTTTGAAATTGAAAGAGTACAAAATTGGGGAGTAAAATGAAATTGGGAAAAATGGTGGAACCCCTCTTTGGGTCCAAACTGAGAGAGAAGAAGAGAAGAGAAGAGAAGAGAGAGAGAGAGAGTGAGAGAGAAAATCGAAGAAGAGAGAGAAAAAAAAAATCGGAAAAAGAGAGAGAGAGACCGAGAGAGAGAGAGAGAGAGAAGGGCAGGGGGGCTCGCCCGCCTGCCAACTGTCAGCCACAGCAGCAGTAGAGAGAGAGAGAGAAAACAGTGAGAGAGGCCCACCCCCCTGTCGGCGGCAGTGATTCAGCAAAAAAAAAATTAAAGATAGCCGGTTGTCCTCCTACCACGTGTCGTGACCTGGTGAGGCGGTGATTTGGGCGCGTGATTACACGCGGCCACAACCCTAGAGGTCTATTTTTGTATTTTTTTTCCAATTTTACCCTTTCCTAGTCCAATTTGGACTGGGCTTTGGCGGCCATGCCTATTTTTTAGGTTTCCTAAAGTGTTCTTTCATGCCCTATAAATAGGACCCTTCTCCTCCCATTTTATTCATTCAAAAATTGAGAGAGAGTTACCTCCTTTAGAAGAGTAATTCTCAAAACCCTTTCGGGAAGCTGCCCGCGTGAGAGAAAAGCCCGAGCGTCGAGATTCTTGGCCTAGAACATGTATGTTTTTTTTATTTTTCCAGTTTATTTAAATATCTCGATAGTTTAAATTCTTGTAAATTTTATTTATTTATTGTCATCCGATGACTCGATGAAAAACGCTAGGATGAGGTTCCCCATTCCCAATCTGAACCTTTAAGCATTTAGACGAGGATACACGCTGTTTTTTTTATTTATTTTATTTCTGTATTTTTTTGTTTCGTTTACAAATAAGAATAAAAAGAAAAAGAAAAGTCGTCCGATAATCCGATGAAAATGTCGGGACGGGTTTCCCTTAACCCAGAGCGTGAGGTGAAGGATATTTTATTATTTATGTTGTCGCATTTTATTTTTTTATTTTTCTGCAATTTTTTATTTTTGTTTATTTTATTCCTTTTATCAAAACCCTAAGAAATAAAAAAATAAAAATACGGAGAAAATCAAAAAAGAATAAATAAAAATAAAAAATCTTTTATTGGTTGAAATTAATCCTTACGAACCTTAAGTTAAATCCGACGATCCAACAAATCGTGGGAGAGTTTTCTGTGGCATCGTTTTCATTCCTCGACCCGAGTGGAATTTAGAAACGAACGGTTTTAAGAAATCTCTTCCCTCGATAAATTTTTCGTGGGATTTCGTTTAAGTTTCGGAAAGATTAATTTCGCCTAAATTGTTTCCGCGAAACCTCTATTAATTCTCATATCCATAGAATTTGAGGGAATTTCAAATTGAGACATCTTTAAATTAATTGGGCAAACTTAAAATAATTTTTTTGCATCCATGTAGCATATTTACTCGTTGCACTATTTAGACGGCATGTTCAGTACACTTTCAGCACTTACATTTTTCTTTCATTAAATTAAATCATTTATTTTTTATTTAGTCACTTAAAAAAAATAAAAAATCATTTAGATGTAATTTTGTATTCATATTTTCAAATCTCATTTATCTATTTTTAGTTTGTCTATTAAAATTAAAGAAGTCCCTTGGAAACGTATATAAAACTCCCTCGGGAACCATCCTTGTCGAACCTTTAATATTCCATAAGAGGTTATACCGGGGGGAACATTCTCAAAAATCCAAAAACTTGTCTCACCTTATTTGTGAAAAATATCAAAAAGATTTCATAAGAAATGAATGATTTCAAAATAAAATAAAACATTCGGACTAAACTAATTGGATTTAATTGGACATAAGGTACCGTTTTTGGACGGGCGTCTTGGGATGCCTAACACCTTCCCCAAGTGTAACTGACCCCCGAGCCTTTAAATGAATATTTGGTTTGACCATGTTTTTGGAGTTAATTTTTTACTTAGACCTTTTAAATTGTTTTCTAAAAATTTGATGACCTAGCACACCATTTAAATCCAATACTAAGGGGCGACTCCTTATTTTTTTAAAAACAGCCTAAGTATATTTTTTGAGAAAATTGACGCTTTAAAAACCCCTCTATCCTTAAGTATATTTATTATTTATTTATTTTTTTCTTTCGAAAAATCGAGGAGCGTCAGTATCTATTATTTATAATAAGTGAAGTAATATTTAAAAATAATAATTTTTTTATATAACTCGTTAAATAAATAAAAAAAAAAAACAATAAAGAAAGATAATAATCATTTGTGCATAAACTTGTTCCTACATCATCCAGACCGCAACCTTTTACCAAAAACACATGTTCTATTCCTCTCTTGTCTTTCCTATTTAAATTGTTCTACCACCAGTGTCCAACAACCACAGCCCTTGTCTCATTTTTTTCTAAACAATATGGCTATCAAGATTGAAATCTATTACCAAGCAAAACTGGTGTGAAAAAGAAGAAAAGAACTGAATAGAAAATAACAAGAAACAAAAATTGAAAAAAATGGGATTTTGACACTTTGCACCACTGAAGTTAAAAATGTTCATTATTTCACTTTGGTCTTGTTATATATATTTGTGAGTATTTTTGTACCAAACTCATTTGTTATGAGAGTTTGAACTATTAAAATGTATTTATATGTTTTTGACTTCTAAAGGTTCAAAGATCATTAAGTTAATTAAAATGTAATTTTAAAAACTTTTGGGACATAAGTATTATTTTTGTTATATTCTTGGGATACTTGTGTAAAAAAAAAAAAATTAATAATAATATGATATAATCTCTTAATTTCCGATTCAAAAAAATATTGCAATAGTAAATTAAGATTTGGTGAGTGTTGTGTTATTAAGTGGACCATTGGATAAGTTTTCGAAAAGATTAGTTAAAAGGTGTTTACTGTCTTCTATATAAATGATCAAATTATGTTTTCATATTAAATTATGGAGTAAAGAAAGTATCAATGAAAATGGATAGTTTCATGGTATTAAATGGATCAAAAAAATTTTAAAGACGAAAAATAATTTTTATTATCCTACTATGCCATAGTCGTCTCGTCAAGATGACATGTCCTTCAAGATGTGGTTGGTCCTTACAAAAGGGCATGTTCTGTAGGACGTTGTATTGTGACCTAACAGAAGGGTAAGTTTTGCAAGTAATTGATATCTGTTGTTATTGTTATTGTTGACGATGATGATTATCATCATGATATGGTGGTTTATACCACATGTTGGCTCCTACCATTGGAATATTAAATGGCCCTGACACTGATTGTAATTTTAAATTGCACGGATGGATAGGTTATAGTACCGTTATAACTTCTGATCGTGAGGAAAACGATCATATGACTGACAAGGAAGTATGGTATTTTATTATATACAAGTGCATTGATTAGTTGATTTAAATTCGAATTTTTCATTTTGATAATATTTCGTTGAGATTTCGATATTGCCAAATAAATGACTATATTTGGTTGGAAAATCGATTTTGAGAAAAACACTTAATCTATAAATTATTTTTGTATTATGAAGACAGTACACTAGTAAAATAATTTAGAGGTATTGGTCCACTACTAGCGATAGGTAGGATCAGAATGTAGGATAATTGTTGAGACTTTCTTAGGAAACTTTATATGGACCTTATTGTTATTTTTATCATAATAGCACAGCAGGAGCGTGGTGGTGACTTTCGTTTATTATTCTTTAACCGAGAGTGACTAACATGAAAGTGCGGTGCAATTCTGAATTATTATTTTGAATTAAATTTCGAGAACAAAATTTATTTAAGGGGGTATATTGTAATACCCCAAAAAATTATATTTTTGAAAATATTCTTTTATATAAGTTGAATATTTTTAGATTATTTTGTAAATTTATGATATAAATAAATATTTGATAATTTTAGAGGAGATAAGTATTATTATTGAATTTAATATGAATTATTTTATAATTATAGAGCGTTAAATATAATTGTTCAAAGCTTAATAGTTAAGGAAATGGACTGTGGCCATGAATTAAGAAAAAAAAAATGGGGACTTCATTTATGCTACACGTGTGTGTTGATCTTATAATAATAATAATAATAATAATAATAATAATAATAATAATAATAATAAAAAAAAAAAAAAGGAAAAGGAAAAGGAAATGGAGCCGCTATATATATACGTATCAAGAAAAATTACAAGATTTTGGAAAGTTTTTGGCGAGGAAAATTATTCTGATTTGGATTTCGAATTCGAATTTTAGGTAGAATTTCTAACTCTTTTAATATTTGTATTTAATTTATCTTATGATTATATGATGTTAAATTTTAACTGTTAGTTTTCACGAAATATTTATATATACGTATTACGTGAAAATTATGTGAGACATACGTTTATGTGTTTATTTAAGAATTGATTAAATGCATGTATTAGAGTAGTTGAAATTCAATTGAGCATTGGATCACAACCCTACAGTTTTAATTGCAAAACCAATGAAAATGAAACGATGACAGGAATTTCATTCAAATTTATATTCTATTTGTAATAATTGTATTTATTATTTACCGTTATAAAATCGACACAATAAATTGACAAATTATAATTGTCGCCGTCGCATTCTAAAATTTCTCAGATTTTTATAAAATAAAATATTGAATATATATATGTGTGTTAGATTTATAATTATACGATTTTTATTTTAACTAATATATGATATAGAAATAATACTTATCCATATAAAATTTAATAACTAATATGGGTCACATATTAACTAATACTTATTCAGTATTTATATTAGTTAGTTTATAATTTATATTGATAATATTAGGTTATAATTTATATTGATACCAGGTTATTACATTAAATCCGTTCTTTATGGCAATAGTGAGCTCAAGCCCACCCCAAAGGCATGTTCACAGTTTACTCCCGAGTTTTTCAGAGAGAATGTAACAATCCGATTTTCTAGAGTTAACACACGGTTTCTTCTAAAGAGAATTAATATTAAAATTAAATAACTAATATTTCATCTCATAAAATTCTAGAAAATTTTACAAACTACGGCAAAAATTATAATTATTAATTTATCGAGTCAATTTTACAATAGTAAATAATAAATACAATTATTACATATTAAATAGAAATTCAAATAAATTTCATGTGCAACATCATTTTCATCGACCCTACAATAAAAATTGTGGGGTTATGAGTTAAAACTCAGTAGAATTTCAACTACTCTAAAATGTGTATCTAATTAATCCCATAAATGACAGATAGACATACTTTTCACATAATTTTCACATAATAATTGATCATAATATCTCAGGAAAAATAACAATTATAACAGTAATAACATAAACTACACAATACATGAAAATATTAAATACATCTATTAAAAGAGTTAGAAATTCTACCTGAAATCCGAGCTAAATTCGAATCGAAATATTTTTCTACCTAAAAAACTACCAAATTCTAATCTTGTAACCTTATTAACATATATATATATATATATAGAATTCCCCAATCTAATCCTCTAACCTTCTTATCATATATATGCCTATATTTAGAATTAGTATAATCATTCTTCTTCTTCTTATTAATATAATCATTATTATTATTAACATATATAAATATATATGTTTGGTTTATATGTGTTGTCTTGGTATATAATACAACACATATTTTTTATTATTATTTACACAAATGTCTTCCCTTAAAATAAAAAAAATATTAATTATATCCCAAAAACTCTTAAAAATATATATTAAATAACGAAATAGTTCCAAAACTTTTAAAAGTCAATTTAAAATTAACATTTAACCACAAAAAAATATCAAATATTATTTATACCATAAATTTTTATAATATACAAAACAACCCAAAAATATTAAATTTATATAAAATAATATTTCCAAAATATAAATTTCTCGGGGTATTACAGTCTACCCTTCTTAAATAAATTTCATCTTTGAAATTTCGTTCGAAACAGTACTGATACAGAATCGCACTGCATGATTATGTTAGTCACACTCAATTCTATAACAATTATTCTCTATGTGGGGTCCCGTAACCGAAAGTTACCACCAATTCACATCCCATCAAAATTCATATTACGTATCACCACTTCCGCATTTGCGGTGACTCATACTTTATTCAATACAACTCAACATGTTATACTTTGGTCGGTAACACTTAACATAAATAATCAATTGTCAAAAAATCTTATATTTCTAAATGTTCCCGCTGCGTTGCTTAAAAATTATCAAATATTATTTATATCATAAATTTTCATAATATACAAAATAATCCAAATATATTAAATTTATATAAAATAATATTTTTAAAATATAAATTTATCGAGGTATTACAGAGAACATGCTTCGCCAGAGATGGGCAGGGGAAAACCATGTAACTATCGCGCTGGTGTGGTGTTTTTGGCTGGCAGCGGGGGGGAAGGGACCCTTGACGAAATCGCCATGCAGAGGCAGTGAGCTGAGTTGCAAGCGTGATCTCAGGCCGGCGAGGGAAATCTCTAGGTCGCCTAACTTGATTTTGGGCCGGTAAGGGTGACTTTGGGCAGCTAAAATTAAATTGGGCTGAAAAAATATATTTTTGGGTTGGCTAATTTGTTCTGGGCCATTTTATTTCTTTGGCGGCGAATGACTTTGGGTAGACAACTTTTATTTTGGATACCAAAATTAAATTGGGTCAGGGAATATATTATTGGACCACTCAACTAAATCTTAGGTCGCTGAATTAAATTTTAGCTGGCGAAGTTGATTTTCGGCCACCAAACTTGATTTTTAGATGGCGAACCCAAATTTCTTGGTAGCGACATCAACAGAATGACATCGACGCGCCCCAACACACCAGGCCATGAGGATTTTTGGCTGACAACTATGGTCGTAATAATCTCCAAAACAACACCATACGGCAAAACGAGACATCTCCAAGGCATTATTCAAAAAATACGAGTTTCGGAAAGTTTTCGACACCTAGAAGTGTAATCTTGAGCACTTCTCTTCTCTCAATGCTTAGGACTGAGGGGCAATTGATGGTGGTATTTCTAGGTGCCACTTCGTCAACACTTAGGCCTCAGACACGTGTGCATTCTCCCCTTTTTTACCCTGGTCTTTGGACGGCAATCCTCGAAGACTTAGCCATTTTTTCTCCTCAACAAGAGCAACTCTCCTCATCTTGGATTAGATCAAGCCATTGTGCCTTAACAATGGGCCACAAAGCCCAAGACCATGATTATCTACTCAAACACTCGACTAATTAACTGTGCTCACCACTCTAATCAGTGACGTTAATTGCTTTCCAATTCCAATAAATACCAAGAGGCATTCAATGTCATAAGGTAATGCTCATTATTCATCTTAGAGCAATTGTGTTGCATTTTTCCTCGAAACTCTTACTCTTATGTTGAAGGGGATTCGTTGGGCACACACCCAGCGGGTCCTTGTGCACCCACTCTCAGGATGTCGGTTCGCAGGACTAGTTGGTAATTTATTAAATATAAATTATTTAACTTGGGTATTATCTGTAACAACTGTAAACTTTTTTGGAATGAGGAAATATCTAAATTTTTTTATTCCCTTTTTTATAGCAAGTAATTCCTTAAGATTGCTATGGTAACATTGTTGTGTTTCAGTAAATGTTCCATTTGTATATCTACAAATTTTTCCAGTGACAGTTTTTAGAATAGCACCTCAGTAGGCGTTAGAAGCATCTGTTTCTAGGATTAAGTCATCTTCATCAGAAGGTAGAGTTAATCTAGGTAAAGAAGTAGTAAGACTTTTAATCTCTTTTATCTTGTTAGAAAGTTCTTCTGTCCATTCAAATTTAACACCTTTTTTCAGTAGTCTTTGGAAGGGTTGTCTATGCCTAGCCAGTCCTTCAATAAATGTTTCAGCATAGTTCAAGACTCTTAGAAATCTTTGAACTTGTTTTTTATCTTTAAGATTATCAGGGAAAGCAGTAATTTTTTCGCAGATATGGGGTTGCATTTCAATTCCTACAGTATCAATTATTAGTCCCAAAAATTTTATTTTATGCTTTCCTATTTCAACTTTCTTTTTTGATAGCAGGATTCCTCGTTTTCGGCATTGGTCTGCAAAAATATTAAGATGTTTTAAATGGTCTTTTTTATTTTCTGAGAATATAAGTATATCGT
Organism: Eucommia ulmoides; assembly: GCA_016647705.1. Lineage (NCBI taxonomy): Eukaryota > Viridiplantae > Streptophyta > Magnoliopsida > Garryales > Eucommiaceae > Eucommia > Eucommia ulmoides. The sequence goes on from CM028328.1 coordinate 11,537,048, forward strand.
CAACATATACAATACAGAAATCAGACATCTTACCAAATACTTTGTCCATCCTTCGTTGGAATATTTGAGGAGCATTTTTTAAACCGAACGGCATAACTAGCCATTCATAATGGTCGTTGGGTGTACTAAAAGCAGTTAATGAAACAGATTTTTCTGTTAATTTTATTTGCCAAAATCCATTTTTACAGTCAAATTTTGGGAAAACTTTTTTTCCCTTGGTTCTATTAATTAAGCTTTCTTTATGAGGTAGAAAATATCCATCAAATTTAGATTTTTTATTAAGTTTTTTATAGTTAACCACTATTCTAGCTTTTCCTCGTTTTATTTCAGAATTATTCCTAACCATAAAGGCAGAACTCGAATGAGGACTTTTGCTTTCTCGTATTAGCTTTAGATTTAGCAGTTTTTGGATTTGTTCATCAAATTCTTTGATATTATCTTCAGAGTATCTCATAGGTTCAATTTAGTGAATATTAATTGAAATATAAAAAATGCATTTGGGCTAAAATAAAAATGGGAATAAATATTATAAATGAATTATTTTAAGAAAAATATAATACATTTTTTCTTTGAACATATTTGTTATTATTTTTTTTTTTATTTTTTTTTGTCTTTTTCAAAGTACACTTTTCATGGACAATGTTCCTAGGTAAGAATTGAAAGAACAAATTAAGGCTTAGCTTGGTTCCTGTGATTTTTCAAAAGGAACTCTGAGCTGTTGAAAAGATGGTAAATTTATCAAAATTAGTTTTTGAAAGAAGAGTATGTGTCTGGTAGACATTTATGTAGAAATATTAGAAGTCTCTTAATTTACTAAAATAAATATATATTATATTTATTTATTCATAACATTAATTATGTATAAAAAATAAGATACATATAAAAAATATTTACTTGTATTAATCAATAATTAATATAAATTTTTCTAAATATAAATATCTTACATGTAAAAACTAAGAATTAAAAATATATTATAAATAAAAAATTTAAATATCTTCCATCTTACAAATAAAAGTTATCATTTAATAAAAAAATATATATAATTCATAAAAAAATAAAAATAAAGATAATTTTGTCATATAAAATTTTTAAATTTCAAAAGTTCATTTTTCTAACTTTTCAAAATAGATTAAAAAAAAGGAGAAACACACTTCTAATTTTCTTTAAAAAAAATTATTATTAAATATAGTTGGGCAACCTTCTCCTTTTCGGAAAAGTACCCCCCCCCCCCCCAAAAAAAAAAAATAAAAAAAAAATAAATAAATAAAAAATAAAAAAGGGACTAAACTAAGCTTAAATATTGTCACACAATTAAGGTGTATTCTTGGTGTATACCCACTTACTCAATCACGTTGATATCTTGAAAAGTAATTTATTACTAGTTTAAACCACGCGGTGCGCGAATTTAAAAAAAAAAAAAATTATAATAATTTTTTAATATTAAAACATAAAATATTTATGTATTATTTAGTTAATTTTGTAACAATATCAGAAAGTGGATACATAAATTTTATTAAGTAATGTTATTTTTATAAATACGGAATATATATATACACTATTAAAAATTACATAAATAATCATAAAACTAAAATAATATTTTACAAATTGACTTTCAATAACATACTATAAAATAACAAATAAATAACTATAAATTAGAATTAATTTTATCAATTTTTGCAAGTCTAAAAAATTCTGATTTAATTCATTTATATCGCATCGAATTTGTTTTTGGGTAAAAATAATTTTTCAATCACATTTATTTTTTAAAATAATTTAAAATGTAGATCTGGAAACTTAATCATACATTTGTGTATTAATTGAAAAAAAATTAACTAAAACAAAAAAGAGGAAGAAATCAGGTGATGTCACTCATTATTTAATATATAAAAAAATAAAAAAAAATAAAAAAATATGTAAGTACTCACTAAAAGCTTGAAATGTGCATTATCCAAGCTCATTAAAATTTTATCTTTCTTTTCACTTTTAAGTATTAGTATTAGATTAGATTATATAATTATATATAGAGAGAAATAGGAAACGTGTAGCTGAGAGAGAAAATGAGAGAGAGGGCACCGACGCATTGCTTGTACCTATTTTTTATATGTTATTACTATAATTATAGAAATTGCTCAATTATTATTGAAAGCCGGAAGGATATCGGTTGTAGCTATTATTATTAAAAGTACTCTATTATATAATAAGTAGTGGCCATAATTATTACTATATTTATGAGTTTTTGTTAACCCTTCATTTGAAACGGAGAATAGGATTATAGTCAATTTAATTAAGTTAAATTAATTAAACTTTAAATTTATAAACAAAATTATCTTGAATTGTAAATTTCAAATTAACAGTTGGTGCACCCAGGGACAAAGACAATGTATTGTGTGGGGTAAGTGCCCCTTGATTTTTTTTTTTTAATTACCACTCTTAATTTTTTATTTAATTTTCACTAGTGTTCCGGTTATTTATATTTATTCAATGATGTTCTTAATAATTAAATTAAAATAAATTGTGTCCCTACTCGTTTATAATTTTATCTTATATTTAATTATATAATTTTTGGTAGTATATTGAAGAACAATAATCATTAATTTTGTTTAGAAATCTGTATTAAATTTTGAATGTTTGTTATAGATTTAGGGATTTATAACTTAAAATTATGAAATCTAACCTACTCAATTTATTTTTTTTGTGAATAATATCTTTACTTTTGGTTAAACAGATATGGGCTGATTTTTTTTCAAAAACATCGAAATTAAAATCTTTTGTGACAAATAGAGATCATCATTCGAAACAAAGCCGAGTAAAATTATTAGTCTATAACAAGATATTCAATATTATAGAGTTACAAAATTATACCCTAGGTGTTAGTCTGATTAGTAAAGAGAGATGCTCATTTGGTTGGTAAGAGAAGATACCCATTTTTTTGTCAATTGGGATTTGACTCTTCGAGGGTGCACTCTGATAATTCAATTTGAATTTAATCCTAAATGTATTAAATCGATGTGGAGAATGCATCCTTAAAATAATTCAGTGAAGTGATTAGTCGATGTACGCGTAAACTGATCCGCACACTCATATATATATATATATATAGAGAGAGAGAGAGAGAGAGAGAGAGAGAGACAAAAGTTTTTGACTCCGCCCCTAGGTGCACCCAGACGATATTCCTTGTGAGACCGCCTGCAACTGGGGGCGGCACGTACCGTGACACTGACATACCCCAAGAGTTTCTGTTCAAATACTCATAAACTAATCAAATTCACCCAACTACCACATTTGAGATGGCACGATCCATGCAGTTCATCTGAGAATTTAATCCATTTGTTTATTTCTAATTTTAAAATTAAACGCCCACGGCGAAGACCAAAATTTACAAAAGTTCTCTTGGTAGCAGTGTGATTAATTATAATTCTGAGGGCAATATGGAACGTAAGCGTTGGCCCCAGTGTTCACATAAACTATGAAGAGTTGAGAGAAATAAAGGGCGTCGAGAGACGAGTGACGGTGGTGGCAGTCGGCGGAGATTCTTCCCGGCGGTGATGGCTTCGGCACAGGGCAAATGGGTTAAGGTTTTATTTCTTGTTTCCTTCTTTGTTTAGCCTTTTGAATCACCAATTTCTTTTTCTCTAGTTCTAGTTATAAGGTTCTACATGTGTTAAATTAATGCAGCGATTTCAATTGCCGTTTCTTCAAATTCATTGTTTTCTTGGTTGGAATTTCTCTGTTTCATGAAATCTTACTATGATCAACTGACTCACTCGCTACCCGTTTGGTAGAAAGATTGTAAGATTTGAACTGAAGTTCCATGATTCCATATCAATTGAATTTTAGATTTCCAAATCGCAATTTTTGGGCACAAAATTGTACCAGAAAAATGGGTACTTAGAGGCAGGACTGTGATTTGAATACAACACAATTAGGTGGTATACGGTGATCTTGGCCTCTCTCAATCCCCAAAGCTAGCTCACGTGGGTGATGCTTTTTCTCGCACTTATAACTTTATCACTAACTCCACGTGATATAGGATAAATCCAACAATATCTCTCTTATCCATCAGCCCTTTGGTCGGCTAAACCTGGACAAGTCTCACCCTCAGTGGTTATTGGGCCAGAGATTATGTAACCTGCGCTCTCATACAAGTATAGAGGTGGTCTTAGGTCATTCTACACCCTCGAAAGCTAGCTCATACGGTGAGGTTTTTTTTCATACTTATAACTTGACTATCAGTCCCTTCCACATCCGATATGAGATAAACCCAATAATCTCTCTCACACATCGGGTCTTTGGTCGGCTACTCCTAGACCAGTCTTTTCCTATATGATTATTGGGTTAGAGTTGTTGTAACATATGCTCTGATATCAGTGTAGGGTGGTCTTGAATTTCTCTCAACCTCACAAGCTAGCTCATGAGGTGAGATTTTCTCTCACACTAATAACTTAATTACCAGCCTCTTCCACATCCGATGTTGGATAAACCTAACAGATCTTTATTTCCATGGTTATAGTTAGTGTATTTTTTTTATTTTTTTTTTCTGTTCTTGAAAAAGAAATATGGGAATAAAAAATCCATTTCTGTTCCGTTTCTTGTTTTTTAGAACAAATTTTTAAGAACAGAACATAATTATTTCTCGATTCTGTTTTTGTTTCAAGATTTCTGAAAAACAGACACCGATATTTTAGGACAAAAAACGCTACACAAACGCCACCAAGTTGCTGTCTGAGTTTCCTGTAGTAATGTCACTAGTTTGGGTTTCCCCCCAGCCTCATCTAAATCAAGAGTTTGAGCACATTTATTTTATTCTTGTTAAGAAACAGTATAGTGCACACTATTACATACGAGAAGAACAATTACATCAATCAATATCAAACCTACATCGACCAACAATCAATGTTATTTATTTTGATTTTTAAATAAATCAATATTTCTAGGGCTCTTGACAAGCCGAGCAGAGTTGAGTAACAGATGTATAGGCTTGTTTATTTAATTTTGATTTTTAAATGATCCGAGCTCGAGCTCAACCTCAAAAACATAATTAATTATTATATGTAAAACATAATTGAATATTTATAAATATTATATATCATATGTATAATTTGTTCGCAAACATATTCGAATCCATGTTTAAGTTGTTCTCGAACAAAGCTTGCCTCCGCTTAAATATTAAACGAACATAATATTGAGTTCAAGCTTGGCTAGTTTAATAAATAAATGAACTTTTTTGGAGGCGAGTTCAAGGTTTTCATGAATAGTTCCGTTTGTTTAACAGCTCTAATTTTTACACATGTATGCCTAGATTCTAGTTAGGTTTGAACTCACTGTTGAGAGGAAGGATATGAAATAGACAGTTTCCTGATCTTTAGGCCCAAGAAATATGTCATGAAATTAAGAAGTGGATAGTTAACTTCCACTTTTTTTTTTTTTTTTGTTCATTTAAGCTTCAATTCTCAAAGTAAACATATATCAATATTAATCATTTCTTGAGTATGTCATATTTTAATAATCGGATGTGTTCTTTCGTTTATCCTTCTCATTGATCAATGCGTTACATGTTCTATTTAAAGTTTTACACAATCTTGGGGTTTCTGTGTTTTGAACTTGGTTATAACCGGTAGCATTTGTTTAGTGTTTCTGTTCCTAGATTTCTATTTTGTTCCCAACAACAGAAAAAAAATCTGGGCACAATTATGTTCTGTTCCTAAAAATTTATTTTATAGAACTGAGAGCAGAACAATAAACAGGTTTTGTTTGTTCCCATTATTCAGAAATGTTCTGGGTTCGTTCTCAATTTTATTTGGTACAGAAATATAAGAAATGTGGAAACAGAATTTTTTGTGATGAAAAATTGAACATGATTTTCACAATATGCAGCTGGAACAGAGTGGAACCGGGCCAGGAGCAAGAAGTTCCCATGCCATAACCATAGTAGGACAGAAAGTCTATGCATTCGGTGGTGAGTTTAAGCCACGTGTCCCTGTTGATAACAACCTCTATGTGTTTGATCTGACCGACCAAACCTGGTTGGCGGCTGCTGCCTCCGGCGACACCCCGCCGCCACGTGTCGGCGTCACGATGGCTTCTGTAGGCGACGCCATTTACGTGTTCGGCGGTCGGGACGCCACGCACAAGGAGCTCAACGAGTTCTACTCTTTCGACACTTGTACAAACAAGTGGACCCTAATCTCTAGCGGTGAAACTAGCCCACCCCATCGGAGCTACCACTCGATGACTGCTGACGACCAGCGGGTCTACGTCTTCGGTGGCTGTGGCGAGTCGGGCCGGCTCAACGATCTATGGGCTTACGACGTTGTTGATCGAAAATGGATCAAATTTCCAGCACCAGGAGAAAATTGCAAGCCGAGAGGTGGGCCCGGGCTTGTCGTGGCCCAAGAAAAAATCTGGGTTGTGTATGGTTTCTCTGGGGTAGAGCTCGATGATGTGCATTGCTTTGATCTGAAAAGTGGAAAGTGGACCGAAATGGAGACTGTTGGCGAAAAACCCACGGCCCGAAGTGTGTTTTCGACGGTCGGGATTGGGAAGTTTATATTTGTGTGCGGCGGTGAGATCGATCCAAGTGACTTGGGACACCTTGGCGCCGGGAAGTTTTCACCGGAGGTTTATGCTTTGGACACGGAAACATTGGTGTGGAAAAGTTGGGAAGACGAGCTGGGCTCAGGAAATCATCCAGGCCCCCGTGGATGGTGCGCATTCGGGCCCGGGCTGAGGAACGGCCAGGAGGGGCTTTTAGTGTATGGAGGGAACTCGCCGAGTAATGACCGCCTTGATGACATGTTCTTCTTCACTCCTTGTTAGGATGGCGAGGGAACGTGAAGATGATGTGTGTGTATATAGTGTGTGAGAGTTGTTGAATAATGTGTAGAGGGTTCTCTCTTCTTATAATTATGTTTTTGGGATATATTTGTGCTTTCAGATGATGGGATGTAAATAATCAAGTGTTTGGATCGTGTGTTTTCAATTTTGGTTTTGATGTTTGCTTATTTTTAAGTACAGCGGTAACTTGGTATATGTATGTTGCCCTAATTTTGGGCTACTTCTAAATCCAAATTTCTTCTTGCTAAACACAAATAAAAGTAGTGAGATCCCATATTAAAGTATTAAAAATATTATTTGGTATACAAAATACCATATGGGTCAGTATTACTACCTTTAGCTTAAACATTTTCGGTCGCGTGAATTCGATTTAAAAATTACTATATTGGTGGGCTGCATAGGACGTGACAAACATTATCAAAGCCAACCTCAGTTCAAAAATAACATCATGGTGGTATTAATAAAAATGTAGAGGCTTCAGAGAGGAGTATTGCTCTCAGTATAGGTACCCTTTGTCCACTTATGGACTACTCTATGTCTGTTTACGGGTCACTTTTGCGCTACTCTATTTTCGCTTATGGGCTGCTATTTATACTACCAATCAAGGGAACGAACTATATTGACGCAACAAGAACGACATGTCTTTGAGTGAGGGATATTATGAGATCCCACATTGTGTTAAGATAATTGGAAGACGGAATATTGGGAGAAATATGAAGTGATATATTGATATTATAAAAAACAGTATAGTTACAGAGATTTACAATACAGATATTTATAGGAGACTAAGGAAATCCTAGGGTTAGGGTTTTGACCTAATGGGTCGAATCCATATATTAACCCAAATGGGTCAAGCCCATATACATATATTAACATCCCCCCTCAAAGTCAATGCGGTAAATGAGACGTAAACTTAAGTTTTGGTAAAAATACCTGCTGTTTGATTGGCTGAACTGACAGATTGTAGACAAACAGTATTATGAAAAATGTGATGACGGATGAAGTGGCAATCAATCTCGATATATTTTGTAGGCTCGTGAAAGATATCATTGTGAGTGATCTAAATAACACTTCTATTGTCACAATGTAGAAAAATGGCAGTAAGATAAGAGACTCCCATGTCAGCGAGGAGCTAATAAAACCAAAGTAGTTCTTGTGTTTCATCAGCGATGGCACGGTATTTAGCTTCAGTGCTAGAACGAGCAACCATATTTAATTTCTTACTACGCCAAGAAATGAGAGAGTTACCCAAGAAGAAATAATAACCAATGATTGAATGTCTGTTGGCGGGATCATCGGCCCTATTGGCATCAGAATAAACCTGTAAGGTGGGAGCAAATTAGGCTGAGAAATAAAGTCCGTAAAATAAAGTACCCTTGACATACCAAAGGATGCGAAGAACAACTGAGTAATGAGTAATCCGAGGAGCGGACAAGAACTGACTGACTTGATGGACGACATAGACGATATATGGGTGAGTGACAGTGAGGTATACCAGACTTCCAACTAGTTGGTGATATAGAATGGCATCCAGAAGAGGTAAACCATCTTGTGGAGTGAGTCTGATATTCGGCTCCAGAGGAGTAGTAGCAGTGCTGAAGTCAGTGATGCCAGCCTTAGATAAGAGATCATAGGTATATTTGGCCTGAGAGATAAAATATCCATCTGAATCGGATGAGACATTGAGGCCAAGAAAATAGGTGATCACGTCAAGATCTTTTATCTCGAATTGTCCACTAAGAAACTTTTTTGAGTTCAGAGATAACGTGTAAATTATCCTCAGTAATAATCATGTTATCCATGTATAATAAAAGAAAGATAATTCAATTGTTTGTGTGGCGAACAAACAGGGCCAAATCATGAGCACTGGATGTGAACCTAAACTGATGAATGGTAGTGCTGAATTTGCAAACTAGACACGTGGAATTTGTTTTAAACCATATAAGGCACGACAGAGGTGACAAACTTTATGTCGATGAGCAACTAGGCTAGGAGGGGTATGTATGTAAACTTCATTAAGAAGATTGCCATTAAGAAATGCATTTTTGATAAATATCTGAACAAGAGTCCATTTTTGAATGGCGATGATGACAAGAAGATTATGGACATATGTGAGCCTCGCCACTAGAACAAATGACTTTTCATAGTTAATGTCATATTCCTGAGCAAATCTCTTGGAAACAAGTCGAGCTTTATAGGGAGGAGGTCAACAAGATCCCAAGTGTGAGTTTTGGCTAGGGCCTGAAGTTCTTTGTCCATTATTTTTTGCCAAAGAGGATTAGTACTAGCCTCCTTATAGGATTGAGGCTCATATAGATTAAGTATGGTAGAAAAATAATGATAATCAGTGAGATTAAGGGGATGATGAGTTACCCTAGTAGAGTGCTGGGAGTGATCTGGAGCATGGGTTTCAAAGGCAGTCGGTATAGAATCATCGGCCACATGAGAAGTCTCAAGCATGGTTGATGGAGTTGGAGGGGTGAAATCAGCCGGTGGTTCTAGAGTGGGTTCAGTCGGTGGTTTTGGAGTGGGTTCAGCTGATGATGTTGGAGTGGACTCAGTGTAAGGTGCAAGACTGGGCTTAGTTGGTGGTGCTCAACAGTACCTGGAACTGTATCATCAAGAAATAACTCAATAGATGAATCAGTAAAGAATCTGGAGTTAGTGATGATTGACATGTTAAATGACCGTAAGGAAGAAAACATTTAATGTTCTAAAAAAATGACATGACGAGAGATACAGAGAGTTTTAGAAATGGGATTCTAATACCGATACCCTTTATGTTCAATGTTATATCTAAGAATACAACATAGGTGAGCCCTTAGTTATAGTTTGTTGTGTTCATGTGGTTTGAGAAGAACAAACCAAGTGCAGCCAAAGACTCTGAGTTCAGAGTGAATGAGAGGTTTACCAAAAAGACGTTCAAATGGAGACTGATGCTGGATTGTAGTGGAAGGGACACGGTTTAATTTGTATATTGCGGTAGGCAGCATTACCCCCAAAACACTCAGGACAGGATGAAAAAATAAGTAAGGAACGAATTGTATCAAGAATGTGTCTATGTTTGCGTTTGACTCATCTATTTTGTTGGGATGTGCCAGGACACGAGTGGTGAGAGAGTGTGCTATTTTTGCAAAACAGGTTAAGAAAAGCATGATCCTTGTATTTCGTTGCATTATCTAATTGATTTTTTTTTTTTTTAGAAAATTAGGTTTAAATCATAGAAGAAAACTCAGAGTATATTTGGAATAGTTCGAATTGATTTTTCATAAGAAACAACCATATATAGCAAGAGAAGTCATCCACAAAGATAACAACGTAACGACAACCACCCATTGAGACATAAGAAAAAGGTCCCCAAACATCCGAATGAATTAGATCAAATGGTGCATGAGAAATAGAATGGCTCTCATTGAAAGGTGGGATTGGTTGTTTTGCGAGTTGGCAATGGATACATATGAAATACTTACACTGAACTGAATCTAACTAACCGCTAGAGATAAGCGATTTGAGTCGGTTGGATGAAGTGTGGCCTAACCAATAATACTAAATCTACGATGGTGATGGCGGCAATAGCGATAGTGGAGATAAGGATGATGAAGAGTAGAAGGAGAATGGTGGTGGTGGTGAGGTTGCACAGGTTGATGAAGGGACATGGGATTGTGGTGGTGGTGAGGTTTAAGATAAAAGGTGCAAATTGTTAAGTTCGAATAGACGTCTAACTTTACGACCGGTTCCAAGGGTTTCTCCTGTCCAAGGATCTTGCATACGATAACTACTATTATAAAATATAACTTTAAATCCCAATTAACAAAACTACCCAACAGATAAGAGATTTAAGGTGAGTTTCAGAATCAAATACGTGTCAAGAATAAAAATATTTGAAGTAAAAACTTGACCGGTATGAGTAACACGCATTTGAGAACCATCGGAGGTATGAATACTAGGGGTAGTTATAGTAGATAGTTTAGATGAGAAGATATTGGGATCAAATGTCATATAATCACAACAGGGACAATCAACAAACCAATAAAAGTTACTTCCAGTAAGTGAGAGAGCAGAGAAAACGTTTGTACCATTCTTAGAGAAAATTTGGTGGACGAGTGAAGTCATATCTGTAATAGAAATGGTAACAGTAGTGGAGGTAGGATCTGAACCCTCTTTGGCATTGAGAATGATCGAAGAAGTGTAACCCGCATACATTGTTGTTGAACCGAATAAAAAATATATAACAAAGTCTACTGTATGATATGAATTTGGAGAAACTGAAGCCACGAATGGATTCATAATGTTGAAATTGTCTAAGAACCGGTCTATATTAGTGAAAAACCGATTGAGAAATCCTTAAATCAATCAAATCTTTAGGATAAACTTGACCAATAATATAAAGAGAATTATACTCTATGATCCGAATTTGATTAAACGGAGAACACAGATATATCTAGAATGCTGAAATTATCTAGGAACCGATATTAAGTCTTCAAGAATCGGTCAAAAAACAAGTGAACTGGCGTAGAAACCACATTAATATAAAGGACAGTATATCCAGTGAGTCTCAAATCACAAAACAGAGGTTGAAAATAGAATCTGAAAAGTCTAAAAACCCTAAGAACTAGTCCAAATTATAGAAAATTGGTTTATAAATACCTGAACCGGCCAAAAGAAGTTCTCATTTGTGAATCGATGATGTGGAGATCAACGTCCACGTGGCAGGATCAAAGCTGACGTGGAAATAAGTCACCACTAACATGGCGCTGGCATGGCAAATGGCTAATGCTGATGTAGCGATGACGTGGCAAGTCAACGCTAATGTGTCAGCGACGTGTCGAATGACGTGGAAATGATTGGCGTCTGATGTGGCGGAGCAATTAATGGCTGATTGGACTACTTACTGCTGACTGGTACCTTATTGGTGCTAATGTGGCAAACAGTGGGGTTGATGTGGCAATGAGAAAAATGGGCAACGCGTGGATCTGGGAGCAACCAATGTTTCTAGTGCTTGAGGGTGCGTGTGTAGTCAAAATTGGTTTCTCTTTGTGGCGTTGGGATTGTCTTGTCGAGATGGTTCTGGTGGTATGATTTGTGATGGATTTGGAGCCCTGGTTGAGGCGGTAAAACCCGAAATCAGTGATGGCAATGGTAGTGCAAACTACTAGCATTTGGCTGCGCGTGGAATATTTGTTTTATGTTTACTTTTTTATTTATTTGATTTTGTTTGGAATTTTTGTTTTATGTTTTAGTATCTTGTTTTTCACAATTTTACTATCTTACATTGCTATTAACCGTAATTACAATAGAGAAAATTAATAAATATATGTAAAAAGAAATGTTTAATATGTTAGCAATTTTGTGGGTTTGGCTTTGGTTTTATATAAAACTAGTTTATACTCACGTAATGCCCAGGATATTGAATTTTTAAAGAGTTCAATTTTTTTAATGCACATGATTTATTGTTTAATTTGAATTGTTTATTTTATTAATGTATAACTTAAGTAGATTGTAATCTAGATATGTGTATTTAATTTTTATTGTTAACTTTATTGTAAATTGAATTGCAACGATAATGTATTAAATATATTGTTAAATTATTATTAAATTATGTTTTTAATGATATGATGATATGATTAATCTTAATGATATGATGATATGATTAATCTTAACCCTACATTTCATGGAAGAATAGGATTTGAGAGATTAAAAATAATTTATTGTGGTTCATTCTAAAGTCTTGACTTCTGCTTTTTGTTATAATATATAGATTAAACAATTCACTGTAAAAATCAGTGACTCTTATTCCTTTCTTCTTAATAATGTCTATGTCATTCATTCGATGCATGAAAATTTGTTCTCTATTACTTAATTTTGCACTAATAATCATGTTCTTTGTGCTTTTGATGCTTACCACTTCTATATCTTTGATCTTACCATTGGTTCTCTCCTTTATCAGAGTTTATGTAAGGATGGTTTCTACAAGTTACCTGCTATCTCTCCCCGCTTATACACTTTGTCTGCCTCTATTACCTCGTCTACGATTTGGCACAATCGGCTAGGTCATCTATCTGCTAAAGTCACGTCTTACTTGAGTTTTAACAAATTATTACTTTCTCCCTTTAAATCTAAACTATTTTTCTGCCCTGGGTGTGCTTTGGATAAATCCATACATCTCTAATTTTCGAACTCACATAAAATAAAAATCTTTTTTCCTCTTACTTTAGTTCACTCTGATGTATGTCAATTGCTTTCTGTCTCTAGTTATAATATTATGTGTTGTTCATTAACGACTACACTCGTTCTATTTGGTTATACTTCATCAACAAAAATTTAAAGTTCTCCAACATTTCAAAAACTTTTTAGCCTATGTACAAACTCAATTTGCCATACACACCCAATAATTTTAGAGTGATAGGGGTAGGGAATGTGTTAATGGTCTCTTCAATTTTCTTTATTCCTCCCTAGGTATTCATCATAAACTCACTTGTCCTTATACTCCCGAACAAAATGACCTTGCTGAATGTAAGGACCGCCACATTGCTGACATGCCTCGTACTCTTCTTCTCACAAGTTATGTTCCTCTCCATTACTGGTCTAAAGTAGTCTCCATTGTTATTCACTTAGGTCCCGTTTGGTAATCATTTTCATTCTAGAAATTTCAATCTCATTCCTAGATTTTGGGGATTTCTGTTTGGGAATAGCGTTTGGTAATTTTTGTTCCCATTCCCATTCCATTCCCATTTAAGAATTGTGCCCACTTTTTTCTTAAGAAATGAGAAACAAAAAAATGTTATTTCTCATTATTCCCATCCCATTCCCAAAACTACTGCCACTGTTCATCTGTCGACTGATCACCGTCTACCGCCGTCTGCCACCATCACCACCGGCGACCATCTTCGGCAGCCATCGCCGGCCGCCCATCGTCCGGCCACCGTCAGTCGTTGGCTGTCCGACCACCGTCACCCACCCGCTAGCCGCCCGACCAAAACAAAAAAAAAGTTCTCAAAAAAAAAAAAAAAAAAAAAAAAAATTGATTTTAGGATAAAATCGTTACCAAATGTAATTCTGTTCAAAAAAAAAAAAAAATTATCGTTACCAAACGCGATTCTACTCCCAAGAAGGAAACATAATTCTCATCCCATTCTCATCCCACTGCTGGGATGGGAGCAGAAACGGTTACCAAATACCACCTTAATTAATCGTCTCCCCTCCTCCAAACTTCAGTGGTCCTCACAATTCTCCTGTCTTTATGGTCATACTCATTCCTACTCTAAGCTACGTATGTTTGGTTGTGCATGTTATTCGCATTTAGGTGCTTACTTAACTAATAAACTTTTGTTGTCTGGCCTGCACAATTGGCAGAGTGTACATTTCCCGACATGTTTATTTTAATGAACAACGCTTCCCATTTGTATCTAACACCAGAAGCACTGTACCAGACCCATTATCATGGGCCTTTATTCCTCCATTACAACCAACTTATGTTCAACCTCTACAATCGGCTACACAAAATATTTTTCTGTCTTCTACTCATCAACTATTTTCGTATCATTATCACGACTGACAAAATCGATCCTTACAGACTAATTCTTCTGAAACTGTCACCCCTAAGGCTCCTCCATCTTTAGTTACCCCGTACGATTCGATAGTAACATGTCATTGGGATGACACACGTCGTCCTCTTGTTTAAACAGATGGTACAATCCGATATCGTCTCCCATAGGCTCTACTTACTTAGCTTTCATCTCCCACTGACGAGTCTACCTACTATACTCAGGCTATTCATGTCCCTGAATGGTGTCAAGCCATGACCAATGAATTTAATGCCTTATTGGAAAACAAAACTTGGGTTCTTGTCCCTTATTACCCATATCAACATGTTGTGGGTTATAAGTGGGTCTTCAAACTTAAGCATAAAGTAGACAATTTCATTGAGCGATACAAAGCTCTCCTAGATGCCAAGGGTTTCCATCAACAAGAGGGTATTGATTTTGATGAGACATTTAGTCCTATAATCAAACCTACCACTATTAGTACTGTGCTCTACCTTCCCGTATCCTTGGGTTGAACATTACGCCAACTTGACGTGAATAATACCTTTTTTCATGGTGTTTTGGATAAAACTGTCTACATGTCACAATCACTAGGTTTCATAGACCTGGCTCGTCCTCAACATGTTTGCCATCTATGAAAGGCTATCTATTGCCTCAAACAAGCGTCTCGAGTTTGGTTCCAACATTTTAGCATATTCAAGTTATAATATGGTTTTACCTAGAGTCAACCTGGTTATTCTTTATTTATGTATAGCTCTAACTCTGTTGTGATACTTCTTCTTTTATATGTCGATGACATTATACTCACTACCAATTAACTATCTCTAGTTTCATCGTTCATCACTACTCTTAGCAAAGATTTTGAGCTTAGTGACCTTGATTTCCTATTATACTTTATGGCCCTTGAAGCAACTTCATCCCTTTCTAGCTTACGTCTTTCTCAACTCAAGTATATTATTGATATTCTTGCACATTTCTAGATGACACTGCAAACTTGCAACACTCTTGTATGTGCCAAAACTTAGTTATCATCTCAAACTGGGGATCTCTTGTTAGATGCCACTGAGTATCGTCAATTGGTTGGCTCCTTACAGCATCTCACTTTCACCAGACCAGACATTGCTTATGCTGTTTATGATGTTGCTTAGTTCATGATCCAACCTAGGACACACCACCTTATAGCCACCAAACAAATCCTTCGGTACCTAAAAGGGACTCTGAACTTTAGGCTTTTTTTTTTTTCAATATAGTGCTAACTCCTTGACCTTGAAGGTTTATTTTGATGCTGATTAGGCAGGTTACCCTAATTCCTGTCGCTCTACCATTAGTTTATGTGTGTATTCTTGAGCTCCAATCTGATCTCTTGGATCACCAAGAGACAATCTACTGTCTCTCGATCAAGTGCTGAAGCTGAGTACTGATCTCTGGCCCATGTTTGTGCCAAATCTACATGGGTACTTCATCTGCTCCAGGTGTTGCAAATTCTCATATCCACGCCTATTACCTTATTTTATGATAATCTCAGCACTATATATATGGTCTCAAATCCTGTGTTCCACCCTCGTACTAAGCATATTGAACTAGATTATCACTTTATACATGAACGTATTCTTACTGCACACATCTAGTTCAATTTGTTCCTTCTATTGATCAACTCGCTGACCTATTTACTAAGAGACTCCACAAAACACGCTTTTATTTTCTACGAACCAAATTCAACTCTCTAGGGTAGCCGCGTTTATGGGGGAGTATTAAACCCTCTATTCATTTCATATCCGTCAAAATTTATATTCATTTTATATCAGTTACAAATATGTATTTTAGATATTTAGAATTAATTTCTTATCAATTTTAAATCTGTAAATTAGGAACAGTATAGACACACACTATAAGTAAAATTGTAAATTAATAAAAAAATAAAGATAATATATATAAAATGCGATCCGGTCACGTTGTTTGGTTAATATTTCAAAAATTAAAATCATTTCGATTTTCAACGCTAAAGCCAAAATTGTTTGATCAATTATAAACTCAAACATTCGGTTTGATTTGGTTTAGTTGCCCAGTGTGGTTCAATCAATGTTTTAAAAACCGGACCGGACCGGCCGGTCGGACCGGTTAAACCGTCGACCGGTCACCTTTTCGGTCCGGAAATACCCCAAAACCGGATGGGGCTAAAAACGGGCTAACCGGACGGTTCAACCCGGTTCAACCGCGAACCGGTGAACCGGTCCGGTTTTTCTCGAACCGGGCGGTTTTTGCCCATCCCCTACCATATAAATACTAACCCTAAAAAAAACCCAAGCCCTTCCCCGTCGTTCGTGTTCCCGTTCCCGATTGCGTTTGGCAAGAACCGTTCCATCAATCTCTCTGTCTCAATCTCTCAATCCCTTCTCCCATTTCACCCTAATTTCTTCCGATTACAAACATTCCCAAGAGAGCCACTCAGATTTCAGCCGATTTCGTGGTCGATTTCCTTCCCAACGAGATCCAACCTTCGAACGGCGAACGACGGCCAGACGGTGAACGACGGCCAGATGGCGAACGACGGACGATGGCCAGACGGCAGACGGCAGACGACGGACGGACGACGGCCAGACGCCAGACGGACTTCACTGCACACTGCAGCAGTAAGTTTTTTTTTTTTTTTGTCTGAATTTTTTATTTGATTTGTTAGTTAATAGTTCGTTTGTCTGACTTGAGTTGTTGATCACTTGTTTCGGTTGATAGTTCGTTTTAGTTTTGTTCTTGATCACTTGTTTCGGTTGAGTTACATATTGTTGATCACTTGTTTCGGTTGAGTTCTTCACTGTGTGGCGTCATTGGCGTGTTCTTCACTGTGTGGCTTCACTGTTTTCAGATCAGTTGAGACTTGAGATGTGGATTGTTGATTATATATAATTGTATATAATTGTTATGGATGATTTGGACTCTACAATTATTTTTGTGGTTGTTGGGCAATTTTTTTTGAACTCTTGAATGATGTAATGTTGTTTTATTAAAAAATGTGTTTTTTGTTTATGAATTATGTATTGATAAATGATAATTTGAGTTTGAGTCTTTAAAGTTAATAGAATTTGGTGGATCTTGTTTTTTATGTTTATTTTTTTTTCAAATAAATGTGTGTGTATATATATATTTTGTATTTTTTTATTTAAATAAATATATATAAAAAATAATTATGACGTAATTATGACATCACCGGTTCAACCGCGGTTCGCCTACCGGTTCACCCGTGACCCAATAATATTTCCGGTTCGATGTCCGGTCCCGTTTTTAAAACATTGGGTTCAATTGCAATCCCTTGAACTTCCATGACATCTTTACCCCTACGTTACCCTCGTGACAAGCGATGAGCCTTACGATTTCCGACTTGTATCGTAGTGCTTGACCGGCTTCTTGAAGTCTTCGAATTTGATTAGTACAAATCGAACCACCAAACCAAAGGTGAAATCAAAGCAATTCCTTCCTTTCCTCTTTATCCAAATCCAAAGCTAAAACACCCAACTGATCTTCTTCTCTTCTAATCTCTTCTGTTCTATTCTCTTCTGTCCGACTGATCTCTCACATCCTGTGCACGCGGATCGAGATTTTGCGATAAACCCATTTGAGAATTCGATTTTTCTCGTATTGGGTCTCTCTTTTTTGGATCGATCACTGATCTCAGTCTGTCAATTGAATCATCAGCCAAACCCTAGAAAAAGAAGAGAGGGGGGTTTTATGATTTGAGCTCAAAAGAACATCGATTGCTCGGTTTTTCAGCTGCGGAGAGCTCATGGCTTTTCATCTTTTGGATGATTCAGACTCGGCGTGGAGTCAATTTAGAAGGTTTTTAACTCACGCACCCTTTTGCTGATTTGGTTTCTCCTCCACTGTGTTACTCCACTTAATTTTTCTGCCACCATGATGATTACTGTTTATTCAAGTATTTGTTATGCTCTTTAAGCTTTAGAGCTATGGCTCCATCAAAGAAACTCAAAATTAAAAATGCGGCTTTACGCCGATTCCTCTCTGTAGTATTGATTACACTGTTAGGGGTTCTCCTAATCCTAGTTCTCCTTAGAACAAATTCAATCCCCAATTTTGTGACCCCATCTTCAAGCGAAATCGAGGATAATCCTGATCTAATTCATGTCCACCGCCAATTTAGTTCAAAACCTAACCTCCCCAAACAGAATGATTTGTCGATTTCATTACAAAAACGAAACCAACTACCTCCGAGAAACTCCGATTTGTACCCGAATTTGCCCAAAGATCATGTAATAATCGTTCTCTACGTCCACAATCGCCCCCAATATCTTCAAGTAGTCATTGATAGCCTTTCACAAGTAGTAGGAGTAAGCGAAACCCTCCTTATTGTTAGCCACGACGGCTATTTCGAAGAGATGAACAAGATTGTGGAAAGCATCAGATTTTGCCAAGTGAAGCAAATATTTTCGCCGTTTTCCCCCCATTTGTTTCCGGATAGTTTTCCCGGTGTTTCTCCGACGGATTGCAAAGATAAAGAAGACCCGATTCAAAATAAATGCCATGGGACCCAAGATCAATATGGGAACCATCGATCGCCCAAAATCGTTTCTTTAAAACACCATTGGTGGTGGATGATGAACACGGTTTGGGACGGTTTGGACGAGACTTATCACCATTCAGGTCATATTCTTTTCATCGAAGAGGATCATTTTATATACCCAAATGCGTATCGAAATCTGCAATCACTTATCAAATTGAAGCCCGAAAAGTGCCCTAATTGCTATGCGGCGAATTTAGCACCGTGCGATGTGAAATTAAGGGGCGAGGGGTGGGATAAATTGATCGCTGAGAGGATGGGGAACGTTGGATACTCATTCAACCGGACCGTTTGGACGAAGATCCACAAAAAAGCGAGGGAATTTTGCTTCTTTGACGATTACAATTGGGATATCACGATGTGGGCCACGGTTTTTCCTTCATTTGGTGGGCCCGTTTACACCCTCCGCGGGCCCAGGACAAGCGCAGTCCATTTCGGGAAATGTGGGCTCCATCAGGGGCAAGGGGCCAAAGCTGCTTGCGTTGATAACGGGAATTTGAAGATCGAAGTGGGAGAGATCGATAAGGTTGGAAATATCAAAGAAGAGTGGGGAGTTCATGTTTATAAGCACCAACCGGGGTACCAAGCGGGGTTCAGGGGTTGGGGAGGCTGGGGAGACACCAGGGACCACCGGTTATGTTTGGAGTTTGCTAACATGTATAACTCCAGGTTCAAAGAATCTTTGTTCTGAACAGTTTTTTTGTCGGGTATGTTGAATTCCACTTTTCTTCTTATTTTTTTTTTTCAGTTATTCATTAGAAGCAAGCATATGATTATATATCTTTTTTGTAGTATTTTGCAATATTACTATAAGTTTCAATGATTTGGAATTGTACGCGTAAGCTAACTAAGGGCGGTATACGTGAGAACGAAGAATTATATGTAACCTAGTTTTTTTTATACCGGAATTCGAATAATGTGTTGATTTTAAAAATTCCCCTTTTTCGTAGAAATTGAGTAAGTAGTTGAATGGGAGATGAATCTTGTTCTCAAGAGCTTCTTTAGTTTTCTTGGTTACCTTTTTATTTGTGTATTCTGGGCTGTGGTTTTCCTGTACTTTTAGTTATGCGAGGAATGGAGAGGGGAGAGAATTTCAGTTGGATAGAAAGTAGCGTTATACAGATTGATTTACTATTTTGCCCAGTTTTTTTGAAAGAAAATAAAGTTTTTGTAAGGGCATATCAGTCTTTTTCGAAAACTTTCTTCCAATTTTTTCTTATTTAACAAGAGAACTCAGCATGTTTGGTACGCTGAATTGAAGGGCATTTCATTTCATTTCATTCCCATATTTTGGTACGTAGGCTATTTGTTAATCCAACAAGTCATGGATTTATCCCAAATCAAATGTGATATTAGGTGGGATGATTTCAAAGTTGAGAAACATTGATAAATCAGATGTTGAGTTTTAATTTGACATATCCTATGTCATTTTTATAAATATTAAGGATATTATTTGTCATTTTCATAAGGGCAAATTTCATTTTTGACTCTCTAGTTTTTAACTAATTTTTATGTGGTCCGGTAAACTTGGTGCGTTTCACTTTGAACTTTGTATGCTTAATTACAATTTTAATTATTTCTCTCATCTAATTTACCTGTTACGGAATAAGAGGTAAATTTGTAATTGTATAATTTTTTTGTTTTTTATTATCTTTTTCTTTCTTCTTCACCGATCCTCTTCCCACCCCCAATTACCTTTTCTGGCCACCACCACCTCAAGCCACTTTTCGTTGTTACGGGCATTGATTTCAAAGCAGACGACTTGGAGGTTCTGGGTGGCTGGCAGGGATGATCACACCGACTCCTGGTTTGAGAGCTGCGTCGATTCCTTCATAACTTAGACCGCCTCATACTCAAACAAGTTACCTGTGGAGTTTAGGTTTTGTGTCCTGTCTCCATTTCCGGATGCTTTGAGGTTAAAGATTAACCTAATTTCTTCCCAAAAATTACCATATTTCATTAATATCTATAGATTAATCGAGGGACCTAAATTTTCCTGTAGACATTCTTCGGCACCGAAGAGCCGGAATATCTGAACAAGGCATTCAACAACGAAGTAGCGGAAGCAACTCTCAACATAATTAGCGATTATGTTTCATCATCCTTTAAACAGAAGAAAGATAAAAACATAGTAAAAAATGGTTGTTTTGAAATGATCAGATTAACAAGGAGAGATTAGGGAAGGAGATTTTTACACAATAAATGCATTTAAAAAAAAAAAAAAATACTGGCAACAATGATTTTTTATCTTATTTACGAGACACAAGTATTCCGGTATTCGGAACACCGGGATCACTGAATATATATATATATTTTTAATTCGATGGTCCCGGTGTTGTGAACCGGGATTAATTTTTTTTTTTTTTTTTTTTCATGTTCCCAAACAGTGAAACAGTGATACAACCTTGCATTTTGAAATAGTCCCGGTGTTTTAAACGTCGCGACTAGGTTAGAGAGAGAGAGGGGCACAGAGAAAAGGAAGAAGTCAGAGAAGAAGAGGTCCAAATACACTTAAAAAGATTTTTGACACTTTAGACCCCTAAAGTTTGACCATTATTTTACTTTGATTGTTATAATTTTAATTTCTTTTATTTTTTTTATTTTTTACTGTTTTTTTTTAATTTCGTTTTTTTATAAAGATTTTTTTTTTTGTTTGTTAATTTTTTTTTTTTAATTTCATTTTTCTTTCTTTTTTATGCAAAACTTTTTTTAATTTCTTATTTTTTTTAGTTTCGTTTTTTCTTTTTTTTTTTTAAAGAAAATAAATATTTTTAGTTTCGTTTTCTTTCATCAAATAAAATGAAAAATAGATATTTTGCTTTTTAATTTAAATGTTCTCTGATATGATCGCTTATCAAATATCAATGATTTAATAAAGATGATCCCCAAGAAAGTTTAATATAGCGAGCTTTAAGTTCGAGTTTTTTTAATTTAATAAAAAAATATTTTTACTTTATTAATAATAAAAAATATTTTTACTTCAAAAATTCCAATTAAAATTCAACTATTTAAAAAAAAAAAAAATCGATAATATTCGAAACCAAACCAACAAATTTTCAAAGAGAATTCAAGTGAAATTCAAATATTTTTACTTTAACCACCGGCAGCAGCACCATCATTAGCACCTTCTCCGCCGACTCAAACGACGGGTAAAGACACTCCACGGTGATCAAGTAAGGTCAGCTAATTTCAGTCTTCGACACCATCGTCTCCGCTTAGGGGATTTTCGAATTAGGTTTCTTCAATACAAGGAACTCCAGGAATTATTACGTCTCGCGGTGGTGGCACTACTGGACCCCAATACCGTGGAGTGTCTTTACCCGTCATTTGAGTCGGCGGAGAAGGTGCTGATGATGGTGTTGCCGCCAGCGGTTGAAGTAAAAATAGTTGAATTTCACTTTCATTGATATTTGATAGACGATCATATCGGGAATATTTAAATTTAAAACAAAATATTTATTTTTCATTTTATTTGATGAAAAAAAATGAAACTAAAAAAAAAAAAAAAGAAATTAAAAAAAGTTTTGCATAAAAAAGAAAGAAAAATGAAATTTAAAAAAAAAAAAAAAATTAACAAAAAAAAAAAATGTTTTCTTTATAAAAAAAACTAAATGAAAAAAAAGAAGAGAGTAAAAACTAAAAAAAAATGTTTTATTTTTCTTAAAAAATAAAAGAAATTAAAATTATAACAATGAAATAATGGTCAAACTTTAGGGGTATGAAGTGTCAAAAATCCTTTTAAGTGTATTTGGATCTCTTCTTCTTTGACTTCTTCCTTTTCTCTAAGCGTCTCTCTCTCTCTCTCTCTCTCTCTCTCTCTCTCTCTCTCTGTGACTTAGTCACGGCGTTTAAAATGCAGGGACTATTTCAAAATGCAACACCGTTTTACTGTTTGGAAACATGAAAATTAAAAAAAAAAAAATATTCAGTGATACCAGTGTTCGGAACACTGGAATCTTAGTCCCAGGGCCAAGCACCGGGACACTTGTGTCTTGTAAATAAGATAAAAAGCCATTGTTATCAGTATTTTTTTTTTTTTTTTAAAATGCATTTATTTTGTAAAGAACTCATTGGGGAGGCTGTTTGGACAAAAGTAGAAATGAATGATTATCAAAGCTTCACCAAAGCAAACCAAATTGTTGATCTTGTTAGTTACGTTCATTTTAAAAATAAATGAATAAAAATAATTTTTGTCCATTATCCCACTATTTATTGTCCAATATCCCACTTTTCCTTTAGTGAATGTAAAATGGGAAAGTGACAATGAGTTATAACTACCCATTAGTTAGAATTCCTCTTCTTTTGATGGGAAATATATATATATATATATATATATATATATATATATATATATATATATATAAAAGGATGATATATGTATTTTTGTTTTTACACAAGAGTAAAAAAGGTCTTTGGTCTAACCAGAAAGTCCATGTTTTCTTAATGAATTGAATTGATTGAGGTCTTGAATAGATTAGACAAAATTTTCTCAATTTGCTTCTACAATATATGGTTTTTATGACTTCTCACATTTCTAAATCTTATTTGTTATGGCTGAAGGTATGTGTTATTGGGCTTCCGCTTTTATTTTATTCAAAATTAATCATAATAATATTGTTTACAATTGGTATCAGAGCAGTATCTCTAGTTTAGCTTTCAATTCTGGTGAAAATTTCGATATGGAATTTCTTTGATTGCATTATCCATGATTATGATTTGTTGCAAAATTGTATTTTTCATTCATTAGGATTTGTAATTCTTTCATATTTATTTTTAAAAAAATTATTTTAGCAAATCTAATTGGATAATTAAATTCCTTGTGAAATTATGGGAAAAAACGGTTTTTGAATCGTCCATAACGGACTTAAATTGGTTGAAATATTGTAATTTTAAATTCTAGGTCATTTTCAGATCAGGTATCTAATTGTAGACCCTGTTGGAGGTTGAAGACTACCATTGTTTTGGACTCTTTCGGATTTGGGCTTGAATTTGGCCTTTGTGGGACTTGTGTTAAAGAGGAATGTAAGGACCAGTGGGTTATGGGCCCCTAGTTTGATAATATATATATATATATATTTGTGTGTGTAATGTTATCTACTAAACGTGGAGCGCTATGTTTGAGAATGAATAAGGAACAAAAACATACTTTTCTCTCTTTTAGTGAGTTTGGCAAAAACATTTACTATTACATAGTGAAATTAATACATAATTTAAAAATGCATTTAATACATAATTTAAAAATGCATTTAATATATTATCTTTGTAATTATAATTAAATTAATACATCGAATATATATATATATATTAAAATCGTCATCGAATAGAGGGAAAATATAAAGGTTTATAAACTTTTAAATCGTCGTCCAAAAAGTTTATAAAATTTATAATTTTTATTTTATTTTTGTTAGGAGGTTCCAACTTAAAACTATATAGTGCTAAATGGAGTAACTCCTTTGATTTATATAGTGGTTTGAGAACTTTCAAATAAGCGATGTGGAACAGGAATCTAACATCTGCCCTTGAGTGCAACCTCTGGTTTGCACGAATGATTTGATTAGGAGGGAATGATAAGAAATGCGCAACTCTCGGCCTGCACGGATGATTTGACTACGAGAGAATGAGAGATCCATAACCTTGGCTCTGATACCATGATAAGAGGTTCGAACTTAAAATCATATTGTTAGATTCCTGTACCACATCGCTTATTTGAGAGTTCCCAAACCACTATATAAATTAAAAGAGTTACTCCACTTAGCACCATATGGTTTTAAGTTGGAATCTCCTAACTTGATATTAGAGCATGTCTTTCTTGAACCTATTCTTTCTAAACATTTTTTTCTTTTGAAATCCTAAAGCTTTTACTGTCGCTTTCTCTTTTCACCTGTGTTTTTCGTCACTGTTATAGGCTTCATCGCTACTCCGGTATCAACAACCACCCCACCACCGTCTTTGTCTTGCAGAGACGAACACAACGTTGGCAAAATCACCGCCACCGGAGAAGTCACGCGCCGTCACGCGCATCCTAAAGCCTGCAGTACCACCAGAATTCGCCATCACTGATTTTTGCTTCTACCACCCCAACCGGTAATCAAATTTCACCACCCACCATATCATTACCTTCGTCTTGAAGAGACGATTCTAACGTCACCACAACCACCGTCAACAGACATCTCACGCGCCCATACATGCGCCGAAACTGAGATTCACTATTGCGCGTCAGATCTACGCGCCACTACTCCAAATCACAGATCCTCTCTGCCACATCAACGCCAACTAGGTGCCACGCCATCAGCCACGTCAGCGTTACTGCCACGTCATCGTATGTCACTGCCACCTCATCACCACGTCAGCGGTTGACCAGGCCACATCATCAGTTGACCAGCCACATCAATTCCCAGCAATCCCTCTTGCCACGTCATCGGTTTAGCAAAGGAACTTTCTTTGGCCTGGTTTAGGGCTTTTTAGACCAGTTTTCTGCATAATTGGACCGGTTCTTAGGATTTTTGACGCTCTGATTCTGTTTTTGGCCTCTGGTTTGTGATTTGAGACTCACATAATATATTTTCCTTTATATTCGTGTGGTTTCTACGCCAGTTCACCCATTCTTGCCGGTTCTTGGAGATTCAATATCGGTTCTTGGACAATTTTGGCATTATGAATTCATCCGTGACAACAATTTCTCCAGGTTCAACAGCGATATCTGTGGGTTCTTCGCTCATTATCAATGCCAAAGAGGGTTTCGATCCTGCCTCCATCACTGTTACCCTGTCTATTGTAGATTTGGCTTCACTTCATATCTTCTCTAAAAATGGTACAAACATTTTCCCTATTCTCTCACTTACTACAAGTAACTCTTCTTGGTTCTTTGATTCTGCCTGTTGTAATCACATAACATCTGATCCCATTATTTTTTCAACCAAACTATCTGCAATGAATATCCCTAGTATTCATACTGCTGATGGTTCTCAAATGTCTGTTTCCCATACCGGTCAGATTTCTACTTCCCATATTTCTATTCCTGACACGTATTTGATTCCAAAACTCACCTTAAATATCTTGTCTGTTGGGCAATTTTGTGAATTGGGATTTGAAGTTATATTTTCTAATAGTGGTTATCGTGTGCAGGATTCTTGAACAGGAGAAACTCTTGGGACTGGTCATAAGGTTGGACGCCTATTTGAACTTACCAGTTTGTACCTTCCATCTCCAAATCCACCATAACCACATATCTCTTCATCAACCTGTGCAACCTCACCACCACCGCCAGTATCCTCTTCCTTATCGTCATCCTCATCCTGATCTCCACAACCACCAGTGTTTCTCTCACTATCCCAAATTTGGCATGTTTGTTTAGGCCACACTTCATCTAACCGACTCAAATCACTTATATCTATCGGTCAATTAGGTTCAGTTCAGCATGAGTCCTTCAAATGTATCCATTGCCAACTTGCAAAACAATCAACCATACATTTCAAAGAGAGTCAATCTATTTCTCTTGCACCATTTGATCTAATTCATTGTGATATTTGGGGGCCTTCTCCCCATTCATCGATGGGTGATTTTCGTTACTTTGTTATCTTTGTGGACGACTACTCTAAATATATATGGTTGTTTCTTATGAAACATCGATCCGAACTATTCTAAATATATTATGAGTTTTCTTCTATGGTTCAAATCCAATTTTTTAGAAATATTAAAGTTTTTCACTCAGATAATGCAATAAAATATAAGGATCGTGCTTCCTTAACCTGCTTCGCAAAAATGGCACGCTCTCCCATTACTCATGTCCTAGTACATCTTAACAAAATGGATGAGTCGAACCCAAATATAGACATATTCTTGACACATCTCATGCTCTCCTCATTTCTTCATCATGTCCTAAGCATTTTTTGGGTGATACTGCCTTCACAACCGTCTACACAATAAACTGTGTCCCTTCTACTACAATCCAAAATCAGTCTCCATTTGAATGCCTTTTCAGTAAACCTCCCAATTACTCTGAACTTAGAGTCTTTGGTTGCGTCAGCTTTATTTTTCTTAAACCGCATGAACACAACAAACTGGAACCAAAGGCTCGCCTGTGTTGTTTTATTGGATATGACCTCGAACACAAAGGGTATCGGTGTTGAGATCCCATTTCTAAAACCCTTCGTATCTCGCTACATGTCATTTTTTGGGAAAATCTATTTTCTTCCTTATAGTCATTTGACATGTCCACCCTCACCAACTCCAGATATTTTACTGATCCATCCACTGAGTTATTTCTAGATGATATAGTTTCAGGTACTGTTGAGTCCACTCTAGTACCACCAGTTGAGCCTAGCCCTGCACCTTATGCTGAGTCCACCATAGACCCACCAGTTGAACCCACTCTAGAACTACTAGTTGATCGCACCCTTCTAACTCCAGCAACCATGCCTGAGATTTCTCTTGTGGCCGATAATCCTGTATTGCCTTACTTTGAAACCCACGCCCCAGATTACCCTCGTCGATCTACCAGGGTAGCTCATCTTCCACATTATCTTTCTGATTTTCATTATTTTTCTACTATACTTCATCTGCATGAGCCTCAATCCTATAAAGAGGCTAGTACTAATCTTCTTTGGCAGAAAGCAATGAACGAATAACTTCAGACTCTCGCCAAAACTCATACCTGGGATATTGTTGATCTGCCCTTGGAAAAACTCTTATTGGGTGCAAATGGGCGTTTAAGATCAAGACACTTTCTGATGGCTCTGTTGAATAATATAAAGCCTGACTTGTTGTCAAGGGATTTGTTTAGGAATATGACATTGACTATGAAGAGACATTTTCTCCAGTGGCGAGGATAACATATGTCCGTATACTTCTTGCCGTCGCCGCCATTCGAAAATAGACTCCATTTCAAATGGATGTCAAAAATGTATTTCTCAATGGAGATCTTCTTGAGGAAGTCTATATGCATACCCCTCCCGGCCTGGCTGCTCTTCGAAATAAAGTTTGTCGCCTTCGTCATGCCCTATATGGTTTGAAACAAGCTCCACGTGCCTGATTTACCAAATTCAACCCTACTATTCATCAATTTGGGTTCACACCTAGTGCTCATGATTCGGCTCTGTTTATTCGCCATACTGGCAACGGTATTATCCTTCTCTCACTGTATGTGGATGATATGGTTATTACTGGAGATGATCTATGTGGTATTTCTGAACTCAAAAAGTTCATCAGTGGGCAATTCAAGATGAAAGATCTTGGCGTGCTCACCTACTTCCTTGGCCTTGAAGTCTCATCTGGTTCTGATGGATATTTTCTCTCTCAGGTCAAGTATGCCTCGGATCTCATTTTCAAGGCTGGGATCACTACTCAACCACTACCACTACTCCTCTCGAGCCGAACGTTAGACTTACCCCACTTGATGGTTCACCTCTTTAGGATGCCACTATATATTACTAATTAGTTGGAAGTCTTGTATATCTTACTGTCACTCGCCCTGACATTACTTATGTCGTTCATCAGGTCTGCCAGTTCTTGTCCGTTCTTTCGGTATGTCAAGGGTACTTTATTTCATGGGCATCATTTCTTAGCTCAGTCTGCTCCCATCTTGCAAGCTTATTCTGATGCCGATTGGGTCGGAGACCCCACCAACGAACGTTCAACCACTGGTTATTATTTTTTTTTGGGCAATTCTCTTATTTCCTGGCGTAGTAAGAAACAAACTGTGGTTGCTTACTCCAGTACTGAAGCTGAATATTGTGTCATGGCTGATGCAACTCAAGAACTTATCTGGCTTCAATGGCTACCTCTGAAATGGGCATCTCTTTTCTTGTTGCCACTACCCTATACTGTGACAACATGAGTGCTATTCAGATCACTCACAATGATGTATTCCACGAGTGTACAAAATAATTCGAGACTGATTGTCATTTCATCCGTTATCACATTCTCCAGAATACAGTTCGTCTACAATCCGTTAGTTCAGCCGATCAAACAACAGACATTTTCACTAAAGCTCATCCACCCGGACATTTTCACTATCTGGTTTCCAAACTTAAATTCACCTCTCACTTACTGCCTTGAGTTTGAGGGGGGATGTTAATGTAATAATGGGCTTAAGTCTACTTAGGCCTATTAGGTCAAACCCTAACCCCATCATCCCCTATATATACTTGTGTATATGGTATTTATAAATCTGTATCTCTTTTACATAATATCAATATATCGTTCATGTTCCCACTTCTCAATTATCTTAACATTGTTAGGAGGTTCCAATTTAAAACCTTATGGTGCTAAGTGAAGTAACTCCTTTGATTTATATAGTGGTTTGGAAACTCTCAAATAAGCGATGTGAGACAAGAATCTAACACCTTCCCTTGAGTGCAACCTCTGATTTGCACGAATGATTTGATTACGAGGGAATGATAAGAAATGTGAAACCCTCGGCTTGCACGGATGATTTGACTATGAGGGAATGAGAGACTCATAACCTTGGCTCTGATACCATTATGATAATTGAGAAGTGAGAACATGAATGATATATTGATATTATGCAAAGAGACACAGATTTACAAACACCATATACACAAGTATATATAGGAGAAGAGGGGGTTGGAGTTTGCCCTAATGGGCCTAGGTGGGCTTAAGCCCATTATTGCATTAACCATTTTGATCATTTTAAGACAACGATTGAGAACAAATTATTTTCAGTGTTAAAATAAAAAAGTTTATAAAAGGGATCAAAATAAAAAAGTTCATAAAAATTATTTTTGGACTAAATTGATCAAATTAAAATAAATTTTTAAAACTTTACCACATTTTATTTGAGCAATTATAATTTTTAAAAGTCAATAAATTGAAATCAAAATTTTGAAAAAAAAAGTAATTCTAACCCAAAAATTTAAGTATTTTTAGAAATTCATGAAATTGACAAACAATGAAAAATTATTTTTTGAATTTTGAATAATTCAATTTTTATTTTTTTTATAATTATTTGAGGAGGAAGATGATAATAATTAAAGAATATAAAAAATAAAAGAAAAATATAAGAAAATAAAGACCAAAAAAAAAAAAAAACACTATCTTTTTTTCAAGTACACTTAGGTCTAATCTATAGCTCACAAATATAAAAAATACTATAATTTATGTTGAATCCAAGGTTTTGATAAATATTTAAGTGTTGATATTTTTTGTGGAACTAATAATTTTATCGAGTGTTTCAGATTTATAGTTCCATGCATTTGATTAAGAATAAATTTTGATGAAAAAAATATAAAAGGTGCAAGATGGATATGAAGAAAATGTGAAGAGTTTTGAAAACGCTAAAGAAAACTAGATGAAAACAACTCTTTATTTTTATACTCTTAATGCAACTAAATTAAGATCACGCACGACATTTCAAATGAGTTAATTCTATGCGTGTTACGATAAGAAGGGATAAATTTAAGATACTAAAATAAGATATTTTATGTGCTACTTATGTGAAATGATTTTGATAATTGACCTAATTGAAAAATGTATTTTAAAGTATAAAATATTGTGTTGTCGAGTCAATTAGGTCAATCGGCAAAAGGGGTCGGTTGACTTAATGAAACATTGAGTTTTTGGAATTAAAATGGAGTTCTACTACTCTAATCGGTCAACAGAGAAAAGCAATCGGTCAACCGTTTGAAACAGTGGCTAAAATGAATGAGGAAGTGAGCACTCTGATAAATTTGGTCAACCAAATAGATAGGGTCAGTCAACCATTTGGGTACAGTCGGTCAACCGTCTGGTACAATAAGTCAACCAACTCCTATAGTGAAATCAACAACTATTTTGTTATTTTGGTCAAAACTATCCATTGTTTTATGATTCCAAGAGAGATTTTTAGAAGATTTAAGAATAATTCAAATCTACATGACTTATTATATGATCCCTATTGATATAATCCATATACTTTGCGATTATTTTAATTTAAATGATTTAATACGAGTGATTCTTTATAAGTTATTAATCTAAAGTGCTTTGACATCACCGATTTGGGTTCTAATTGCAATTCTATCACTGTCTTCTGTGTTTTCCCGGTGAGATCGTTCCAAGTTTTATTACTTACTTTAAAATTATATTTATCTTGATTACTTGGTTTATGATTACTAGAAAATCGTTTTAAACTTAAAATTCTGAAGAAAAAAAAGATTAAACGATTTTTGTCTGATTATCTGATTACGTGCTAAATTTGTACTGCCCACTTTATTTATTAATCAGATTTTAATTAACTCTCATTGTTTCTATCACGTAATAATTATTCAGGACATTAATTGAGTATATTCGTATTGAGGTGGTAAAAACTCCATGTGGGAAGAAACTCATATTTTTTGTATTTGTGAGTTTGAGTGTATTAGACATGTTTGGAACGGTGTCCAGTTAGGGTAGTTAAGTTTTTATCTTTTTCCTATGAAAAAAATTAGGGTTTCATCTTTATCCTGGTAAAAAAGTTAAAATATTCTTTTCTTTAGAAAAGAATTATGTTTTGATTCATCCTGCAATTAAATCATTTTAAGTGATTGTAAAGATTCTTCCTAAGCTTGCGAAAAGAATAAGTGAGAAAGTAGTAGGTTTAATCTTTAGCCTGGTAAAAGAATTAAGTTTTGATTATACCTGTAATAGAATTAAGTTAGTCTTGAGTCTGGTAAAAAGATATGGTTCTTCCTGAGCCTGTGAAAAGGATAATTGTAAAGGTTGATTTGGAGCCTGTGAAAAGAATTGACATTGTAAGGGTTTGGTTCCTACCAGGGAAAGGAATCAGGGGTTTAGTGGATTGCGAATCTCCGTGGAGCTTGGGGGACTGGATGTAGGTAAGTGTAGCGTAACAAACTAACATATATTGTTTTGTGCTGCATTAATTTATTCTTTATATTGTATTTGGGTGTGCACTTAGTATTAAACACATATTCAATGCGTAAAAAAATAATAATCTATCTAGAAAAATTGATTATTTGTGTTTAAAGGAATTAATTATTTTTTTTAGGAACTACCCAATTCATCCTCTCTTAGGTGGCTTTTTGGGCCAACAGTTTCTTGTCACACTAGCTTTTACCACCTCAATTCAAATTTAAACTCAACTAATATCTCGATAGACTAGTGATAGAAATATGTGAGAAAATAAATATAATTTTATCACAATTAAAGTACACAGATTATAAATATAAGATTTACAAAACAAAAAAAAAAAAAAAAAAACCTTGTTGGCTCAAAGAGCTACCCAAGAAGGTGGGGTGAATTGAGTAGTTACCGAAATTTAACAATTAAACACTTAAGCACAAATAATTAATTTTTCTAAATCAATTACTATCTTTATACGTAGCGGATATGTATTTAATACTAAGTGCACACCCAAACATAAGATAGAAAATAAATCAATGTAGCACACAAGAATTTATCCTGATTCGGTTAAGTTAATCTTGCCTACGTCTAATCTCCTGAGCTCCATGGAGATTCACAATCTACCAAACCCCTTGACTACTTTACCAGGTAGGAATGAAACTCTTACAATTTACGATTCTTTTACAAACACAGAATCAACCTTTATAATTTATTCTTTTCACGGGTCAAGAATAAATCTTATCTTTTTACCAGGTTAAGGATAAACCTAAAACTTTCTTACTTATCCTTTTCACAGGGAATGATGAACCTTTACAAAGTACTCAAAAATAATTTAATTGCAGGGTGAATGAAAACCTAATTTTTTTTTAAGGGAAAAGAATATTACATTTTTACCAGGACAAAGATCAAACCCTAATCATTTTCTCAGGAAAAATGTTCGAAACCTAGTTACCTTGACTAGACACCGTCCCAAATATTTTTAATCCACTCAAACTCATAAATACAAAAAATATGAGTTTATTCACACAAGGAGTTTCTACCACTTAATATGAATATACTCAATTAATGTCCTAAATAATTACTGTGTGATAGATACAATGTGAGACAATTCAAATCTGAGTAATAAATAATGTGGGTAGCATAATTTTAGTGCGTAATCAGATCAAGCTTTTAAATTCAACCCAAGCAATCAATATAAATAAAACTTTAAAGTGAATTAAAAAGCTTGGATAGATCTTACTAGGAAAACACCGAAGGCGATGACAATGTAGCAAGTAGAACTCAAATCGGTGACGCCAAGCAACAAGTGCTTTAAATCAAGAAGTTATAACAAATCTCTCGTAAAAATCTCA
The DNA here is from genome assembly GCA_016647705.1 of Eucommia ulmoides. NCBI lineage: Eukaryota > Viridiplantae > Streptophyta > Magnoliopsida > Garryales > Eucommiaceae > Eucommia > Eucommia ulmoides. The sequence continues at coordinate 11,570,182 of CM028328.1, forward strand.
GCGTAAATCTCACTCTTATAAAAGCTCAAATTGATTGTTCTTGATGTGTCAAAACTTAATCCTGTAGGTATTATTAAATAGACCTAGAACTAACCCTCTAACAGCTAGTTTTTTAAAGATATGTCATAAAATGACATTCGAAGACCTTATATAACATCACCTTTCATTATAGGTATGTTCCACTTAAAAATACTCTTTGAAACTCTCATTTAAGTTGATAAAACTAATCCCAATTTAAAATCATAGAAATAGGAAATATTAAATCATTTAAATCAGGAGAATCTCAAAATATTTGGACTATATCAATACGGATCACCTAATATGTTGTTAATACTTCAATTATTTTCAAATCCCCCAAATCTCTTTCTTGGAATCATAAAAAACGGATAGTTTTTTACCAAAAGACCAATTCAGCCGAAATCCCAACTGAATCAGTCTGTTGACCGATCCTTACCAGTCAGTTGACCGACTTGTGCCAGCTTCTAATTAGCCATTGGCAAAACACCTGTCGGTTGACCGACCACGCTCAGTTAGTTGATTGATTGGATTAGTGTCTTCCACTTTTCCACCATTTCATCTATTGACTCAAATGGTTGACTGAGTGGATCAGTGTGCTTACTTTCTTACCCATTTCAGCTACTATTTTAAACGGTTGACTGACCATCTTCATTTGGTTCACCGATTGGATCAATAGCACTTCGTTTTAACTCCAAAATTCATTATTTGATTCAGTTGACTAATTGTTTTTCTTGGTTGACCGAATTGACCCGAAATACAACTTTTATACTTTAAAACACAATTTTCAATTAGGTCAATTATCAAATTCATTTCACATAAGGATCACATACAATATCTTATTTTAGGATCTTTAACTTATCACTTCTTATCATCACAAACATAAAATTAACTCATTTTAAGTGTCATGTGTGGTTCTAATTCGGGTTGCATTAAGAGTATATAAGTAAAGAGTTGTTTTCACCTATTTTTCTTCAAAGTCTTCAAAACTCTTCACATCTTCATTAAGTCTATCTTGCACCCTTTATATTTTCTTCATCAAATCTTCTTCTTAATCACATGCATGAAACTATAAATATGAAACACTCGATAAAACCATTAGTTCCACCAAAACCATCAATACTTAATTGTTCATCAAAATCTTGGGTTCAACAAAAAGTTTTAAATATTTTCAATATATTTTATCAAAAATGATTTTCACTCACAAAGATGACAAGGTCAAATTCTCAAGATATTTAAAGCAAGTATAGCACAATTGATTTGAGAAAGCAAAAATAATCTGAATAGATCTCACCACGATTTCCTTCAGAAAAATGTATAATAGAAACCCAAAGTGTTTTTGCAAAAATAGCTCCAATTAAGAATTTCTTTACAACTTTCTCTCAAAAATATATTTCAGAAAAATAAATTTTGTATTTCGAAAAATATGATTTGGTCTTTGACTCTTGATGGATTGAAAGATAAAATTTACAAGTCTATATATAAGTAGTTTAAACATTACCTATAACGACTATATTTTGAAAGATATGCCCATAAATAATATATATAGGCCTCATATATCAAATATATTTAAATAAGATATATTTAACAAAAAATAGAACTTTTAAACTCTTAATTTAGGCCCAAAAATATTTTGATTTAAACTTCCCAAATGATAGAAATAAGTTTGACCAAGTAATATATGGACTAAATCATAAGATCTTCAAAATATAAATAGATCTTTAAAATATAGTTAAACCCAATAAAATGTAATATCCCAACGTTTAAATTCATGAAAAATGGGTAGAAAATCTTTTAAAAATTTTGTCACATTGGTCGATTGGTTCACCTGACGGTCGACCGGTTGACCCTCAACGTCTAGATTTCTAGCCTTTGGAGACTAATCGATTGACTAAGCAATTGACCATTTCAGGGTTTGAATCAATTGTTCAACCATTCGGTCGACCAATTAGTCTAAAACCCCAAAACACCAAACTTGAATCATTTGGTCGATCGGTTCACCTAGCGGTTGACCTTTCATTCGAAAAATCCAATTTTTTTTTCAATTTTCAAATATTTTCTTGATCGAACTTTTAGGAAAATCATTTAGACATTTAAATTTATCACTTCTTATGATAAAAAAATATTTATGTTGGCCCATAGAAACCCAAACGTGGGCTGGATTGGGTAATTATAAAAAATTTAAATTAATAATTTATCAATCAACCAAATCACCAACTTCTCTAACTGGTTGTTATCTTGAGTTAAGTGGAAACATATATAACTAAATACACAACCAAACAAGTAGGGATATAGAAACTTAGCACATCGATTTATCTCTATTTGGTAACCTACCCTTGCCTACATCTAGTCTCTTGAGTTCCTGTAGGGATTTCGTAATCCACTAACTTTGGTCCCTTTCCTAGGTTCGAATCTAACATTACAATCCTTTTCTCGGGTTCAAGATTAACATAATTTTTTTACCAGGCTCAGAATCAAACCTTTATAATTTTTCTTCTACTAGGCCCAGGAAAAACCTAATGCATTTGCAGGTTAAGAATCAAACCTATCTATCATTTACCAAGATAAAGACTAACTTAATATTTTTACAGGCTGAGAATCAAAGATACCTTTTTAACATACTAAAGACTAACCCTGATTGGACACCGACCCAATATGTTTAATCCTTTCACACTCACCAAATACAAAAAATAATTTTTTCTTACGACTAGAACTTCTACCGCCTCAATTTAAGATATGCTCAATTAATGTTCCAATCTACTATGTGATAAAACTACGTGAGAATAAAAATTTGCTTATACTCATTTAAAGCATAGAATTATGTAAATCAGATTACCAAGAAAAAATTGTTTCGCAGGATTTTCAGGATCTTCCATGATAGAAATTATTTTTCTTAAAACAAATTACTACAATCTCAAACAAAGATATATGTATATATATATATATATATATATATATATCACGTTAAACACATAATATTGAGCACATAGAGTAATCGGAGATATCTTGCTAGAGTTTCTTTGAAAATTGTAAAGTCAAAGATATAACTCAAAAATTGATGACAAAAAAACGATGAACGCCTCGATTAAGAACTTCTTCAAAAATCTCTCAAAAATATATTTTAGCAAAATGATTATCTCTTTAAAAATGGCTAAAAATGATTATGTCTATAAAAATGACTAATTTAAAACTCTTTTTCTTGATTACATTTTTCAAAAAACACAGGTCAATATATATAGATTTCAAACACTGTCTACAACGGCTATATTTTGAAAGATACGCCCATAAATGTCATATGTAGGCCATTTATGCATAGAGTTCATTTGTTTAGGTGGAAAAAGGATGAAAAAAAAACTTGTTTGATAATGGAGAAAAAATGAGAGGAAAAAAGTATAATAGAAAGAAAAATGTACAATTTCTTAAGCATTTTTTTTCCACACCAATTTTGGGAGAAAAATGAAGGAAATGAGGGAGATTTTTTCAAGAGGGGAGTAAAATTACAATTATAATAAACTAATAAATTTATATTAAAATGAATTATTATTTGTTTTTAACTAAATAACACTAGGAAAAATAATTTTTGGATAAAAATATTATCTTCTTATTTTTCTTTTCTTTCTCTTTTCCTTCATTCCAACCAAACATACTCTTAGGGTGCATTTTTTTGGGTGGAAAAAAAAGGATGGATAAAAAAATGAAAAGGAAAATAGGATAGAAAAAAAAAATATGCTTGTTTGGCGTTTAGATTGAAAAATGTTTGGATAAGAAAATAGAAAGGAAATAAGATGAAAGAAAAAAAAAAAAACTTGTTTGGTAACGGAGATAAAAAGTAAAATAGAAAGGAAAATGCACAATTTCTTAAACAATTTTTTTCCACACCAATTTGAGAGAAAAATGAAGGAAATGAGGGAAAGTTTTTCAAGAAGGGAGTAAAATTACAATTATAATAAAATAATAAATTTGTATTAAAGTGAATTATTTTATTTTTTTCCGAACTAAACAACATGAGAAAATAATTTTTGGATAAAAATATTATCTTCTTATTTTTCTTTTCTTTCTCTTTTCCTTCCTTCCTACCAAACACACTCTTAGGGTGCATTTGTTTTGATGGAAAAAAGGATAGATAAAAAAATGAAAAGTAAATAGGATAAAAAATTAGAAAAAAAACTTGTTTAGTATGCAGGAAAAATGGGATAAAAAATAGTTATTTTCTTTCTCTTTTCCTTTCTTCCAACCAAACATACTCTTCGGGTACATTTGTCTGGGTGAAAAAAAATGATGGATATTAAATGAAAAAGGAAAATAGGATGAAAAAAATTAAAAAAATTATTTGGTATAGAGAAAAAAATGGGAGAGAAAAATAGTAAGAAAAATGCATCATTTCTAATTTTTCTTTTTTCTTTACCAATCTATATCTATATGTTGTATATAAAAGTGGAAACCAAGGGTTGAGAATGAACCACAATCAAGTATTATCAATTTCTCAAATCCTATTCTCCTTTTAAAATGAAGGACTAAGATTCAACAAAAACTCATAATAGTTTTATTTATTACATTCTCTCTCTTTTATTTTCACTATCTATATAACAAAAGAAATAATAATAACCACTACTTATTGCTCATTATTATAATAATGACATAAAAAAAATTAAATACAAAATCAATAACCTCTCACTCTACATTTTCAGTATGTGTATAAGGAAAATTAGGTAATATTGAAATTAATCAAGTAAAATATAAGTAATATTAGTTATAGCACTTTCTAGCTTGATACATTTTTTTTTTGCATATCCTTTATTTTTCTATTTTTGTTTCCTTTTTTTCCTAAATATATATTTTTAATTTTGTTGAAATTGCACTAACTAATTGAAGCACCCAAAAAATAAATACAATAAATAAATATTTTAGATTTACAAACAAAACACACCCCTAATTGTTAGATCTCTTATTGTTTGATGATTGACACTTGACTAATCTTACTGGCTTATCATTTTTGTATTTCAATAGTTCAAACACTAATTATACTAGCAAAAAATGTAACGACATCATTTATATGAGTTCAAATATTAATTAGCAAGAATGTCTGATTTATTAATAAAAATATAATAACTACATCCAAATGTAAAATAAAAATAAAATATCGATAATTATATCAAAGTGTGGAAGAAAAAAAAAAGAATACAATAGCTCATGTGTAGCACATGCATAAAATCTAATAGGAAAAACTAAAATTGAAAACCTAACCAGTGGACCTAGGGATGTCAATGGTTTGGTTTCATTTAAAACCAAAGCCAAAATTGTTAGACATATATATACCAAATCAAACCCAATAATTTTTTTAAACGATTTTAAAAACGAACCATTTAAATTTATACAAAAACAACACCAAAACTACGAAACCGCAAAACTATTTAAGATTTTTTAATTTTATAAATGCCAAAACCAAAATCAAAACCACGAAATTGCGGACCATTGTTTTTTTTATATATAAACACAAATATAACTAAAATATAAAATATAAATTCCAAAAAATAAAACCAAACCACAAAACTATTAATTGTTATAATAAATATTTCTAACCATAACCAAAACCGTTACAGTTCCTATTTTCAAAAGTAAAGTTGCAACCAAACTATTTAGTCGATTCCAAAACCTGACCATTCGGTGTGGTTTTTCTCGGTTACCCATTAGTTTGGTTTTTTTTTCATCCCTACTTGGACCGGAGGAGAGCTCAGCAAATGCAATCTTTTTGATCTTATTCATTGTGAACAATCTGTCATTTTCCTCCATTAATGTTCACAAAGTCCATTCTTCTAATTTTTTCTCTCTTTTAACATTTTATTTAAATAGATTTTAAATGATAAATAAAAAAAACTATAAATATCTATTATTTTTAATAAATATGACATTAAATTAGACAAAATAATTACATTTTCTATTTTATTCTCTCTTGATATGATTTTTTTTTTTTTTTTTTTGTTTATAACCATTATTAAGATTTATAATTATAATTAAGTATTAGACAATAAAAATACTAAACAGATCCTGTAATGGCGTGAGCCTTCGTGTACCGGGCTGTCCTTTTAACAAGTACTGAACAAAAAAAATGGGAGCTATTATATTGGTAAAAAAAAAACATTAAAAACACAATTAAAAAAACTAAAAGAAATAATAATCTTTAATATTTAAAGCTTATTTATTTCTCCCCTTTTAACATTTTATTTAAATAAACTTAAATATGATTTATAATCAATATAGTAATTTGAGTGCATTTAATTATTATTTATTATTACTATAGTAAATTGAATGAATTTTATCGCCGTAAGTTTTCCAAATGACTAAGGACATCACTGAAACTTACTTATATAGTTTATCTTTGCTTTTATTATAATTAATTATATGTGACTTATTTCTTCCTTACCTTTTCTCTGTCGTACCATTTAATAAAATCTTCTCTCCATTTATTAATTACATACAAATTTATAAATTTCATTTGCTCAAAAGAGTATTCTAATAATTTTTAACCAAATAATAGAAACTATTAAATAATATAAAAAAAACATCTTATATTATTTTAAAACTATTATCTGAAAAATATAAAGTTAAACAATTGAAAAAACCCTCTAGGAATTGTTTACTTAATATTCACTATTTAGAAAAAATAAATATTAGTCAACATTAATAATTTTAGAGGTCGACATTAATAGTTTTCTAAGTATTTTTTTTTTTAAACATTTCTCAATAAATTTATTTTTTTCTATACTCTCAAAAAATGTATTAGATATAAAATTAAACAATTAATTATATCTACGTACAATACTCAAATAATATTAAAACTAGTATGTGAGAAAAATGAAGGAAAATAAGGAAGAGTTTTCAAGAAGAGAGTAAAATTACAATTATACCTTTGATGGTAAAAACTTTAATCTTTTTTTGGTAATAAATGAGGATAAAATAGTAAATTATATTAAAATGAACACGGTCGGTATTAGAACAAATGTTAATGAGAAAAATCAATTCCATTTATTCCTACCCATACCGATTAGTTCTTCTCACCAGCCTGGATTGTCTTCTATTCTTCTTCATTTCTCCATCACCTCGATCGTCTGCTCTCATCTTTCTCCTGATGCCATCTCCAGTTGCTAGCGACATCATTTTCCTCTTCGTCACCATCGCCGTCGTCTCGTTGTGTAAGTCCTCCTTCTCTATCTCTTTCTTGCCTATTTCTGTCCCTGTTTTTGCATCGTTGTCATCTCGAAATCGGCCTCTATTTTTTTTCTTCTTCTGAAATCGATGGTTGTGTAAGCTCTTTCTCTTTCTTTCTCTCCTTCCTGTGAAAATCAATGAATAACATGAAAAGTCTAGTGAGAAAAGAAAAACGACGACTAGGGTTTATTATCTATGAATAATGAATACAAGAATACTGCAGAAAACCTAGGAAAGAGAGACTTATATAAGCATACAGTGGAAAATCTAAAAAATAAGTAAAAGAATATTCTATCCTTACTAAATAATAATAATAAACTCGAGTAACTCTAATATCCCCTCTCAAACTTATGATGTTGCTGCAAGTAGCATCGAGATTTTGCCAACCAAAAATCGAAAACGCGAAATAGAATGTGACTTGGTGAACAAGTCAGCAATTTGCATGGATAATGACACAAAAGACAAAGTAATAGTCCCATTTTGAAGATAATGATGAGTGAGATGACAATCAATCTCTATGTGTTTGGCCCATTCATGAAAGTCTGAATTGTGAGCAATATAAATAGCAATCTTATTATCACAATACATGGGAATGGGATGAGAAAGAGAAACACCCATATCTGCAAGTAACCAACGCAACTAAACTATTTCGGTAGTAGTGGATGCCATCGCACGATACTCAGCTTCTGTAGAAGATTTAGAAACAACAGTCTACTTCTTTCTCTTCCATAGAATAAGAGAATCACCCAAAAATACACAAAAACATGTGACAGACTTACGATATGTGGGATTACTAGCCCAATCAGAATCAGAATAGGTATGTAGCTCCAAAGACGAGGTCGATGGAAGTTAGAGACTCTGAAATATGGTACCTCGAAGATACTGAAGGATACAAAGAACAACAACCCAATAAACTATAGTAAGAGAAGTGACAAATTGACTGACGATATGAACAACGTGGGCAATGTCCAGGCAAGTAATAGTTAGATAGACTAAACTGCCAACAATAGTACGATATAATGTAGGATCTAACAAAGGGACACCATCAGAAGGTGAGTAACGAATATTCACCTCTAGAGGAGTAACAACAATCCTAGTATCAGTAAGACGAGCATGCTCGAGAATGTCAGTTGTATATTTAGATTGGGAGAGAAGATAGCCTTTTGGAGAAAATGCTACTTCAATACCCAGAAAGTAAAGTAAAGTCCCCAAGTCCTTCATTTCAAACTGACGAGATAATTTTGACTTTAATATGGCAATCCCATCAACATCATCACTAGAAATAATCATGTCATCCACATATAAAGATAGTAGAATACGACCGGTAGTGGTACACTTTATAAATAGAGTGGAATCATGATTACTTGGGTGAAAACCAAGCGAAGTAATCACTGTAGAGAACTTCTCAAACTAGGCTCGAGGAGCCTGTTTAAGACCGTATAGAGCTTTCTTGAGTTTGAAAACTTCTCCAGACTTATGAGCAACACCTGGATAAGGAGTCATGTAAACATCTTCTTGAAGATCGCCATTCAAGAATGCATTTTTAACATCCATCTAAGAAATATGTCACTGACGAACAGATGCAACGACAATAAGAGTCCGAACAATCGTCATTTTTGCAACTGGAGCAAAAGTCTCCTTATAATCCATAACATATTGCTAAGAAAATCCCTTGACAACCAAATGAGCTTTGTACCGCTCAACTGAACCGTCAAACTTGGTTTTAATTTTGTAGACCCAACGAGAACCAATTGGACTTTTACTTGGAGGTAAAGGTACCAAATCCTATGTATCCGTCTTGTATAAAGGAAAGAGTTCCTCAACCATAGCCTGTTGCCAAAGTAGATCAAGTGTTGCCTCTTTATAGGATAAAGGCTCAGAGAGACAGTGAATAGAGGCTAAAAATGAAGCAAAAGATTTTGAATAGCAAGAGTAAACAAAATCTAGTATATGAGTGGATTTACGAATGCATTGAGGATAGCGAAGAGGGGGATCTACAACCTGAGAAGATTCTTGATAGGCCGTCGGAAGGGAGGGGATGCTAGAAGTATCAATACCTACAAAGCTACCAGTGTCAACATGAGGTCAAGACGCATGAGATGGGTCAATATCTGTAATACATGGATTTTGAGAAGATAAACTATTTGTGTCATTAGAGAAAGGATCAATGGAAATGAGATCATATTTTGTCAAGTTGTGTGTACTAGTAGGAATAGACAAAAAAGGTATATGCTCAAGAAACACAACATGATGGGACACATATAGTTTTTGAATAACTGGATCAAAACAATGATATCCCTTTTATCCCTCACCATAGCCTAGGAAGACACAAATGGCAGAGCGAGAAGATAACTTACTACACTCTACTCTCGGTTGAAGAACAAAACAAGTGCACCCAAATACTCTTAAGGAGGAATAGTTGGGAGCATAACCATACAACTTTTCAAATGGAGACAAACCTGAAGAATGAGAGGATGAGATCTTATTAATTAGGTTCAGTGTAATAAGTACTGCTTCTCCCCAAAATACACTAGGAACAGTGGCAGACAGTAAGAGAGAACGAGCAGTTTCAACAATGTGTCTATGTTTCCTTTCAGCTACACCATTTTGCTCGGGAGTGTCAGTACACGAGGTTTGGTGAATTGTTCCATCTAAAGCAAACAAGTTAGTGAAAGGAATAGAAATGTACTCCCTACCCAAATCACATCTAAAACACTTGATAACAGCAAAATGTTGGGTCTTAATAAGAGCTTAAAACATTTGAAAAATACCAAAGAATTCAGAACGACATTTCATAAGATAAACCCAACAATAACGAGTGTAATCATCAATGAGGGAAATATAGTATGTGGACTCCCCTTTTTGTAGCAATCGGGGAAGGTCCCCATATATCAGAGTGAACCAGATCAAATGGTGCAAGCAAAGAAGAAATGCTTCGATGAAAAGGTAAAGTAGAAAATTTTGCCAATTTATAACCACTACAATCAGAAATATCATAAATTGACAAATTCCCCAAGGATCCTTTAGATGCAAAGTATTTTAAACGAGATGCTGAAATATGACCAAGACAAGAATGTCATAAATAAAAACTAGAAGATGAAGAATTCAAATGAAAAGACGTCAAGTTAACATTGGAAGCTGCAACATCTGGTACTTGTAGCTCGTCTAGTATATATACTCCCCCCCACTTATAGCCTATCCCAATCAGCTTCTGAGATTGCGAATCCTGCATATGACAAGAGGTAGAAGAGAAACAAACTGAGTAACCAGAATCACAAAATTGGCTAACAAAAATAAGATTCAATGCAAGGTTGAGAATATGATAAACACTGGAAAGAGATAACCAAGGTTTGAAAACATAACCAATGCCTGCTAATGGCATCGGAGTACCATAAGTAGTCATAATAGATACAGATGATGTAGGATTTAAAGAAGAAAATAATGATAAATCAGGTGACATATGATGAAAGGCTCCAGAATCTAGAACTCATATGGAGAAAGACATACTTGAAGAACTAGAGGGTAACAAACCTACTGAAGATGCAACGGATATGGCATGCGGCTGTGTTGCAATAAACTTATGAAATTGTTCAGTAAGGGCCTCCATTGTTGGATTAGAAGATATTGGGTCTCCAAAACCAAACAAATTTGATGATGACAGTATCGCTACAACAGTGTTAGGCTGTGGAGGCCTGTAAGGACATTTTCGAGATTGATTATCAGATTTCCACTAGGGAGGCAGTTGTTGCTACTGTTGCTGTGTTCTACTCATTTTAGGGCATTGAGCCTTCCAATGACCTTTATGCTTACAGAAGCTACATTCATCAAAGGCGGGCCTCAAATAAGGCTTGTTTTGATGATTAGGAGGTGGTTTAGAAGGAACTGCCAGAACATATGGACTGGGTGATTAGAGAACCCTTGTGTCTGATTGAGATTTGAAGCGTATCTCCTCGACTAATAATTCACTAACCACTGAGTCAACAGAAGGAAGTGGATTATAGTGCAAAATTGTCCCACGAAGTCCCCCAAAATCATCACATAACGCCATAAAAAATTATACTAAACTCTGTTCTTCCCTACGAGCAATGTACAGAATACATGCTCGTAATTTTGTAGATTCTGTAAGAGCCAATTGATCCCAAAGATCTGTCATAGCAGAGTAGAATTCCTGGATACTCATATTATTCTACTTCAGTACTCGAATATCAGATTTCAATTGATATTATTTTGCAAAATTAGACTGTATGTAAAGCTTTGATAGATGATCCCAAACCTCTTTGACGTACTCATACTTCGCCAATTGCATACCAATTGAATGATCAACAGAGTTGTTAATCCAGGTAATAATTTTTGAATTATTTACCTTCCAAGTGTCTAACGAAGTTATATAATCTTCAGGCCTTTCATCTTTTGGTTTAACCACTGTACCACTAATATAGCTTCACATCTTTTTGCCTTTGAAAAAAAAAAATCATCACATAACTCCAATATGAAAAAAAAAAATCTCATTCAATCTCACAACAATAGACTGAAGCAAATCATCCCTTTCAGAAGCCATTACAAATACTAACAAACAAAAACACAAATCTAATGCAATGGAGAAAGAAAATCAAATACCAAAAACCAATCGATGATTCGCTGAGAAAACCAAATCAGAGTTACGCAGAAGCCAAAACTATACGAACATCAACAATCATAATCATACGGATGTTGAATCTGCAGTCCTTGTGGAAGGAATCAAACTTTCTTCCATGAGATTAAGCTCTTGATACCATGTGAAAATTAATGAATAACACGAAAAGTCTAAAGAGAAAAGAGAAACAACGGTTATAATTTATTATCTCTGAATAATGAATACAAGAATACTACAAAAAAAACAACAACTAGGAAATAAAGACTTATATTAGCGTACAATGAAAAACCAAGAAAATAAGTAAAAGACTATTCTACTCTTATATAATAATAATAAACTCGAGTAACTCTAATACCTCTCTCTCTCCCCTAAGTTTCTCTATATTAGTACTCAGTAAATATAGGGTTTTTTGTGATTTATTTTTTTTCTTCAGATCTGCACTTGGTGGCTCTAAATCTATGGATTTTCCTCGTCAAATCTATAGATATGGACCTATTTTTCATATTCTGTTGTTCCTAATTGCATATTTCTGTTTCTGTTCATGTTCCTCTTGCGTTGTTCCTGTTCGCATATTTCTGTTCCTGTTTATGTTCCTTTTGCATTGTTCATTCAAGACATTTTCAGGTTTTTACTCTCTCCTTTCTCTCGCTATAGATAATGGGTTATTCTTTCCGATTTCTCTGATTGAAGTTATGTGTTTTGATTAGGGCTATAATCAAATTACTCACTTGCTACCCGTAAAAGTTTAGATTGGTGAATCATTCATATTGGTATCTATTTGTTCTGTTTAGTTTAATTCTTCAGATTGGTATCATATTTTCAGTTTAGTTCTATTAGTGAATCCATTTGTTTTTCATTTATGTTATATTTTAATGGGGAAAATCTGTTGATAGAACTCTTCGTCAAAGAAATGAACAGGATGAGGAGAAATTGATAAACGAATTTTTGGCCTTAATGGTGTTCGGCGACCTTTCTTTTCTCCTTCAAAAGATACATTTTTGCGTCGCAACCACGCCGAATGGATTTTCGATCTAAATGGTGTTTATCGGCTCTCTTTTCTGTGATTGTTGGCCTAGTGAGCTATCCAAGAGGCGGATTGAATTGGATAGTTATAAAAATTTAAACAAATAATTCTTTCAACACTTAATTATCAGATAATCAATTTTTCCTAAATCAATTATTATTTTCGTTACGCAGTAGATAAGTGTTTAAATGTAGGTGCACACCTAAACAAAATGTAAAGAAGAATATCAATGCAACACACCAAGATATATCCTAGTTCAGCAAGCTAGCCTTACCTAATCCAATCCCCCGAGCTCTACGAAGATTTATAATCTCTAAACATCTTGATTCCTTTAATAATAGGAACCAAACTTTTACAACGATTCTTTTACCAAACTCAAAATCAACATTTACAATTTTCTTTTTTATTAGGTTAAAGAAGAACCTTATCTTTTTACTAAGCTAAAGATTAACCTAATTCTATTACAGGAATAATCAAAACCTAATCCTTTTATAGGCTAAAGATCAAACCTCACAACTTTCACAAGTATTATTTTTCCAAGTAAGAATGGAACCTTTACAATTCGCTCAAAACAATTCAATTCAAGGAGAATCAGGACCTAGTTTTTTTCAAGAGAAAAGAATAACCTAACATTTTTATACTTAGGACAAAGATCAAACCTAAATCTTTTTTATCGGAAAAGAATGAAACCTAGCTACCCTGACTATACATTCACCCAACCATGTTTAATCCACAAAAATTCAAAAATACAAAAAATAATGAGTTTCTTCTCACAATGAGTTTCTACCACCTCAATACAGTTATACTCGATTAATATCTCAAAATTTACAACGTGATTGATATAATGTGAGATAAATCAATATCAGATTAATAATCAATACGAGTAACACATAATCAGATAAATACACAAAATCGTTTTAAAAATATTTTTCAAGCTTTTAGATTTAAAACGATTTTCTAACGATCTTAACAACCAAGCCAATACAATAATATGAAATCACTATTAATAATAATAGTTTGGAAAGATCTTACTGGGATAACACTGAAGATTGAAAACAGAATCACAAGATAGCATAAGTCGGTGACGCTAAATCAACAGTGCTTTAGATCTAGAACTTATAACGAAATCTTTCTCGAAAAATCTCAGCAGAATAATATCTCTTAGAAAAGCGTAGTAACTGATGTTCTTGATGATGTTAACCTTAATCCCATAGGCCTAATTATATAGACCAATATCAAGCACTTTAACGGGTACTTTTCAAAAGATATGGTTCTAAAGACACTCTTAGACCCCATATAACATAATCATTCAATTCTAGGATAATTCACTTAAAAATAACTTTCAAAACTCTCAAATAGGTCCATAAAACATTTCTCAATTATCAATCTCAAAGATAGGAAGTATTTAACTACTTAAATTAAGAGAATCTTAAATTATGTGGACCAAATCAATAGGGATATAAAATATGCGTACCATATCTTTAACAAGATCAGATCTCCTGAATTTCTCCCTAAGAGAAAGACCAAATTCCTTGAAATCTCAACCGAAACATTCAGTTGACCGATCCTTGACCATGGTTTGATTGATTAATACAGCGTAGAAACCAGGCCAATCAAAACAGTCAATCGGTTAACCAATTCTCCTTCTGTCAGTTGACCGATTGGTTTAGAGAGTTTCCTCTGCCAAACTCCAGCACAGTCAGTCGATCGATTAAGTACCAATCGGTTGACCGTTTGGTTCAGAAACTTCCACTTTTAAACCCTTAAGCCTATCAGTTGAGTGATCTCTTTGGTCGATTGACCGAACATTGCAGGTTCTACATATTTTGCTCCAAAAATCTCACTGTTTCAAACGGTTGACCGATCTCTTCTGATTAGTTGACCGATTGATGCTGGATAGTCATTTCCTACACCAATTTTGCTCCAAAACCTACTGCTTGATTCAATAATTGATTGTTTTTCTCAGTTGACTGAATTGACTCTAAACTTCAACTTTAAATCATGATTTTTACTTAGGTCAATTTTTATTTTTAATATAAGGAGAACATATCAAATTTTAATTAGGATCTTAACTTCTATCATGTCAATAGCAAAACACACATAAGATAACTCGTTTAATAGTGTTGTGTGTAGGGGTGTGCAATGGATTGAGTCAACCCGCCAAACCCACACCGCAAAAAAATTGCCCAATACTAACCTGCACATTGCGTGGGTGTTAAAACTTGAAACCCACATATGTATGGGCGAGTTACAGTTTGGCTCATGTTCTTACGGGTTCAACTCACCCGCTCGAGTAGACACAAAATGATGTCATTTTAGACTTTATTACTTACGTTTGTAATTTTTTTTTCCTATTTTTGTGATGGTTTACAAATTACATTGTAGTTTTTTTCTTGTTTTTGTGTTACTACAATTTTGTCGCAATTTTCTACAATTTTTTTGTAATGTAAGGATTTTTCTTTTTAACAATATTTATTATATTTCAAGAGCAATCCGCGGTTCTAATTAGTCCAACTCGAAAATAGGTTCAACCCGTACATTTTTGGGTAGCCCACGGTTTAAACTAACCAACCCGCACAATCTAACTCGCCCCCAACCCATACATTGTTGGGCGGTCCACGGTTCAAACTAACCCAACCAGCCTAATAATTATTTTATTCAAGATTTTGGCCCAACCCGCCCTAATCTACCAGCTATCCACCCCTAGTCGTGTGTGATCCTAATTCGGGTTGCATTAAAAGTATAAGAGTATTGAATTGTTTTCACCTAATTTTTTCAAGGTCTTCAACACTCTTCTTTTCTTCACTGCATTTATCTTTGCACCCATAACATTTTCTTCATGATTTCTTCAACATAATCAATAATTTGAAACTCTTTTATGAAATACTTAATAAACACATTAGTTTCACAAAAAATATTAACATTTAATTATTCATCAAAACCTAGGGATCAACAATATCTTCTTTTTTTATGATGACAATTAACTTTGATATTTTCTTCAAAACAAAAATGTTACCACGCTCCCCCTAAATACGAAGACAAGTATTTAACTCATTTAAGTATAATCATGAAGACAAATTGAAACAGTTCAGCAGATGTTTAACATGAGCCCAAAAATCAATATAAAGATTATGATATTCAACAAAGCTCAATATACTCAATTCAATTTAGATCTCTCTTTGATTAATGCAATACTTAGGCGAACAAATTTCTAAACATTATCTAACAAGTTTAAACATCAAACAATTTCTCCCCCTTTGTCATCTCAAAAAGTGAGGATGGAGAACAAAAAAATTCTTTTAATCTCTTTTAAATATCTTGATAAATTTCTCTTGAAAAACTCATAAAAATTTAATTTTAATAGTAAGGATAAAACTCATTTTCAATCACTAGAATATATGTGGATCATCATGAGATAAATATTAAGTATAAAAGATCATGTCTAGACAAACCATAATAAGGTAATTACCACTTAGTCCATCTAGATCAAGTGCCACAAATCCTAGATTTAACAATTACAAACCAAAGTGCCACTGTGAGACATGTTCAAATTACATAACGAAACTGAAAATGATAAAATATAAAAACTAATGAGGACCATGTCCCATGAATGGATAGTATGGTCCCACCGAACTCGTAGCCGGCTGCTGTGGGTACTGACCATCAAGCTAAATGCTCGAACTCGAGGGCATCTATTGATAATACGATATAGATGGTCTAACCCCTATTGACCCTGCTACAGTGGATCCTCCAAAGGATTGTTGCGCTTCGAAGATAGTGTGCCCACTATACTGCTATTGACTAGCAAAGTACGAGCTCTACATGAATTGAAACATATGTTCCATGCTGCCTGTGATCCTCCAAAATCTTGATTCCGAAGTATGTCCATCTTCTTATCTGAGCTTAACTTTTCCTTCTCTTTTTCTTCTTCTTCTTCCACCACCATTCTCTCTCTCTTACCCCTTCTTTCTCACCCATCTATTCTTCTAGAATTCATATCCCATTAGTATACAATTACTAACATTTATCCATGTCGAGGTCATTGTGAAAAACTTAATTTCTTTAGGGTCGCTCTCAACTTCGAAGAAATTGATTACTTTTTGAAGCGCATCGGCATAGGGTAGTATTCTAGAGGTTTTTTTTTTTTTTAAATGATACCTCATGTGTTCCTTCATAACATGGGCTAAATCAAGTTTTCTTCCCTCAACAATATCATTTAGCAAATATAAATCAAACTCATTAACATTCGTATGACTCCCTCATCTAGGCACATTTGTCTACGTGATCATCGAATGAATAAGACGGTGCTCAAGCGATAGCGATCCGCACTATCCTCATCTAACCCAAACTTCTCAGCAATCTCACTTCTCCTAATATTTGTCGCAATCTAGTGAGGGGTATTGTAGGGAAAACATCTTCTCTGTTTAACTTCAAAATGTCTCTAAGTTCTGCCTTATCGAATTTAATTTCAGCCCCTTTAACAAATGACCTCATTTGTTCATCTCTAAGTACAAGATTACTATAAAACATTCTTACCCAAAGGTTCATCCATTCATTACTTTGGGAAACAAAATGGGTCAACCCAAATTCCTAATATACTTCTCAAGATCGATATTTTTTCTTCTTTAATCTATCCAAATCTATGGGTTTACAACACACGACCTTTCAATTTGCAAATTCATTTTTGAATTTTATTTATGCCTCATTGTTCTCAAAATGGATATTTTCATATTTATATTTCCTGGGCAAAGTCTTTCAACTCTAGGCATTTTCCCTCAATAGTGAGTTCAACAACCAATTTAAAACTGAAAAATCTAATAAGATGGAATAGATCTATCAAACCTTAGAGAGAGATGGAAAAATTAACCTTATGATGAAGCTTCCGATTTCCAAATGATAGATCCAAGCCCTTAATCTTCTCATCTAAGCCAAAATGTGATGATCTCTTGAAGATTTTGGATGAAAAACTCTTAGGATATGAAGGGTTTTTTGAGAGAGAGGACTTCAAGACTGAAATGGGGGTGAAAGGGGCTAGGGATATAAATCCCGTAACAGTCGGTTGACCGACTATTCTTGGTTGGTTAACTGACCAATGCAGAGTCTGCGTATTGCAAACTTTGTTCTTGTCTATTGACCGATAGGGCCCTTTTGTTTTTTTTTTTTGTGCATTTTTGTCCTATTTGATCAACTAGCTTAATTTTTACCTCTTATTTTGATCCATACATATTATTTAAAATATTTTCACACGCAGACACTCTCTCACACAACACGCGCGCGCGCGCGCACACATATCACAAATATCTAATTTAAGAAATGCTAAGCATCAGTCTCCCTAATGAAATTAACATATTTGAATTTTAGAAAATTTGACATACCTCAATCGTCCTTGGGAGCAATTGGTGTGTGTCCCTTTGGTGGATTGTTAATTTCAATCTTTTTGCCCATTGAATCCACTATATTTTCTTTTGCTTGACTTATCACTTTGATATCCTCATTTCTTACACCGGCACATTTCTGGATTGGTTCAATGATAATTTTCTTGTCCTTGTACGATGCTTTGAGCTGCTTTTCCTCATTTTGCTTTGTCATCGCTTTATACATTGTCTTTCTTTGGTATTGGTTTCTCGCCATTTGTTGAGGATAAGTATTAGTTGATTTCATGTATTGAACTTGCTACTTTTTGAACTTTTCACTTTGCATATACTGATTCTTCCTCATTGGTGCATTGAATCTGGACTCATTTATTGGCATGTAAGATTCATTGTTTCCTCTTTATTGGCATGTAAGATTCATTGGTGCATTGAATCTGGACACATACCTGGCAGGTTACTTTTAAAAAAAATGGCTCTAAAAGTCATTCTTAGACCCCATATAACATAATCATTCAATTATGAGATAATTCACTTAAAAATAACTTTCAAAATTCTCAAATAAATCCATAAAATATTTCTCAATTATCAATCACAAAAATATGAAGTATTTAACTACATAAATTAAGATAATCTAAATTATGTGGACCAAATCAATATAGATATAAAATATGTGTACTATATCTTCAACAAGATCAGATCCTCAAATTTCTCCTTTGGAATCATAAAAAATGGCTAGTGTTTGACCGAAAGACCAAGTTCTTTGAAATCTTAACCGAAACAATCGGTTGACCGATCACTGGCCATCGGTTGACCGATTGATATAGCGTAGAAAGCAAGCCAATCAAAACAGCCAGTCGGTTGACCAATTCTCCTTCAATTGGTTGACCAATTAGTTTAGAGAGTTTCCACTGCCAAACTCCAGCACAGTCGGTTGACCGATTGGTTCAGAGACTTTCACTTTTAAACCCTTAAGCCCATCAGTTGACTTATCATCTTTGGTCAGTTAACCGATCGTTGTAGGATCTACACATTTTGCTTTGAAAACCACATTGTTTCAAATGATTGACCATTCTCTTCTAATCAGTTGACTGATTAATGTTGGATGGTCATTCGCTACACCAATTTTGCTCCAAAACCTACTGCTTGAATCAGTTAACCGATTGTTTTTCTCGGTTGACTGAATTGGCTATAAACTTCAACTTTTAATCATGATTTTTACTTAGGTCAATATCACATGAGGAGCACAAATCAAATATTTAATTAGGATCTTAACTTCTATCATGTCAATATCAAAACACACATATGATAACTCATTTAATAGTGTCGTGTATGATCCTAATTTGAGTTGCATTAAGAGTATAAGAGTATTGAATTGTTTTCACTTAATTTCTCCAAGATCTTCAACGCTCTTCTTTTCTTCACCGCATTCATCTTTGTACCCATAACATTTTCTACATGATATCTTCAACATAATCAATAATTTGGAACTCTTTTTTGAAATACTCAACAAATACATTAGTTCCACCAAAAACATCAGCACTTAATTGTTCATCAAAACCTAGGGATCAACAGTGATTGTTGTGGATTATGAATGGTGGCTCCCCAACGTTTGAATTGGACATGAATTTTATTTTGTCTTTATTGTGGATATAACATTATATTAATTCTAATTTTGTTGATTTTACTTCTTTATATTCTACTAGTTATTCTAACAAGTAGGGAAAAAGTCAAAATGAACATCTATTGTAAAAAATTTACAAAGTTTATATTTAACATGTAAGTACTTTGAGATCTATTTTTATAATGTTTTGTGTTTTATTTTGGTTTAATTTGATATTTATTATCATACATTAAAAAAAAAAATTGAGCAAGAAAATGTTGGTTAAGAAATATGTACATTATTATCATACACAATGTTGCAACCAAACATGATTCTTTGCTTCTTGTTTTAAAAATTGAGGAAATAATTTTAGAATTAATCATTACCAAATGCAATTCTTTTCCCAAAAGGAACCAGAATTATGTCGTTAACAAACGCGATTTTGTTTGCAGAACAAAAAAAAAATGTCATTACCATGCACAATTTTTTCCCAAAAGGGAACAAAATTCTCATTTCATCTCATCATATCCCAAAGTGGGATGAGAAAAGTGGGAACACCAACCAAACGCCACTTAATATTTTTGTTCATTATGAAAAGAAAATTATTTTTTCTGGTATTATTTGGTTAGGAAAAAAAAAATGAAAGAAAATAAAATAATTCAATTTAAGGTAATTTAATATTTTATCCTCATATACTGCAAAAAAATTAAAAATTCTATTGGAAAACTCATCGAGATGACCCAAACTAGACACCAAACTACCAGCTAATTCCGTTGATTTAACAATAAACAAAAACTCATAGAATACGTTTAACAAACACGGTGCAGTCCCCAAATTCAAAGCCACATATTTTCCAATGACGTATTTGCCCTCACTAGATCTACGGAGATTGAGATTTTCCATATTCAGCAAAATCATTTTATTTGGTTTCTTTGCAAGATAATAATAATAATTGAGAGTTTCCATATTTAACTAAATCATTTTATTAAAACCAAAATAACTATTGTTGTACAAAAAACAATTCACAATTTAATTATATATTCAAATTCGTCTAAATAAAATCTTTAAAACGATTTTAAATTCTCTATTTTTTTCATTAGTTTCAGTTTTCATATTCATCTTCCATTCAACATGATACTTCCAGATTTTTTTAGTTTCCTATTAAATTGGATATTATATTCAATAATCATGGAGCACACAGAATAACAACACAATTAATGTTATACATAACATCTACATGTATCCCAATTTAGAACTATAAAAAAAAATATTAATACCAAATACTGAATGTTATATTCAACGTTGGTGCTACATGAACTATAAGATGTTACATGTCACATTTACATGAAATACGATTTAATAATCTATTAATATATTACATTCGACAATCTATTAAGATGTTACATTCAACACACTAATATTTTAATGAGAGGCAATCGTAACTACATGCTACATGTAACATGATCTAAATAATAAATGTTACATTTAATATTCATATTTATTACAATAAACAGATCCAAAAAATGTGATTGAAAATTTTAAAGAGAATTATTCCCATATAATTTATGTGTAAAAATTTTGTTGTTTTACGTTCAGATTGATATTAAAACAAGCATTTTTGTTTCACCTTTTATGATTGCATTCTACCTAAATTAGTTCCGCATTAGGGGGAATTGATTACATGATGTTATGAAGCGGCGCATTAAATATGGGCATTTTAGTCACAAAAATGCTATAAGGACTGCTCAGTTCACAAAAAAAATTGCGAGTTTAGTTGATAGTTTTGATACCTTTTGGGATTGCTTAGTACCCGCCCCAATTCTGTTATCATGGGTATAATTGTAATTTTTCTCTCTTCTTGAAAAACTCTCCCCCATTTTCCTTCATTTCTTCCCAAATTAGTGATAAAAAAAAAAAAAATGTTTAGTAAATTGTGCAGTTTCTTTCCTGTTTTATTTTTCTTCTCATTTTTCGTCCATACCAAACAAGTTTATTTTTCTCATTTTCATCATTTTTTTTAATCTTTTTTTCTCCCACCCAACTGAACGCACCGTTATACTAGTTTTCAAATATATTTGTATAACCTTTGTATACTTAGGCCCCGTTTGGTAACACAATTAAACACTTAAAACTAAATTCATTAAGTACTTCTCAAATTAAGTGTATTTGATAATAAAATTAAGCAATCACTTAAAATATAAGTATCACTTAAACATTATTCAAAATTTGAGGTGATGTGTGATTCATTTAAATTGTTAGCTATTATCGATTAATATCATAAAATATCTAATTATTATAACTCACATTTTACACCAATACTGTAAAATCTCACAAACAATTATAGACAAAAAAAATACTAAATTGAGAAAAAATAAAGAGAGAGTTGTAGAGTGAGAGTATTTTTAAAAAATAAAGTTGTAAAAAATATTTTAAGAACAAAAACTTGTATTTTTTTAAAAAAAAGTTAAAAGCATTAAAAAAATTAAATACCTAATATATTCGATCAACACTTAATGAAATCAACATTTATAATTTCAACACTTGATATGGGTAATCTTGGACAGTATTTACTTGTGCCCAGAACCCCAGCCACACGTATTCGTCACCGGCCACATGTTCACCTTTTTCGCTCAGCAATGGCCATACCATCACTACCTTGTAAGCTCCACCCTGCAATACTAAACTTATGGTGCCATCAATCGCTGCCCTGTCATTCTATCTTTGGGCGGCACCCTCTAATTGGAAGACCCGTTTAATCATCGCCAACAGTCGCCCTATCGTCCTATATGTAGGTGGCACCTTTCAGTTGGAAGACCCATTCGATCACCGACGACCGACGATTTGCCATGTTGCTTCTGGTTGGCAGCTACTGAAGGTTTAGCCATTGCGATTTTGGCCAATCAGTGCCCTTCCCCACTTCCTCTAGTCGGCAAGCAGCGTGGCATGACATTCATCTCTGTTTTGTGCACCGCTCAAGAGGTCTCTACCTTCCCAGGTCCTATAAGATCGAGCCCTCCTACAATAAGTGTAATACCCAAAAAAATTATATTTTTGAGAATATTATTTTATACAAATTTAATATATTTTGGATTGTTTTGTAAATTTAAGGCATATATAAATATTTGATAATTTTTTTGAGGTTGCAAATATAATTTTTGAGTTTAATAATAATTATATAATATATGGGGATATTAGTGTAATTTGGATAAAAAAAAATAGCAAATAGAAATGATAAGTGTGTGAGGTGTAAAGTAAATCATTAAGTTCCTATGTATTAGATCTTTCATTATTATGCTTTAACATTGAGATTGGACATGTGTGTGTCTTGGAAGACAACAAGGAAAAACATGATCATTATTATCATTACTCTTATATATATACTTTGCATTAACATTGGACACGTGTGTGTCTTTGGAAGAAAACAAGGAAAAACACGATCATTAATATCATTACACTTATGTGTGTGTGTGTGTGTGTGAGAGAGAGAGAGAGAGAGAAAGATTGAGAAGAGATTTCAAAAGGTGTTTTGGGGGAAGGTCAAACGACGACAATAAGGAAGGAAGAAAGGAAATATGTCATTGCATTATAATTTATGACTTCAGGTAGAAATTCTACTATTTTAATATATATATATATATATATATATTTAATTTCTCCACGTGATGTGTGGTTCATGTTATTACTGTTATAATTGTTATTTTGCATGAGATATTATGATCACGTGGGAAGCATGCATATGTGTTTATTTTCTTGTATTAATTAGATACACGTATTAGAGGGATTGAAATTCTACTGAGCGTTAACTCACTACCCCACAGTTTTTATTACAAGGGCGATGAGAGTGAAATGGCACTAGAAATTTTATTTGGATTTCTATTAAATTTGTAATAGTCATATTTATTGTTTACAACTACTGTGAGCGAATCGGCACGGAATTGGAATTTAAAATGGTTGTAATAGTTGTATCTGGAATTTTATAATTATATATATATATATATAATTAAGGCCACTATTTGAATTATACTTCAAATTTCTTGATAAATTATAATGGAATTAATAATTGTATTCCAATAGTATTTGTATTTGAATTTCAAATAATTGTATTGATTATTCATTGTTGTAAAATTGACTCGATAAAATTGGGATTAGAAACTTAGTTATTTTTTTGTAATGAAATATTTGTTATTTCACGATAATAAGATAATTATAATTATCACCGTAGCTGTAAAATTTATTGAATTTTATAGAATGAAATATTGGTCGTTCGGTTTTAGTATCAATTCTCCAAGGGGAGAAACCGCCCTAAGAAACCAGGTCGTTACAATAAGTCTCTACAAAGTATATGAGTCTCCTTAGGGCATGGTGTGTAAAGCTTTATTTTTGCATATGCATATTTTTAATTGCATTTTAAAATATTTAGAAAAATAATGGGATTCATTGTGCTATTTAATAATTAATATTTTCTTTATTTCAAGAGGAATAATTAGCGTAAATAAATAAATTAAAAAAATAAGATAAACGGTTGAAATTTGTTGCTATCTTAAATAAGGCAACTATTTCTAACCATGTATAATATATAGGTGTGTCATAAAGCATGACACATGGCATTAAAAAAATGAAAAGGGAATGGCGGTTTAGGGATGCTCATATATATAAAATATTTATATTTTTAGGAAGAAGTATTTATAGAATAAAATATTTATCACGTCTAATTATTGGGACTATCTATACGGGCATGTATGCATGTATACATATATACTAAAAATATATATACGTGAATTCAAAAAATATAGTGGATATATTTACACATAGATATATTTAATTTGTGAGTAATATAATTTAAAATAAAAATTATAAATTTTATTAAAAATATAATTTTTAACATTTCGTTGACTAGTACTATTATTAATAGTTGATTAATATTTTTTTAGATTAAATTATTAATAAGAAATTTTTTGTAATCATTGTTATAATATTTTTTGTATAGTTAAATATTGATTTAAGAAATTGGGCATTTAATAATTTCGTATAATCAAAAAATTTGGGAATAAAAAAAATTGCACTTTATTGTCACGCATTACATATTAGATCTATTTAAATAAATTCTTAGTTTAGGCCCTATCATTGTTAGGTTCACAGGCGACGCCGACAATGTCAATATTACGACAGTAGGGTATTCAGTAGCGCAAATATCGAGGTGAGTGTACTTTCTTCTATGTAAATTATCAAATTATATTTTTGTACTAAAATTTTACAAGAAAAGATTTATTAAAATGGATTACTTTATAATGTTTAAATGGATCGAGTAAATTTTTAAATGTAAAAAGTGATTTTTATTATACTATTATGTCATAGTGTGATCTCGCCCGGAGGGCATGTCTTGCGGGATGTTGTTAGTCCTAACAAGAGAGCATGTCCTATAGGATATTGTGTTGTGACCTGACATAAGGGTAAGTCTTGCAGGTGGTTGGTATATGTTGTTGTTATTATCGTTGTTGACAATGATGATTATCATCATGATATGATGGTTTATACTACGTGTTGGTTCCTATCATTGGAGATATTAAATGTTCCTGACACTGATGACAATCTTAGATTGCACAGTTGTACAGGTTACGGTACCATCATATCTCCCGATCGCGAGGAGAAATGATCATATGGCTAGTAGGGAAGTATTTGTGCGGTATTTTATTATATATGTCAAAGTAATTTTTTCAATTAATTTAAATGAATTTCTTTTATTGTGATGATAGCTGTGGAATTTTATTTTGGCTCAATATGTAGTTATATTTATATTACGTTTTGAAAAGTGGTGTTAGATAATTATGCTTGATTCATAAATTATTTTTATATTATGAAAATAGTACACCGATAAAATATTTTGTCTCAGGTATCTCAACTAGAGACGGGTCCACTACTGGCACTAGGTAGAGTGAGAGGGTAATGTCTTTTTTGGAGGACTAACAGGACAAGTATGAACCATGAAAGGTTCTGTCTTTTTTTTTTTTTTTTTTTCCGTAGTTTTGTTATGGATATTTGGGACACTTGTATTTCTAAATTTTGAAATTTGTAAATATTTTTAAAAAATTTATATCAGTACATGTTTTTATATATTTATTGTTGGTCGGGTAACATCAAGTCGAGGTCACGCCTAGCCTTTAATGTTGGGGGGCCAGGGTGGGTTGTGACAGTTTTTGGTATTAGAGCTTCGGTTATAGGTTCTATAGACGTGTCAGATTGTCTTACCAGTAATGGACCGTAAAATAGGGTGTTGATAGGTTAGTTCGACATGAGAATAGTAGTTATCTTATTTGATTAAATAGTACATTTGCATCATGCACTGTTGTTTGCATTGTTAGCATTTTTATTTATTAAATTTTATTTCAGATATTGAATATGGATCGTGGAAATGAAAGTAGTGGGAATTCTGGACCCTAAAAAAAGGGTAGGGCGTGAAAAAGCTTCGATGTTGTCTAGCGAATTTTACAAGTTGCTGCGCAACTAACAGAGTGGCAGGCAAAGATGATGGAATGTCAACGGGCCCAAACTAAAATAGCTAATCCCCAGGTCGTATTCTTGAAAATATTCAAGGAATTGGACTCTCCAACTTTTACGAGAATTGTGGGTCTTGCTTATGCTGAAAATTGTTTAAGGAGCATAGGGCATGTATTCGAGGCAATGGGCACTACTGATGGCAGTCGAATTCCTCTCGCCACCTTCCAACTGAAAGGGGAAGCTGAATATTGGTAAGAAGAAATAAAGAGACTAATTTCAATTCCAGGCAAGGAGATCACTTGGGATCAATTTGTTGCATTCTTTAATGAAAAATATTTCCCTGAATCCTATCAGTTCGAGATGGAAGAGGAATTCATATTACTGAAATAGGAGAAGATGTCAGTTCTGTAATATGAAATCAAATTTGATACCCTATCCTGATTTACTCCTGATCTGGTAAAGATTGAGGAACCTCCTGCCACCTTCCAATTGAAAGAGGAAGTCGAACACTGGTGGGAATAAATGAAAAGATTAATTTCAATTCCAAGTAAGAAGATTACCTGGGATTAATTTGTTATAGTATTTAATAAAAATTATTTCCCTGAAACCTATCATTTCGAGATGGGGGAGGAATTCATATTACTGAAACATGGGAAGATGTGAGTTCTGCAATATGAAATCAAATTTGATACCTTATCCTGATTTTCTCCTGATCTGGTAAAGACTGAGGAAGTGAGATGTAAAAAATTTCAGAAATGACTAGATTTGCAAATACGTTTAAGGTTTATTGGTAGGCGAATCAAAGGTTATGCGGAATTGGTGAACACAGAGAAATTAAATAGAGAAATATGTGCAGGAAGCTTCTCAAAATCGTGAACAGTATAAGAAGAGCAGTTTTGAGCCATCTAGCAGATATAGGCAGCACGTCTCGGGGATCTGGCCCCCAATCGCAACTTTTTCGTACCCGAAGTCAATCAGTCGACTAGAATCCTAGGTCCTTGACAATCATATTTTAGCTGATGACAGAATGTATCGAACGTTGTGCTAGCTAAACGTGTGAAAGCCCTAAGACGTTAGCGCATTTAGCCTGCTTAGATGTGCATAACCTACTACACAACTCTAGCACACACGGCTAAGTGCTTAGCTTAGTTAGTACTATCCCTATCGTGTAACCTTCTCTAAGTGCTTGCTTCCTCTTAACTTTAACAGAGTTCTGGCCAACAAGGGCAGGGTAGGAGCTAGACGTTTAGCCAAGCTGGAACAGTTGTATGTTATCAATGTAGATCACCGGATCATTTCGTTAGATACTATCCTATGACAGGTCCAATATGTTTTCGTTGTCATGAGTCAGGCCACATATCTCTATATTGTCCGAAATCTACTGCTATACCTACACCTTTTGCGCGTATTGTAGACAGTTTTGGCCCTAGCAGTGTTCAAGAGTGAGATAGAGGATCAACCGATAAACCTCCGACTCGAGGTCGTGTATTTGCTACTACCCAGCAAGATGCCCAGGCTACCCCAGATGTGGTTACAAGTATCATGTCTTTATATGATAGAGATCTATGTATACTTATTGATCTAGGTTCTACTCATTCATTTATTTTGGCGACCTTTATGATGCATGTAGGAAAGTTTCTTACTTCTCTGTCATATGACGTTATTATCTCTACCCTTATGTGAGAGTCAGTGTTGAGAGATAGTGTGTATAAAGACAGTCTGTTTCACATTGGTGATAGAGAATTGTTGGTGAATCTATTACCCCTTGTGTAAGACCCAAATCATAGTACATACATCATTAATAGTTGCATTTTAAAGTATTGGAAAATTCGAGGTAAATGTTTGTTAATAAAAATCAAAATTTAAAAGTTTAGGGGTCAAATTTGAAATTTAGAAAACATGGAAATTAAACTTGAGATCCAAATTGATAATTAAAATCAAAAAATTGAAAATAGTAAGGGTGAAATTATAATTTTGGAAACTTGTAAAAGTTGAAAATGATTAAAATAAGATCTTAAAGAAAGTTGGCGGAGAAAAGTGCATTTCAACTAAAGGTTTTTTTTTTTTTTTTTAAAACACATATATGTATATTATATGTTGTGTGTGTGTAACGAGGCTCAAACCGGCCGTCTGAAACAGAACAGGGAGACAGGACCGAAAAAAGAAAAAAATAAATAAAAATAAAAATAAAATGGAGGAATTTCACCTTTAACCCCAACTTAAATATAAACTCATCTCGCGACCCGTGAGCGATTCGGAAACAAGTAAATTTTAATCAATTATTATTTTGTTAAATAACTAATTTTAAGGAAATTGAAAATCTTGCATTTAGGGCCACATACTGCATATTAGGGTTTATTGTGAATAAAACGTTGATTTAAGCCTGTCATGGTTAGATTCACAGGCTTCTGCTTCCAGGCAGTATTTCGGTAGTCATTTAGCGATGGTGTTTTTGCTGTGCGAAAAACGAGATAAGTGTATTTTCTTCTTGTTAAACAATTTATATATATATGATGGAAAATGGTTATAGTTAAATTAAATGATTTCAAAATGATATGGATCAAGCAGGTTTCTGGGTGAGTTGAGAAAATGGATTTTCGATGAATTGTGTTGGTTTGAAAAGGAAGTTGAAAATAGTTTTTCGTTGAAATTTGGTGATTTTAAAAGAGAGTGGAAAACATCTGTTTTTCTAAATATGTATGGTTTTCAAAAAAAATAAAAAGTGGAAAAGTGGTTTTGGTAAAATCAGACGTTTCCTTTTAAAAGAAAGTGAGAAATATGATTTTCGGATAAAAAGTTGATTTTTGGAAAAGAGAAGTGGATGTGTGATCTAACGATGTTGATTAAACGATATCATTACGTTGTGATTTGATGATGATGTTATTAATTTGACGATATTGTTGATTAGACGATGCTATTGATTCGTAATGTGACGATGTTATTGACTTCATGATACTATAGTATTTATCTGCTTCGGTAAAGTGATGATTATCTACTTCGGCGGAGTGATGTTTATCTACTTCGGCAGAGTGATGTTAGACGTTTATACTGCGTAGTGATTATCCGCTTCGGCGGAGTGATGGGTGTCCATTAGGAAGGTAAATCCTACGGGTGGTACGGTACCATTGCAACTCCCGATTGTGATGTTAAAACAATCACTAGGGCTGACCAGTGTGTGTTTGAGGTGTGTGTTTGAGTTGTGTGCTTAAAACGTGTGTTTGAGATGTGTGCTTGAGATGTGATGTTTTACGTATATTGGCTGATTTGATATTTATTATCATGGTGATTAGTATGATTTTTATATTAGTTAGATTTGAATGAAACTTAATTATGTCGCTTTAGTTTCCCTGCTTTTATACTGGGGATTTTACGAGCTATATGGTATTTATAAACTTACACTTGATCCATTTAGATGTTGTAGAATGAGTTTTTATTATTTAAAATATTTTTACTAAGAAGGCAGTACACTCGCAGGTAAAGCGGCTAGGAGTCGGTCTCCTACTGGCGTTAGGTAGAGTCCTACGATGGAGTTGTATGGAGGGTTAAGATGAGCTTTCTAAGGCGAACCTATGAGGGGTTCATGGTATTATATTTTGCAGTTAGTATATTTGGGGAACAGGTGTGTTCCCATAACAGAAATATGTATAACTTCATATAGATGATGGTTTATTTATATATATGCATATTGTCGTGTAAGAAATGGTTGTTTGGTTGTTTTCGGTGATGTCATGATGTCGTCACGCCAACCCGGGATGTCGGGATTTCGGGACGGGTCGTGACACCTTGAGTATCCACGATTTTGATGTGATACTAGGTATGGATCTGTTATCCGGTTATCATACCACCGTCGATTATTTTCAAAAGAAAGTTACTTTTCAAATCTAAGGCGAGTCAGAGTCAGTGTTTTCGGGAGGTAGAATTAGTATCCCTGTCAGCTTGATTTTAGTTCTAGAGACCAGGGAACTATTAAAGAAGGGATGCTAGGGATACCTCGCTTGTGATTGACACCAGTCAGAATGAGGTCCAGGTGACAGATATCCCAGTGGTCGGGGATTATACTAATGTATTTCCAGAAGAATTTCCAAGGCTGCCAGTGGATAGGGAAATTGAATTCACTATCGAATTACTTTTGGGCATTTCTCCTATATTAATTTCACTCTATCGTATGGCACCTATAAAGCTAAAGGAACTAAAGATTCAATTACAAGATTTGTTAGACCGCGGGTTTATCAGACCCAGTGTTTCCCTGTGAGGAACTGCAATGTTATTCGTAAAGAAAAATTATGGCACTCTGAGGATGTGTATCGATTATAGGCAACTGAATAAGGGACGATTTGTAATAAATATCCGTTACTTAGAATTGATAATTTGTTCAATCAGTTGCAGAAGGCCAGGGTATTTTTCAAAATAGATCTTCGATCAGGATATCATCAGTTGAAAGTCAGAGACAGTGATGTGTCGAAGATGGTATTCCATACGAGGTATGGATATTATGAATTTCTAGTTATGCTATTTGAGTTGACAAATGCCCCTACTGCATTTATGGATTTGATGAATTGGGTATTCCAGCCTTATTTAGATCAGTTTATTATCATTTTCATTGATGATATACTGATTTACTCCTAGAATAAAGAAGAGCATGCAGAGTACCTCAAAATTGTGCTACAGATTTTGAGAGAGAAGCAATTGTACTCAAAGTTCAGTAAATGTGAGTTTTGACTGGATAGAGTTGTATTCTCGGGGCATGTTATCTCAGGTTATGGTATTCAAGTCGACCTAAAGAAAGTCGAAACCGTTGTTCAGTGGGAAAGACAAAAAAATACAACAAAAGTTCGAAACTTCTTGGGATTTGCGGGTTATTATCGCCAGTTTGTACAAGGATTTTCTTTTATGGTTGTCCCGTTAACTCGTTTGACCCGCAAAGAAACTAAATTTGAGTGAACTGACAAATGTGAACAGAGTTTCCAGGAGCTAAAAATAGACTGATATCAACGCTAATACTTTATCTCCCGACAGAAGGTGGTGGCTTTGTGATATACAGTGACGCTTCACACTAGGGGCTAGGTTGTGTACTAATGCAATATGGCCAAGTGAATGCATATGCCTCTCAGCAATTAAAGAATTATAGCGTAACTAACCGACGCATGATTTGAAGTGACGGTGATTGTGTTTGTCTTGAAACTCTTGAGCCATTATCTGTATGGCAAGATTTGCAAGATATACATCAACCACTAAAGTTTGAAATATTTGTTTACTCATAAAGAACTGAATCTGAGGCAGAAACGTTAAATGAAATTGATCAAGGATTATGATTGTACCATCCATTATCATCTTGGAATGGCTAATATTGTAGCAAATGCATTAAGTCTTAAATCGGCAGGTTCAGTTGCACACCTTCGAGTTGTTTATACTAACCTATATGCCGAGTTGAGATCTCTGTGAGTCCAGTTGGCAGTTGGTCAAACGGCATCGTTACTTTCCACTTTAACCATAAGACCGACATTAATTGACCGTATTATAGAAGTGCAAAAGTTGGATGCCCAATTGGGAAATATCAGAGATGAAGTGAAAAATGGTCAAAGAATCGACTATCGCATCAGAGATAATCATGAAGCCTTGTTGTTTGAGAATAAACTGTGTGCATAATAATGTCGATTTTAAGAAAGATATTTTGAAGGAAGTGCACAGCTCAGCATATGCAATGCTTCCAGACAATACCAAAATGTATTAAGACTTGCGAGAACACTATTGGTGGAATGGAATTAAACGAGAAATTACAGAATTTATTACCAGGTGTCTTGTCTGTCAGCAAGTCAAGATTGAACACCGACTTTCAGGTGGATTATTGCAGTATTTACCTATTCCAGAATGGAAGTGGAAACATATCACGATGGATTTTATTTCGGGATTGCCCCATACTAAAAAAAGACATAATTCCATTTTGGTAATTGTTGATAAACTTATCAAGTCTGCTCATTTTCTAGCCGTGAAAACCACGTACTCTATGGACAAATATGCAAAATTGTATATCGACGAGATTATCACATTGCATGGTACGCTAGTTTCCATAAGTCAGATAGAGATTCGAGATTTAAATTGAAATTCTGGTCAAGTCTTCAAACTGCTCTGGGTACCAAGTTAAAATTCAGTATAGTTTTTCATCCTTAGAATAACGGCTAATTAGAGCATACAATTCAGATATTGGAAAATATGTTGAGGGGTTGTGTTCTATAATTTCCTGGTAGTTGGGATGATCATTTGACATTGATGGAGTTTATCTATAACAATAGCTACCATATGGCAATTGAACTAGCACCGTATAA
The DNA here is from genome assembly GCA_016647705.1 of Eucommia ulmoides. NCBI lineage: Eukaryota > Viridiplantae > Streptophyta > Magnoliopsida > Garryales > Eucommiaceae > Eucommia > Eucommia ulmoides. Next base: position 11,602,850 of record CM028328.1, read on the forward strand.
AGCATTGTAAGGCAGAAGATGCAGAATTCCAATATGTTGGACTGAAGTTTGAGAACAAAAATTATTTATGCCCGACATACCTCAGATGACAGTAGAAAAGGTGAAAGTGATTTAAGAAAAACTAAAGACTGCTCAGAGTCAGTAAAAGAATTGTGCTAACAAGCATAGACAAGAGTTGGAATTTGAATTGGTTGATTATGTGTTTTTACGTATATCTCCGTGGAAAGGCATCTTGAGATTTGGGAAGAAGGAAAAACTATGTCCGAGGTACATCGGGTCATAAAATATTCTAGAAAGGGTCGATACAGCGGACTATTGACTAGCCATGCCGCCAAAATTGTGTAGATTATACGATGTTTTCCACGCTTTGATGCTCAGAAAATATGTGTTGAATCCTTCGCATGTGTTGACTTCTCAATCAATCGAAATGAAGGAAGACTTGTCATACGTTGAGGAATCAGTAAAAATTCTAAATCGTAAAAATCAAGTATTGCGGACGAAAATGATCCCGTTGGTGAAAGTGTTATGGTGCAATCACTCCGTGGAAGAGGGGACGTAGGAAAGATAAAAAGAAATGAGGAATAAATATCAGCATTTATTCATTTAAGGTAACTAAAATTTCGGGACGAAATTTCTTTTAGGGGTTAAGGGTTGTAAAGCCTAATTTTTGTACATGCAAATTTTTAGTTGTATTTTAAAACATTTAGAAAAATAATGGGGTTCGTTGTGCAATTTAAATTTTACCTTAAAATTTTTAGGAGTTATTAGGGTATTTAAAAGTTTGACTTTAATAACTTTAGGGGTTAATATGTTAATTTTAATTTTGACTTTTAAAAATTTTTGGAATTATTAAGTCATTTAAAATATAATTTTAAAAGTTTTGGGATATAATTAATATTTTCTTTATTTCAAGAGGGATAATTAGTGTAGATAAATAAATTAAAAAAAATAAGATAAACGATTGAAATCTTAAAGAAGGCAACCATTTCTAACCATGTATATATATAGGTGTGTCATGAAGCATAACACGTGGCATTCACACACACACACACACATATATATATATTGCCAAAATAAAATATTTATCACGTCTAGTTTATGGGACTATCTATACGGGCATGTATACATGTATATTTATATGCCAAAAATATATATATATGTGGGTTCGAAAAGTATAGTAGGTATATTTATACATAGATATATTTAATTTATGAGTAATACAATTTAAAATAGAAATTGTAAATTTTATTAAAATGAAAATTTTCAGTATTTCGTTGACTAATATTATTATTAACAGTTGATTAATATTTTTTTTATAGATTAAATTATTAACAAGAAAAATTTTGTAATCGTTGTTATAATAATTTTTTTATAGTTAATATTGACTTAAGAAATTGGACATTTAGTAATTTCATATAATAAAAAATTTGGGAATAGAAAAAATTGCACTTTACTGTCACGCATTAAATATTAGATTTATTTAAATAAATTCTTAATTTAGGCCCTATCATTATTAGACTCATGGGAGACGGGCGACAACATCAGCATTACGACGGTAAGATATTGAGTAGCGCAAATATCAAGGTAAATGTACTGTCTTTTATGTAAATTGTCAAATTATATTTTCGTACTAAAATGTGAAAAGAAAATGTTTATTAAAATAGATTACTTTATAACATTAAATGGATCGAGTAAATTTTTAGATGTGGAAAATGATTTTTATTATACAACTATACCATAGAGTGATCCAAACAGGAGTGCATATTCTACGGGATGTTGTTGGTCTTAATAAGAGAGCATGTCCTATAGGATGTTATGTTGTGACCTAACAGGATGGTAAGTCCTGTAAGACGTTATGTTTTGAAAAGTGGTGTTAGATAATTATGCTTGATCCATAAATTATTTTTATATTATGAAGACAGTACATTGATAAAATATTTTATCTCAGATACCTTAGCCAGAGACGGGTCCACTACGGGCACTTTTTAAATGTGAAAAGTAATTTTTATTATACTATTATGCCATAATCTGATCTCGACAAGAGTGCATGTCCTGCGGGATGTTGTTCGTCCTAGCAAGAAAGCATGTCTTCTAGGATGTTATGTTTTGAAAAGTGGTGTTAGACAATTATGCTTAATAAATAAATTATTTTTATATTATGAAGACTGTACACCGATAAAATATTTTCTCAACTAGAGACGGGTCCACAACTGGCACTAAGGTTGGGGGCCCAAGGTGGGGTGTGACATGGTGGGTTGGGCCATGGCCCATCTACTAGGTCAAAAGCCCAAGCCCATTAGGTAATCTCTTTATCCGCCTTCCTATTAGCCATGCACAGGTTTATACTAATTGACCGTGGTCGAGACCTCAATTAGGTAATGCTAATCACACTCCACTCCTATAAATACTCAAGCATTCAATGCTCAACCTCTAATTTAAAGCACATATTAGCCCTTCTCCCCTTGAACTCTTACTCTCACGCTGGAAGGGTTTCGTCGAGCATAATCTTGGCAGGTCCTTGTGCAGGTACCAACTCTCTGGACGTTAACTATAAGACCCTAATTTTTAGCATTTACATAATTTTAGTTACATTTAGAAAAAAAAATACGGGATGGAAATATGTCATTTAATATTTAAATTAAAAGTTTAGAGGTCAATTAGCAATTTTAGAAACATTCATTTTAAATTTTGGGGATTTAAATGTCAACTTAAAGAAAGTTAGGGGAGGATAATGTAATTTGGAAGAAAAAAATCATATATATATAGGTGATAAGATCAAATGAAAAGAAAAAAGGAAAGACAGACATAGCAGTGTAATACGTATCTCTCTTATGCATATATATATATATATACACACACACACACACACACACACATTACACCACAGGAAAAAAGGGGAAAAACAAAGAGGAACAGGAAGGGAGGAGAGAGAGAGGTCGGTTCGGTGGTGTGTCGTCACCGGTGTGTGTGTGTTCTGATGTTGTGTGTGTGTGTTCTTCTGTTTGATCCGGCATGCATTTTGTGTGTGTGTTGTTCAATGATCGTCGATAGTATGACTGTGTGTGTGTTGTCGATCGTCCGATGGTGGGTGTTTTCGGTGTATATGTGTGTGGCGTTGATTGTGGGTATGTGTAGGGGAGTCAACGGTGTATGGGTTCTGGTCTGTTCAGTCGCCAATGAGCATGTGTTGGTGTGTGTGTGTGTGTGTGTGTGTGTGTGTGTGTGTGTGTGTGTATTTGATCCAACGGGGTGTGTGTGTGTTGATCAACCGGTGGGTGTGTCGTCGGTAGAGGAGGCGTTGTCCGTCGGTGATGCGTTTGGATCATTGTCAAATATGATTAGGTGTGTGCGTGTTGTGGGGTATGTGCTTGGGTCATTAAGGAAGGGCGGCGAGGGAAATCACCGGAGTTGAGAGGGGAGAGAGGAAAAACGGTCGGCTGAACCTGTAACACAAAGCAGAAAAAGAGAACCATCGCCGCGATGTTGAGATCCATCGCTGCGGCAGTGAAGATCCAGTGAAGCTGAATAGGAATAAGGGCGTTTTCCGCGACAGTGAGGCCCAGCAACCGAAACAAAAAGGGAATCAAAATCCAAAATTCAACTTCTCGGTCTGCGAGCGATTCGGAAACAGGTAAGATTTTAATCGGGCATTATTTTCTTTAAATTAAATTGTTAGTATTAAAAGTTTCACAATTGTAATAGTAATTTTCATAATCAAAATAATAATTTTATTAATCGCTAATTCTAAATAGATTGATACAGTAAATATTACTGTAGCAAAACGGATGAAATACTAATTTTTCATAATAGAATTTGAAGAATGGGGAATTATGAAATTTAGGGCCTGCATTGCATGTTAGGTAATTTTAAATAAAATATTAAATAGGGTCGTATCGTTATTAGGTTCGCAGACGCCAGCGTCCCAATAGGTTTAAACGGTGATAGTTTTGTAGTGCGAAAATCGAGGTGAGTGTTTTGTCTTCTATATAAATTTAGAAATTTTATTTTCATATAAATTGTGAAAAATATGTTTATTTAAGAATGAATAACTTTTGCGATGCATTTGAATGAGTTAGTTTTAAAGGAGAAAAATTGATTTTTCCTTTATCAAATTTGTTTTAAAGGTGGAAAACGATTGCTGAATCAAGTTGGTTTTAAAGGTGGATGATGATCTATTTAGTCCAACTATGCTATAGCTATGATCCCGTTAGGAGGGCATGTCCTGCGGAATGATTTTGACCTGCCGGAGTGTCAGTCCTACAAGTGGTTGTTTATATTATGACCTATCTGGAGGGTTAGTCCTGCAGGTGATTGTTGATATTATTACCTATTCGGAGGGTTAGTCTTGCAGGTGGTTGTTTATATTATGACATGTCTGGAGGGTTAGTCCGGCAGGTGGTTGTTAATATTATAACCTGTCCAGAGGGTTAGTCCGGCAGGTAGTTGTTGATATTATGACCTGTCCGGAGGGTTAGTCTGGCAGGTGATTGTTGATATTATGACATGTCCAGATGATTAGTCCGGCAGGTGGTTATTGATATTATGACCTGTCCGGAGGGTTAGTCCGGCAGGTGGTTGTTGATATTATGACCTGTCTGGAGTGTTAGTGCGGCAGGTGATTGTTGATATTATAACCTGTTTTGAATTATTAGTCCAGCAGATGGCTGTTGATGTTATAACCTGTCAAAAGGATTAGTCCGGTACGTGGTTGATTGACCCGTCAAGAGTGCAAAATCTACGGGTAGTACGGTATCGTTGCAACTCCTGATCATAAGGTAAAAACGATCATATGGCTAGTAGGAGAGGAGGTGTGGTGTATTTCATTATACGTTAAAATATTTGATCTGATTGATTTAAAACATTTGGATTGGTGGGTTTAAAATATTTGGCTTGTTGGATTTAAAAGATTTCAATTGGTGAATTTAAAATGTTTAGGTGTGGTTTAATTAAAATGTTTGAAGGGGTTGACTTAAAATATTTGAGCTACGGGTTAATTATATTTCCTCATTATGTTGGTGAGAGTGTGACTGGATTTTCAACATGGTATGTAACTATAAAATATTATATTTTGGAAGTGGTATTTAATAATAGTACTTGATCTATTAAATGTTTTTATTATGAAGACAGTACACCGATAAACGATTTTTGGTTTTAAGTATTGCAGTTAGGAGTTGGTCCACTACTAGCACTAGATAGAGTCTGGTGGTAGTGTTATTTTAGAGGTGAGCCGGTCGGATGTAAACTGTGGGGGATTCAGATATTTTAAGAAAAAAAAAATAACATTTACAGTAGCACGTGTATTTATGTGTATCTGTATGTATTAATTGATTTGGGCGGGTAGCGTCATGTCGACATCACGCCCGGCCTTGAGTGACGGGTGCCCGGGGTAGGGTGTGACATCAACTTTCTTGACCTTTGTTCGGAATTGTGAAAGATTTTACTGTTGATTGCGTGACACTTGAGAACTTTAGCTCCAGAACTCCAACTCAACACCTCATTTCTACAAGAAATTCATATGTGGATTCTAATTAGACTAACTTGAGGTGTTTACTAATTATTAACACTAACAGTACTTAAAATTGAACACTTAAAATTTAAGAGTTAACAAACCCGTGCCCTTGGTAAACATTTAATTTAAAATTATTTATGTATTATTAATTAAATTAATTTTTACTGAAAAATTGACTAGTACCATTGAACATTTAATACAAATATTCTTGTTCTATGTGGAGATGAAACGGCGAAGAGACAATGGGAGGGGCATGTCCAGTGAGTTGTTTACCAGTTGCAAGGATTTTTTAAACTTTTTTACTGAAAAAAAATATATTTTTAACTTATTTACACAAGTCAAGTTACCTAGTGTTCTGAACACCGGGACTTGTTTTATTTTATTTTTTTTAATTTTCATGGTCCCATCATTCACAATGCGACCTTTAAAATTACAAATGGTGATACTCTGTTTGGCTTGGTCTTAGCGTTTAAAATGTCGAGGCCAAGTGACGAAGTAGTCCCGGCATTTAAAATGTCGAGACTAAGTAGAGAGAGAGAGAATCAAGTGGGTTTCACGCAAAAGGTTTTTGACATTTTATACCCTTAAAGTTTGGCCATTATTTCACTTCAATTGTTGTAATTTTTATTTATTTTATTTTTTTAGTAAAAATAAAACATTTTTTTTTTTTTTGTGTATTTTAGTTTTTACTCTTTTTTTTTTTTTTTTAATTTCCTTTTTTTTAAAGAAAACGTTTTTTGGTTTGTTAATTTTTTTAAAATTTCATTTCTTTTTATTTTTTAGCAAAACCTTTTTTAATTTATTAATTTTTTTTAGTTTCGTTTTTTTTTCATCAAATAAATGAAAAAAAAAATATCTTGTTTTTTAATTTAAATGTTCTCCAGTATGATCTCTTATCAAATATTAATGATTTAATAAAGATAACTCAAAGAGAATTTAATATAACGAGTTTTAAGTTTGAGTTATTTTGATAAATGGAAGGAATATGGATGCGGGCAAAATATATATTTGAAAATTTTCTTTTTCTTTTTCTTTTTGTGTTTTTTTTTTGTTTTAATTTTTTAGTAAAATAAGTTTTTACTTTTTTTAAAAAAACAAAATCAAATATAGGGGAGTTGATTTAGTTTAGAAAACACACAAAAAAAAAATAATAATAAATAAATAAAAAAAAACAAAAAATTGAGAAAATTTTGCTCTTATAAAAAAAACACCATTTTTTATACATGAAAGTCATTTGGAATTCCCTTTTACTGATTTTTCAAAAACTACTCCCATTTCTAGAAGACTATATATATTTTTGGATGAAAAATATTAAGTGACGTGCACCCAACTTTTTTTTTATTACAATTTTTTTTTAATTTAATAAAAAAATATTTTTACTTTATTAATAATAAAAAAATATTTTTACTCCAAAAATTCTAATTAAAATTCAACTATTTAAAAAAAATTGATAATATTCGAAACCAAACCAATAAATTTTCAAAGAAAATTCAAGTAAAATTCAATTATTTTTACTTCAAGCGAAATTCAACTATTAAAAAATATTTTATATTTATTTTTATTATATCATGAAAATTCTTTTTATTTTTATTTTATTATTTATTATTTTTTTATTATTAATAAAGTAAAATTTTTATTTTTTTTTAATTGAATTCAAGTAAAAATTTAATTTGATCGATAGATTGTCCCATTCAGTTGACCGATTAGATCAAGACATGCAATTTAAACTCACTATTTTTAATGGTCCACTAATTTGTCAAGTCGGTCGGTCGATCGACTTAATTAGTTTTCAAAACTTTTTATCTCACTTCTTTAACTAATTGAACGTTTGACTTATTCGATCGACCGTTTAATCTCACTTTTAAATTAAAATTACAACAATCAAATAAATTAAAATTAACAAACAAAAAATTATAAAAAAAACGAAATTAAAAAAAAAAAAAAGAAGAGTAAAAACAGAAAAATAAAATAAAATATATATATATATATATATATTTATTAAAAATTAAAAGAAATTAAAATTACAACAATCAAAGTGAAACTCTTTGCGTGAAACCCACTTGATTCTCTCTCTCTCTCTCTGTCTGCGTTAACTTGACTTAGTCCCGGCGTTTTAAATGTCGGGACTACTTCGTCACTTGGTCCCGGTGTTTTAAACGCCAGGACCAAGCCCAAATGGTGTATCACCGTTTGACAGTGATACGCTGTTTGTAATTTTAAAGATTCCGGCGTTGTGAACGTCAGGACCATGAAAATTAAAGGAAAAAAAACAAGTTCCAGTATTCTGAACATTGGATAACTTGACTTGTGTAAATAAGTTAAAAATAACTTTTTTTCAATAAAAATGTTTAAAAAATCCCTGCAATTAGTAAACAACTCTCTCGACTCCTATCGAAATTGTGAAAAATTTTACCATTGATTGCGTGACACTTGAGAACTTAAGCTCCAGAACTTCAACTCAACACCTCATCTCTACAAGAAATTCACATGTGGATTTTGATTGAACTAATATTAATTACTAAAGGAAACAGTATTTAAAATTAAACCTTAAAATTTAAGAGTTATCAAGTTATTTATGTATTATTAATTAAAGGGACAATCAGTGAGAGGCCTTCTATTTAAGCTTTAATTGGTCAAAAATTCTACATGTGACAAATTTTTTTGATTTAGTACCATCTGTTTTAAAAAGACGGAAGACTTGCTCACGTGATAACCACGCGCCAGTTATATGTAACTACTTTATGTGTAATATTACTGTATTAGTTACAAGTAACTATTCTTTTTTTTCAATTACATGTTCCAATAATATATAATTTTTTAGTTACATAGCTCTGATATGTAAATAAAAAGTTTGATATTTTCCAGTTACATATTTTAATAATATGTAACTTTTTAATTACATGTCTTTAATATTCTTTAATATGTGACTAAAAATTTTGATATTTTTTCAGTTACGTCATCAAATATGATACATATATATGTAATTGTAACATGTAACTAATATTATTTAAGTACATGTAACTAAAAATACCTAAATATGTGTGAAAAATAACAATTATGAAATTGTAACTAACATTAGTTATATGTAACATAATTCACTATAAAAATCTAATGTACTCACTAGAAGATCCCTAACAATTTTTGTAATATTCTTACAATTCCTACGACGCAGGATTAAAATATAAGTAAAATCTAATTTAAATAGTTAAATTAAGAATTAAAATATAAGTGAAATCTAATTTAAATGGTTAAATTAAAATTTAATAACACAAAAGTTTAAAAAAAATAGATTTTTTATCCATTTTCCCTTAATTAAATTAATTTTTACTGAAAAATGGACTAATACCATTGAACATTTAATACAAATATTCTTGTTCTATGTGAGATGAGAAGAGACAATGGGGTGAGATGAGAAGAGACAATGGGAGGGGCACGTCCAGTCGACATGACCCCTGAATCCTGCAAGTTATTACATTGCCGTACTTTTTTGACTGAATAAAGCTAAAAGTCTACCTGCTCCTTTCCTCATCCCATCCATGTCTTTTTCACCAAATATCTCTCTCTCTCTCTCTCTCTCTCATCTCTCTACCTTTCATCCCATCTCTATCTCTCTCTAATATCCCTCTACTATCCTATTTCATTTGTAGTAAAGTACACATTTCTGACACTCAGCTGTCCCTACTACCACGCCCCCATCCATACAGAGATCTAGAGAGAGAGAGAGCCTAGAGAGAGAGACTGAGATGTTACAAGAAGCAGACCACAGCTTCGAATAAAGTACTCAGAGCAGGTGGGAGATAGACCTGGATCTTTATAGTTATACGCCTACCATGCTTAGGTTTTATTAGGACCCACAGATAGCTGATTTTACATTAAAAATATTTAATTTAAAAATATTAATTTTAATATTTAGATAATAAAATAAAAAGACCAACATTCTACCTTCCAAAACAACAAATATCAAAACCTGTAACAAAAAATTTAGGTTGCGTTTAGTAATCGTTTCTGTTTCAATTCTAGCAGTGGGATGGGAATGGGATAGGATGGGATGAGAATTTTGTTTTCTTTTTGGGAGTAGAATTGCGTTTGGTAACGATAATTTTTTTTTTTGTTTTGGGAAGGGAATTGTGTTTGGTAACGATTTTATCCTAAAATCTTTTTTTTTTTTTTTTCTCTTTTCAGTTTTGGCCTGACGGCGGTGGCGCCGTCGCCGGCCGGCAGGCGGTGCTCCGGCGGCGCCGTCGCCGGCCGCAGGCAACGCCGGCGACGGTTCTCCGGCGTTGGAGACGGCGGTGCCCCCGCCGGCGATGACCGGACGGCGGTGGCGCCGTCGCCGACGACTGCCGGAAGTGGCCGGAAAAATTCCGGCCGGACGGTGACCGGCGACGGTCGCCGGAGATGACCGGCGGCGGCGGCGGACGGTGACCGGTAGGTGAATAGTGATCATGGGTTTTGGGAATGGAATGGGAATAATGAGAAACAACTTTTTTTTGTTTCTCATTTCTTAAGAAAAAAGTGGACACAATTCTCAAATGGGAATAAAATGGAAACGGAAACAAAAATTACCAAACGCTATTCCCAAACAGAATTCCCAAAAATTTGGGAATGGAATGAGATGGAAATGGTTACCAAACGGGGCCTTAGTTATTAACATATATTTCTGAAAATTTAGAAGAAATTGACAGAGTTATATATTTTTATAACTTAGCTTTGAAAGCGAATTTGATATAGTAAATAAATAGCAAAAAAAAAAAGAACATCTTGTTGAGAGGTCTCACAAATGAAAAATACAACTTTTTAAGGATCATCCAAAGGTAAAAAAATCTCTTCGATGGTCCTTTACAAAGTGGTATTTTTCACTTTTGAGACCTTTGGAGGAATGTTTAAAAAAAAATAGCATCTATCCCGTGAAAGCTTGGGTGTATGCACAAGCATCGCTCCCCAAAGTAGGATGGTAATAACCATTCCTCATCACCTTCAATACCAAATATCGGCATTCCTTGTGGTTTCCACATATACGCCTTCTTGAATTTCTCTCAATACACGTTGGGCTTCCTCAAGGCGGACCGAGAGTTAGGCCCGTGGAAATACCTCATGTATAGCGATATCTCAATTAAGCAATACCTTGAGGCCCTATATCAAAGTCTTCTCGCCTCTGCTTTGTCCCTCGATAATGAACCACACTTGTTGTACTCTAGTATCGGATTAATCTAATACAGAGAGTTTTCCAACACTACTAGAAAAAACCTTTTTATCACGTTTAAAAATTGTGATAAAAAAGTTTTTATCACGGTTTTTGGTCCCAAATCCAACCGTAATAGTATGCAGTGTGATTAAAAGTAGACTTTTTATCACGGTTAAAAACTGAGATGGTAAACCTTTTATCACAGTTAAAAATCGATATTGTAGATTTTTTATATCTCGATTTTTAAATCTGATTAAAAAATCATATACATGTGATAAAATTTAAACAAAACGTGATTATTATGACTATTTATCTCAGTTCACCCTATTTTCTATCACATTTAAAAACTGTGATAATTTCTCAGATCTATATTAAAAAAAAATTACAAATTAGAGCATTATTATGTAAAACAAATACTACCAAAAATTAGCTAAAAAATTAATTTCATATTTCAAAAACAACTAAAATATTGATGACGTAAGAACTTTACATAAGATGAAAAGCACAAGTAATATTATTTTTCAATACAATAATCATAAACTTGAATTTTCTATCATGTACAAATGTCTAAAATTCAATTAAAAAAATGAATTTTATATTTCTAACACAATTAAAATATTGACACAAGAATTCTAAATCTACATGAAAAACAAAGCGGGATGCTAATGGTGCAACCTGTAAGAGCCCCTATCATCAACTTCTTCACAACTTTATGAGGCTCTGAAACAATAAAAATAAATAAAATAACTAGAACATAACTGAATTTCACAAAATAACAGAAAAACATTGGGGTTGGACCATCTTCATCCACTGCACCTTCATACAGAAAAATAAAAGATCAAACTTCAACAATCAACAATTCAATCAGTTAAAAAAAAAAAAAAAATCACCTTGAGCTCTTTAATCTTTTCCTGGAGATTTGAGTTTGATCCTTGAGTTTCTGGGCTTTGCCATGTAGCTGAGTGACCATTCGAATAATATCAACCAAGATAGCAACATTGTCATTTTTTGGAGGCCTGCTAGGCTCAAGCAGAGAACCCAGCTCCACAAACCTAGATAACATGTCAATTTAACTGAAAAGAGAGTATATAGCCACACACACACTCGTATATATGTATATGTGTATACAGGGAGAGAGAAAACAGAGCAAAAACGCACTTGTCGTTCAGTCTATTCCTCCTCAACTTATCTCTACATGCTTTGGAGCTTGATGGAGTACATGATTCCTGTCTTGACCTGTCACCAAAATTCAAGATTAGAGAGAGAGAGAGAGAGAGAGAGAAATGTATACCGCTTTCTCGAACCAATTTCCTTGTTGCTGCCATGATCCCCAAATGAGCTATCAATGTTGACACTAGCAACATAATAGATCACACAAGTAAGAATACATGTTGAAACCACTTTTTAAGGACAAAATAACATAAACAAATCAAACCTGTGATTCATTTAACATATTTCTCTACTAGGGTTCAAGCTCCTCCTATAATATAACTCAAATATCTAGTCGTGTGTTCATCCAGTAATTTCAGCATGCAGTCAAAATTCAGCAAACCTATAGCAAATATCCAGGATCCAGATAGAAAATCTCTATACGTTTAGTCTCCCCCAGATAACAAAAAGATGTTAAAAATGTGTAAAAACAAATGAATATGCAAAGGGTAGTCCACTAAAAGATATGAAAAATTACAAAAAGATATGAAAATTTTCTAGCAGTTCACAAATATTTTCCATTTTCCATTTTCTATCAGTCCACAAACATTTTCCATTTCTATTGTCAACAACACAACAAACAAAGAAAATCAACGGAACTGTAAAATTGAACCCGTAGAAGAAGCTTTGTGCTCATAATTACAAATCAAAAAAGTCTAAGAACTCAATAAATCAACAATTAGACAAAATCCATAAAAACCCTAGCCTATATAAATAGTCTGGATTCAACCAAGGTAACAAAAAAGATGGAATTGAAAGACAATCCTCTATACCTGACATTTGATTAACCATTATTCAATACCTGAACAGTCCAGCTAAAATTGAAACTGAGAACAGAACTGAACTGAACTGAAACTGAGAACATAGTAAAAATAAAATAGAAATCTAGAAACATAAATTGGGAACATAATAGAAATAGGGAACAGAACTGAGCAGAATCCATGTCCATATGACCATAGCAGCAACAATTTCAGAATATAAATTCAGAGTTACCTAATTCATTTTCGAATCAACGATTGTATATGTTAATACAACAAAATCGAGAGAGTTTTTACAGGTCTCTCACTTACCTTTTCGACACCAACAAGATTTAGTCAACTTCTTCAACCTCCGATGCCTTTCCATATATATGAAAAAAAAAAAAAAAAAAACACTAGAAGTGTAGAAAATAAAGAAATTTATGTTCTTTTTAGCTTGCAATTTCAGAAAATGCAGAAAATTATCTCAGTGCCGTTCCAATTTCAAGCACACAGAAAAAATTGAAACCAATTAAGAGCAATGGAAACCAATTGAAATGAAAAATCAACAAACAACTAACAAGTTTATAAAAATTGATTCAAAATTCGAGAGAATATGTTAGCAGTTGTAAGACCCTAACTTTAGCACGTATATACTTTTAGTTGCATTTTAGAGCATTTAGAAAAATACGGGGTGGAAATGTGCCAATTAACATTAAAATTTAAAGGTTTAGGGGTCAATTTGCAAATTTAGAAACATTCATTCCAAACTTTGGGATTTAAATTGTCATTTAATTTCTTAAATAAAAAAAAAATAGGGGGAAAATCACAATTTAAGAGAAATCTTAAATGTTGGATTGGATTAAAAGAGATTTAAAGAAATTTTCGGGGAGGAAAGAGTAATTGGACAAAAATATTATTTTAATATATATATATATATATATATATATAAATCTATGTGTGTGCCATGAGAGCAACTAAAGTCAGGGAGAACGGGAAGTGGACGACGTGGCAAGCTAGGATCAATTGTAACCACTTAAATCATGCATATAAAAGGATCCGTGCAAGAACATCATGATCCAAAATCTCAGAAGGAAGAATCAGAAGAAAAAAAAAAACTTAGAAAATCTAGAGAGAGAGGGGGTCGTCAGAGTGGTTAGTGATCACCGGTAGTGGCGGGTTTCCGATTGTTGTTGTTACTCCGGCGTGATCGTGTGTGTGTATTATGTTTTATTTCGTTGTTGTGTGTGCGTTGATCGTCGTCAACGGGGAATGGGTGTGTGATCACTAGTCGATTTTCTGCCGTGCATGTACGTGTGTGTGTGTGTGTGCTCTGTTCAGATTTCGTCCGACGATGTATGGGGAATGATCGGAGTGTGTATGTATATGGTTGGTCGTATATGTGTTTTGTTGTGTGTGGTTGATCCGGCCGTGGGTGTGTGTGTTCTAATATTCGATGGTGATCAGTCGACGATCCTCAGCCACTGTATGTGTGTGTGTTCAAACAGGGGTGTGTATGTGAATGTGTTTGGTGTTCTGTGCGTGTTTTGTTCAAAAGAGTATGTTGTGTGTGCATAGGATGATCGGAAGGTAATGTGGGAGTCGTCGGAGTTGGTGAGAAGAGAGAAAGAGAGATGGTCGGCTGGGAGCGAACCAGATACTGATCGAAGAAGACGGTCGTTTGCCGAGACGGTGGACGCATTGCCGAGGAGGTAACGATTCAGTAAGTAGATTAAAGAAAGGAAGGAGCGTGTCGCCGCAGCGGTGAGCCAGAAATATAAAGACAGTAGAACTTCAACAATTTGTAAAAGGTTAAAATTTCGACCGAATTCTATTTTTTGTTAAATTTAACTACTAACATCAAAATTTCATACTAAATTTTGTGATCGTTCATATTAATAAATTGTGTACAGTAATTATTCATGAAGCGAAATAAACTAAATAATAATTTTTTGTCAAAAAATATGGGGTAATGGGAAATCGTGAAATTTAGAGCCTGCATTGCATGATTAGGTTATGTTGAATAAAATATTAATTTAGGTCCTATCACTATTAGGTTTGTAGGCATCGGCGTTTCGGTAGAGTGTGGTCAGTGAAAGTTTTGCAGAGTGGATAACAAGATGAGTGTACTGTCTTCTACGTAAATATGCAAACTGTTATTTTTCGTATAAATTGTATAAAATATGCTTATTTAAAAATGGACAAATTTTGAACTTATGTGGATCAAGTAGTTTCAATGAAAAAAGTGGAAAAATGATATTAGATTAAATTGATTTTGGAGATAGATGGTGATTTTGTTGGTCCAATTATGTCATAGTTTCTTCTCGTAAGGGATGTGGATTAGGAATGTGCTTGTTAATGCTTGGTATTTCAAAGACTTCCACCAAAACCCTCCGAGGGCCCTCTAAAGGCAAAACGGATGCTAAGTTTGCAAGAGCAGCGACATGGTGATTTTCTTCTTAGGATTTGGGTTGTGTCAATCATGGATCATTCCTAATCCTCTAAGAGATCTCTCACCTTGTTAATGTACCTTATCATTATGCTATCTTTAGATTAATATTCCCCTTTGACTTTGTTGACCACCAGTTGCGAATCACTAAACACAAAGAGGTTTGTTGTCCTAAGATGCTTATCCAATCTAAGTCTAGCAACCAGTGCCTCATACTCGGCTTCATTGTTGGCGGACTTGAAACCAAGTTTCAGGTATACTCAATTTCCTCCCCCAATAAGTGTAATCAGAACCAATCCATCATCACTCCCCTTCTGATTAAAGGATCCATTGGTGAATTACTTCCACCCAGTCACAAGAGGTTCTCTCCCTTTTGGATTTGGACTTTTCTCCCACGGGGATACATTGTCGGCAATTGTAGTCGGCAATAAAATCCACCATAACCTGACCATTGATCGTCGTTCAAGGCCGGTAGTCTATATGGAACTCACTAAGTTCAAAGGACCAATTTACCAGTCTTCCCACGGTGTCTAGAGCATGAAGTATTTTGCGAAGGCCATGTTTAGTCAACACCGCAATTGGGTGAGCCTGGAAATACTACCTCATCTTTCTTGATGCCACCAACAATGAGAATGGCATTTTTCTGTCCTTAGATACCTTGTTTTAGTGAAGGTCAGGACTTGGATGGAATAAGAAACAAGGCTTTGGCCGTTTTTCAATTCTCATATCAAAATATCACTGACCATGGTTGGGGAGACCGCGAGTAGGGATGCCACAAAAAATCGAACCGATGGGTAACAACGAGAAACCAAACTAAATGGTTCGATTTTAAAACCGATTAAATGGTTTGGCTGCGGTTTTGATTTTGGAATTAGCAACCAAAGTGGTTTTGGTTTTGTGATAGAAACTGCGAAACTGAATGTGAAACCGAATTACGAAACTGATATTTTAGATATATTTTTATTACATATATACCCTTATTTTTTATATATATTTACAGTTTAACCCTAATATATGTATGTTTTTTTTTTTTATCATTATTTGCACTTTCATCCCTGCTATATATATGTGTGTGTAAAGGGACTTAGTGTTTCATTTCTGATTAGTGATTTCACAGTCGTTCCCCCACTCTTTTAATTATGGTTACTGGTTAGAAATTTTAATTATGGTTACGGATTAGAAACTTTAATTATGATAATTTTGTGGTTTGGTTTGGTTTTTTAGAATTTATATTTTAGTTATGTTTTTGTTTATATATAAAAAACAATGGTCTGTGATTTCACAGTTTTGATTTTGTTTTTGTTTTTTATAAAACTAAAAAATCTTAAACGGTTTCATGGTTTCATGGTTTTGGTTTTGTATAAATTTAAATGGTTTAGTTTTAAAACCGTTTAAAAAATAACTGCTGATTTTGGTTGAGATTTTGGTTTGGGTTTTATATGAAATCAATCCAAAACCAAACCAGTGGCATCCCTAATCACTAGGTAAAGAAACAGCTCTTCCCCTAGCTTAGGCGCAGTCAGCAACGGTGTCCAAGCTCATCTCATAGTGGTGCTAGCTGAGATACCTTTTGTGATTGTTATTCCGCTTAGAGATGAGGAGGGCTCTGGACCGAAGCCATGAAAACACTCATGGTCCATATTCTAATCTTCTTCTTGAACCATATGTAAGACCCTATTAAAAAAAATAAAAAAAAATAATGATGAAATGAGAAAAATGAGAAGTTTGGGGGGGGGGGGAGAGGAAAGAGTATTTTGTTTTAGATATTTTTAACATACATTTATAATATATATATATACACACACACACACACACATTGGAGGGTGCATGTGTGTTTGTGCCGTGAGCCATGCCGGGAGAAATGGGAGGGAGAGAGGAGGGGGGCAACGTGGCATGATTTTACTCCACTAATCCATTGATATATATATGTATAAATGTGGTAAGGGATGGTTACCATCATTCTAGAAGAAACAACAAAGAGAGAGAAAGAGAGAGAGAGAGAGAGAAGCGAAGAAGAAGAAGAAGCTACTGGAGAAGCTGCCGGAGATCACTGGTGCGGGTTCAAGGTGTTTTCCCAGGATTGAGAGTCGTTTGGGCTGTAGGAGTATGCAAGTGTGACATGTTCTGGGGTCATATGGAAGCAGGTATGTGTGGATGAAGGTCTGTACCCTGTTTTTGCTGTTTAGAGTTACAACTATTGGTTTGGGGTGTCATTTTAGTGGGTGTTTTAGTTAGAGTAAAGGGAAGGAGGTTGGTTAGATCAGTGTAAACTTGGGATGGTTGATCGTGAAGGTGGAGTGAAGGATTTAAGGGCCGGAGTTGGTGACGAGAATGAGGTAAAAGACTGGTCTGGTCTGTTCTGTTCTATTAGGGACGAAGCTAGGATCGCTTAGGCGGTGGAATATCGTTTAGGCGATAAAACAACAGAGAGCCAGAAATTTCATGATCGCTTAGGCGGTGGAAGATCGCTTAGGTGGTAAAACAATAGAGAGCCAAAAATTTCGAGAATGAGGTAAAAGACTAGTCTGGTCTGTTCTGTTCTATTAGGGACGAAGCTAGGATCGCTTAGGCGGTGGAATATCGTTTAGGCGATAAAACAACAGAGAGCCAGAAATTTCATGATCGCTTAGGCGGTGGAAGATCGCTTAGGTGGTAAAACAATAGAGAGCCAAAAATTTCGTGATCGGTTAGGCGATGGTATATCGCTTAGGCGGTAAAACAACAGAGAGCCAGAATCGCGTGATCGCTTAGGCGATGGAAGATCGCTTAGGCGGTAAAACAACAGAGAGCAAGAAATCGCCTGTTCGCCTAGGCGGTGTATTCCCGCTTAGGCGGTGGGGAACAGAAGCATATTCTAGGGGGGCTTGCAAGTACAAATTTTGAAGTGAGTGTATTGTCTTCTTACAAAATTATTTTTCTATGTGTCGATCTAAATGTTTATTAAACTGCATGATTTTATAAATATGGTGGATCGAACAGGTTTTGTGTGAGTTGGTAAAAATGAATTTCCGTGGAATTGTTAGGGTTTTAAAAAGAAGGATATTATAAATAATTTTGTTGGAAATTGACAGTAACTGAATTGACGATGGTGTGGTTGCTTGATTTGTGTTATTGGTTAGACTATGCCATAGTATATGTCATGTCCGGAAGGTGGTCCGGCAGGTGATGATTCATATTATGGTTTGTTCAGAGGGTGGTCCGGCAGATAGATATTTGTTATGGTGATTGATATAATTTATAACTTATATTATTGGCCTCCGGAGACCTCCGGTAGGTGGTGATCTGCGCCGTTAGGTCCGCTAGGAAGGCATATCCTACGGATGGTTACGGTATCGTTGCAACTCCTAATCGTGAGGTTAAAACGATCACTATGGTTTAGTCGGTGTGTATGTGGGTGATAGGTAAACTTGAAATGGGGTGTTTTTACTAAGATTGGTGATTTATTGCATATAATGGTTGATATTGTTTTACACTAAATGGATTGGTGAGATATATAATTATGTAATTGTTTATTTATTTTCACTGCTTATTTTAAGAAGAGATGTTTGTATTATGGTATTCGTATAATTACGCTCGATCCCTTTTAAAAAGGTATTGAGAATGTATTATTATTTCGAAAATATATTTTAAAATTACTAAGAAGGTAGTACACTCGCAGGTGCTGTAGAAAAACGTTTGTCCCCTACTGGCAGTAAGTCGATTCCTGAAGGGCCATAGCGGGGAGTATTTCGATAGTGATTCTTTTTGCTTCTGGTTGTATATGTTGGTTAGTAAAAATGAACTAGTACTGTTGTTGTAAGATCAAGAGAGTCCCAATGGAAGGGGGTGTATGTATTTTTGTTGACCATAGTAAATAATATTCTCTTTTTGTGTAAGATATTTTAATTAGGGTTAGACATTTATTCGGATGATTTGTATTGTTGTCACACCAGCCCACCAATGTTGGGAAAACTGGGGTGGGTTGTGACACCACACCAATGCCTATCTCTATAGGTAATTTTATAACCAAGTGTAAGTAGAACACACCATTTTGAAGAGCTCATCACAGAACGACCGAGAATTCCATTGTAAGCCAAGAGACAGTTTACCATTATAAAACAGAGCCACATCGTCGTCCTCTCCCGTTCCTCTCCTAAGGATATATGGAGGTCAACCCATATGAGGGGATGGACTATTTCTCCCCCAAATTCAACAAGTAAAGTGGTTACTAGGAGAATATTTCAAGTAAATTTTTATCTTGTCGAAGCATTCACTGAATATTATGTCGGCAAAACTTTCACTATTAACCAGGATTTTTCTCACCCTATAATTGGAGATAACAACCATGATTACCAAGGCATCATCATAAGGGAAGTGGAGATCTTTTGGGTCCTCGTCATAGAATATGATCATACATCAAACGCTATAACCACTGCGACCTTGCCCCCTCTAGCTTTTAACTTTCTTTTTGTTGTCCACAGGTGCTCTTTTTGGGCACTAGCGGAGGTTTTTCCTTAAATGAACACCCCTTGTATTGTATGGATATCTCCCTCAATTCTCTCAAGATCATGAGACTTTTGTCCCTTGTCACCATAGTATTCCAAGGTTCATTTCCTTATTCGGTCTTTGTCTTCCACTCAGTCATAGCACTAGAGATAGCCAAGACGAATTAGACTTTTGTTGGTGTCCCAAAGTGATCAACACCTCTTGTAAGGGTCGATTTTTATATGTGCATATTTTTAATTTCATTTTAGAACATTTAAAAAAAATATTTGGGTCTAGCACGTTATTTTAAATTTCACTTTAAATTTTTTGGGGGTTCATTATAATATTTAAAAATTTAGTATCAATAATTTTGGGATTAATATATAAATTTGAATTTGACTTTATAAATTTGAGGAGTAATTGTATGTTTATTTTATCTTTTGGGTATTGATAGTATTTTAGAGTTATAGAAGAGGAGGTTAATGTAATTATAATATATATGCACACATAAATGAACTCTTTAATTAGATAAGGATAAAGAGAAGAAAACAAAATGCGTCCGTTGCAAAGGAAGCCAACACAAAAGCATAGAAACCAAGTAAATGAAAAGAAAAAAAAAAAGTAGCAAAGGAGAGTTGAGGCGGTGATGATCAATCGTTAACTATATATATATATAGTCATTTCCTAATTTAAACTTTGGAGACTCACCTCTTTTCCCACAAGGTAATTAATCTGTTGGCCTAGTGATCTACTCAAGAGGGGGGTGAATTGAGTAGTTATAAAAATTAAATCAAATTATCAACTTTTAACACTTAAATAATCAAGTAATTAATTTAACTCTAAATTAATTATTTATCTTTATAACACTTGAATTTTCAAACAATTAATTTTAATCAATTTATTCTAAATCGATTATTATATTTATAATATAGTGGATAAGTTTTCAAATCTAAGTGCACACCTAGACAACAAGAAATAAAGAAAATAATAATGCGATACACCACAATATATCCTGGTTTACAAAGCCACTCTTGGTTAATCCAGTCCTCCGAGCCCTACGGAGATTTGCACCCACTAAACTCAAGATTCCTTTCTCAGGTTGGAACCAAACCCTTACATTAATTCTTTTCACAGGCTCAAAATCAATCTTTACAATCCCATTTCATAGGTTTAGGAATAACCTCATTTTTTTTCCAAGCTCAAGACTAACCTAATCCTTTCACACGCTAAGGATCAAACTTAATTCTTTTATACTTTAGGCTAAGAATCAAACCTTACAATCACTCCAAGTATCATTTTCCCATGTAAGAATAGAATCTTTACAATTCACTCAAATTCAATTCTAATCAAGAAGAATCACGCTTATATCTTTTCATAGGAAAAAAGTAACTTAACCTTTTTGTACTTAAGTAAATATCAAACCTCAATCTCTTTACCGGAAGAAATTGAAACGCAGCTGCCCCATATTAGATACTCCCAATAGTACCTAATCCACACACAACTCACCAATTACAAGAAATTGAAAAGTTCTTCCCACTCGGAACTTCTACTACCTCAAATCAATTTAAACTCAATTAATATCCCGATAATTACTAGTGATAAAATAAGTGAGGAATATAAAATCTAATTATAAAAATTAATATGGGTAACACAAAATTGAGCACATAATCAGATTATCACCAAAATCGTTTTAAAATATTTTCAAGCAATTTAAGTGCAAAAAAAACGATTTCAAAGATCTAAAATTTCAAGCAATAAATAATAATATTAAATAGCAATAAAAAGCTCAAGCTTGGAACGATCTCACTAGGATACCACTGAATGATTGAAAATTAAATCGTAATGAAACTTTAGTTCGATGATAGCAACAATTTCATCACACTTTTTCAAGAACTTTTCTCAAAGATAATCTCACAATACTCTCAGTATACGTTTAGTAAAATAACTATCAGATTGCTCAGAAACTGAATAGTTCTTGAAAGAATGATTGATTGGGATCTCTCTAAATGAAAAAACGTAGGTCTATATATAAGGATTTGAAACAGGCCCTCCAACGACTAGTTTTCACATATTATGACACTTAATTGCTCTTATAGACTATTTATATTGATATGACTCAATCCTAATTCAATTTACTTAATTATAACTTTTAAATTATTCAATTTAATCCCTCAAATATTTCTTAATCACAAATCGATAATATAGGAAGTATTAAACGTAC
Source organism: Eucommia ulmoides (assembly GCA_016647705.1). Taxonomy (NCBI): domain Eukaryota; kingdom Viridiplantae; phylum Streptophyta; class Magnoliopsida; order Garryales; family Eucommiaceae; genus Eucommia; species Eucommia ulmoides. The sequence continues at coordinate 11,624,624 of CM028328.1, forward strand.
TTAATTGAGAACCACATCAAATATATATGTACTATATCTATAGGGATATTTAAATAACTATGTCATATCTATAAAATATTCAAATCCCCAGAATCTCTCCAAGATATCAACAAAAAAAAGACTAGTAACGGCTACTTTCTGATTAAATCCACGAAATCCTCTAAACCTGAACAAACCCATCGGGTGACTGACTAAACTCCATAAGTTGACCGATCGATTCAGTTTGTTGCCCAAGCCAAAAATACTCGCCAGTCGGTCGACCTAGCCTCCATGTATCGGTTGACCGATCGATTCAGGATGTTCCCCATGCTATTTCTTGGCCATGGTCGATCGACCGATCCTCCACGATCTATCAACTGATCGATTTAGAGAATTCATATATCGGCCATAGGTCGACTGATTTCTCCACAGTCGGTTGACCGATCGATCCAGAGACTATACTATTTTCCCAGCTTTTCCTCATCTGTTAACCGATCCACATTGGTCGGTTGACCGATCCCTGCTGTAAGTCTTTCTCCATAGTTAATTTTAACTCTAATCTTCGATGTTTTTGCCCCTTTAACCGATTTCTTTTTCGTCTAACTTAATTGACACTTATTAATCAATTTTAAGCACTAATCTTTCTTAAGTCAATATTTTTCTTCATTTTCACATTGTAGCAAATATGTTAACTAATTAGGATCCTAATAAAAACACACATAGATATAAATTCATTTTTGTGTCGTGTGTGATCCTAATCGGGATATATTAAGAATAAAAATTAACCTGAGTTGTTTGCACCCAAATTCTTCAAAATCTTCATTCTCTTAATTGCTGTCTCTTTGTCAGTCTCTTGCATCCTTAATCATCTTCAGCAATTTCTTCATGATAATCATCAATGGAACTTTTACACTGAAACACTCAATAAACTCATTAGTTCCACAAAAAATATCAATATTTAATTATCCAAGAAAATCTTAGGATCAACATAATCTATTCTACTTAATGTTTTTTTTCATTTTGCTTATCTAAGCTATGTATATATTTTACATGCGTACACACATAGAGGTATACATACATACATACATACATACATACACACACACACACACACACACATATATATATATATATATATATATATATATATATATATAATTTGTGAATAATTCAATTTAAAGTAAAAATTATAAATTTGATTTGAATGATATTTTTAGTATTTCATTGACTAGTAATATTGTTGATAGTCAGATAATATTTGAATTAAATTATTAATTGATAATTGTATAAATGTATCTATAATATTTTAGTTGTATAATTAATATTGAGTTTTGAAAATAGAACGTTTAATTTTAGTAAATTTTATATAATTATAAAAATTTAGGAATAAGAAAAAGATGTATTTTAATGTCACGCATTGCATATTAGATTTATTAAGTTAAATTCTTAATTTAGACCTTGTCGATGTTAGGTTCACAAGTAAGGCCAACCCCGTCAAAGTTACGATAGTAGTGTGAAAAATAGCAATACAATTATCGAGGTGGGTGTATTGTCTTCTATGTAAATTGTCAAATTATATTTTCGTACTAAAATATGAAAAGAAAAGGTTTATTAAAATTGATTATTTTATAAAGTAAAATGGATCAAGTAAATTTTTAAATGTGGAAAGTGAGTTTTATTATACTACTATGCCATAATGTGATTCCAATAAGATGGCATGTTCTGCAAGATATTTTTGGTCATAATAGGAGGGTATATCCTGTAGGACGTTGCATTGTGACCTGACAAGAATACAAGTCCTGTAGGTGGTTGATATATGGTGTTGTTGTCGTTGTTGACGATGATGACTATCATCATGATATGGTGGTTTGATACCACGTGTTGGCTCCTACCATTAGAGATATTGAATGGCCCTGATATTAATGACAACCTTAGATTATACAGTTGTATAGGTTACGGTACCGTTATAACTCCCAATTGTGAGGTGAAACGATCCTACGGTTAGTAGAGAAATATATGTGCCGTATTTTATTATACATCAAAATAATTCAATTAGTTAATTTAAATACATTTATTTTATTGTGATGATAGTTGTAGAATTTTATTGCGGCTCAGTGTGCGGTTATATTTATATTATGTTCTGAAAAGTGGTGTTTGATAATTATGTTTGATCCATAAAAAAAATTTATATTATGAAGACAATACGCCGATTAAATATTTTGTCATAGGTACTCCAAGTAAATACGAGTCCACTGCTGGTGATAGATAAAGTCAAAGAGGGTGGTGTCTTGTTCTTTGGAGGCAGTCAGAACAGGTGTTGATCATGAAATGTTTGAATTTTGTAGTTTTGTCATAGAATAGTTGGTTATATATAATCGTTGAATTTTGAATTGGTAAAATATATTATGTTTTCGAAAATCTATGTCAATTGACAGTTAGTGGATATTATTATTATTTTTATCATAGTGGCGCAGTGGAAATATAGTGGTGGAGTGGTTTGTGTTTCACTAATATTTCTCCGTAAAAATAAAAAGGAGAAACCGAGTAGTGACCCTAGAAAATCAAGTCGTTATACCTCAAGTATGGTCCACTCAGGGATATGTAGGTCCTTTTAATGAGGTGGAGTTACTGAGTCGGAAGTAGAGTTAAAAATTCTTGAAGTCAACTATATCTGGAAACTTGAGGGACTGACTTGCTGAAGTTCAGAGTCCTGCCCTTCAGGGAGCTGTACCTACACAAGGTTTGGCCGGGATTTGTCCCAGCAAAACCCCTTCAGTGTGAGAGTAAGAGCTCGAAGAGAAAATGTTACAGAAATACGTCAAGTATGTAAATAGCATTTAAGCATTACCTTAGGCTTGTATAGCCCTTGGTATTTATAAGAGTTAAAGATGATTAGTTTTACATAATTGGGCCTAAATACCTTTAATTAGGCAAAACCATATGTTTAGCATCTAACCTGGGGCGTTTAAGATATAATCACAGGGATTAGACTATTGGGCCCGTTTGGAGAAGCCCATGGGCCTTTATTAGGCCTATGGAGGTAAGCTAGTAGAGAAGCTCGAAGATCTGTGGAGTTCAAGAGAAGAAACGGACTAAAATAATATACCGGTTGAGACAAACGGCTAAATCACTAAAGTTGGCCGTCTAGAGGAACGACATAGAGTTCTAAAAGGCAACATCCCTACGAGGCACACTGCTTATTCTTGTGTGCAAAGAGGATTCTAGGGAAGGAGCCTTGGTTGGCGTATACTCCTACGGGGCACTTTGGATTCCTGAATGTGGCCACGTCACAGCGATAGTGGACACGTGGCTGGGGCCTTGGTGTTGACTCAGTAACGCCAAAAACACCTTCATCAACTTTAGTTTCCTATTTCAGTTGGAAGCACTAGTTCATCATGTGGCTATGGTCCTGGTAGAATTCATAATACTTGTTTTTATTTCTTCTCTTCGGTTATAAATTTAAATAAACTAGCCAAGGAATGTCTGACTCTAATCTCTTATTTCATGCAGAATGGTAGCAATTGGCAACTGTAATGGTGTAAATTGATCCAATATCCATGCCGGTGTACGTCAGTCATCCTTCAGTCTCTATTCCGCCTAAAACGTTTTGCTCCCTAAGAGTTGAGGCTGTTTGTCTGTCTAATCGCACTTCTGGTACCTTTTTGCCTTAGTTTTGTCCTGCCAGTTGGAATCAACTTCTTTGAAGCGCGATTCGAGTGATAGGGCATAATCAAGACTTCGGGAGAATTCTTGGCCAATTAGTAGAAGAATTATCCCTTTCGAAGACTACTCATGAGGGCGGCAAGGACAACACCGTTATCCAGTCGGTCAATAACATGTGCCTCAGGTTCCAAGCAATTAAGAAATTAATCCAGAGTTTCGTCATCTCTTTTCTTGATGGTCATGAGTTGTGTAAATGACTTTGTCTTTTTGCGACTGCGTTTAAAATGGTCTAGAAAAGCTTTCTCAAAATTAAAAAAATAAGTGATGATTCCCAGAGTGGGAGTGCGATACTACTCTCTGGCACGTGCAATCAAGGTGACTGGAAAGGAATTACACCTCATTGCGTCTGAGGCATCCTAGAGATCTAGTAGCATTTTGAACGCCAAGACGTGGTCGATCGAATTTGTGTGCCCATCATAAAACAACATTCAACTGGTAGGGTAAGTAAACATGGAAGGCACGAGTTCATTCAATATTTCCTTCGTGAAGGATGGACTAGTCTAGAGAGGCACTTCCTGACCCGTATTTGCTTCCACCGCACGGAGTCGTGCCTCCATCTTCTCAAGACGATGCTCCATGCCCAGAGCCTGCTCCATGAGAGGGAATAAGTCCCACACTTGGTACGGGAGAGACTTAGCATGAGAGACATCTTACAGGGGGAAATGGAGAGTGCCTTCGTTATGGATCAACCCGTAGGTGGATGTAGCTTTTGAGGGACTCACCATGGGGGGTCATGCACACGTTTTGCTACTTTGGATGCATGTCCAGTGAAGCGAGATGGAACCCCGAGTTGAGAGCCTCTTTGGCGAGGGGCCTAGTCCTCCTTAACCAGCGGCTAAGGTAGAGCTTGTAGATAGTTGACAAATTGAATCAACTAGAGATTAAGTTCTATAATATGGTTCTCAATCTACTCAAGGAGAGCTTCTCCAACCACCAGCAAGAAACCAATTGTTGGGGGATCCATTGGCGACTCTTATGGAAGGGAATGTTTGGATTGAAATTCCTAAACGGTGGGTGATTTTCTTGGAGCACGATGATCATGGAACGAGTGAGCATGGTTGGAGAATTTCGGGCAGTATTGTGGAGAGAAAACATGACTTTTATTGCTGATTCCCATTGACGGCGTCAATTGATAAAAACAGAAACTGGTACCATAGTAATTTAGTTAAAGGTCCTCGTGATCTTCCGGTCCTTGCTCTGGTTATACCTGCACAAATTCTTACACTTGGAGGGTGGATCTTGGTGAAAAACCTCTGGTGTGAGAGTACGTATCTCATATGAATATAATTTTAAGCCGAATGTATATCAAATTGACAGGAAAAGAAAGGAAAAGAAAGAGAGAATATGCAATCATGAAGAGCTTTTCAAATCGATTTTGTCTGCCCGAAAAATCATTTCTCTATTACTTAGCCTTGTCGAACTCCCCCAAAGATGTTCTTCTCACTCATAGTTCATCTTCCCTTCAAATTTAATCCCCATCCCACCCCTTAATCGCCAATACCGAGGTTTATCCTCGGTTCGGGTCCATGAGTACCCAGAATCAATAACCTGACCAAATTAGGATATTCGTTAGAGATGTCATGCTGATCACCTTGAAAATCTAAACACACCATGGGTGTGTTCTCCAAAACAGAAATTAGATTATGATAATCGCGGTACTCAATAATAATCTCAACCATTCCCGGTGGACACGATACCCTTATTCTCCCCATCTATACTAAAACTTGACCCGTACACTTGTAGTGTAAGTGGCGTGCGTAAATTACACGCCACCAAGTTTTTGGCACTGTTGTCGGGGATTGTGAGTTGTCATATTCCGCTTCTGGCAATCGCCACCAAGTTTTTGGCGTCGTTGCCGGGGATTGGTTTTTAGATTATTATAGATATTGTGAGTAAATGACACAATTTTACTTTAGGCATTTCTTTTGTGTATAATTTTTCTTTGTAATTTTTTTTTTTTTTTTTTGTTTTCCTACAGGGTGCTTGACGATGTTAGATCAACAAGTGCTTTTGCATTTCTTTCAACAAGATTCCGAGCCATTTTATAGTGCTTGGGATCGTTAGAAAGATTTGTTTCTCCGGTTTCCAAACTATCGTTTCCCGAGGGAGTGTCAACTTGTCACACCCTACCCCGGGCACCCATCACCTAAGGTCGGGCGTGACGTCGACTTGACCAATCAACTAATATATTTAAAATACTCAATCCAAATATTTTAAATCAACTAAACCAAACATTTTAAATCAACCAATCCAAACATCTCGTCATATAATAAAATACCACACATTACTCTCCTAATAGCCATAAATTCATTTTTACCTCACGATTGGGAGTTACAACGGTACCGTAACCTGTACAAATATGCTATCTAACGTGACTACCAGTGCTAAGGCCATTTATTATCCCCAATAGTAGGGGTACCACCCGCAAGATTTGCACTCCTGACGGGTCAATCAACCATCTGCATGACTAATGCTCCTGACAGGTCATAATAATCAACCACATGCAAGACTAATCCTCTTGACAGATCATAATAATCAACCACATGTAGGACCGACACTCTTGACAGGTCAATAACAATAATCAACCACCTGCAGGATGTGTTCTCCTAACAGGTCAAAATCATCCCGCAGGACATACCCTCCTAACGGGATCAAAACTATGGCGTAGTTGGACAAAAATCACCTTCTACATTTAAAATCTACTTGATTCACATAAGTCATAAAATCGTCCAATTTTTAATAAACACTTTTTTTCCATAATTTATACAAAAATAAAATTTGTAAATTTACATAGAAGACAGTACACTCACCTCGTTTTCTGCACTACAAAAATACTGAAGTCCGAAACTACCGGGACGCTGGCGCCTGCGAACCTAATAGCGATAAGGTCTAAATTAATATTTTATTTCAAATAACCCTAATATGCAATGCATGACCCTAAATTGCATAATTTCCCATTTCTCAAATTTAATTATACAAAATTATTATTTGTCCCATTTTACTATGTTAATATTCACTTTACAAAATTATCAAAATTAAAGGTATAAAAATTATCGTCCCGTTTGCGAAAATTAATATTAATAAATTAATTTAATGAAAATAATAATTGATGAAATCGTTACCTGCTCCGAATCGCCTGCCGGCCAAAAAGTTGATTTTTTTTTTTTTTTTTTTTGTTCTACTCGCTGGATCTCACCACCGCGGCGAATGCTTCTTTCTTCACCCACAGCCGGCGACGCTCTCTCTCTAATTCTTACTCACCGACGACCAACCTACACCGATCACATACACACACAGCAGTGACGGCACACACACAAACGTACTCTCCTGAACAAACACACACGCCGACCTGCTACTTTCCGTCACCAACACACACACACACACACACACACCGCCGATGACGAACACACACACACACACACACACTACTGGTGACAAACACATACACACACAGACGAAACACACACACTGCCAACAAAGCCCACACACTCACTGACCGATGACACCCACTCCATCGACGACTCCACACACACATGCAATTCGCCTGACGAACGAACCCACACCGCCGACAATCAACGACCCACAAACCACCAGAGCGAACGGTGATGCCACGCACCCACGTACGATCATCGTCGACTTATCAGCAACACACACACCCCGTCGATGATCGGAGCATACACCCACAGTCGGATCAAATACACACATACATACACACGACGAACATATGCACAGATGGCAACGGCTGAACGATGGACGCACACACAGTACACGATCACCGTCGACGACACACATACACCACCGGATGACTCCCACACCCCCGACAACGACTGCAATGATCATACACGCACACACTCACCCGATGCCGACGACGATCATACACACACACATACGCACACACATTGTCGGACAAGACGACACACCCTACTCCACCGACTGCACACCGCCGACCCATTCTCTCAGTTCTTTTTTTTTTTTTCTTCTTTTTAGATGGCCATGAGATAGGCGTGTATGGATGTATATATATAGGAGCAGAGATGGTGGCACACTCACGTCATTTACCTATTTATTTATTATTATTATTATTATTATTATTATTATTATTATTATTATTTTAGTTTTTTTAAATTACATAAAGCTCCCCCTAAATTATCTTTAAATTATTATTCAAACCGAAATCAAAATTAATATTTTTCAAAATTGCTAGTTAACTCCTAATTTTTTTTTAAATAAATAAGAAATGGCACAATCTACCGTGTTATTTTCTAAATGTTCTAGAATGCAGCTAAAATTATGCATATTCAAAAATTAGGGTCTTACAATCTTTCTCCCCTAAAAGAAATTTCGTCCCTAAATTTTAGTTACCTTGACCGAACAAATGCAGATATTTATCTCCCATCTCGTCTTCTCGCTCCTACGTCGTTTCTTCCACAGAATGACTGTGCCATAACACTTTCACCAGTGGAATCGTTTTTGTCCGTAACACCTGATCTTTACGAGTTAGAATTTGGACTGGCTCCTCTATGTACGTCAAATCCTCTTCCAATTCGAGTGGTTGAGAAGTTAACACATGCGAAGAATCTGGTACATATTTCCTAAGCATCGATACATAGAAAACGTCGTGTAATCTGGACAATTCTGGCGGTAAAGCAAGTCGATAAGCTGTCATGCCGACCCGTTCTAAAATCTCGTATGACCCGATATATCTCGAACTTAAGTTTCTTTTTTTCCCGAATCTCATTATGCCCTTCCACGGGGATATATGCAAAAACACATGATCGCCCACTTCAAATTCCAACTCCCATCTGCGCTTGTCAGTATAACTTTTTTGCCAACTTTGAGCAGTTCTCAACCTTTCCTAAATCATATTTACTTTGTCTGCTGTCATTTGGGTTATATCCGACATCAATAATTTTCTTTCTCCCGCATCAGTCCAATCTGTTAGACTGGAGTTCTGCATCTCTTGCCATGCAAGGCTTCATACGATATTATCTCGATTGCTAAATGGTGGCTGTTATTATAGGCAAATTCCATCAATGTCAAGTGATCATCCCAGCTACCAGAACACAATCCCTTAACATATCATCCAACGTCTAAATCGTATGCTCTGATTGACCATCAGTCTGAGGATGAAAGACAGTACTGAATTTCAGCTTGGTACCTAAAGTAGTTTGGAGACTCGACCAGAATTTCAAAGTAAATCTCGGATCTTTATCCGACACTATAGAAATCGGTGCACCATGTAGTCGAACAATCTCGTCAATATACAATTGGGCATACTTATCAAGAGAGTACGTCGTCTTTAAGGCCAGAAAATGAGCAAATTTAGTAAGTCTATCAACAATCACCCAGATGGAATTATGTCCCATCTTGGTACGAGGAAATCCCAAAATAAATTCCATCGTAATATGCTCCCATTTCCACTCTATAATAGGTAGAGACTACAATAATCCACCTGGATGTTGGTGCTCAATCTTGACTTGCTGACAACCGAGACACCTGACAACAAATTCAGCAATTTTTCGTTTCATTCCATTCCACCAATAGAGTTCTCGCAGATCCCGATACATTTTGGTACTGCTTGGGTGCATTGCGTATGTTGAGCTATGCCCTTCCTCCAAGATATTATTTTTTTTCAGATTGGTATCATCAGGCACACACAGTCTATTTCCAACCGTCAAAGCCTCATCGTTATCCCTGACACAATAATCGGCTTTGCGACCATTTTTCACTTTATCTCAAATTTTCTCCAATTGGGTATTCGACTTCTACGCTTCTATAATACAGTCGATCAATGTCGGTCTCAAAGTCAAAGTCGCAAGTAATGCTGCCGTTTGACCGACCACCAACCAAATTCACAAAGATCTCAATTCGGCGTATAGATTAGTATGAACAACTTGAATATGTGCAACCGAACCAACCGATTTCTGACTCAGCTCATCTGCCACAACATTGGCCTTTTCAAGATGATAGTGAATGGTACAGTCATAGTCTTGATCAACTCTAACCAACGTCTTTGCCTCAAATTTAGTTCCTTCAGTGTAAACAAATATTTCAAACTCTGGTAGTTAGTCTATATCTTTTTCTTTTTTTTTTCTATTCTGCTCGCTATATCTCACCGCTGCGGCGAACGCCTTCTCTCTTCACCGACCGTCGGCAATGCTCTCTCTCTCTCTCTAATTCTCACTCACCGCCGACCAACCTACACTAATCACATACACACACAGCAGCGACGGCACACACAAAAACCCACTCGCTTGAACACACACACATGTCGGCATGCTAGTTTCCGTCACCAACACACACACACACACACTCTGCCGATGACGAACACACATACATAGACGAAACACACACACTATCAACAAAGCCCACACACTCACCGGCCGACGACACCCACTCCACCGATGACTCCACACACATATGCAATTTGCCAGACGAACGCACCCACACCGCCGGCGATCAACGACCCACACACCACCGGAGCGAACGGCGACGCCACGTACTCACGCACGATCATCGTCGATTGATCAGCAATACACATATACATCGTCGACGATCGGAGCACACACCCACAGTCGGATCAAATACATACACACATACACACGACGAATGCATGCGCAGACGACGACGGCTGAACGACGAACATACACACAGCACACGATCACCGTTGACGACATACACACACACATACTACCGAATGACTCCCACACCCCCGATGACGATTGCAACGATCACACATGCACACACTCACCTGATACCGGCGACGATCACACACACACTGCCGGACCGGACGACACACCCCACTCTACTGACTGAGCACACCCACAACACTGACTGCACACCGCCGACCCACTCTCTCGGTTCCTACTTTTCTTCTTCTTTTTAGATGGCCATGAGATGGGCGTGTATGGATGTATATATATAGGTGCAGAGATGGTGGCACACTCATGTCATTTACCTATTTATTTATTATTATTATTTTAGTTTTCTTAAATAACATAAAGCTCCCCCTAAATTATCTTTAAATTATTATTTAAACCCAAATCAAAATTAATATTTTTCAAAATTGCTAGTTAACCCCTAACTTTTTTTAAAATAAATAAGAAATGGCACAATCTACCGCGTTATTTTCTAAATATTCTAGAATACAGCTAAAATTATGCGTATTCAAAAATTAGGGTCTTACACAACTACTGAACTTACTCAACGGGTTACAAGTCGCAACCAGAACGTGGGTTGAAAGAGAAAACGGTACCATTTCTTTCGACCAACTAACTGCGAACGAAGCCTATCGGGTACTAGAAGACATGGACGAGTATGATTTTCACTGTTAGAATTATTGAACAAGCTACCAAAACTTGGGGGGATAGTTCCACCGCTTTGGAGCCATGGATTGACATCCCGAACCAATATCTTGAGTCTTCCTTTGCCTTGGAGGAAATATTCGATGATTTTATTAGGGAGACAAATGAGCATGAGGATCATCTTGATAATATCGAGACGGTCTGCGCCGAAATCGATGCGACCGTAACGTCTCTTGAGACGCAAATCGATCAGCTAATCTGCTTTATTAAGGTCAAGTCAGAACTGGTGGCACAGGGAGATATAAACACCATATCATGCAAAAACCACCACGAGGAACTGAAAATGAGAGGAAATAGCTTAGGAGAGTTCAACTATGCTTATCCAAATAAACGAGAACCCAAGCATGGATCGATGATTGTGATTCGTCACCATTGGAGATCCAAATAGTGATGCCACCATCGATCCCAAACGATCATATTTATGAGGATTCGATGAGGCTCATTGATCCTTCACCGCCATTAGAAACGTTCTTTTAGGCCCACCAAGTACATGAGCCGGTGGAGTATCCTGTTGAAAGCTTGAGCCGAGTAGAGCAATATCTCGCCAGTCTTGAGGGCGTACTGAACCAAGACCCATATGTAGTGTTGTACAACACTTACTATGGGTAGAAGTAGCTCTTTGATAAGCCGTTCTCCGTGTCAGGCCAAGGACAATAAACCACGCGCTTCTTGGGAGGCAACCCAAGTTCAAAAATAAGTTAAATCTGTCATAGCCGACTTGATTCGAAGGAGAGATTCTCTCGCCTCCCAAGTACATGTTCTCAACCCTCTTCGTCAGCATGCTTTAATTTCATATGTTGAGAATGATGATTAGGTCGCTGAGGACATTGTCCGTTTCAAGTTTGGAGGTGATGTGTAGGATATTAGTATGTGTTATTATTTTACCGTATTGCATGTTTGTTTAGTATAGAATATTTTGGTGGTGGTGTTGTGTCCATGCTGAGTTTTGCGTTCATTTGGACCGTTACCAGATGATGATATTACCCCCTGGTTGTTTTCGAGGTCAAGGGTAATACCCATTCATGTGTGTTCTGTGTGCTTGACAATGTGTTTTGATGAAAATTATTGTAGATCCTAATATGCATGAGCACATAGACTCAATGTATTTCTATTCAATTTATTTGAGACCAATTATCGATTAGCCAAACTCATAACAATTTAAGGATTCTAGAACCTGATTGAGGGGAAGCTTGAGGTGAAATCCTAGGCGAGGTAGTTCAAATTATATGATTTAGGCATTCATTTTGTCATTTCAGCCTTTTAAGCCTACAATGTTATATGTTTATCTCTCATTACCTTGTCGAAGCCTAAATGCCAATTCAATTCTGAATATATAAACTAATACCTTCCAAACCTTTATCGCTGAATTAAAGACACAATTTGAGTGAATCAAGTTAGCATTCGTATATGCTGCTTGATATGAGCGGTTGGGTTTAGGGCGAACTTCAGATTGATTCGGTATTCAAGTACTCACTTGTAGCTTTGTTTTCATTTAAACCACACCCGTGAAATTGTAATAATTGAATAAGTTTGGGGGTATGGTAGATTGAAAAAAAAAACATATGTAAAAATTGTTAAATTTCATTTCTTTTAACAAGTGAGTACGTCGATCTTAAATGTTTGTTCGGGATTGTTTCTAATTTATCTATGGGAGTTCGAGAGTGAATGTGCTAAGCATTGAGCCTTGGGTAACGTTAAGTTAACAACGTTAACCCATTTTCTATTCTGAAATACACTTAGCCAATTATTCCAAAATCGAACCAAGTCCTTCTGATCTTTATGAACATCTAAGCCTACATTAGTGGAGAGTAGACCCCAATCAGGCATATGGATATCCTAATCCTTTACGGTGGGAAAACAAGCACAAAGGTAATATTCAAAACAACAGCCCACTGTCGCAGCGTCCAGACCACCGCCGTGGCGGTGAATATGCAGAAAGGGGCCTAAAGTTGCTGTAAACTCACCGCCACAGTGGTGATATCCACCATCGCGATGTCACTCTACATGCAGAATTAGATTTTTTTATTTTTTATTTTTATATTTTGAGCCTTATAAATCCTTTCCTCTCCTCATCTCTTCTGATTTTAACACCTCCTAAGCCCCTTAGAATATATTTAGGGTTAGGTTGAGATCTTTTTGAGGGAGATCTCACAACCCGAAGAAGAAGAAGAAGAAGAAGAAGGAAGTGATCATTAACGGTTCTAGTGCCAAATCTTTGGATATCGGCTAAGTCTTTCGATTCTTTTCTTTATTCTCTTAATTTTGGTAGTTGTTGAGCATGTTTAGGTCATTTTACATAGTATATATAGTTATGGTCATTGGCTAAACATGGATTATTTAGGGATTAATGTAAATTTATGAATATGTAGTTTGTTTGAGTTGTGTTTCGTTAGCGGTTGTTCTTCGATGTTTGATTGTGTTTATCATTCTTGTATTGTTTGTATGCTTGCAATGATATATAGAGAATACTGGGTTTGAAACTCGGGAGAGGTAACCCCAGATTCGGACTAGGTTAAACACAACGCGACGACCCAATAAGCCGAGAGAGAGTTGGAAAGTGTGCAATCAATAACGTTGGGGCAAGACTCATGTGACCTAGCATCGTTAAGATATTGAGGGGGACTTCTTCGTTGATGAGAAGTCATATATTCACTCATCTTACACTCTGGAGAGGTGGCGAGTGAATTTATGAACCGAGATTGTAGGATAAGTCGAACGCCGTTAACATAAACTAAAATAAGGTCAAACACATATTTGTAAACAAAATTAATCCCTAGACAATCTACTCTCTTAAAATAATCTCAATATAATATTTATAGTATAGTTAGATAAATTAGTATTTATTAATTAAATTATATTTTTGCCGCCTAGATAAAATTAGGTTATGATAATCACGGTACTCGATAATAATCTCAACCATTCTCTATGGACACGATACCCTTACTCTCCCTACCTATACTAAAACTTGACACGTACACTTGCGGTGTAAGTGGCGTGCGTAAATTATGCGCCACCACTCCACTATGAAATCAGTTAAGCTTGACCTTTTAGTGATGCCCTTAGAACGAACTTGCTGTCAAGCTCTACAAATTCCATATAACCCATTTCATCAATCTTCCCCAAGCATCAGGTCGATGCATGTGCACCCACAAAGGATATGAGGTCATCACATTAACTAGATACGCCTGAAAGTAATACTTGAGCTTTATAATAGCAGTTATTAGCACTAAGGCAAGCTTCTCTAGGTTAGTTTATCTGGTGTCTGTTGGAAGCAACAATTTGTTAACGTAGTGGAATGGGCGCTGAACTTTGCTTTTCTCTTTGACTAATGTTGCACTAACTGCCCATTCTACTAAGTATAAGCAAATATCTTCTCCTTGTTCAACTATAGACAGGAGTTCTATATTTCCCAAGTAATCTTTCAATGATTGGAATGCTTGCTCACACTCATTAATCCACTTAAAGTTTTTATTTTCCTTTAAGATTTTAAAGAAATTATTACACTTATTTGTGAATTTTGAGATGAACCGTGTAATGCAGCCAGACTACTAGTTAATATCTACACTTCTTTGACATTTGTTGGAGACTTCATCTTTGTCATAGAATCTACCTATTTTGGATCAACCTTTATCCTAGACTTATCTACTATGTACCCCAAAAATATCCCAGATGATACTCCAAATGTGTATTTCTCTAGGTTGAGGTTCATCATGTACTTTTGTAACACCTCTAGTTCCTCTTTTAAGTGTTTTACATAATATCTCATCTTCATAATCTTTAACAGCATGTCCTTCATATATACCTCTATTGCATCACCGGTCTACTCCTAAAACATTCAGTTTACTAGTCATTGGTGTGTGGCTCTAGTATTCTTTAGGCTGAAAGGCATTACTTTGTAACAGTAAGTCTGTCTGTGAGTAATAACCTTTGTTTTGTCTTCATGAATGGGGTCCATCTCGATTTGGTTATAACCATAATAGCCACCCATGAAGCTCACTATTTCATCTCCAGAAGCAAACTTTATCGGCTGATCTACTAGAGGTATTGGATAATAATCCTTTGGGCATTGACTTATTCAGGTCAGTGAAGTCTACATACATTCTCTACTTACAATTCTTCCTATTTACTAGTATTGGATTTGTTATCCATTTAGGGTACATAATCTCCCTGATATAGCCAATGCTTGGTGACTGATCTACTTCCTCAATCGTCTTTATCTTGTCAGCACTAAAGATCATCCGCTTCTATTGTACTGGTGGATGTGAACTTGTCACATCAAGCCAATGTCCTATAATGCAGGTATATATCCCCTCCATATCACTTGAAGTCCAAGAGAACTCATCTTCGAACTCCTTTGGTAACTAGATGGTCTGCTCTTTCTCTTCTTTTGATAGAGCTATTTTAATCTTTCCCTTATTTGACCTGCTTCATATAGGTACACTTCGTCTGTCAGCTTAGCAGAGCGAGCAATTACTTAATTTTCCCTTAAGTTACCTACCTCTGTTCTTGAGCCTTATTTTCTCGTAATACTTTCCCTACTTATTGGTTGCTATTGTACCTTTGATTTTTCCTTTTAAAGCCACCAAAAAAAAATATTGAGAGGCTACCCGATCACCTTTTATTACTTCTATTCCCTTGCAACTTGGCAATTTGAAGTACTGGTGGAATGTAGAAACCATTGCCCTCCGAGCATACAACTAAGGTCTTCCTAGGATAACATTGTACAGAGAATTAGAGATCACCACCATGAGCTTTGTTTCCTGAGTTGTCCTTGATTCTTTCTTCCTAGTAGACACAGATAACACCACTTTTTCTTTTAGGGAGCTCAATCACAATTGAACCCGGCCATGACTTTCTGGGTTGAGTTGATATCTGATTTTGGTACCCCCATTTGACGCAAGGTACTCTTGAAAATAATGTTTGCTGAACTTCCAGTATCTATCATAATTCTCTTTACTTGAAAGTTTGAGACCCAAAATATCACCACCAGCGCATCATCGTGTGGCTGAACTACTCTAGGGAGGTCACGTTCCGAAAAGAATATAAGTCCTTCTGAGTTCTGCTTTGGATGAGCTGAAAAAACTTTGTAACAATCTCTCTCTAGAGCTGTTTCTCGTACCTTCATTTTTCTAGCTCTAATGGACTCTCCAGTGAGAGCTGAGCTGTAATTGATCATGTATATCGTGACCGAACAATCGTGCCATTCCGATAAACTAGTGTTTTTATCTATTTCAAATTGGTGCCTACCATCTGTTCCAAAATGTTTCATCTGTTCAAGTGGTGTCTTATTGTCTTCTACAATTATGAGGGCTAATTCTGCATCTCACTTCAATTCTTCTCACTGTAATTGCATAGTAACATATATAGATTTTGCGAGAGTTCAAAGACAAATTCAGTTTGTCAAATCTTTTGATTTCAAGTGCTATTACCAATCTCGTAATTGTTTTATCCTAAGAGACAAATGTTCATTGGATCATCAACACCATATAGGGATTCCAATTTGTTTTAAAGTCATAGAGTCAAACTATAATCTCGATCAACTTCCTTTCGTTTTTTCTTTCAAGAATTTATAAGTATGTCATTTTTTTAGTACATCTAGGCCCCGTTTGGTTACTGTTTCCATTTACGAATTCCTGTTTTCGCTCTTAAAATTTTAGAATTAATGTACAGAAATGCGTTTACCAAACCAAACGTTTTTTTGTTCCCAAAATTTTTAGAGTAATTTGGAACTGTTTACTAAATTCCTTAAGAATCTGAGAAACAAAAAGAAATGTTGATTCCTATTTACTCCCATAAAAGTATTCCCACTGTCATCCAGCTGGTTATCGTCACCCTGACGACCACTATACAATTAAAGTAAAAAAGAACCAAATTAATGTTGCAACCGAATATGTTTCTTGTTTATGTTCTCATAAATTAAAAGAAATAATTTCAAGATAATTGTTGTGAGCAAACATGTTTATATTTTTCCCAGTATTGTTTGGTTTTATATTTTTCCTAGTATTGTTCGGTTAGAAAAGAAAATGAAATGAGAGAAAATAAAACTTTAATGTAATTTACTATTTTACCCTCATATATTACAAAAATAAATTAAAAATTATGTTATCAAGGGCATAATTGTAATTTCACTCATTTTCTCTCACTTTTTTTCATTTTCATCCCAAATTTGTGTGGAAAAAAATTGTTTAAAAAATTGTACATTTTTCTTTCTATTTTCTTTTTCCTCTTATTTTCCATTCATACCAAATAAAGTTTTTTTTTTTTCATTTTTCATCCTATATTTTTTTTTATCATTTTTTCACTCAGATCCATAAAAAAAAAAAGGTAAAAACAGAAACCCTAACTGAAGGTCAACCTGATGACTTTTGACCAACCGTAGATAACTATTGTAACTATAAAATTCAAGTGTAAGAATCAATTCGAAAGTACATGAACTATTGGACATTGGAAACTTTTAAATGTACCGTTGTTGTCCCCCTTCGTTTGATGTATAAGATTATTGTCCCCCAAAGATTTGGAAATTGGCTTATGATTGAGTGGGGTGCATGTGTAATTATCATCGTAATTCACGTGTGTTGGTCGTCAGGACACAACTCGAGGGGCTCACTCTTCACGCTTCCTCTAATTTTGCACATAAATTGCTCTGTCGTCGCCCAATTCCCCTCCAAAATCAACCTTTAAATCCACATTACACCTTTCTCAATGCAATAAATTCTAGGATTAGATATATATCACTTTACTTTTTTGAAAAAAAAAATCTACTTTCAGGTCATTTTATTTTACTATAATAACAATTTGGTGGAGGATATGATTGAGAATTTGACATAAAAAGTTCCCCAACTTTGAATAAATTAACAAGAGACTAGAAATAAATATTACTCCGCAGACAAGGGAGGTGTCCCGTTTCTTGTCAACTAGAATTTCTATTTCCTAAAGAGCACCCCGGGAATTAGATTTGGAATTTAATCCTGCATGTATCAGGACGATGTAAGAAAGTGTGCCTTGTATATTAATTCGACCTTCAGATGATCTTGAACAATATGACGCTTAACCAATGAAATAAACCATGCCAAAGTGCCTAAATTCTCCTAAGCTACTACCACAAAAGCCAAAGGATAACACTTGTTCGACGATGTCATTCCGAACGGTAATTAAAATCTTGTCCATGTATTTCCCGTACAAATAGGTGTCATCAATTGTCACGACAGGCCGACAATATTTCCAACCATCAACAAAAAATTTGAATGCCCAAAATACTTTATCCAAGATCGAACAATCAGGATGCATAGTTGGAATTTGACTCCGCTCCACGATCGTCCCCCGATTAAAGGTTTGCAACACCAACATGAATTTTGGCAACTTCATATACGATTCGTCCTAATCTCCGAATAAGGTATCGATAGATTTAGTTCGAGCCAACCATCCCTTTCGATATGAGATGGTGAATCTCCGAGACTCCTTCATAGTAGCAATAATAACACCGATCTTTAATTCGGGATCCTCGTCAACTTATCCAAGTATGAAGTTAGAAATGATAACGGAATCTAATTTTGCATGATCAAAATTTGTATTATTGATCCTAAGATTTTGATGAACAATTAAATGTTGATATATTTTATGGAACTAATATGTTTATTGAGTGTTTCAGTTTAAAAAGTTCCATACTACATCATGGAGTAATTTTAAAGGATGCAGAGACAATGCAAAGAAGATAACATCATGAAGAAATTGTGAAGGATGTAGAGACGGATACTAAGGTGGCGTTTGGTAACCGTTTCTGTTTCAATTCCAGCAGTGGGATGGGAATGGGATGGGATGGGATGGGAATTTTGTTTTCTTTTTGGGAGTAGAATTGCGTTTGGTAACGATAATTTTTTTTTTGTTTTGGGAAGGGAATTGTGTTTGGTAACGATTTTATCCTAAAATCCCTTTTTTTTTTTTTTTTTTTTTTTTCTCTTTTCAGTTTTGGCCGGCCGGCGGTGGCGCCGTCGCCGGCCGGCCGGAAACGGCCGGCGACGGTTCTCCGACGTCGGAGACGGCGGTGCCCCCGCCGGCGATGACCGGACGGCGGTGGCGCCGTCGCCGGCGACTGCCGGAAGTGGCCGGAAAAATTCCGGCCGGACGATGACCGGCGACGGTCGCCGGACGGTGACCGCCGCCGCCGGCGGACGGTGACCGGCGACGGTCGCCGGAGATGACCGGCGGCGGTTGGCGGCGGCGGACGGTGGCCTGCGGCGGTCGGCGGCGGCAGACGGTGGCCGGCGGCGGTCGGCGGCGGCAGACGGTGGTCGGCCGGTAGGTGAATAGTGATCATGGGTTTTGGGAATGGAATGGGAATAATGAGAAACAACTTTTTTTTGTTTCTCATTTCTTAAGAAAAAAGTGGGCACAATTCTCAAATGGGAATGAAATGGAAACGGAAACAAAAATTACCAAACGCTATTCCCAAACAGAATTCCCAAAAATCTGGGAACGGAATGGGATGGAAATGGTTACCAAACGGGGCCTAAGAGATTGAAGATTTCGAAGAATCTAGGTGAAAATAACTCTAATATATTTTTACTCTTAATGTATCCCGATTATGATCACACACCATACGAAAATGATTTTATGTTTATGTGTGTTTTGACAGGATCCTAATTAGTAAAATTATTTGCTCCTATGTGTAATTGAAAAATAAATAAAAATAATTAATTAAAATTGATTTTAAGATTTTAGTGGAACTAACCAAGAAAAGAAATCGATTAAAGGGATGAAAATGTCAAATAAAATAATTAAGGAGAAGAGTTCCAGCATGGGCAGTCGACAGGTAAGTCAATTTGTGTTTAAAAGAAGAAGTCTCTGAATCTCCTGATCGACAGGTAGGTTGACCTTTGCTTAAAAGATGAATTATCTGTATTTCTAGGTCGACAGATAAGTCGACTTATAAAAGTCTCTGAATCGATAGGTCGACAGGTAAGTTAACTTTTGATGATGTAATTTTGGCTTGGGCTACATCCTGAATTGGGTGGTTGACCGATGGACGTGTATTTGTTGACTGATGGCCAGTTTCGGATTTTGAGGATTTTGTGGATTTTGATTTAAATACTAGCCGTTACTAGCCGTTTTAGGATTAAGATATGAGAGATATCTTAGGGATTTGATGTTATTTAAGATATGCAATATATATTATGATATCACTATAGATATGCTTCATTAAGTTTGAATATTTCTCAATTTGGTACATGTAATTCTTTCTATCCTATTTAATTGTGATTGAGAAATATTTGGGAGATTTAATTGAGAAGTTTAAAAGTCATAGTTAAGTGATTTGGACCAAGATGAAGTCTTAATGATACAAGGGGTCTACAAGAGCAATTAAATGTCATAACAAGTTGGAACTAGCCATTGGAGAGCTTATTTCAATTCTTTATTTATAAACCTGCGTTTTTCACTTATGAGATATCCCAATCTATTAATTATCAAGAACTATTCAGTTTATAAACTTTTATAAGAGTAATCATTTTGATATTATTTTGAGAGATAAAATTGTGAGATCAATTATTAAGAAGTTGTTGAGTTAAAACGCTGATTGTGTAAGCATCACCGAGTTGAGCTGTCTAACATTCCAATCTATAATTCTTCAGTGTTATTCGGGTGAGATCTTTCCAAGCTATTAATCTTTATTGCCATATTTATTTTTCTATATTTGCTTGGTTTATAAGATTTTGATAAAATCATTTTCTTAACTTTAAATTGCATAAAAATATTTTAAAATGATTTTTTAGTGAAAATCTGATTACATACTTATTTGTGTGCTATTCATATTTATCATAATCAGATTTTTATATTTTCTTGGTGAAAGTGTTTCAAGCATATTCTTAATTTAGTCTATTGCTATTATTATTTTCTTGGTTAATTGATTGTATGAGAAATCGTTTATGAACTTTAAAACATAAAAATTCTTTTAAAAAGATTTGTGAGATAATCTGATTACGTGCTCAATTTTGTGCTACCCACATTATTCTTATAATTAGATTTTTGTTTCCTCACTTAATTCTATCATTAGTAATTATCGGGACATTAATCGAGTTTAAATTGATTTGAGATGGTAGAAAATCCGAGTGGAAAAAATTTATCAATTTCTTGTAATTGGTGAGTTGTATGCGGATTAGGTACTATTGGGAGTATTTAATTAGGGGTAGCTTGGTTTCAATTTCTTCAGGTAAAGAGATTGAGGTGTTAATTATTCCTTTATAGAATTAATTATGAGTAATTTGTAAAGGTTCCATCCTTACCTCGAAAAAGAATAGTTGGAGCGTTTCTGTGAGGTTTTGATTCTTTAGTCTAAGGTACAAAAAAAATTAAGTTATTCTTGAACTTGTAAAAAGTAAAGGTTATTTTGAACTTGTGAAGAAAAAAAAAAAGTTATTCTTGAACCTAGGAAAAAGAATTTGTAAAGGTTGATTCTGAGTCTGTGAAAAGAATCATTGTGTAAAGGTTTGGTTCTACCTGTTTAAAAGAATCTTAGTAATTAGTGGGTGCGAATATCCGTGTGGCTTGGAAGACTGGATTAGTCAAGAATAGCTTGGTGTACCAGGATAAATTTCTGGTGTATTGTTTTCTAATAATATATTTCCGTCGCTATATAGAGATAATAATTAATTTAGGATTAAAATTAATTATTTAGATTTTTGAAGTATTTTCTCTGATAATTTTTTTATATCTACCCAATTCACCCCCCATCTTGGGTAGCTCACTGAGCCAACTTGTATGATTGTAGAATTAGTAATGTTGCCCATCGTACTGTGTAATCTAAAATATGTTATGACTTTTTTTCGGAATCGCCCGCGAACTCCAACTACATCTATGCTTGCATTTAACCAACCAAACCTTCGGGTGCGTCTCTTCCACATAATGCTTTTTATTTTTTATTACCTGGTAATACTTGACAGCATTTTGTAAATGTTTTTAATCCTCATGTCAATTTGGAATTCGTTCATCCCTGGTGCCTAAAATTTCTTCTGCAACTTCAGCTCATACTTCTCCAAGTCATCATCATAACACCCCACTCCAGGTTATTAAAAAATGGAATAGTCATGTTCAACTCCAATTTCTCACTTCTATCGAATAGATTTCCTTGGTCGTTCGGCCCAACATCTAAACCTTTATCTCCAATCACAACGTTCTCATCTCATAGGAATGCAACATCCACATCTCCATCTATGTCTGACATATTATGCAAACTATGACAGGCAAACGTAGAACCCCCCTCACATCCCTATCATCCATATCACAATAATTGCTTGTGTTGTTATGCGGTGGAGTAGTTAGCGAATGATGCAAAACTAGTGTCATGATCACAATCAAGCATATTATGGGAATGATATTATTTTGGAATATAGGCGATTGGATGGTGTAATTGGACTGAAATTCACTTTGTAAGTTGAAAATATGACCTAGTACTTCAGGGTACGACATCGGAATGTTATATCCAGAAAATTGTTCGTCAAACACGGTGCTATAAGGATTTACACTCTAAGTCAATAATTAGGTAAAATGATCAGGATGACCAAAAACCATTTGATCGTGATTAAAGATTTGTTTTACTTCAACATACACCTCAACACAAAATCGAGAGCATTCTCGTAGGTATTTGAAGTACTGCATCTAATATTGTGTTGTCCACGATAGAAAATAACATATACTTAAAAGATTTGTCTGCAGACCTTTGAATCATGAGGCCTACACTTTAATTTCAAATTTCTATTTAACCCATCCTTAAAGATACACAATGGTAACATTTTTATCAATTCATTTAAAGTAGTCTCCCTACGGACAAACAACGATTTACGCATAGGTATACTATAACACACCCCAACATTAGATCCTTTCAATATTCTACCACCCAAGTAAAATGTCATATTAACTTCTGTCATTCCGATGGCTATTATTTCACAAACCAAAACAAAACAATAAATCCCAAAAATATTATTAGTAATTATATTTAAAAATATTACAAAAGCTCAAATTAGGGATTTCATCAATTACAATTCAAATTACCTATGTTAAAACTACAAAAAGTAAAAAAATAATTAATTGTTCGATCTCAAATTAATCTATCGCATTCAAATTTCAAAAAACATTATTCAATTTCATAAAATTCTCTAAAATCTGAAACAAATATAAAATAATTACATAGTTGGTAGTTCAAAACAAAAGAATATTACGAACTTTACTTTTTCCTAAACACTACAACCCTAAATTGTGCTTTTTACCCCTATAGTTGTGACTCAATTTAATTTGAATCATAAATTAAGAGATAATTACATCATATTAACACACACATAATTACAACATCAAGTCTACAAATAATTTATTGACTACATGAATTTACAAAACAATTACCTAAAAATCTAAACACATTTCTTGAAAATAATTACCTAAAATTCTAATTACAAATAATCACCTAAACATATTATAAATAATTACCCAAACATATTAATTAAATTTATAAATAATTAACTACACAATCATATATAATTTACAAAAAACTAACTAACAACCAAACAATTAACAATATATTTAACTAATAATTATAACTAATTAAACCACTAACCAATTAACAACATATTCATTTATAACTAATCAACATAATGTATAACTATTAATTACAACTAACTAAAAAATATAAACTAAATTTACAATATATAAAAAAAGAGAAAGAGAAAAAAAACCAACCGAACAAAAAAAAAACAAATAGATCGGTGAAAAAAAAAAAAAGACCTATGTTTTAGATCAGTCCAACGGCAACGAAGACAGCGGAGCAAGCAACGTCAGTGGAGTAGACCAACGACAGAGGATTAGGCTAGGGGTGGGGATTTTATGGCAGACGGAAGCTGTTTGGAAGCAAGGAGGAGAAGGGAAGAAGAAAAGGGTAGTGACGGAGAAAAACAGAATGAAAAGAAGAGAAATAGGAAAACGGAAATAAGCGGAAACCCTACTATAAAGTTGGTTGTAGAACCTTTCATTTTAAGCACAGTAAAGTCGGAGCTGCTACCTCCAGATTTAGTGCCTATAGATCTGGTGGTTGCACCTCTGGCTCAACTAAAAAAAATGTATAACCAGAGTTAGTAACTCTGATATTTTTTATTTTTTTTAATTGGCTGGTAAAGTCGGGAGTGCTACTCCAGACTTATTTAAGCCTGGAGTAGCATTCTCTGTTTATTTGGATTTGGTAATTTTTTCCAAACCACCTCTTGTTAATTTAAAAAAAAAAAAAAAAATTAACTCCCCCCCTCCTTTCTTCAATACACCATTTTCTCCTTGAGAATCCGATGCCGGTAGCCGGTGCCAGTCTCTCTCTCTCTCTCTCACCCCTACCCCCGCCGTTAACACCACCCCCGCCCCCGCCGGCCCCCCACCCCCTGTCCACCACCTTTCTCTTCTTCTTCTTCTTCTTCTTCCTCCTCCTCCTCCTCCTCCTCTTCTTGTTTTCCTCTATCTCCTATATATATATAGTTTATGTTCGAATATTCTTTATTTAAAAATAAATTATATGTTTTTTAAGTTTAGGCTTTATTGTACAAATAGATTACATTCTTGATTTATGTTCAATACTAATTAAATATCAGAATGAAAATGATAATTTCAAAGCCACATTTAATCATTTTTGTCACTAAATATAAAAATAATAATGATCATTCTATTTTATTAGTATAGTAATTATAATTTTATTGTCATTCCATTTCAGTATATCAAACGTAATATTAAAAAATTATGGATATGGTAAAACCAAATAAACTCCAACAAGATTTCCTCCCACCTCCCTCCTCAACGTTGTCGACTTTCAATTGCACTACAATCTGTTCACTCATTTTTATAGAAAGGGGCTTCTTCAACAAAATCTCCATCAAGGGGTTAATGGAGGAAATTCTCATCAATAATGAGGGAGAGAAGAAAAGCATTTGCAATTCTTCTTTTCTCTCTAAATTAGTTTTTACATCATAATTGTTTACTGTAGTTAGTCTATTCTCTTTTCTCGGTTGATAATAAAGCTTTAATAAAAATTTGTACCTTGTAGTTCTTATTTTTTTTGACATTCAGTAGAGGACAGTTATTTTTATTATTGCTCTTCACCTTTTAGTCCCTCTCCGGATGGTACTTTAAGTTCGAATTTTGTTAATCATAAAATTAAATAAAAAACAATAAAGTAGAGATCTCATATCAAACGGACAGGCCCTCAGATATCTAATCTAAAAGTAGTTCACTGTCACTTTGCAAATTGCAACTGAAAAAAAAAAGTAAATAATAATAATAATAATAATAATAATAATAATTAAAAAATAAATATTAATAAATTACATATTATTATCCACAAAAATACGTGTGTGTGTATATATAGATCTACAGATATATAAGCAAATATGTCTGTCCCTCTTTTGGGCCCCAATTGTGTCTCTATCTTCCTTTTTGGCTTTCCTTCTTTTGCATTCCCTTTCTTCTGTACCTTCCCTTGATCTTCAATACATACATATATATTTATATGTCTTCATCTGAAGATGGCGCACGAGGAGGTGGAAGAAGAAGAAGAGCTGGACGCGGCGACTTCGAAGGACCCTCTTCTTCCCGTAGACGTTCCGGCGACGGCGTCTGGCCGGAGCCTTTTATTGAAGCCCTTGCATTTCAGGTCGCCGTTGATGCCTCTCGCTCATTCGGCCGCCTCGCCGCCGCCGCCGCCCTTTTCAATCTCTTCCGGGTTCCTCTCTCTCTCTCTCACACACACATATATATATCTGTATCATAAGCTATGCGTACACAATACAAATGTACATTCATACAACTACATATATATATATATATATATATATATATATATATATATATATATATATATATATATATATATATAATTATATCTATATATGTCTGTGTGTATATGTATAGATATGTGTATGCGCATACCGGCGGTTTGATATTTCGTTACATTATCGGCAAAATCTTTGACCAAATCACTATGCCAAATATGTTTGACTGAAATTTAGGTTTGTTTTTTTTTTCTCTTGCATCTTTTTAGAGCAAGTCCAACGGCTAGGTCATCCTCGTGTAATCCTGAATTTTGATGTCGTTCTAATAGTTCGGCCATCATTGTGTTATTTTAGAACTTATGCTCTGTGCTATGTTTGGCACAACCAGTATCATGTGTCATATATGGAGTCATATATGGATGAGGGTTTAATTACGGTTAGGTTCATTATAACAAAAACTAATTAGGGTTTCGTCCTATACAACAAAAACTGGATACAATTTGTAAATTATTCCTTCTAAATTTTGATTGAGACACACAATGTCTTTATAATATTTATTTAATAAAATACATTTTAATAAATATATAATAAAAAATAAAAAATTATCTTAATAAATATAAGTTGATGTCACAAAATAATTGTACTTATGGAGATAACTTTTGATGAGACACCTTTTAATTAACTCAATAATTAATGTGTCTCAAAAATATTGTACATATTAGGACATATTTAGTGCCTTTAAAATTGAATTTTGTTATAGTGGTTTAATTAGGGGTGGGTTAATCTTAAAAATAAAAATACGCAGTTAAGTTTATTGTAATCCGCAGTTAAACAGGGGGTCCAACAAAGGGGTAGTGAGTAACAAATATAGTCTATTGGGTAAGTTTTCGATGTTTAGTAATTAAATTTAAAATGCTCATTAATGTATATTTAATTATTTTAAAATTCAACCTTTAAATTGTGTTTTTGAGTTAAATGCGTGCATTTAAATTTTCAAGGTCAATGCATTTGTTGGTTATAATGCATGCAATCTTTATGAGGTAGGCACTTCGTTGTATTGGTGATGTCCAACATTTATTCATTATGAGTGAAAAGCAAGATCCCTTTTTGATTTTTTGGGTGATAGATCTTGTATTTTTGTAATGGGATAAATAGCAATACTCACATTTCAAGAATTTTATTTTTTATTATGAGTTGTGTGTGGATTAATATATGGATATCTCAACTAATTACTTTTTGAATAATTAGATGAAAAAAGAAAAAGAAAAGAGAAATAAAAAAGAATTATTTTTTTATCCTTTGTAGAGGGAAATGTTTTTTTTTAGTATGTTTAATTGGAAGAAAGAGGAAAAATAATATTTTGTGTCTATTAAAAAAAAGATAATATATTTTTTATTTAATTTATTATTTTATCCTTACTATAAATGAAACGAGTATTTGTAATATAAAATAAAGAAGCAAAACGGAAATTTTGATTTTTTTCCCTCACATTCTTTTCATTTTCCCCCAAATTTGGAAGGGAAAAAAATGGGTTATTTCATCTTCTATTTTGATTTTTTTTTTTTTTTTTCGCTTCTAACCGAACATATTTGGGAAAAAAATGGTTTATTTTACCTCCTATTTTCATTTTTCTTTTTTTTTTTAATTCCCTTTTCACTTCTAACCAAACGCACCATGTGTGTGTGTGTGTATATATATATATATATATATATTTTTTCCTAATATAGATACCATGAGATTGAAGTAAGGAAAAGAAAGATTTGTTCAACCAAACATGTCCTTGAAATAAAGACCTTCAAATCCTTTGCACCATCGTTTCTCTCAATTCTTTCTTCCCATTCTAGGGTGCATCATGAATCTCTTCTCAAGATTTTAAAAGGGTGCTTTTTGTGGTTTTTGAGTTCTTTTCCCTTATTTTGGTTTGAATCCCTTTTTGAGTGAGCTCTAGAACTTCGCTACTTTTTTGACCCAACGTTGCTTTCTCTCTCTACCCCAACGTTGCTTTCTCTCTCTAAGACGTTGCTGTCTCTGTGGGTAATAATATAATAATAAAGGTTGGAGAAGGTGTACTTTGATGGATAGAGACATTTGAGACATGCTTCAAGTGACCTGGCAGTATAGATACAGTTGTCTCCTAGTTTCCTCCGTTGCCCCAAAACTATATTTATAAACTGTCTGAACGTTTTGCATTTTTTATTATTATTTTTTTAATAAATTCTAAAAGCATTTTATATAGAGGGTTTGTATTACTAAAATTTATTTTTCGAAAAAAGCGAGGGTCAAAGAGAGAGCAGAATGCAAAAGAAAAGAGTAAATATTCACTGCTTTTAAAACTCCGACAGGCTTTCCCGCACTCTTTCCTCGTAAATGAAAGAAAAATAGAGAGAGAGGAGGAGGGTAGTGATGAAGATAGACTCTCGTACAAAAGGAGGGTAGGATACCTGACTCTTATTCATAGTTTAATATTATATATAGAGGTATGCTCCAGATAGATAGAAATGGACCACACCTACATGTTATCTTTGTCTTATTATCTCTAGATTTTTTGTTTTATTATAGAGATGTATAATAAACAATTTTAAAGATATTGTCCGGTCCAATTTACACATGACTAATCACATCTTTATGAATAATTTTAAAGGTGCATTCTCTCACATCAATCTAATGAATTTGCTATTAATTCAAGGAAAGGAGACACTCCAGTAAAATCAAATCTTAGTTGACAGAAAAAAGGACTCCTTTCTTTGTCAATCAGATCAACACTTTTGGGGTATAGAGAGATGTATATCTTCTGTATACTATTATATTTATTAAAATAAATTTTATTTTATTTTTGTAAATGCTATTTTTAAAATTTCTAGCTGTTTTGTGTGCTTTAATTTTAAAAAAATTAAAATTATTTTCATTACGAAAATATTAAAAGAAAGTGAAGTTAATTTCAAAATTATGGTTTTGACTTTTGAGTCTATGTCTACCTAGAATCTTGCATAAGAATTGATATAAGAAGATGGGTGGTCTGTTTTTTTTCTCTCAATATATGTATAGATATATGTGTGTGTGTGTGTGTGTTATATACTTTCTTATTTTGTTATTTATAATAATTATAATGTGTTTTTGAATATTAGTTGACAATTTTAATATTTTATAAAATAGATAGCATTGCAATTTGTATGAGCCTAAAGTTAGTATTATATTATTTTGATAATTTGATATTAAGTAAAAAAAAATGCGAAAATTTTGTGAAATATATTTTTTGCTCAAATTTTGTTCACCTATGCTAATTAGGTGGTTGAATTAAACTATATTTGTATTTTGGAGTGTATTTTTAATTTATTTTGTGATCATAATATTTTTCTTTTCTTTAAAGTTTTATTTTAATTTTAAATAATTATTCTTTTCAATCACAACTTTAAATCGAAATATTACATTAATTTAATTTAATAAATTAAATATGCAGACTGCAATTAATATAGATACATGAACTTATAAATAACACAAGATATATATTTATATAATAAATTAGCATGACATTTGAAAATGCATATGAATTAATGATTGAAATTAATTTTGATATTTAAATAAAATAGAATTATTTTGACAAATTAATACTAAATAAGAGATAAATGAGATTCTTTTGACAAATCTTTAGGGAAAAAAAATGGGTATCGTCAAGATATTTTAATCTCTACTAATTAGCGGTTTAATTAAATTATATTTTCTTTATTTGAAGTATATATTTTTGTATCTTGATATTTTTTTTTTTTAATTTCTTTTAATTCGATTATTCTTTTCTATTGAAGCAGCTCAACTTTAAATTACATTTTTATTTTGTGCCAAAAAAATTTAGTAATTTTTTAATGAAATGGTTGCTTCAATTTGTTGCAAGGACAAAATAGGTTCCGAAATTTTTATAAATTACTAAATTTGTAAATTATTTTGATAAATTCTGTAATTGGTTGCAGGTTTGTTCAACGTGGAGGGCAGTTTCGCGATCCGACCTCTTATGGCAGAACCTCACCCGCCGTATCTGGAACCGTCGCCACCGCCTCCATAATTCCTGGCGAGACGAATATATTTTCCGCCACCGCACCTCCGCCAACTTCCGCCTCCGTAGGTACGTTTACACCACCTTCCCCTACACCCCCACGGACAACAACGACAACGGATCCTCGTTATCATGCTGCCGCCTAGCCCTCTCCGACTACCACCTCGCCGCCGGATTCTCGGACGGCTCAGTCCGCCTCTTCCACCTCCCCACCAGGATCCACATCTCCACCTTCCTTCCCCACCACCGCGACAGGCTGGGCCAATTCTCCCCCGCAGTTTCCGGTATCATACTCACAGACGCCCGGATCGTTTTCGCATCGCTCGACGGTGACATCCACGTGGCGGTAATCAACGGTACTGCCCAGACACGTAGGGCCCACTTGGGTGATGTAGTCAACGACGGCGTCTTGGTTGACTTCACTGGCTGTGACCAGTGGTGGGTTGGCCTCTATGCAGGTGCTTCATTTTGATTGATTTAATAATATTATTATAAAAGAAATTTTAATTAGAAAACGTGAAATTACACTTTGCACCTATAATTTAGCTATTTCTTATTTTCTTTCAAAAATTCATTTTATTTTTAGACTAAAATTTGGACATTCTATATAAATTGACATTAAAATTATTGGTTTAAATTTTTTAATCAAGTTCATATAATTTTTTTAATGTGTCTATTGGATAAAAATTTAAATTTTCCGGTCTAAGCTGTGAAATGCCAAAATTTCGGGGCACCAGGTGTAATTTAAGAAATATAAAAGCATGTCTTTTACTTTATTTTTTTGGATAATTGATTATTAGTATCAAATAGAGGTATAATCTGCTATTAGTTCTATTTAAAACATAAATTTTAATTTAGTTACTTAAATTGATTTTTAGTTGTATTTTAATTTCGCGTGTGTTCATGTGAGTATAATCTTAATTATATATATTTGTATAATATTTAATGATTTAAACAAATATTTTATATAAAATTTTGATACATATAACTGTGAGAGTGCAGTGTTTATATTGAATTTTTTATTTTTTTTAATATACAGGATTAAAACACAAATTGTATTTGCATATAAAGAATTTTAAAAATTAAAAATAAAATAAAGCACTCGACACACTTAAAATTAAGAATAAAATAACAAACTTGACACAAATGCCTTTTTTTTATATATATATATTTTGGTTTTAGGTGTTCCCGGTGCCCTGCACGTGTGGGATGGCGAATCGGAAAGGCTTGTCTTTGTCGGCGGATCGCTGACGGAACCGGAAGCCGTAACGGGTTGGCGTTTGCTCACGGAGTTGAACGAGTTCGTCGGCCGAGTTAGAATAACGAGTCACGCATCGGCAGTTGCGTGCACCAGGCTGAGATTCATCGTATTGGACCTGCAAAACCTTGGAGCAGTTCTGGGAGACGAAGAGTTTCAGAATGGACTCCTCGTCGGCGCCGTCGACGCCAAAGACGACGCGTTCGTTATCGTCGACGGTAGGGGCGTCGCTAGCGTCCGCAGGGTGGACACTTTGGAAGAGATCTGTCGGTTTTCGGTTCAGAGGGGAGTCGTGCTGGGATGCTTGAACGGCGGGTACGCCCTAATGTGCGCTGGTGGCGTCATCAGAGTGTGGGCGGCGGAGAACGGCGAGTACCTGTACAGTATTAGAGAGAGAATAGGAGAAACAACTGCCATGGTGGCGGATGAGAGACACGTGGCGGCGTCTTCTAGTGACAACACGATTCACCTGTGGGACTTTGGAGCTCAGTAGCTGTAGATGTAGGGGCTTAATCTCTTTCGCTAGTTTCTAATTTTTTTTGGGGGGCGGGGGGGTTGAAATTACATTTATAACCCCTAATGGTTGGAAGGTTTAGCTCTTCAAATCTTGCAATGCAAAACATTTTGGGCCAAATTAGTCAAATTGTAACTTTTAGATTAAAATTAGCTGAAAATACTTTAGCACAATTTGACATTTGTGTAACCTTTTTCATTTTGGCTTTTAATGTTACAAAATTGTTCGGGGATGAACGAGAACGATTCGAGCTTGCTAAAAAAATGTTCGAATCAAATGAAGTGTAATCTTAGAGCATGTTTGATAGTGCTCAAATTTTAAGATAAAAATTTGAAGTATTGAATTTTACGTGTTGAAATTATTTACGTTGAATTTGTTAAGTGTGAACTCAAAAAAACATGTGAAGATGACAAATAAGAATGATAGAAACCCATAACATGAACCAAACTTGAGCATAATGCCTATCAATGAAGACAACTAATAATGGCTATAAAAAAGTAAGAGAAGGAAAAGATAACAACAAAGATACTCAAAAAAGTCATGCCAAAATAACTCAATTCTCCAAGGAAAAATAAAAATAAAAGGAGATTTGATCAAATAAAGAGAAAAACAAGATTAAGACACTAATCAAATTAAATACGGTTAATAACAAAATTAAATAATCACTTAAAAAGTTATTCAAAATTATAAATAACGTGTCATTCAATTAATTTTAAATATTTATCAAATCTCCTTTTTTATAGCCATTATTAGTTGTCTTCATTGATATGCTCAAGTTTAGTTCATGTTATGGATTTCTGCCATTCTTATTTGTCATCTTCACATGTTTTTTGAGTTCGCATACCTTGTTCAAATTTGACTTACATAGATTTTAATTCAATATATTTGGTGGTATTTAAATGTATATACATTCAAGCAATTCTAGTGATTTATGTCTGATCAAAGACAAATGGCATCATCTCTACCACCTGTGCCATCCAACGACTTTTGAATAGTTAAATTGAAAATTTCTAAATGATTTTTTTAGCAACAGGTAACAATTCATAAGAGAAAAGTTGCAAATTTTTGGGTGAAAAATTATCAGTTTTGATAATAAGTTACAAATTACTTTTATAAGAATTATTTAAAAAAATTCAAGTTACTTTAACAAATATGCAAATCTTTTTAAAGGAAAAATTCAAGTTAGTTTAACAAATATGCAAATCTTTTCAAAGAAGTTGCAAGAAAAAAATTGTTGGTATCTTGGTTAATTATGACATATTTAGAAATATAAAGAGATAATTTGTTAAAAAAAAATTGAGTTATTCAATTGTTATTAAATTTATGAAAAATTACCTATTAATCTCAAAAAAAAATAAATTGTTTACCGCTTACTCCCATCGACTTTTCTTTGCACCGATTAATCCCATCAACACCTTTTCCTTACACCAATTAGTCCCATCAACACTTTTTCTTGTACCAATTAATCCCGTTTTAAAAAAATGGTGAGAATTGAGTTTACCGAAATGTCCTCCCGTGAGTTTCACATCGAGAAGGAAGGTCATTTCGTTAGGATAAAATCGTTACTAAACGTAACGTAAAATAAGAGAACAATTGATTTTATATTCATCATTTACAGGTGTTGAATGTAACATCTACATGTGTTCAATATAATATCATATATATTTTACTCTGCATACAAAAATAAGAGAATAATGGATGTTATATTCAACACCCACAGGTGTTGAATGTTACATTCAACATCCACATGAGGGGTATTTTGGTCAGAAAAAATAGCATCATAAAAAAAAAAAAAAAAAGACCCACCACCAAACAATTGATGTTATATTCAACACCCACAGGTGTAATATTACATTCAACATCTACATGAAGGGTATTTTGGTCAGAAAAAAATAGCATCATAAAAAAAAAAAAAAATATGATATTACATTCAACATCCATATAAGAGGTATTTTGGTAAGAAAAAGACAAAAGGACTTATTGATGCAAAAAAAAAAAAAAAGTGATGGGAGTAATTGGTAATTTCTTTTATATTTTGGGACTAAATGGTGCATGCCCCTTAAATTTATTATGTTTCTGATATCAAAATTCAAGATGTAATTTGAAAATTAAAGTATTCAATTGGACGATTAAATAAATAGAAAATAAATTGAATAAATATTCTGAACTTCTCCAATCGAAAAGTATATGAAAATAAGCAGGGGATTAATTTGAGAGACCAGGCACTTCAATATATTTAGTATTCAAACATATAATTTGTTTAATTTGATAATTTTTTTCGTTATTAATTAGGGAATGTGTGACATAATTTAGGTGTTTGGCTTTAGAGTATGTTTGAAAGATTTTAAGGTGTTATGTTAATAACGTTATTTGATGTTTCATTATGATATCGCGATTCAATTATGTAGCTCACCGTAAATTAGCACATGTTTAGAAACATTACGTGTCAATTCGTAAAGAGAAAATTTAATTTCTTCATTCGGGAATAAATTTAATATGTTTTTTTTTTTTTTAATAAAAATCATGTTGAAACTCAAACCCTAAACCCTAATTTGAAGGTCATTTCTTCATTTGTTGAACCAAAATAGATTATTGTATTAATTATAGTATTATTGAACGATTGATAGGTAATTTATAAATAAAAGTATAAGATTATTGGATGTGTCCTGCGATAATTTCACAATTAAATTACATAACTTGTCAATTAACATGACCAATTATAATATAAATTGAGATATTTCTATAAATCAGATTTATTAGAAACATTAACGGATAATTTGTAAAATTTTAGGAGTGAAATTAACAAAACAAAATTTATATGGTTAATTTATATAGATAAAATATGAAGATAAAAATAAATCTAATTTACTTCACCCAAATGAAATTACAAATTTGGGTGCTTAATAAGATAAAGGGTGTGGGTGCTTAATGTAATTACTTCACCCAATGTAATACAAATTCAACATTTTCTCTAACCCAAAAACTCTCGCTCCTCCTTTCAACCTAGGATTAGTGTTTCATCTCCTCCTCTTGCAATCCAATTCTATCCAAATTTTCAAAACCAAATTGATGGGCTCCTAAGAAATCAAGAAATTTAGTGAAGAAATA
This sequence comes from Eucommia ulmoides, assembly GCA_016647705.1. Taxonomy (NCBI): domain Eukaryota; kingdom Viridiplantae; phylum Streptophyta; class Magnoliopsida; order Garryales; family Eucommiaceae; genus Eucommia; species Eucommia ulmoides. Next base: position 11,659,401 of record CM028328.1, read on the forward strand.
AATGGTTGACCCTTCAATCGAAGGTTCTACAGAAGTTGTAATGTCGGAGACGACGCCGGTTACTCACGAGGGGCCTGCGGCAGTTATGATGACTGCCGTGATGGCTCTATGTGCAACTGAAGCTTGGGGGGTGTGGATGACCTCAAACAACTCTACGTAGATAAGGTATCAGGCTTCGTCTTCCTTTCTTCCACCTCTGTACTTGCGCACAATTGCAGTTCTTTTTTGGAGGATTTGCACTTCGTTGTTTGATTTACCCTTTCATTTATGTATATTGACAATCAACAAGGCTTATACATTATTTTATCCATTCATTCACTTGTGCTGAAATATGTATTGAACTTTAATTTCTAGCGATTGTTTTTTTAATTTGTTTGGGGATGTATTTTGGCCAACATCTTACTTTTTTTTGCGCCACAATTGTTTCAAATCTTCGATTGCTCTATGAAATTCAACTGAGCTACGCATGACGTTTTTATCGTAGTGGATAGAAAAGCATTTTCTAAACATCTTTATTCTTGGAACTTCTAATTTATCTATCACTACAAGTCAAGGATTCTAGGTACTTAATTCAATATTAGTCATCCTTTTCATTTATTCCTCAGACAACAAGCAACAACAAACTCTGTTTTTTACCATTTTAGCTGTAATCATTATCATCATCTGGATATCGTACAACGTTTAAGTTCATACAATAATTTAAAAAAAAAAAAACACTTATCCCTTGTACCATATCTAGAAACCTTTCCTACTAACAAAAAGGCAACTACCAACTCCCCTGGCCGTCTATTAAAAAAAAGTGCTTCTAAAATGTACTCTCGATTTCTTTAAAAACAAAACAAAATAATTATTTAATTAACATATGTATCCCTTATTATTTTATTTTTTCACAATTTCTTTCCTCCTCCGGGGATCAGCTACCGTCAGTGTTGGATTTTATCTTCCCTCTCCCCTCCTCCCTCCCTCTAAGTCTCCACCCCTGGTTCCCACCCCCCAACCCCGACAATGTGGGCAATACCCCAGAGATCCGACGCGAATCTTCATGGATCCCCGGGTTAGGGGGGCTTAGGGGAGAGAGATGAGGAGGAAGAGAAGAGAGAGGAGAGAGACAAGAAGAGGGGTGGTGCCATATAAAAGAGAGGAGAGAAATAAGAAGAGGGGCGGCGCTGTCAGGGGTGGGGGGCTGTCGGCAGGGCAAGGGGGTGTTTTTTTTGAGAGGGGGGGGGGGGTGTTTAGTGCATTTTTTAGAAAAGCAATGGCTTGACAAAAACTGAAATTATTTTAAAATGGGTAAAAAATAATTTCAAGTTTTTAAAAATGGGATCTGCATTTATCAGAAAGAGGTGTTCATATAGAATTCTCCTAAAAGAAATACTAATAATAACCTGAAAACACTTGTATAACAAGCGCTAATTATCATCATCTTTGTACCGCGGAATCAATGGGAGGTTCTATTAGGAAGCTGGAGCGATCCCTTTCTTGACAAGCATATCGAAAACTCTGTCTATCTTAGTGGGATCAACCTGGAACATGCTATGAGCATCCGATTTCTGGGTAACATTTCCCTTCAGAATCTCAATAGACATGATTCGCAACATGTTGAGGTAGTGGGATGGTAGCATCTTCATCTCTCCACAAAGTCGTTTCTCCTGAATGTAAAATATCACAAATAAGTCAAAAATTGGAGAAGATTTTTACCGAAATGTGAATCGTTTCTATGAAAACTGCCTTTTTCAGTAATTGGTTTTACTCAATCAAGGCCAAGCATTGTTATTTCCTTAGGTCGTGTTTGCTGGTGTCTTTGTTTTTTCTGCTCCCATAAAATTTGGAATGGAAACAGAAATATGAGGGCAAGTGTTGTACGGTTCCCGGATTTTATAACAAATTTCATTGAACAGAACCGGAAACATCTTTTGGTTCCCATATTTCTCCAAGTTTTCTGAGAACAAACAACCAAAAAAGGGAACACCAAGGCACCCTTTGATCACCCTTTTTCTTTTTATATATTATAAAACAAATACTTAAAATTCACTAATGAAGATGGTCAAAGTCTATCAGCCGGTCATTGTCAAGGGATATGGATCCTATATCTAATCCAAGGATGATGACAAACAACAAAAATATTTATTACTACGAAAGCATTTGGTTCCGTGGAACTGAGAATTTTAGTTTGAATTAGAATTGAACGCATGCAAATGCTACCTAAGATACTTTAGAAACTAGGAGTAGAGAGAGCAACCATATAAATTACCGATTCAGAGAGTAAATCAGCCCCTGGGAGTCCATTGACGTCCCAACTATCCAATGAATTTGACATAGCTAAAGGTGCAGCTGTTGAAGGAGAGTCCCTGGCACCTACCCGAGGGCTGCTGCTATCAACTTCTACTCTAAGATGATTTGCCCTTTGAAGGTATTTTCCGCTATGAGCTGCCTGGGTATTTTCCCTCAATCTACGGGCATTTTCTTCAGCTTCCCTCTTTCTCTTCTGTTCGATATACCTATCGGCTTCGGCAGACATGCAGCAGCCGGCAGCACGAGCTTCCTGCACAATGGTAGATCAACTATTGTACACCAAAAATAATTTAGTTTTATTTTCGAAAATAATTTTTCTATCCAAAGAAAAAATCAACTACTCTTTTAGCAAGCAACCCAACACGAAAACAATTTTACAAAACAATTTTCAAAACACTCATCTATCACATCATCTACTAATATTATTCTTTCATTACAATATAGATATAATTTTAACTCAAATCTGTATATTTTTACTCTTTACTTCTTTACAAATTCTCTCTACCACATTTACCCAACAAACATTATTATTAACTCTTTTCAATGTCATATTTCAATCAGCCGCATCACCGAACTTTTTTTTTCTTAACAAATTATTAATAAATATTCTTTTTTCATACTCTAAACAAATAACTTCTCACAACTCTCAAAAACTATTTCCAAATTTCGAAAATTGCTGTCGAAAACTAAACCAAACAAAACCTAAGAATCTTGTCATGAATACGAACCTAAGCAGGTAGTTTTTTCCAACAATATATGATTATAAGCACCAGGAAACATATTAATGAATTCATAATTGAATCTTCTTTTATTTTCTCAAAAAATAAAATGATTGACCAATGAACCCAAGTAGGTATTCAGATCATAAGAGAAGCTGACTAACAAGTGCACATCCATAAAGGGATTCGCATTTAAGTTAATCGATGCCTTAAAAATATTCAATATACCCTAAAAATTAGACAATTCAACAGCGGATGTATAAGACAGAAGATGATAAACATGCAAGAAAGAGAAATCACTTCAGCACCGATTGGTAAGGGTGAGAAATAACCTCAGCACCGATTGGCAACGTTTTTTAGTACTTTCTATTACTAAAAAAATTGCAAGAAAAAAGAAACAAAAAAAAAACAAAAAAACAAAACAAAAAAACAAACAAACTTGTACTTAAAAGTAGAAGCAAAATATCAAGAATACATTTGACAATTAAAAGTATGTTCGACGTGTAGAAAGAATATCTTGCTTTTGTCAACATATAATATCTTTTTATCCAAAATAAGGAATTTCATAATAAATTAGAGAATTTAGGTAGAGAGTTCCTAGTTGGTCGATCTCTTAAAATATAAAAGTTCAAGAAAAAATAACTATTTAAAAAAAATAAAAATATCTATATCTATATATATATTAAATATTATGTTTTTATTTTTTGTTGTTATTATTTTTAAAAGTACTTTTTCATTGCAAAACAAAATGCTACTCTTACATTTTTTGTCATTTTCTTAAAAAAAAAAAAAGGTACTTAAAAAGGCATTACTAGACAGTACCTTCATTTTTCATCAAAAGAAAAAACACATGGTGTGAAAAAAAAAAAAAAAAAAAAAAATAATTGATGAAGGAGCAAAGTCAGAGAAAGTTAAAATAAAGCAAAGACAGGGATTATCAAATCTTAGATTGCTATAATCAAACAAGATCCTAAATAATCTTCAAGTTAAGGAAAAAGGCAGATGTGATTAAAGTAAGACTAAAAAAAATGACCTAACTACAAGCATGAAAGTTTGAATTAAAGTTCATTAATCTTCAGAATCATAACTTCAGGTACAATGTCTTGTGTAATGAGACTGCTAGAACCAAGTACTTTGATCAGTAACATATTGCTGAGAATTTATTACTAAAATAACTAATTCCATATAAATAGGAGAAGTGAACCAAAATTTTGTACCTATAATTTAGTAGGTATTGATACAAATTTGAGATTTTTTTAAAGAAATTTAGTGCAAAGGCAAAAAATTGACATGAAGTGTCAGCTGAGCATCAAACCTGAAGATCCTGTATTCTTTTCAAAATACGGTGCTCCTCAATAACACACTTAATCAGTTCTGCATGTTCCTCTTTTGACTGGAATCGCATGAACACCCTGTGCCGGCGGTATATTTCCTTCTCTTCAGGTGAGAGATCCTTCTCAAAAGGATCAGGATAAAGTAAATTGTGTTCCAGTATAAAATCTTTCCTTCGTTTCCTCTCATCAAGCCTGTCCATATTTCCACAAATACAAAAATGCAACATCTTGAAAGTTGAAACTTTGCATTTCCAGGGCAATGGGTAGAAACATAGATTTTAATGTATATATCAACATTGTGATACAAAGGTTTCACATCTTATAGAACCCTGCCTGATAGTAAGTCACATCTTGAAAGGAAAATATATCTTAACTTCTATCTACAATATACAATAAGGGTTCTTATTATATAGTCCTCTATTTTTGGTTTTCAAATTTTTTTATCCTATTTATAGAGTAATTTATTTTTATCCTTAACAAGTTATTTTTCAGTCCTTATCAATTTTTAGATAATATTAACTCGATGGATTCAATTTAGTTGATGCTAACTGAAGGAATAAAAAGATTGAAAAATAAAGAGAAAAAAACCGATAGAAAATTGTAATTAACTTGTTTGAATGACAATCTACTAATTTACCTTATAATTATAAAATAACAGAATCGTTAGAGAGAAAAAAAGAAAGAACAAACAAGTGATAGTCCACCTTTTTGAGTAAATACGCAATACTCTCACTTTCAGTTCGCGTTCAGCATCGGTATCAGTGTCCTTGAATTCCATATCTGCCAATAACTGCTCAGCATCGTTGTCATATTCAATTTCAAATTCTTGCCTCTTAGAATTATAGCCGCTCAGCTCTTTCAAAGAAGGCCCATCATCCCCTGAAGTTCTAGGCTTTTTCTCCCCAATGGTCCTCTCTGCATGCAAATAAGACATCATTCAGAAAATTATCAAGTAGTTTCATTAGTAAAGGAAAGATAATTACGGGTTCTATGCAAACAAGCATTGCAAGTTTAACTCAGGACATGGATAAAAATCAACCTTCCAGTGATACAGTTATAACTTACATGTAAGTTCTACTTTGGCCAGAATTTCAGATATATGAATGGATCTCAAACCCAAACTAAAGAAATTACACACACACTCGGATCTCTTTGTCGCATGCTGTATTATTTTTACTCAAAGACCACAAACATATGGCATATTAATAATAATAATAGATTAGAAATATTCCAAATATGGAGTTTTAAGTATCGGGAAAAAAAAAGGGTACATGAGACATCTTTTTAATTTGTTATACTGAGAAATATTTGCATGTAACTGCAAAAGCATACACTAAAGAAACCAAGAAAGATGAGACCCAAAAATTGTACACTACGATTTTCTAAAATACAAACAAACTAATATCATTAGAAATGAACCACCAAAAGAGGAGAGCCACTAAGGGCCACCATGGGCATGAACCTCGCAATTCTTTTTCATAAAATTGTTCTTCGACCCTGTGATATTATAAATTACTTGATGACAACCTGTCATATTAAAAATTTACCCCCAGGATATATTTAGCTCATTTTATTTTGTACATCACATCCGGAACCTGTACTTTTAGCCTGACCATTATCAACTAACCAGTTATAGCACAAATAAGAAAGGGGTAAGGAATTGGGAAGGAGTCAACACTTTTTCTACTGAATTACTATTTCAGTTTTCATGTGTTACCTCAGTTAATGCACAAATGTCAACAACTCTTACCTTCCAATTTTATGTCATCACAACCATCCTTAGTCTGCGCATTGCTAGTTCCCTTAACTGCACCCATAGAATTGTTTCCCATGCTAAAACCTGCAATTGAACCTACCCCTGAAGTAAAAATATGGAAACGCTGTTCACCGCACATAACTTAATATAGAGGGACAGTAGAAAAACCCCAATAAATATAGATTTCTTTTAAAATATTCACTGAAATACCAGAATTCAAGCTAGATGAAGATCGACCTGCTGGACTTTCTTTTCTCTGATCTTCAATCCTGTCAGGCATGTCCAAAGAAGTGAGTCAAAGATGATGGAAAAGAAATGCACGGAAAGTGTACCCCCACCCCCCCACCCCAAAAGAAAAGAGTCAACAATACTTTATTCTTGCCGAGAACGGAGACTCTTCCTTTACATTATAATCCCCAATCATAGGATAACCTGAAGCAAATCAAGAATTAGGGAAATTAAATGAGTGGACCCCCCATAAACATTTATACGCATAGATATATATAAAATGAAACATATACTGAAATTACGAAAGTAACAAGACAGTTATTCTTTGTCCTTTGAATAATAAAAATGAGCTATTAATGATGAGTTCCACAGCAAGATAAATGGTTAAAATGGTCATTCATTTGCATCTGGCAAATAGCAGAGTTGCGAAGATATTAAGGCACCATGTAGATTAGTCATAGCACCATTGGAAATTACAAATATGTTGAAACTTAAAGTATAGAGGTTGGCCTCTTCTATTTTACAGTCAATAGGCAAGAAAGCAAAATGTTAATAAGCAGAAACTCGAACAGAGACCGGAACATAAAGTTGAATAACTGACAATCTAACCTTTGGTGGCTTCATTCTCTCTAGCCATAGCAAGAAGTTCCTCTCTGTTCTTTCCCATAACATGAGACATGTCCTTAGAAGACATAATAAACAAAATACAGGAGGACTTATTATCCCAAGGTTTAAATACAGGAGGACTTATTATCCCAAGTTTAAACCTTTAGAATGTAAGAGTAATGTAGTTTGAAACACGCCATACCGGAAGGGGAAAACAAGGTGAGTTCATGTATATAGCATTATAATGCTCTATACATTGTGATTTACTTTTTGTTCCAACATGTTCTGCAACTTCTGTCCAGTTTCCCATTCCATACATTTCAATACCCTGCAAATGGAAATACGAAAAAATTTATTATGATAATCTAATGAAATCTATCCCCGAACTTCTAGGAGCAATATCTCCTATATGCATGTAGACAGAGGCATATTAACAAGAGTTATTTCTAAGAACTTGCATTTCGGCTTATATAGACATACCTCTAGGAGCAATATCTCCTCATCTGCATTCCAGTCCGGACATATAAGTGGGAACGACAAATTATCCTAAGGAAAGTGAAGGAATGAAGACCATAAAAAAAACATATAGGCGATCCGATAAGCTAAGCTATAGCAACATTACTATTTACATCAACTTGACAATGAAAAGAATAAAAGATAGACATAGATTTACCGATTAAGTAGGTATAAAAATAATAATAAACCGTAACAATTAAAAGTAATGAAAAAAAAAAATAAAAAAAATTAGAAGTCATATGCATGCAATATCAACTCGGCCCCGGAAAACAAGTGAATGTAGGCATAGTGGTCTACGAAAACAGAACTACCAGAACACAGCAGGCAGACCGATACACTCAACTACTGTGGCTGTGATATATTAAAAGTTCACAGTAGTGCACCTCAGAAACTATGCTTGACAAGCCAACAAAATTTAAATTAGCATAAGAAAAGCAATACTAACCCTCCCAATCCCATGTAAGTATCTATGGACCATTAGAGAGAAGAGAGAACACTAGACTACTAGAATACTGCAAATGAAGGCAGGCAAGCAGCACTACTAGGACAGTAAAGTAAAAGTAAATAAGGTGTAAAGTAACTAATTACATTAAGTGAGTTAACTAACCATAACCCTGTATGGATGATTGCTTTTGTGAGGATGCACTTCAGCTCCAACAGAAAAACATTCCACACAAAGGTCAAAATCAGAACACATTACACATTTTATCCGAATCTTCCCTGAGATATCTTTGTTGCAATAATTACAGTGATATAGAGCCTTCTTTCCTTCGCTCATCCCTTGACCTACCAAATGATAAATATACCATCCACCATACAACTAGAACATAAAAATGCAAGTAACTTTGATTGACATTTACATGATGAAGCACATTCAGAAGTGCAGATAAATGAAAGAAACCCAACAGCTACTTTATATTAGTCCTTTCTTTGTACGGCACACTAATTGATTTTATTACTCTTCAAGTTTCATAATATAATTAAGAAATGTATAGTACCAAATAATTAGAAAGGCAGAACACCTGACTCCCCTCATAACCTCCCACCTTACAACCTACAACAAAAGAAGAAGAAAAAGGAATGCGCTGTCTGAAGCAATTTTAGTGTGGGCAAGGATGTTGGCCAAGAGTCACTCCAACGAAACATTGTGATTATGTTCTGTTTTTCATTTCTAATATGTAGTTTATCAAAAATATTATTTCTTTTGCCAAGTTATATTTGGTAACCATCATTGATACTTCTTCAAGCTCTTGTATCCTGTCCTCTTCATTTCCCCCTTCATTATATCCCTTTTAGTAGTTCACCACATGATAGGAAACTTACCTGCGGTTGCAGCCTCTAAGTTCTCCACATTTGAATTCATTCGTTTTCTCTTTGAACGACTGAAGATTGCAAAGGAAAAACATGATAAATGTCAAATAGGTCAAGAATAGATAAATTATTTATAAAAACCATGTCCAATTGAATCAGTAATAAAATAACAGTAGGCAAACAATAAGCCAATAGTGGCACTGACTATTTCCTCAAAACAAAATGTAATGCAGATTCCACAAAAACATAGATGTGGTGGGCAAAAGAATGAGACCAACAACAAAGATCAAAGGAAATTAAACAACACAAAAACATTAAACAGGGCCAACATTGTTTGAGGCCAAAGTATCTGTACCCGAAACATATTAACATGGCCAAATCTGTGTTCTAAATTAAGACAAGCATTGTGCGTAATTACTTCATTACTTCACTTTTCTTTTCGGCTGGAATCATATATGGGTGGTCTCCTCTCTAGTGATGATCTACGGCAATCCACCATAGTAGTTCTTCGAATGCATATATGTCACAGAAAGAGAGGCCTACAAAGTGGAGGAGGAGGGTCCGAAGGAGAAGGTGGACAGCGCCATGGTAATGGAAGAAAAAAATGAGGGTGGTCATGGTCCCTCAAGTTTTAAAATTTTCTCTTCCTACCTTTGTATTTTTCATATATTTTAGAAGTATTACAAACCTCCATTATAATTTTTTTTTATTTGGTCCCTTTGTATTTTTAAAAAAGTGAACATTTCATAAATTTAAATTTTTTTGTCCTAGTAACAATAACTTTTTTTTTTTCCCACAATTTTAAAATTATTGTACTATATGAAAGTATAGTGATTTTTATTACAATTTTTTCATGTAAAAAAATAACCGTAACTTTGATGTCTGTATAGTGATTTCGACTGGACTTCTAAACAAATTACTGCACCGAGTGAAGTGGATAAATAGTAAGTTGCAAAATTTGAGACACACGTCAAAATACCCTTAAAAAATCAATTTGAGAAACAATTCCAAAAAAATTAATTCCCTCCAAAAGAATTAGGAAACCAGTGTAGAATGTTGAGAAAGTGGACAACGCAATAGTCAAAACCATTACTAGAGTCAAGGAGAAACAAAACTTGCCCTATTAAATGACTTAAATCAATCTATTCCGTTCAAAATAATAAGGTGGCGTTTGGTTATGTTTCTGTTTTTCTAATTCTATTTCCAATAAACTAGGATCAAAATTTTGTTTTCGTTCTGAAGTATTCCGGAAATAGAAACATGTTTGGTAACGACCATTATCCTGAAATTATTTATTTTAATTTATAAGAACAGAAACAAAGAACCATGATTGATTGCAAAATTTGTTCTTTTTTCTTTAAATGTATGGTGGCCGGCAGGGTGGTGGTGGCAAGCAGGGAGTTGTGGCCGCGAGTGGTGGTGGTGGCCAACGGGATGGTAGTGGGAATAGTTTTGTAGAGTGAACATGAATCAACATTTTTTTATTTCTCAGATTATTAAGGAATTCAGGTAAAAGTCCGAAATTACTCCCAAAATTTTGAGAACAGAAATGTGTTTACCAAACGCGTTTTTGTACATTAATCCCAAAATTTTGAGAGCAGGAACAGGAATCAGAGATTGGAAACAGTAACCAAACGGGGCCTAAGCCATAAACTATTAAAATCCTTGATTAGTAGTCCAATACTTAAATTTCTGAAAACTGCTATATTTATTTATTTATATCAATCCTACAAAAGGAGTTTGTGGGGCTCGTCCAGAGGCGGGGCAGTCCTAAACTACCCCAGGGCAATGAGGGAAGCGATTTTCTAGTTGGGCGTGCACCTAGATGACGTGGACGAGGCCCAACTTTGCCAGGGGCGAAGGTCGACTTGTCTTATGCCCTGTGTTTCCATCACCAGAAAAATCAAGAGAGACAAAACTTGATTTTGCACTTGTTTGGTGCGTTCGTTTTCGTCTTTATCGCTTCACCAATGCCAGAACTCAAAGGCTGGAGGTGCAACCAAGGTTTGGGCAGAGGTTATCATTTAGATTAGGAAGTAGAGGTCGGTGGTGGCGGAAATAGGAGAACTAGGGTTAAATCATGCAGTTCTTTTTATGTTTTATTTGGAAATATAGCAACTGTCTCATCTAATTAATTTTTTTTTTAATTAATAATGGAAAAAAAATAGGACTTTTACCAGAATTTAAGGAAGATTGTAACTTAATAGAGAACAAAAACCACAATAAAGAATAATATTTAATAGCATTCCTAAATAGGTTGGCTTCTTATAGAAAATAGAATTTCAATTGAATTACTATTTATGATTCATAGCTTTTGTCACCTTATGATTTTATCTATATTTATGTTTCATATATATCTTTTTTAATTATTTTTTGGTATTTTTCAAAAATATTATATATAATATTTTTAAAATATTAAAAATTCATGTATCGGGTACGTCTCGCCTTGGATGGGTTAAAATGCTCTGCGCCCCTGCCTTTCACAACACAGATTTATGGAGTATCAACTACCAAATTTTTTATAATATTTTTGGACTTTATGTGGGTAGTTTCTTCAGCACACTACCAAGTACACTCAAACAGCAGGACCCGCAAATTGAGCCAAAAAATAATACTGCAGAAGAAATTCGAAAGACACTTGATATAATCTGCACCAGCTAATGCCAATTGGTTTTAGAAATTCCTATATTGCTTCATCACAACCATTCAAGTACAATGTAGCTCAAATCAAAAAAGGGAAAAAGAACCAAACAGAGAAAAAGGTACATCAAATGAACAACATCAACACTCGAGCTTCATATATAACTCGGTGCGCGTATAACGTATGCATATTTTACAGACAGATATAGTGAGAGAGAGAGTATGAGCTCACCTCTGGCTGGGATCTTCATCTGCAGAATTAGGAACTGCACGAGAACGACCCATTTGATCCGAATTGGACAAAAACTAGGGCTTAGATTTAGCGGAAGAAGATGAAATTCACAAAAACGAAGTTACAAAATCGAAACCCTAGAATTTCCCTTCGCGCAATTCAATTTGCACGGGTCGTTATTTTACGGGGACTAGGCATACGATTGAGTGCTTCACAGCATCTCCAATTACACTCGTCATTTTCATTTGAAAAATAGTTGAAATATTATTTGTTGAGAATACGTAAATTACCCTTTTGACCCTCTAAATTTAATTGTCCATATAATAAAATAAGATCACTTTTTTAAAAATGTTTTCTAAAGATAGAAATTGAATTGAGAGAAATTGATGGATTAAAATTTTGGTTAAAAAATATCACTAAAAGATTGTATATCCCGTTTTGAAAATTATTAAATTAAATTACATTTTGTATTCTTTAAATGTTATATTTATATTTAATTAATTCTTTTTTATTATTTGTTGATGTCAAATCTTGGTTTATTACAACAGTATGGTTTGGTTAGTGTATTTTGAGTCTTTTTCCATTCTGGGATGGTGTTGGAAAGGTTTGAGATGAGTCCTGATTGGTCGAATAATCTGAAAGGTCTTGATGTCTAAGAACAATCCTTGTCCTTCTTGGGGTTTGCTCCGAGCTGTTACCTGCACAAAGAACTAACCGAGGTGGGCTTGACGTGTCCCTTCCGGCATGAGAGTAAGAGCTTAGGAAAAAATATAAAAATCCTCTGAATATTCAAAAAACAATTATCTTCTACAACACTGTTCATCTTTCCTTTTAAAGGCGGTGGGCTGATTAGCGTTTAGAGGATTAACGACTTAATTAAGTTGGGATTAGCATCCTAAGTTTGGCGTGTGGTCTCTATACGGGCGTGTGGAAAGATTAAATCAGTGGCCTTAGGCTTTTTGGCCCTCTGAGGTGGGGCCCATGGACGATGGGTGTACAGAAATGGACAAATGGCCCAACCCATGGTGCCTGGTGGGTTTTCCCTCCGTTCCTCCAATGCATGAAGTCCCCTTTCCAGCTCTTTTCGGCAAGATGAGATAGGCAGAGGATGTTTCCACCGAGGAGTTTGTAGAGTTGGATTCCGAGATGGGGGAATGTTAGCCTGAGAATATTCCGTGATGGGGAAACATTTCCCCAGCCTGGCGGCAAACCTTCCCGAATGTCTCCAGGGATGATTTCCTGGGAGTTACCGATCTGAGCTGGGTCGGACCCCTGGTTGGTGGAGTCTTAGGGCTTCAACATTGGTACAATCGGGTCCCTCTTAGAGTTAGTGGACATGTGGCGGTTTTCTATTGGAATGTGGAAGATGACCATTTTTACACTCATTATTATTTATTATCTTTTCATACTTATAAATTTAAAATTAAGATAGTGCCTAGACATAAAAAATCTCTAATAATTTTGTATTATTCATTACATTCAATTTGTTGCATTTTAAATCTATAAGAATTACAATTTTAATTAATCCCTTCCTTCAAATTGAATAAAAAAATAATTTTAAGGTAAATTTGTAAATTTAATAATTTTGTATTATTTATTAAATTCAACTTGTTGCCTTTTAAATCTATAAGAATTATAATTTTAATTAATCCCTTCCTTCAAATTGAATTAAAAAAACATTTTAAGATAAATTTGTCAATTTAATTTTATTTCATTTTAAAGCCATTTTTATCCCTCACTCATACTCCCCCCCTTAGAGTTGTTTATCTATTAATTATTTTTCTCATACCTTTTTTTTTAACCGGATTTGTGAAATCCGGCTTTACCCTTTTAAAAAAATCGACATTTGATATTCGGTTATACAATTTGAGTTTTTTTTTTTACTAAAAGTCCGACTCTTATTGTAAAAGCTAGACTTCCCAAGTCTGGCTTTAAATACCCATTGGGGTAGTTTTTCTCTTCGTTTAATTTGTTTGCTCCTTCCCAGCCACCGTTGCTTCTCCTATTTTTTCCTTTTCTCCCTCAAATCTCCTTCTCTTCTCCTCCTCCAAACCTCCTTTATTCCCCAGATCTGGCCACAACAATTTCACCCAGATCTTGTTCGCTGTCTCAATTCGTCGTAGAGCCGTTCGTTCGCCGTCAAGTTGCTGCTACCATCTTAGGTTTAATTTTTTATTTTATTAATTTATTTATTTTTTTGTGTTCTACATTTTTTCCTTTTTTTTTTTTTTTTTTTTTTTTTTTAATGTAGATATATCAATTTAAAATAAAATAAAATAGAAATTGCCTTTTGTGATTTTTTTTTTGTTATTTATTAATTTTTTTTTTATGTAGATATCGTTTTCGTTTTTATGTAGATATCGTTTTCGTGTTTGTCTTTTTTTTTTTTTTTTTTAAAATAAAATAAAATTATTACGTAAACAACTCTAGTTTATTTTTTTTATTTTTTATTATTTTTATTTTTATTTTTTGGTTTTTTAGTTAGTTGTAATTTTTATTTATTTTTAGTTAGATCTCGATTTATTTTTTATGTAGATTTCTGTTATTATATATTTATTCTATGTAAACAACTCTAGGTTTTAGGGTTAGATTTTATTTATGTAGATCTCATTTGCTAAATTAGTCATAATTAAATATTTTTGTGTGATATTTAGTTAAGTTTATGTGTATATAATATATGTTGTGTTAATTAGATGTAAAAAATTAGTTATATGTTGATTTAATTGAATATAAATATTTAGCTATGTAATATAATATATGTTATTTTATTAGTTGTAAAATGTTTGTTGATTAGTTATAAATATGTTTTAGTTAGTTGTAATTGGTGAAGAAAGTGTAGAATTTTTAATATAAAATGAAATTAGAAAAGGTCATTTGATATATTTTTTAATGTATAAAGTGTAAACAAACTTTTTGTTGTTTGTTAGAAAATGTATAGAAGATGATTGGATAAAAAAATAGAAAATTGGTGAAGAAAGTGTAAAAATTTCTTAAATTATATATAATTTAAGATATGAAATTAGAATAGGTAATTTGATATATTTTTTAAGTTACAAAGCATAAATAAAAATTTGTTATTATTTAGAAAAAGTATAGAATCTGATAGGATAAGAAAAAAGAAATTGGCGAAGAAAGTGTAAATTTTTTCAAGTAATCTTATTATCTTATTATAATATTTAAAAGTGAAAGACAAGCTTTTATAATGAAGTATAACTAATTTCTCCAATCTCTTTACTCTTATTAAATCAATAGTCAAGATCTTCCCTTCCCATTACCAATAAGAATAGAAAACTAATTTTAATTCAAATTAATAACATTGGAAAAGAATAAAAAATTGCTTTCAATTCCAATTCTATATTTACATAATATAAAATAAATTATTTTTATAAATTAATAATTATATATATATATATATATATATATATATTATTATCAATTCAAAATTTTATTCTTTTTTTTTTAGTTTTTAAAAAAATTATACTCATAATAGTGGATTTTTTTTAAAAAAAATTAAATTAATTTTCATTCAAATAAAATTATTTTTAATTAATAATTCTATTTATTTATTTATTTATTTTTGTTTCGTTATTCTTATCAATTTGAACTTTCATTCATTTTTTACAAAAAAAAAACAAATATTCATAATATTGGATTTTTTTTAAAAAATAATTAAATTAATTTTTATTCAAAAAAATGGATGAATCATGTGGGTTGAAAATGATGGTCTCTCAAAGATATTCTTTTCTCCAACAATCTATTTTGGTATTAATTTTATCCTAAATGAATGTCTTTTTTTCCATAATTGAAAAACTTGGTTCTTGATGAGCATTTCATAAATTTAAAATGATTTTTTTAATCTAAATTTTATAATTCACTATTTATCTAATTCACTTTATGTAGTGATTTTTTAAGAAAATTCAATAATTCTC
The DNA here is from genome assembly GCA_016647705.1 of Eucommia ulmoides. Lineage (NCBI taxonomy): Eukaryota > Viridiplantae > Streptophyta > Magnoliopsida > Garryales > Eucommiaceae > Eucommia > Eucommia ulmoides. The sequence goes on from CM028328.1 coordinate 11,674,964, forward strand.
TTAAAAGTTAAAAATCATTGTATGTGACAAAAGTTATTATAATTTTTTATACGAAAGTTGTAGTTATTTTTAAGTAGTATAAAATTTTTGGATTCATAAAAAATTATTATACCAACGTGGAATATATTGACTAAAATTTTAAGTTCGTATACTATTCACACACACAAAAAAAAAACCCTTTAAAATTTATGTTCATATAGTCTACTAGCTCATAGTAATTTTACAAAATTTGAAAAACACGCAATATGTTGATATTTTTGTGATTTTTTTGGCTCTGAGGTCAAAAATCAAATTTGTCATTTCATAATTTTTGTGATTTTATTTTATTTATTTATATTTTATGACTTCTAATTTTTGTTATGTTTTTTCGAAATGGGTCTTGCTACAAAAAACTTGGGTATTCGATCAATTTTATTAATAGTAACAAATGCAAACATCATGAGGAATTACAATTCCTATTGGCATTCAAATAGTAAACAACTATTTTATATTATTATAAATAAAACTAATATGATTTTTTTTTTTTTTCCAGAGGATTATAGATGAATGAGTGGACTAGCTAAGCATGGAAGTAGCAGTTGAAGTGACCTAAACAAGCTTGTGCTCTGAGCCCTGTGCGAGAAGGGTCAATCATTTCCTGAACGAAAGTTTATTTTTTGTCTAAACCTGCGCATTGTGTGGGCTAAAACTAGTTACAGACAATTTAAGAAGTGAAATAAGAAAAGATGAAACAATATAATTTTTAGGTATAAAGTACCAGTATAAATTTCTTGTTGGTTAAAAAAAAGTATAGAAGATGATAGGATTAAAAAATAGGAAATTGGTAAAGAAAGTAGAATTTCTTTGAAATAGTATTATCTTTAAAAAAAATAAAAAAACAATTTTGAAAGTTTGTTTGAATTATATCATGTATTTACAAATTTATGTTTCAAAGTAAAAAACTTAAGGGGCAAAAATCGCAATTTAGTTTTATCTTGTATAATATTATTCCATCCACTTTAAACCTCTTATACTTATGGTAAATTGACGGTTTAATTTGAGATTTTGATGGATTGGAAATAATTTCAACTATTTTTATTGAGTTTTAATTGACGACATCCGCAATTTCAATTTTTTTTTTTTTTTTATGTTTCTTAATATAATTGATAATAATATTTTCTTGTCTGCTTTTAACTTGTAAAATAATAGTCATTTGAAATGGAGAATGTTAGGTTGTTTTTCTACTGGGATGGTAAGATATTGGAAGGAATTGAGTTTGGGGTGTCGTATAGTATCTCTGCGGTAAAATCATTAGTTGTCGGTTGAGAGACTACGTTAAATGAATTGATTGAGATGTTATGACCGTGTGTCCTTGAGGATGGGGTTACTGAAAATTTTAAGTTAAAGTATAGGATGTTGATAACTCTTATTGCGGAAATTTTAAATATATGTTGTTTTCAATCGGGGATGACGAAACATTAGACCAAGTACTTGTGTGAACTTCCTCGATTCTTGTTGTTGAGGTGTATGTTGAAGTAGAACGAGCATTTGATCACGGTCCAAAATTTTCTTCCCAATCTGGCCATTTTACCTAATTTTTAACTTAGAATTTTAATCTTTATAATATCGCATTATCCAGACAATTTTTGGGATATAATATTCCTATGTTGAAGCCCTAAGTTGTTCAATCCAATTACACCGTCCGACCCCCCTACATTCCAGAATAATATCATTCTCCTAGTATGATTGATCGTGATCACATCAGCAGTTCTGTCGCTCCACATTACCATCATTCCCTAACTAGTCCACCGCATGATAACACAAGTACTTATTGTGGTAGGTTTGATGGGGATGTAGAGAGTGAGTTAAATACAGTTGATAGTCTTCACGATGTGGAACATATAGAGTTAGATGATGGTGTTGCATTTTAAGTAAAAGGAGAATATTGGAGACAAAAATGAAGATATGGATGTAGAGAAGGCAAGGGAGTGAGCAATTGGAGTTGCACACGGTTATTCTATTCTATAATCAATTGGAATGAGATGATGACGATGACATAGTGAAATATGAGCCAAAGTTGCACAACAATTTCTAGACGTTGGAGACAGACGAATTTTATACCAACATGGTCTATAAGGACAAGAAACATTTCCAGAATGCCATAAAGTATTACTATGTCATGAAAAACAAAGAGTTTTCTGTGAGGGAGATGCACCCAAAGGTTTGGTTGATTAAATGCAAGCACCGATGTGGATGGAGGTTGTAGGCGGTTCTGAAAAATAATCACAAAATATTTCAAATTACGCAGTACAATGGGTAGCACACGTGTTTTTATAATCATACAGCCTTAGATCATATAAATTTAGATTCAGCTATCATTTCTAATTTGATACTTGGACAAGTCGAAGAGGATCTAAAACTAAAGATGGGTGTTATTGTTGCTTTCGTGAAGAAGAATTGGGGATTCACCATGTCCTACCGAAAGACTTGGTTGGCTAGATATAAAGCCATCAAGACATTATTCGGAGATTGACATGAATCGTATCGGAAGTTGTCGAAATTCATGTTGGCGTTGCAGACCTTTAATTCGGCGATGATTGTTGAGTAGAGTCAAGTTCTAACTACTCATCCTGGTTATTCGATATTCAATATGGCGTTTTGGGTATTCAAACATTTAGTTGTTCAATGGAGATATTGTCGGCCTGTCGGCACAATTAATGCACCTATTTGTACAGTAAATATAGTGACAAGATCTTGATCGCCATTGAAATGACACTAACGCGCCCCGATTTTTCAGAAAGATGAAATAAATGAATAAAAGGTGTAAAATAAGAAGATTTTTTTAAAAGCGTCGGTTTTCTCAAAAAGTACTTAAGTCATTTTTTTTTTTAAAATAAGGAGTTGTCACCTAACATTGAGTTTAAATGGTGTGCTAGGTCATCAAATTTTTAGAAAACAAATTTAAAAAGGCTTAAGTAAAAATTGACTCAAAAAAAATAAAAAAATGGTCAATCCAAATATTCATTTAAAGGCTCGGGGGTCAGTTACGCTCGGAGAAGGTGTTAGACACCCCAAGACGCCCGTCCGAAGACGATACCTTATATTCAATTAAGTCCAATTAGTTTAGTCTAAATATTTTATTTTATTTTGAAATCATTTCCTTCTAAAAAGGAAAATCTTTTTGTATTTTATATATATAAATTCCTTGATAATATATATAATTATACTTAAGTTAGGTCAATATTAAGGAATCTATATGTTGAGGGGATTATCTCATTTCTAAACCTAAACTGCTCCAATAGAAGGTCGGGAGTTTTTCATCTCGTTTTGTCAGCACATTATATTTAACATAAGTTAAAGAAACACACACACACACATATATACACTTAGGTTAGGTCAATCTACATATCGAGGGGAATGGCCTCCCTTTTAAACTTAAACCGTTACAGTGGAAGACTGAGAGTGTTCCACCTCGTTTTGTCAGCATATTATACTTAACACAAGTTAAAGAAAAATATACACACACGCACGCACGCATACATGCGCGCACACACACACACACATATATATACTTAGGTTAGGTCAACCTACATATCAAGGGAAAAGATCTCATTTCTAAATCTAAATCGCTCTAATGAAAGGCAGGGATATTTCCATCTCATTTTATTTACTCATTGAGTTATTCACAAGTTTACACACACACACACACATATATATATATAAACTAATTTCCCGACCAAAAGTTTAGTATAATAACGACTTATTTTATTTTATTTTTTAAAAAAAAATGCATAAGTAAGATTTACAAAAGATGGAAGTTCACAACCTTAATTTAGAGATTTTCCCCCCTTCTTCTTCTTAAAAAATAATAAAAATAAAAAAATAATATTATTTTCCCTTAAGACTTCTCTAAAAAAAAAATACTAAAAATTTATTTATTTTTCTCCTAAAATTGTTGCCTAAAATTGCCTTATCAATTTTTTTTTTTTGTCTCTTTGATGTTGTGGTTATAGCTCAAGAGGTGCATGAATGATTTAGGGGACAAGGATCATTCAATTACCATAAAACAAGGGTAAAAAATGGTGGCAAATGAAGAAAAACCGTGCAAGAGTGATGAATGAACAATGATTTTGGTAGAAATGGGTTGAACAAAATAAAATGAGGAGATGGGCCAAATCAAGCTGCAAATTGGGCCAAAAATGCAAGAAATGGGCTAAGAAAAACTCGAAATGGGTAAAAAATCAGAAATGGGCTGGACACAACTAATAATAAGGAAATGAGCCTAATTTGGATTGGATTTGGGCCAGGAACGAGATGCAAAATGGGCTGAAAATGGTTGGCCCGCTGATCCGTGTACAATCCGAAATTACACATGAGGGACAACTTCAAACGGATGTATCTTTCTCATACGAACTGCGATTTGATTCTATAACCAGTCGTTAGAAAGCTCAGAGTGTATAGTTTCATATGCAACTTGTTTCATCAAAACATGCTAACTGTGCATTTAATTATATCCAAAAGAGTGGACAGTGGTCTTTATTCTAGTGCCGAAAATAGTGACTTTTATCCTTTTGATCTTTTCCGCGCGCACTTCGCTTCCAGAAATTGTGTTCTGATTCAAATCTTCAAATGAGAGACACTGTTCTTTTTTTTTTTTATTTGCTTTTGTATTTTTATATTTTCTGAAATAAAACAAAGATAAATAAAATAAAGTTAACTATAAAATAAAACATAAGATTTTTGTGGGGCGGTCAAAATGTCGTGTCTACAGACACCGTTGAACAAATGTTATCCTTTGGATTTCACGTTCATATTGCAGAAGGACTACTGTTATTGGTCGTGGTTAATTTTTATGCTTAAGCACCATATTGTTCAAGATAGTTCGGAGGTCACGTTGATATCCGACAGACACAAGGTCATTCTTAGTATGGTCAGCGATTTATGGATTCGTTAACCGAATGAACCCGTTCGGTATCATCAATATTGTCTGCGGCACCTTTGTAACAATTTCAACACGAATTTAAGATATCAACATCTAAAAGATTTTGTTTGGAAGGTGGGTGTTGCGACACAAGTTCGAAAGAACGATTCAATTATGGAAGAGATTGAAAAATTAGATCATCAAGCAAAGAGGTGATCCACGCAAAAACCACCAGAAAAATGGACCAGGGCACACGACAATAGTAACCGTTGGGCTATGATTACGACCAAATACGCCAAAGTATTCAATAACTGTTTGAAAGGTGCAAAAAAATCCCAATCATAGCATTCGTCTCAATTACTTTCTATATGTTAGTAAATACTTTGATATTGGTCAACAAGAAGCTCTAAAGGACTCAACTAACGATTACCAATACGTTAAACACGTCGTTGACAAAATTTGGAATTCTCAAGTCAAGTCCAAAATATGAGATCTGAATATTCATTCAGTAAAGTTGTTTAAGTTGCAATTTATTATATATATATATATATATATATAATATAATATAATATAATTGTTGCAACAAATTATCTAATTTAGTTTGTGTGTGTGTGTGTATTCTTTAGAGAGAATATAATTTTTCATGTGAAAATGGTAAAGAGTTTGACAGGTAGTCTTGTCTTACACATTGTTACTTTAGGGGATAATCCTGATTGCATTTGTAGAAAGTATAAAATTTCCAGAAATCTTTGCCCCCTTATGCTTGCGGCGATCGAGTTTTGTAGCATTGATATGTTTCGCTACATTGCACCTGAGTACACAACAACAAACTTATTGAAAACTTGGGAGTCATCGTTTCAACCGCTTATTCACGAGGACTACTGGATGGAGCCTATTTTTTCGATCCTTATTCCTGACCAAAATAGACTTCAAGTTGTGAAGCGCGGTTAACCAAAATCCACTCGTATTCAAAACGAGATGGACGTGTCGCAAAGAACAATGACAAATCAGTGTAGTTGTGTTCTCAGATTGGCCATGATAGGCGGACATGTCCATCTCGACCCCACCTCAACATATACCCAATTGATTTTTTTGTTTCATTGTAATGAATGTAATGATTTTTCTTTTTCTCTTTTTATTTATACTTGTAACAACATTTGTGTTGCTCTATCTTGTGACTTAATTGAGAGACTTAATTTTTAGTTTGTATAATTGTATTTGACGAATATTTATGCTACTTTAATTATTTCATACGCCAAAATCATATATCATAATTTTTGTGCACTTGTGGAAGACATTCATTTATAATAAACGTAATTCTTACTAATAAATGTGATGAATTTTAATTTTTGTACTAATAAATTTGACACAAATCTCGGCGTGCTTCGTTGAAAATGTAAAAAGTAAAAAAAAAAATCGAAATAAAGACGTGGGAAGGAAAAAAAATATAAAAATGAAGGGTCCTAAACGTAATTTGAATCATGTTGAAAATTCTAAATGAAATTGGATTCTATTTTCCTATCATTATTTTATGAAAGTATTTCACGAATGCACATAGTATTTTATATTGTGTGGAAATCATATTTTCTCTAAACACTCTAATGTTAACAATATCTTTCAATTATGGTTGAGCCAGGGTCTGTGGATCTGTCATTACTATATTTGAAGAGAGAGCACAGGTCTTCAGTAGTATGGGATGAACGGGTAATATTTAGTCTTATTACATTATAACTTTTTTCAGTCAGTATTTTTTTAATCTTTTATATTATTTATTGTGTCTGAATTTATGTTTCAACATTGTTGCATATTTGACTATTCTAGAGCAGAAAGAGCTCCCAGGGTTTAGAGGCAAAATGCAGTCGGCCGAGTGGTACAGTTAATACAATCGGCTGGCTTGTACAACGTTTTTAGGTTATAAACGAATCAGTTATATCACGCTCTGATCACTGTGTTGGTGGAGAGATTACGATAAGAGACACATACGTTCCATTTTCCGACTAGAGAGATGACAATGACATTGTAGGATCTTGCAATGTTATTAGGCATGCTCGTGAACTAGTGAGCGATTACTGAAACTAAGGAAACGAAACCAGTAGAACGTTGGGAAGCATTTTGCCATGAGCTCTTCTGGCAAACACCGCCAGATTCTAAAATCAAGTACGGAGGGCTGAAGCTCAAGTGGCTAGCACGACCTTCGCCGTAGTTCTTGTTGACGTTGATGAACAGGTTATGCAGTGTTATGTTAGCTCGTAATGTATGCTATTGATCGACACAATGTTGTTGCCGAACAAATCGCAGAATCCCGGGAAGCTAGCATACTTACCACTGCTCCGCGACTTCATAAGTTTCGATTCGTATAGTTGGGGTAGTACTACTCTAGCGTTCCTTTATTAGGAGCTCTACAAGGCATCGTAGAGAGGGACGCGTGATGTAGCTGGTCCATTATTTCTGTTGCAATGTTTGGCCTGGGAGCAATTCTCGAGACTTCGTCCTACGTGTGTCTCTAAGACGACCGATGTTTTCAGTGAGCTAGAGATCGGGAACTTTAGGTTCCTAGGCGCCCCTAAGGGACGTATATTAACTTTTTGTCATGTTTGAGATATTTAGTAATATTTAGTTTTAGTTGTGTTTTATACTTTTGGTGTACAAATAGAGCGTTGCATTTACTTTGGATAACGAGCCCATGCATGTATTGGTTGTATATCAGGATCAGTTAAATTGTTTGCTGGATGATGAGGTCAATTACTTATTTATGTAAAAAATTATGTTTTTTTACTTATTTATTTATTTATTTTATTTATTTCTATATTTTTTCGACAAGTGATCTGGATGCCTTATCCAGCTGAGGTTCTGGAGGATTTGCCCGAATACTGTAGAGATGGACTAGACATAAAAATGGCATTGGTGCCCCTCATCTGCGATGAAATCGTAGAGTATCACTATCTCAAGCGCGCGCTATGATAGTTCAGGTTTCATAAAGGGATTCCACGATGTGAGGACACAAACAGAAAGTTGCATATAGTTAGCTAGCGAGGAAAATTCGATATGGACTGGACAGTAGTGCACTCGGTATTAACATGCGTGGGATAGACGGCGACCACCAAATTTGAGCAACGTCTAGGTTAGGACAGGGGTCGATGACCAATACATGCCTTAGTACTGGGAGGTCACCAGAAGGTTCAAAGTGAACTAGTCTTACCGACCTGAGTTCGACTACTAGCCAACAAGAAGACGAGCGACGTTAAAGGTTTGTAAGTTTCAACAAATGTTTGCTAATCTATAATACTATTAATGTTCATTTATTTATATTACGATCACATCTGTTTTGCAAGACTCGAATATATCGCACTTGTTGCGTCTAAGTGAGTTTGCTTTGTAATCGAAATACCCTGATGACCCAACAAGGCTTTACGTGTAGTTCAGACACATGTTCACTGGCATTGTACTGTAAGTTTCAGCACCAGATGCCGGTTGACGTTCCTCTGTCTCATCGGAGCACTCCAGATCCAGTAGTCGAGACTGTTCCACCGGTGGAGCTAGAGTAAAGGGTTGTCCTACATCGAGAAGATGATGTGTATTGGTTAAGGGAGCCTGTAAGTGGGGCTATTGATGTATGACCATCTACTCTGTATAGCTTCAATGATTTCTATTTAGAGTATTACAAGCAATTGGGTTTTGGTTGCTAATCATCAGTGGGTGACACATTTATCACTCCAACGATGAAGCTACTATTGTCCAGTATCGTCGTGATTCCTCCTATAACACAGGGCGTACCCTCCAGATTTAACAGACAGGTGTCACCAGTGCCGTGGTCTATAAACGACGTGGATTAGGACGTGGATGCGATGCCTAAGATGGAGGCATAACTATTCGCTTCTACCATGGATTTGAGGCTAGTAACACAAGTAGATCATATGTGTGTAGAGACGGTGAAGGAACCTCCCATTTCTCTATGCCAACCGTAGAAAAATGTTAAATGAAAGGGGTGCGACACATAGTTTGTGGTTTGTAGGACTGCATATATTTTTTATTTGTACATTATTACTAATTATATATTTTGTAATACTTTTGTATTATTGTTCATAAGAATGTATATATAACTTTTAATGCATAAATAGTACCCTATCCGTGTGTAAAATTGCTCGATTTGTTTTAACATAAAGCTACATTCACGACACTTTGTAACAAAACTTAAAAAAAATGAAAACGGATTATTGAATGATTTTTAAAAAATCATAAAAGTTGCACAGATGGGCTGTTTAACTTCTCGACACTATTTTTTCGGCAACTTTTAATACCCAAACGATACCCTATCAGTGTCCAAAATTGCTCAAATTTTTTAAACATAAACTAACTTCATAACTCTCTATAACACGACTTAAAAACATTAAAATAGAATCATCAAAGTTGCATAGATGGGTTGTTTAACTTCTCGACACTATTTTTTCGGCAACTTTTGATGCCCAAACAATACCCTATCGGTGTCCAAAATTGCTCAATTTTTTTAAACATAAACTAAGTTCATAACACTCTATAACATGACTTAAAAACATTAAAATAGAATCATCAAATTTGCATAGATGGGTTGTCACTTTTAAATCAAGCGTAGATTAAGAAACATGAAAGTTTAAGATACATAACATCACTATGATATTCACTTCAAAATACATAACTAATACAACACAATTGGCAAAATATATTTATTCTTTGTTAGATATGTATCCCTTAAACAGATAATCATTGTTGGTCAACACGTCATTGTATTCGGTCAAAGAAAGTGCTATTTTACTTGCGGTGGGAATTTCAGTGGCTAGTTGGAGTAGATAATATCGGCTTCTTCGCAACAACATACGATTATTCTTCAGCCGTATTTGTGTAATACTTATTCAATCTCAGTTGTGTGATTAATTTAAAATTGTCAAGGCATCTGTAGGGATAAACTATGTGGAACTTGTGCATTAAGAGTAGTCAACGTTGAAACAAGGTTGTTAGACTCTTTCACCCTGTATTTCCACTCTTGGCGAAGACCGACACGATACTGTTTCTGATTGGTGTCTTGATTGCTCCAGTAGTCATCATAATATGGTTTTAGAACCTAATATGCATAGTGATCCCAAGATTTAGGCCAATCCCAAATACCATATGAGTTTTCCTTACTCTAACTATTTGAAGACATATCACAAAAATTTCAAAATGAAGAGTTTTTATAAAAAAATTAGTTTTTTATAGTAGCATGTATGATAAATAATTGACAGGTGGGATTAACCTTTGTGATAGTTGAATGACATTTTAGAACAACTTTTCTGAGTATTGATTGACATTTCATAGGCGGCTTTATTAGTGTTGACTGACATCTTTTAACATACTTTTTCAGAGATGCCTTTACAGACTTTTTTCAGTTTTGATTATTATTATTGCATCGTAGACAACATCTCAAAACAATTTGATGTAACTAATAAATGTATAAGTTGTGAAAAATAACTAAACTTAAATTGATCATTAAGGTTAACTAATTAATGTTAAGAATTGGTAGAGTGGATAATTGTGAAGTTAAGTGAAAAAAAAAGAAAGATATTATACCGTAAATATTCAAAGGAAGTTGAGTAAAAAATAGAGAGAAAAAGATAGAAAAATTATTTTTAGGCCTGGTAAAATGAGAAAATATGTCATCGAATAGTCACATCGATACTACACTACATCAACCTTTTTCAACCTTTGTCAGTCTTTGTCATAGTTGATGTTAAAGTCAGTACGACCATTATCAGAGTTGATTTAACAAATCAGTTTATCTTTTATGAAGGCTGATTAACAAATAAACTTAGCCTTTGTCAGTACTGATTGACAAGTAATATAAGAAAACTCACACTCACAACTGTCAAAGGCATGAGAGCCTTAGTGGGTCGGATTGGGTAAATGATCTGACCTGAAAATGTAACCCAATACGTGATTTGGACTGAGCACATCAAGCCCATCGAAAGAGAGGCTATAGAGGTCCAAGACTCGAATGAAATAGGCCTCATAAGCAGGCCCAATAATGGGTAATAAGAACCTACGGTGACAAAGGCCAAGAATAGGTCAGCCCATGATCTCAATGTTCCCCATGCATGAGGAACGTTACAACCGATTGACTGAAACGATCCATATTTGATGGGAGTAACGTTATAGAGGTTTTCTCCTAGTTTAATAAAGAAGATCGTGGTTATATCCCATGCCATTAGGAGGAGATCACGTAATGGGCGATCTCACCTATAAAATGGAAGAGATCCACTAAGTCTATATAAAGGGAAGGTGTCATTATTTTATTTGGACAATTGATTTGGAGTGTTTTAGCCTTCTCCATAATCAGATTAACTTATTCTCACACTGGAGGTTTTTTTACCGACACCACACCGGTGTCCTCCTTTAGAACTAATCGGTTTTGTAGGTTGAAATGTGAAGTTGAAGAGGTTTTTGGCACGTGGGAAGCTGATCACACATGCTAAGAATTTTTGGCAACATCATTTTATGCCGTCTGTGGGAAACACTTACAGAAACATTTTTTGACGCAACAATGAGGCAACCATGCGCAAGAGGAGCAACACCAAGTCAAAGTAGTGACATGCCACTACTAGCTAACAATGAGGTTCCTATAGGTGAACCAGAGGAGGTTCGTGCTAACCCCCTACTAGAAATGCAGAGCACTGATGCAAAGATCAACGCCTTTATCGAAAAAATATCAGAGATGGTGGACGTGATTAAGTTTATAGCGGGGCTGATCGCTAAAAATAGACCCCAACCTCCTACCATTGATAATGGTTTGGGGAAAGAAGAGGAGTCTCCAGGGTCTGAGGACCCACTATCTTAAGGGGAACAGGTTATCTAGGGAGATACTAGCAAACCAACAACTGGAAAGAAGGGTGTTCAGCATAATTGAGACTGTTGATTCACATCAGTAGCCCAGAAATAGAGAGGAGATAGATCTACCCCTAGATGAATTGGATATGCTGTTGAAGGTAACTGAGATGCCGTTCACCTCAAACATCTTGGCTGTACTGCTCTCTAAGAAGTTCGACTCTCTAAAGTTCGAGAAATATAACGGGAAATCAAATCCTGTGGACCATATCTGCCAGTTTAGGCATATCATGGCCTTGTATAAAACAGGTGACTTCGCGCTGTACAGAGCTTTCGCTATGACTTTGAAGGTCTTTGCCTTAGAGTGGTTACACAAGCTTCCACCCAACTCCATCTCATCGTTCAAAGACTTTGGCAACATGTTCATCAATTGCTTCATAACAAGAGGTTGATGAAGGGGATTGATTATCTGTTGGCCTTACGTTAAGAGAAGGGAGAATTATTGGCCAGTACATGAACCGTTTCAACGAAAAGCTAATGTGTATTGAGGGTTGCGATGTTAACCTCATTATTAAAGCGTTCACTTCAGGGTTGTGCCATGGCAGATTTTAGGACTTCCTCACCAAGCATAATCCGAGGAGCATATATGAGCTAATGGATAAAGCTAAGCCCTATATGAAGCTGGATGATGTCAAACTTGTAAGAGAAGGAAGGGGATTAACCAAAGATTACCCTAGGCAAAGAGAGAAGGACTACAACAGAACAAAGGGTAACAGCTCAGACAGGCAAAAAGATCGTCTTAGAAACTCTAATTCAAGACCGGATACACATTAAGAACCAAACCTCCTAGACTTGCAAATGCCAATCTATAGGATTTTGCATGAAATTCGGTCATCTGAGGTGGTTCAATGGCCTCCCAAGAAAAACACCAAGTCTAACAGAAAGAACAGATCGAAGTACTGTGATTTTCACAAGGACGTTAGCCATGATACCGATGATTGCTAGGGGCTCAAAAAGGAAATCAAGCTACTGATTGACATGGGTCAATTACGTGAAAACTTGCAGGAGCGTTCAAGGGATAGGAAGAGATCCAGAAGCGAAAGTTGTTGTGAAAACCGTGACAAGGAACACAAGGATGATGGTCTCAACAGAAATCATGAAGTAATTTTCATTATAAACATTGCTGGGTTAGTACTAGAGTGCTGCTATGGAGAAGTAATGTCAGCAACTGTGAGGCCAGGACCAGTCATCACCTTCACCGATGAGGATTGCAAGGGGATAATGCATCCCCATGAAGATGCTCTGGTTATCACTCTCTGGATCTCCAGTTTTGAGGTAATAAGAATCCTGGTTGATACTGGCAGTTCTACTAACATCATTCTTTGTAGACACATTGAAGCAGATGAGAGTGCCCAGCTTAGATGTTAGCCCAACTCAGACAATTATGGTAGGATTTAACGGAAACCTCAGCTCGCCCGAAGGAAAGATCACTTTACCAATTACAACAAACAAAGAGGAGAGTGGATACACAAATGCCACAAAGTTCATGGTGATAGATTCTTCATCTCCTGACAATGCCATATTGGGATGACCATGGCTGTATGCAATGAAGGCAATAGTATCAACGTATCACCAATGTATTAAGTATGCAAATGATGGCTTAGTGGAAGTGATACGTAGGGACTAGGTGGCATCAAGGCAATGATTTGCAATAGATATGAAAAGAAAGAAGAAGACCTTATAGCAATTAAAGCCAGAGCAGAAAGAAGATCTATCAAACAACTCAACTCATGAGATCGACAATTTCAGAGAATACTCTTGTGTTCTCTAACCTGCTAAGGAAGTACGAGAGGTTACTTTAAAAAAAAAAGAGCTTAGAAGCTAATGACAGGGGGATCCTTAAGCCAGATTGCGGTAGAGGAGATTAGGAGGTTGCTAAAAGAAAATTTAGACATCTTTGTCTGGTCTCCAAAAGACATAAAGGGCATCAACCCTGATGTGGCAGTCCACCAGCTTGACATTTTCAGGTCTTACCCACCCGTCATGCAGAAGAGAAGGATATTCAATCTTGAAAAGGAAAAGGTGATTGAATCTGAGCTGAAGAGGTTGCTCTCCATTGGCCATATAAGGAAAGTAATATACCCAAAATGGTTGGCCAACCTAGTTCTTGTTAAGAAGAAGAATGGAAAGTGGATAATGTGCATGGACTTCACTCACCTCAACTAGGCATACCCAAAGGATCGGTACCCTATGCCAAGGATAAACCAGATGGTAGATGTAACAGTAGGGCATCAACGGTTAACCATGATGGGTGCAGCTGCATGCTACAATCAAATCCGCATAAATAAGCAAGATGAAGAATAAACAACATTCATCATTCCAAGAGGTACTTACTGCTACAAAGGAATGCCATTTGGCTTGAGAAATGCAGGAGCACCCTATCAGTGACTGGTGAACCGTATGTTCCAAGATCAAATTGGAGCAACTATGGAGGCCTACATAAACGATATGCTGATAAAAAACTCTAAGAAGGAGGACCATATGGTGCATTTGGCAGAAGCTTTTGCTATATTGAGGAAGTTTAATATGAAGTTAAACCCTGAAAAATGTGCTTTCGGTGTTGCATCTAGCAAGTTTCTGGGCTTCATGGTGAATCAGTCAGACATCATGGTAGATTCAGGGCAGATAAAAGTTGTCCGAAATATGAAGTCCCCTACAACCATAAGAGAAGTACAAGTGTTGACAGACAGGTTAGCTGCTCTAAACAAATTCATTTCCAAGTTTACTGAGGCACTAGCTAAAGTAAACCCAAGGGATGAACTATATCTATATTTAACGGTGACCTTAGTTGTAATAAGTGCAACACTGGTGAAAGATCATCCAGGAGGACAAAGACTAGTTTATTACATCAGCAAGTCGTTAGTTCCAACAAAGACTTGCTATACTGAATTGGAAAATCTCGCCCTAGCTCTGGTGACTTCAACGTGGAAGCTTATACCTTTTTTTCAAGCCCATTAGATCAACGTGCTGGCCTCTTACCCCCTCAGAGTTGTAATGCACAGACCAGAACTTTTGGACGTGGGCAGTAAAGCTTGGTGAGTTCTTCATCAGGTACAAGCCCAGAATTGCAATCAAAGGGCAGGTTCTGGAAGACTTTATTTTTGAGTTGACTCCTCCAAGAGAAATTATAACAAAAGATAGGGAGCGCCCTGATCAGTCAACTTCACCATGGAAGTTGTTGGTTGATGGGGCCTCAAACATGAAGGGTTGTGGTGTAGAGATAGTCCTAGAAACACCTAAAGAGAATCAGCTCGAAAGAGCGGTGCATCTTGGTTTTCGAACTTCAAATAATGAAGTAAAGTATGAAGCAATAATCATTAAGCTGACTCTAGCTGAAGGATTAAGAGATCAAAATATGGAGGTGAGATCAGATTCACAACTAGTGGTTAACCAGATAAGTAGAGTACACATGGTGAATGAAAAAAGGTTAAGCCTTTATATGGATAAAGTGAAAGAGCTAACTGCCTCATTCCAAAGCTAGAAGTTCGAAGCTGTCCCAAGAGCTAAAAATGAGAAGCCAGATGTACTATCATTACTAGCTTCTTCATTCGGACCTGATCAGCGATCTAAACTGGTGGAATTCCTTGAGTAGTCATCCATAGCAGCACCAACTAACCTTTGTGCATGCATAGACCAGTTGGATTAAGAAAAATATTGGAGAACCCCTTTAGTTTAGTATCTAAAAGAAGGGATTCTGCTAGACGACAAGGATTCAACCAAAAAGATCCTATACAAAGTATCATGGTATGTGCTGACCAATGATAAACTGTACAGGATATATTTTTCCTAACCTCTATTACTTTGTTTAGGACTAAAGGAAGCTACCTATGTCCCACAAGAGATCCATGAAAGGGTTTGTGAAAATCATCAAGGAGGAAGAATATTGGTACACAAGGCACTAAGAATTAGCTACTACTAACCAACAATGCGCATTGATACACAAGAATATGTCAAGAAATGCAACTAGTGCCATTGGTTCTCCAATGATATCAAAGTCCCAGCTCAACAACAGATATCGATAACTAGCCCATGGCCATTTTCTCAATGGGGGATGGATGTGATAAGGTCGTTTACCCCAGCGCCAGGGAAAAAATTACTTACTAGTAGTAATTGACTACTTCACGAAGTGGGTAGAAGTTGAAGCCTTTGTGACAGTAGGTGACAGTAAAGTGAAAAACTTCATTTGGAAGAATGTGATATGTTGTTTCGGCATTTCAACGATACTCATATCTAATAACGGAAAATAATTCACTGGCTGTAAAGTTGGATGGATATACGACGACTTAAAAATACAGTATCGTACGTCTAGCCCAGCGTATCTGCAAGCTAATGGACAAGCTGAGGTTACGAGCCGTTTTATCAAAGAAGTACTCAATAAACTAGATAACGCCAAAAATAAACGGGTGGAGGAACTACCAGGAGTATTGTGGGCTTACCGGACCATACTAACATCTACCACAGGAGAAACACCATTTTCCATGACTTATGGAACTGAAGTTGTTGTGCCAGTGGAAATTGGGTTGCCGTCAAGATGGGATAGCACAATCAACCTTGTGGAAAATGAAGAAGACATACGACATGAGATATACCAGTTAGAAAATAGACATGACAAAGCAACAATGATGATGACTGCTTATAAGTCAAGAGTGGTAAGGATGTTTAACCATGTAGTACATCCAAGACATTTCGCAGTAGGAGATCTGGTGCTCAGAAGAGTAATATCGCATCGCCCAGAGGCTTATTTGGGAAAACTAGCCCCTAACTGGGAAGGCCCCTACCGAGTAACCAAAGTGAACAGGCAAGGGACCTACTGGATTAAATATTTGGATGGCGTAACAATCCCAAGACCTTGGAACATCTATCACTTACGAAAGAACTTCGTATGAGATTTCTTATCTTCCTATATGTTTTTTTTATTGATCTTTGAAATTTCTTTTTCTCTTATGTGAGATATTCTTTGAATAAAGCAAATAAAGAAAGTTTTATGCATCAACTATTACAAACACTTATTTTTGTCATACTCTGATCTAAATCAAGTATAAGAAATATTTAGTGAATTGAAACTAAGTATATAAAAAACATTTGGTGCTGCAATCAAGTAGAAAACAACTGAGTAGATCAGCTCAGACATGAGCATAGCAGCTTAGACATAAGCAGAGTATATCAGTTTACTCATTCACAAATGAGCAGAGCAAATCAGCTTACTCATAAAACACTTAAGCATAAAACGAAGTGTAAAGCAAACAAACTGAGTAGATAAGCTAAGACATGAGTAGAGTAGATCAGATTACTCATTCACAAATGAACAGAGCAAATCAACTTACTCATAAAACACTTAACTTAAAACTAAGTGTAAAAAAAAACAAACTAAGTATATCAGCTCAAACGTGAGCAGAGTAGATCAGATCAGCTTACTCATTCCCAAATGAGCAGAGTAGATCAACTTACTCATAAAACACTTAGCATAAAACTAAGTGTAACACAAAAGTAAGGAGGGCATGTCAACTCACTCACTAATAACTGAGCAGATTAGCTCAGATATGAGCATAACAGATTAGCTCAGATATGAGCAAAACAAATTAGTTCACTCATTCACAAATGAGTAGAACATATCAGTTTACTCATAAAATACTTAGTATCTAAAAAACTAAGTGTGAAAAAAAAGTGAGGAGGGATGAAGCCTTACTTGCCAAAATAATTGATATGATCAAGTCAGCCATGAGCTGAGCAGATCAGGTCAGTTATGAGCAGAGAAGATAAACTCAACCATAAAACGTTTAGTATAAATAAAGTGAGCCTAATAGGTCAGCTCACTTGCTACATACAATAAACTTGGTAGATCAACCCAAACATGGACAAAACAACTTATTGCATAGAAGAGCAGATCAATTTACCATTTGTAACTTCTAGTTTTCGAAACTAAGGAAGGCCAATATGGACTTATTAGTCACTAAATAAACTCCTACAAAGACTCCATCAAATATGGACTTCTCGTCTTCAACACATCACTTATTTAGTCAAGATTAAAGTCTAGAGCACTTGTTCAAGTCTACACTAACTCTATGGTAAGGAGTAATAAGACTGGACAACATATTGAGAAGGATGTTATAGAATAAGACGAAAGAGAAATTGTCAGTGGAAGGATCTATGATGGTAAAATATGATTTAACTTCATTTTGTGACTTTGCTTACTGTGATTATGTTCGTGTTCAAATGTCTTATTTATTGCCAAAAGCCTAAATTAGTTCATAACTAGCTTAGTATACTAACCAAGTTATGAAGGAGGGTAGGCAGGAGGGGAACAAACACACAACACAGAAGTAACATAAATAAACGCACATATATCAAAACCCATGTTTTATATTAACAAAAAGAAAATGGGGGTACATCGTTACAAAATAAAGAAAAAAAGAGAGACAAAACAGAAGATTGTTCGTCATACAAAAAAAGAAGAAAATGGAACTGAAAATTGTTCACTTAAAAAAAAAAAAAAAAAAAGAAGTTTAAAACTTCTTCTGCTAAACCAGGGTTGATTGGGTGGCATCATTCCGACCTAAGAGAAAGAGGGGAACCTAAACCTTCAGGGTCCGGATAAGAATGGTAGAAATTATGCTATTCATACTAGTTGATCTTACAGATCAACTCTCGGATCTTGGCCTTCTTTTCCTCATTATTTTCCCAGAGCTTGTCGCGCTTCTCCTTCATGGAATTGGCATACTGCTTGTAAAAGTACAAATTAGCAGACATCTCACGTGTCTCCCTCTTGGATTTCTTTAACTAATCTTTCAGCTCATGGAGCTGTGAGATAGCACCGAAATGCATTGCTTCCATAGCAGAGAAGACTGCGCAGGCATCCTCCAAAGCTTTGAGAAAATGATGCTTGTCGGTAATGGTTTTTGCCGTCATCATCAGAGCCCAAAAGTTCTCCCCTAATTCAATCTCTTGTTGCCTTTCATTTTGGATAGCACCAAAATGGGATAGAGAAGTCCACGACATGGTTGGAAGAAGAAGGCGATGATAAGGAAGAAAAATGTGAAGAATTTCTGGAGTTTTAAACAAAAAGGGTAAACGTTGAATGTATGTGAAACATCAACGCATGGTTTGACCTTAAATAACCAAACCAATGAAAAGAGAGATGCTAAAAAAGTGTAAACAAAACATCAATGTAATGTGTATTTATGAAGTGAGTGACTGACGGAGTACGTACTGTAATTATAACAGTGTATTTCTAAGCTTAATCGGCGGTACTGTTTTAAAATAGGTCATAATTACAAAATAGTTCGTTATTGCAAAAAATTAATTACAGACATAAAAAAAAAAAAAAAAAAAAAAAAAAAAAAAAAAAAAAAAAAACGACAGAATGTCAAATCAAAGGACATCACTCTGGTTAGAAACATCCGGTTGGCTAGATATCTGTAGACCAACCGGATCAGAAGTAGCATCGCCAGGTAGAGCTTGAACTTGAGCTTGATCTGAGCTTAGGGCAAGTTGACCTAAAGGACTTGGTGCTGAGCTATTTGCAGGCACCTCAGTAGTTGACGAAGAAACTTATGATGGAAACTCTTCAACTTCAGCAT
Organism: Eucommia ulmoides; assembly: GCA_016647705.1. Taxonomy (NCBI): domain Eukaryota; kingdom Viridiplantae; phylum Streptophyta; class Magnoliopsida; order Garryales; family Eucommiaceae; genus Eucommia; species Eucommia ulmoides. Next base: position 11,694,332 of record CM028328.1, read on the forward strand.
TTTCTTTCTTGTCATTAGAAAAGGATTAAGATATCCATATGCCTGATTGGGTTCCACTCTTTACTAATGTAGGCTTGGAAGTTCATAAAGATTAGAAGGAGTTGGTTCGGTTTTAGGAAAATAGCCAAGGGTATATCGAGAATATAAAACAGGTTAACGTTGTTAACTTAACGTTACCTAAGGCTTAACGCTTGGCACACTCACACTCGAACACCCATAGATAAATTGGAAACAACCTAGAATAGTCATTAAAGATCGACGTACTCACTTGTCAAAAGAAATGTAAATTGAACAATATTTACGTATGTTTTTTTTTTTTTTTTCACATACTACACCCCCAAACTTATTCGATTATTATAGTTTTACGGGTGTGGTTAAAACGAACAAAAAACAACAAGTGAGTACACGAATACCAAACCAATCAAAAGTTTGCCCCGAACCCAATCGCTCACTTCAAGTAGCATACACAAATGCTAACTTGATTTTCTCAAATTGTGCCTTCGGTTTAGCAATATAGGTTTGGAAAAAGTTCAATTGGCCAAGGTATTTGTTACATGTTTAGAATTGAAACGGATATTATAGGCTTCGACAGGGTAATGAGGGATAAACATATAGCAAGGTAGGCTTCAAAGGCTCAAACGAATTAAATGAATGCTTAAATCACGTCTCCTAAACAACCTCGCTTAGGATTTCGCCTCAAGTTTTCCCTAAATCAGGTTCTAGAATCCTTAAATTGTCATGAGTTTGGCTAATCGATAATCATCCTTATATCAATTGAATAGCTATACATTGAGTCTATGTGCTCATGCAAATTAGGATCCACAATAACTTTTACCAAAATGCATTGTTAAGCACACATAACACACATGAATGGGCATTACCCTTGACCTCAAAAAATAACCAGGGGATAATATCATCATCGGGTAATGACCCAGATGAATGCAAAGCTCAGCATGCAACAACAACAACACACAAACACATTTTACACTAAACAAACATTTAAACAGTTAAACAATAAAACATACTAACATACTACATACTACACATCACCACCGAACTTAAAATGGGCAATGTCCACAATGACCCATCAGCGATCCCAATGATAGCATAAAGCATTATAATGAAGACGGGGGTTTAGAACACGTACCTGGGAGGCGAGAGAATCTCGCCTCCGAATCAAGTCGACAAAGATGAATCTAATTTATTTTTTCCTTGGGTTGCCTCCCTAGAAGCGCCTGATTTAAGGTCGTCAGCTTGACACGGCGAATGGCTCATCAAAGAGAAACTTCCGCCCGTAGTATGTGTTGTACAACACCACATACGGGTCTTGATTTTGTAGGCCCTCAAGACTGGCGAGATATGGAATTGAATGGCTCGATCTTTCAACTCGACTCAACTCTAGATTTTGTGCTTGGGGAGCTTGAATGTACTGAACTGGAAAAGGGATAGGATAGGTGAGCCACATCAGATCCTTGTAGATGTGATCGTAATGGCTCGAGGGTGGCATCACCAATTGAAATTCAAACGGTGAAAACTCACAGCGATTAATATGTGAATCTCCATCGCCAATCCACACTTGGGTTATAGCATCTTCATGATCATCTTCGATCTTACCCAAGTACCTTCCGTTTGCATTCGATTCCTCACGGTGGCTTTCACATTCGGATGTGATTTGTTCATTTTTCAGTGCCACCGCGTCTGACTCGACCTCAACAAAGCAGATAAGCTGACCGATTTGCGTCTGAAGAGACGTTACGGTCGTATAGATGTCGGCGTAAACCGTCTCAATATAATCAAGACGATTCTCGTGCTTGTTGAGTTGATCACGTGTTTTTCTCAAGAATACCGAAGTCTCCCCCATAACGGTAGCGAGCATTTCCTCCAAGGCAGGGGAAGACTCCACATCTTGAATTGGAGTGTCAATCCATGGCGCTGTAGTATTGGAATAATCCCCCAAGCTTTGGTGACTTGGTAAATAATTCCAACTTTGATAATCAAATGCCGCCAATTCCTCCAACGACCAAAGGACTTCATCCGCAGTTAGGTCGTAGAAAGAGGAGGTACCATTTCCTCCTTCCACCCAAGTTCTAGTTGCGACTTGTAAACCATCAAGGAAATTCAGAAGTTGTTACTCCCTCGGGAGACCATGATTGGGGAACCTAAATAATAGCTCCTTGTATCGATCCCAAGCGTAATAAAATGGCTCAAAATCTCGTTGAAAGAATTGCATAAGTACCTATTGATCTAACATCTCCAAGTACCCTGCAGGGAAAATAAAAACAAAACTACAAACAAAAAAAGTTATATACAAAAGAAATGTCTAAATTAAAATCAGGTCATTTACTCACAATATCAACAATAATAAAAAATACAATCCCCAGCAATGATGCTAAAAACTTGGTAGCATGTAGATACGTCGTTACTTTTACCGCAAGTGTACGGGTCAAATTTTAGTATATATCGGAAGAGTAGAGGTTGTCGTATCCACATGGATTGGATTAGATGATATCGTTGAGTACCGCGATTGTCATAACCTAACTTTATTTAGACGATAAAAATGTAGTTTTTATAATTAAATATACTATACTAAATTAACTAACTAAATTACAATACTAATATATGATGTTAATGGGAATTATTGTCTAGGGATTAACTTCGTTCACCCAAACACATTCGATTTAATCTAGTTTACATTTACGGTATTCAAGCTATTCGACAATCTCGGTATCGAAATCTCGAACAGTACCTCTCCCGAGTATAAAGTAAATGAATATGTGACTTCGCATCAACGAAGAAGTTCCCCTCAACATCTATATGACACTAGGTCGCATAAGTCTCGCCCTAACCTCATGGACTGCATAATTTCTAACTCCCTCCCAGGTTATTAAATCGTCGCATTGTGTTAAACCCTAGTCCTAATCCGGGGTTACCTCTCCCGAGTGTCAAACTCCGTATTCTCAATATATCATAACAAGCATAAAGACATGGAAAACGGTAAATACAATCGGATAAACAAGAACAACCATTAACAAAACATTGATTTTATACATATAATGTTTTCATGAAGTTAATCGCTCCCTAGACAATATACGATTAGCTACTCATGGCCATAGCCTTATATACAATGAAATACAAGCTAAACATATATAAACTATCAACCAAAACTAAGAGTAAAAGAGAGAAACGAGGAGACTAGCCATTATCCAAAGAATCGCCGCTAAAACCGCTCTGAGAACGCTCCCTCCTTCTTGGCCTTGTGATCTTCCCTTGGTTGATAGTGGTTTGGAGCTCTCAAACCTTCCCAAAAACATTCTAAGGTGTTTGGAAAAAGATGAGATGATATAGGGATAAAAAAAATCACAAAATATTCCAAAATATTAATTCTGTCAACTGTCGGACTGCCACAGTGGTGGGATCACCGCTGCAGTGGTGGAAATGCAGAGAGTTTAGCAACTCTCTGCTGTTTTACCGCTGCGGCGGTGACACTCTTTGGTAATTTGGCTGTAACTTTCTCACCTGAACTCCGATTGAGGTGATTCAAAAACCTATAGAAATATAAGAAAAAGATATACAACTTCCATGTTTTGAGTGTTTTCAAAATAGAATGTAATCGTATCCAAAATTGACCTTGAAGTTACTGCACCTGTATCGACTTTGCCTCTTTTCACCAATTTTTCAAAAACCTATAAAACACTACAAAAACACATTAAACCAACAAAAAGAGCTTGAAAATACACAAATATTTGAATCTAAAAGTACTTGATTTGTCAATAAATAAATCACTCATCAACCCTTTTCCTCCTAATTTATTCATTCAAAAATTGAGAGGAGCCACCCCCTAGAAGAGTGATTCCCAAACCCCTTTTTTTGGGAAGCCGTTTGCGAGAGAGAAAAAGCCCGAGCACCAGGATTCCTGGCCTAGAACATGTATGTTTTTCTTTTATTTTTCAAAATTTTGAAATATCTTTATAGTTTAAATTCCTGTAAGCATTTTATTTCTTTTAATCGTCCAATGACTCGATGAAAAAAGCTGGGATGGGGTTCTTTATTCTCAATTTGAAACTTTGAGCATTTAGACAAGGACACCAGTATCTCGTTGTTTTATTTATTTATTTTATTTTTGCATTTTTTTTATTTTTTTAATAATTCATAAAGAGAAAAAAAACTAAAAAGTAAATCGTTCGATGATTCGATGAAAACGTTGGGGTGGGTTTCTTGTGTTTAAACTTACCCCCCAAGCATTAGGTGAAAGATATTTTATTATTTTTTTTTTTATTTTTTTTTTCTTTATTTTATTTTTATTCTTGTTATCAAAACCCTACAAAAAATAAAAATAAATAAAAATAAATAAATAATAAAATCTTAATTTGTAGGAATTAATCCTTACGAACCTTAAGGTAAATCCGACGATTTGATAAATCATGAGAGAGTTTTATTTGGCCTCGTTTCCAATCTCTGACTCAAGTGGAATTTAGAAACGATTGGTCTTTGGAAATATCTTCCCTCGGTAAATAATTTCTTGGGATTCCGCTTAAGTTTCAGAAAGATTAATTTTAACAAAATTATTTTCGTGAACCTCCCTCGATTCTCATATTAATAGAATTTGAGGGAATTTCAAATTGAATTTTTTTTAAATTAATCGGGCAAACTTAAAATAGACAGTTTTACATTCATTTAGCATATTTATTTCTTATATCATTTAGACGGCATGTTTAGGACATTTTCATCACTTAATATTTTGTTTATATACATATAGTTTTTTATTTTATAATTCATGCTACTTTTTCACATTTAGTCACAACACGTGCACCAGTTACATTTTTATATTAAATAATTAAATCATTGCTACGCATAATCACGTTAATTCACATAGTGTTCCCTATTCTATTCCCGTATTCATATCATTTTGCATTGATATATTTAAATGAAAGAGAAAAATACCAAATAGTCTCCCTAAAAGGCTAAATCTACAAGATAGTCCTACACATTTTTTTTGCACACAATGATCCTAAGAAAACCGCTAGTATGTACCAAAAAGTCCTAATTTTTTTGATTTAACTATTTTACCCTTCCTTATATACATTACCCTCACACAATCTCAAATCTCGCAATCTGCCTCTCCTCTTGCAACAGTCGTCGCTCTCTATACCGTGGACAAGGTAGGTCGTCGCCTTCTCCTACCGGAGGCCAAAGTTCAAATGTTTGTCTCTTAAGTCGTGATTGCCATTATCCTCGACCTCAGGGTCAAGGACCATTCGGAGAATCTAAGCCAAAGCTTTGCGATCTTCGTCGTTGTGATAATCTGCATCTATATGTTGGTGTTCGCCTGGTCGTAGGGACCCTCAGGGTGGTTCATTCCCAGCAAGATCTTCCCGCTAGAGACCAGATTTCCCGACAATTCGATAACGATGTGCATTAATCTGCTGTTTACATTCGTGATCACACATGCTTTCCTCCCGATGCTCTGCGCGTTCAAGTTCAAAATCCTCTATTTTTCTTTGATTTGTATTGATTTGGGCAGATTTGGTGGTTTGGGGGGTTGGTGGACAGATCTGGATTCCTTCCAGATCCATTCTTGAGGGTTTCTATTCTGCGAGGATTTGAATCTATGTTTAAATCTGATATTTAAATACCTTTTATGGATTACAAATTTCACCTAAGAAAATTCATTTTCCCTATCGATTCTTTGAAGTATTATTATGATAATAACTTAATTTGAGGAAAGTTCCATCACGAGTTGAACTTTGATGATTGATTGTGAATCTCACTTTCTTTGATTAGAATGGTATTGTATTTCTGAACACTTGGAATATAAAACAATCTATGGTTTGTATTGATTTGGTTAATTTGTTTGGATTGATTTCAATGAAATATAGGTTTCATTTGGTTGGATTAATTTAGTTTGTATTGGTAAAAATCAAACATATGAATGTAGAAGAGAGAAATTATCAATTTGAATGAAAAAATTGGAATGTAACATGATCTCGTGTTGAATACGACAGTGAAAGTGGAACATAACACGATCTTGTGTTATATTCAACATGAGATCGTGTTGAATATAACACGAGCCTGTGTTATATTTAACGTGAGGGGTAAACTTATCACAAAAGGCAAAAGGGCTATCTTGTAACATGTTTTTCAAAAAGGTGTAGTTGGTAGTTTTGTCTTCATATGAAGACTTCTTGGTAACTACCCCTAAATTAAACCCTTAGTTTTTAGGTCATTTTTGCATAAAAATAGAATTCATATAAATGTTGGTTTTTGCATTTATATTTCCATTCTTATTCACCTATTTAAATTAAAGAAGTCTCTTGGAAATATACATAACCCCCCTCCCCCCCGAGATCATCCTTATTGAATCCTTAATATTCGATAAGAGGTTATACTAGGGGAACATTCCTAAAAATACAAAAACTTATCCCACCTTATTTGTGAAAATACCAAAAAGATTTTATAAGAAGGAAATGATTTAAAAATAAAACAAAACATTCAAACTAAACTAATTGGATATAAGGTACCGTCTTCGGACATGCGTCTTGGGGAGCCTAATATCTTCCTCGAACGTAATCGACCCCCAAGCCTTTAAATGAATCTTTGGTTTGACCGTACTATTTGGAGTCAATTTTTACTTAGGCCTTTCAACTGTTTTTTTTTTAAATATTTGGTGACCTAGTACACCATTTAAACCTAATGCTAGGTAGTGACTCCTGGTTTTAAAATGGCCTAAGTACTTTCTTAAGAAAATCGACACTTTTAAAAAAACCCTCTCTCTTAAGCTATCTTATTATTTAATATTTTTTTCCTTTTGGAAAATCAGGGCGCGTTAGTATATATAAAAGTGTTTGTGTACATTAAATAACTCAAAAAAAATAAAATAAAAAAAAGTTCAAAATTTTGATATCCAATTTCAAAAAACAAATGTACGTGGTCATGGATTTGTATCGTTCAATCGAACGTCACTGGCGTTTGGAAGACAAATTCTTTTACTCGTTAGATCCAATAGTTCGTTGCTTTCCATGGTGAGTTACAAGAATGCAAGAGGAATATACTTATCGCGTGAACTAAGTAGAGATTATCGTGGATGGATGCAAGCAATACAATATTCCAAGAGTTCATCAATTAGCCAGAACAATGCCAATAGGTACACCTCATGAACTTTAGATGGCGTTGCATTACTGCAACAAAAAAAATAATCAAATAAAACTTTGAATTAGCCAACACGAGATTCAAATGATAGTTCGTAAGCGTCTCCAAGAAAGTTTGATCAATGAAGCATGTACTTACATGAGGATTTTTAAGTGAACCTGAATATCAATCAGATATTGAAATATCAGATGACAAAAGTAATGTATAATGTTCTTGCGTTAGTTCATTGCAGTTTAACTAAGTATTTCTTTTCAAGTCTAATGTATCATTTCTACGTTCAATTATAATAACGCTACCTCTACCAATGCAATATACTTTTTCTCTTTATTTAAATTACAAAAATAAATATACAATAAAAGGGTTTATGATACTAGAATGTTACATCAAAACAAACACATAGTCTATTACAAATACAACTACAAAAAAAATACAAATTTGAAATTAAGTTTGTTAGACAAACGGATCAGCAAACCTTTGTGTTTTGATATCTTCAAAGGAACTTAGGTACTCTAAGAATATATCATCAGGAAAGTACTTCACCTTACTACCCGTCCCAATTAGGGTAGTCTCACTTAGACAGAAGGATCAATAAATCCTTTGAAGCCATCCGAATTGCCAAGTTGTTCGTCGATTTCGGTAAGTACTTCACCGTACTACCCGTCTCACTTAGGGTTTTTGTGAACATACCAGTGTTTATCACTTCTTCAACATATGCCATATAGTCACAATAAATTACTTACAATAAGAACGATAGTTGTCACAACATGTAAAGGGCTTGGCGAATGTTTCGTACATTAGCGTTTGTTTGATGCTCCGTTAAAGTATTGCTGCAACACAATTTTGGCCCTCCAAAACCACCATACCAGTGGCTTGATCTCATTCTAATAAGTCCCCCCAATGCGCCAACATGTTGACCAGTTATTTGACCACTAACATTCACCAAGTACTTACCTGCAAAACAACCATAATCAAATTAGGAATGAAAACAAAAAAAGAGAGAGTAATATATATATATATATTTGAAATTATTATGTAACAACTCCAAGGTTTTTTTCCCCTTGAATTTGATTTTTGTTATTTTTTTTTTAATGTAGATCTCGGTTTTACGGTTTTGTTTAGTTAGCAGTAATTTCTGTTATTTTTTTAGTTAGATCTCGATTTTATTTATTTTTATGTAGATATCTATTTATTTATTTATTTATTTTTAATTTTCTTATATGAACAACTCTAGGTTTTTTGGTTGATGAGTTTGTGATTTCGAGCATCCACCTTCATCAATCATGGTGAGATTAAAAAATAACGTTGAGAGACACAACTAGAGAGAGAGACCTTATGAATCACAACCAGAGAGAGAGAGAGACACAACCAGAGAGAGACCTTATGAATCACAACCAGAGAGATACATACACAACTAGACATACCTTATGAACACCAGACACATGCACGCTGTATCACTCCCTTTGCAAACCTATAGGTCTATAATAATATATGTCGAGTTGTTTACCTATTAATTATTTTTTATTACTTTTTTTTTTTTGCCTCCAGAAACATTAGTTATTTAAACTTATTTACAAGTTTATTATAAGCCAGATTTCGCAAATCCATCTATTTAAAGCCAAATTTGTTAAATCCAGCTTTACCCATTTTATTTTATTTTTTTAAAAAAAATAAAAAATAAAAAAGGAGATTTGATCTCCAATTATATGATTTGAGCTTTATAGATTTTTTTTTTACTAAAGTCGGACTTCCCAAGTTTGGCTTTTTGTAAATACCGGACTTAGGAAGTCTGACTCTTATTGTAAAAGCTGGACTTCCCAAGTCCGGCTTTAAATATCCATTATGGTTTGCTCTTCTCTTCATTTCATTAGTTTGCTCCTTCTAAGTCCCCGTTACTTCTCATCTTCTCCATCAAATCTCTTTTTCCTCTTCCCCCTCTCTCAAATCTTATTCATTCACCAGATTCGGCCACAACAATCCCACCAAGATCTCGTTTGTCGTCTAACTGCCATATTCATTTGTTGTTGAGCCCTAGTATCTGTTTGTCGTCCAGACGATGCTACCATTCGCTGTCGCTACCGTCTCAAGTGTAATTTATTTATTTATTTGCGTTTTAATTTGTTTTGTTATGTAGATATATCCATTTTTTATTTTGCCTTTTGTGTTTTTTTATATTTATTAATTTTTTTATGAAGATCTCGTTTTTGTGTTTGGTTTTTTTTAGGAAACAAATTTATTACGCAAATAACTTTTTTTTTTTTTTTTTTAATTTGATTTCTATATTTTTTATTGTAGATCTCGATTTTAGTTTTTTTTTAGTTAGTTGTAATTTTCATTATTTTTTAGTTAGATCTCGGTTTTATTTTTTATGTAGATTTCTATGATTTTTTATTTTTTTATGTGAACAACTCTAGGTTTTCTGGTTAATGAGCTTGTGATTTCAAGCATGCACCTTCTTCGATCATGGCGAGGTTCAAGTATAATGTTGAGAGACATAACCAAAGAGAGAAACCATATGAATCACAACCAGAGAGAGAAAGACACAACCCCGAGAGAGATAGACCTTATGAATTACAACTAAAGAGAGAAACATAACCAGAGAGAGAACTCATGAATCACAACCAGAAAAAGAGATATACAACAACAAATATCTTATGAACACCAGGAAAATGCATGATGTATTATTGTCTCTACAAACCTATAGGTCTATAGTAATATATAGCGAGTTTTATTTTATTTTTATTTTTTTCCTGAAAGGTGGACTTGGGAAGTTCGACTCTTATTTTAAAAGTTGGACTTCCCAAATCTGGCTTTAAATATAAATTAGGGTTTGCTCTTATATTCATTTCATTTGTTTGTATTTTCTCAGTCACAACTCCTTCTATTTTTTTCTCCACTTTTCATCTTCTCCCTAAAATCTTCTTCTCATCTTCTCCTCATCTTCTCATCCTCTCAAATCTTCTTTATTCACCAGATCCGGCCACAAAAATCCCAGCCAGATCTTGTTCGTCGTCTAGCCTCCATCTCGATGCCGCTGCTATCCACCATCCAAGTTGCCATCGGTCGCTGTTGCCATCTATTGTTTAATTTTTTTAGTGTTTTACATTCTCCCCATTTTTTCATTTTTTGTTATGTAAATATATCATTTTTTTTTTAATTTTTCCATTTGTTTTTTTTTTGTTATTTATAATTTTTAATATAGATCTTGTTTTTGTGTTTGTATTTTTTTAAGAAATGAGATTATTACGTAAACAACTCTAGGTTTTTTTCTTTGTTGAATTTTTTTCTGTTATTTTTTAATGTAGATCTCGGTTTTAGGGTTTTTTTAGTTAGTGGTAATTTCTATTATTTTTTTGGTTAGATCTCAATAGGGGTCTCCAAAAAACCCAAGGTCTATGGGCTACCTGAATCCACCCTGAAACCCGTCGAGCTTAGCCCGTCCCGTGCCCAAAATTGGGCCTATCCAGCCCAAGCCCAAAGGACTTCTGGTTGGGTTTGGGCTTTGTATATTTTAGAGAAGCTCAGCCCGAAGCCCGATATATGGGCTACCCGAGGCCTGAGCCGCGGAGCCCGAATCCAAAGGTCGAAAATTTAAAATTAATATATATATATATATATATATATATAAAACAATAATAATATAAATATATTACCTAAATTGGATTTTTCTTCTTACCTATATAAAAGTTTCCATCTCATCTCATTATTCTCATCAATGTCAATTATCATTTTTGATAAACTCATAGCCCTAGACCCTTAGCCTGGCCCCTAACTAAGTTAAAGTGTAAGAAATTTTTCATAAATTTATTAGTCATCTGGCCAAAAGGAGAAGTGATCGTTTGTGTTTGAGAAATTGATAATTAAAATTATATTATACCCCCCTTTATTTACATTGTCATCCCTCCTAAAACAAATTATAAGTAACTCCATCTAATTTCATTTCTTCCACGTCAACTCTCAAACTCTCTCTATTTTATACTTCAATTTTTTATTTCTTTCACAATTGCTAAGCATTCAATTCAAGGCTTTCGAAAGTGTAAGAAATTTTTAAACATCTTTGATCGTCTTCAATTATTTATTCCGTTTTCGGTAACGCTAATTTGATTTCCTATTATTATATTGTTGATTATTATTTTTAATTTTTTATTGATTCATATTTTCTAATGGCTAACATGAATTTCAATTTCCCTCAATCTATAGATGAGGATCAAGAACTTCATGAATTTGAAGTTGGACCATAATTGCCAATTCAATTAGATCCAATTGAAACTAATGCAACTAATACGCCTAGTACTACATGTGCATCACATACTTTAACTCCATCATCCGTTTATGGAAGAAAAAATGATGTTTTGTTTGGAAATATTTTGAAATTGTAATAGTTAATAATAATTGGGATGAAGAAAGAAAAGCTAAATGCACAATTCGTAATAATATTATGTGGTGACTCATCTAAAGGCACTACTCATTTAAGAAGATATTTACTTTCACATAAAGGACAAACTCAAAAACACGAGAATAATACTAAAAGTCAGTCTAAATTGGTTATTGGTATTAGTGATAATTTATCAATATTTTCTTACAAAGAACAAGTAGCCCGTGAAGAAATTATTGATTACATTGTCAGAGCTGAGCAACCATTTACGTTTATTGAAAAACATAATTTTTGAGGCATGATACAAAGAGATTTCGTTCCACAATTTCAAAGATTTTCGCCCATAATGGGCAAAAGAGATATATAATGAAAAACTATAATTTCCAAAAAACAAAATTTGATTTTTTTTTTTTCAAAATTATTATGGTAAGATTTGTTTGACTTGTGATCTTTGGACATCTCTATAACATATTGGTTATGTATCATTAATTTTTTATCATATAGATTATGACTGGAATTTGAATAAAGAAATTATTTCTTTTAAAATGGTTGAAACTCCTCAAACAAGTCATTCAATAACCAATGAAATACTTGGAGAATTGAATTCTTGAGATGTTAAAGACAAAATATTTTCAATTTATTTTGACTACGCTTCTAACAATGATGTTACTCAGAAATATCTTAAACAATATTTAGATTTGTTGCTCGATGGTTGTTTATTTCACGTTCGATGTTGTACTCATATAATTGAAAAATTAATATTACGAATAATAACCTTATTTTTTTCAATAGAATCAATTAAAGTTGATAATCCGTCTTGTACAATTATATTTAAAATATGAGCAGAACATCAAACGTGAAATAAATTACTATCAAGCGACACTCAAAGCAACATCATTGTTAGAAACATTGTCAAAAGAAATTGAAAATATTGCCTTTAATACCGTAAGAATTCAATTTCCCAAGTATTTCATTGGTTATTGAATAATCTGTATGAGGAGTTTCAATCATTTTAAAAGAAATAATTTTTTATTCAAATTTCAGTAATAATCTATGTAATGAGCAGTTAATGACATATAACCAATATGTTGCAGAGATATCCAAAGATCACAAGTCAAACAAATCTGACTATTATGAATATTTTTAAAAAAAAAATTATTTTTGCAAATTATATTTTTTCATTATATCTCTTTTGGCTGTTGTGACCGTAAATCCTTTAAATTATGGAACAAAACTTTTTTGTATTATGTTCGAAAAATCATGTTTTGTCTACAAACGTAAATGGTTTCTCAACTCTAACAATGTAATCAGTAATCTCTTTACAGGCTACTTACTCATTGTAAGGAAATATTGATAAATTACCACTACTACCAATAACCAATTTAGAGTGACTTTTAGTATTGTTATCTTATGTTTTTAGCTTGTTTTCTATGTGCAAGTAAATGTCTTCTTAAATGAGTAGTGTCTTTAGATGAGTCACCACATAATAAATTATTACAAATTGAACATTTAGCTTTTCTTTTTTCAACCCCATTATTATTAACTATTACAATTTCAAAATATTTCCAAACATCAATTTTTTTCTTTCATGAACGGATGATGGAGTGATAGTGTGTGATGCACACGTAGTATTAGGGGTATTAGTTGCATTAATTTCAATTGGATCTAATTAAATTGGCGATGAAGATCTAACTTCAAATTTATGAAGCTCTTGATCCTCATCTATAGATTGAAGGAAATTAAAATTCATGTTAGTTATTAGTAAATATGAATAAATGAACAATTAAAAATGCTAATAATAAATAATATAATAGTAGGTAATTAAATTAATGTTACAAAAAAAGGAACAAATAATTGAAGAAGATGAAGGATATTTGACAATTTCTTGCACTTCTGTAAGCCATGAATTGAACGCTTAACAATTGTGAAAGAAATAAAATATCGAAGTATGAAATAGAGAGAGTTTGAGAGTTGGTGTGGAAGAAATGAAATTAGATGGAGTTATTTATAGCTTTTTTTGGGAGGGATGACAAATGTAAATAAATGGGGTGTATAATATAATTTTAATTATTAATTTCTCAAACACAAACGATCACTTCTCCTTTTGGCTAGATGACTAATGAATTTATGATTCTTTTCTTACACTTGGCTTAGTTAGGCGTTAGGCTAGGGGCCTATAGGGCTATAAGTTTATGACAAATGACAATTGACATTGATGGGAATAATGAGATGAAATGGAAGCTTTTATATAGCTAAGAGGAAAAGACCCAATTTAGGTAATATATTATTATTATTATTATTATTATTATTATTATTATTATTATTGTTATTGTTATTGTTATTGTTAATTTATGTGTGTGTGTGTGTGACTATAGATATATGCTATATTATATTACTAGTGTATAGCTCATGTCTAAAGACACAGGTATAAAACAAAAAAAATAAAAAAATTGACATAAATTTTTATATATACAACATTCAAGATCTATTTTATCATAACATCTATAAGAACTAATAATCGAGACTAATATTATGCACCTATTTAATTTGAAGATGAATGACTGGTGCTAAATTTCCTACTTTATCCCCTATTAATATTCGAGTTTCGATTACATGCCAAGAGCACCTAACAACCATTAATCTTATGCTATTACAAAGTCCATCTATATATATATATATATATATATTGTACCAGATTTAAAAAAAAAAAAAATTACAATTCTTCACTCGTGCACATCTCTACTCCTCGAAGGCATTTGCGAGTTCTTATGTCCCCAGAACATTTGTGCCTTCTTCTTTCTCCACCAAGACCCGTCATCAACAAATCTTCATTCCGCGAAGATAATTCATCGATCTCAACCAATATTCTTGCTCGATTTTTCACCGATCGATCTTATTTTCTCTTTAAATAATAGGTTGCCATTACAAAGTCCGAAAAAAATAATCTCTTATTTTATACAATTATGTAAAAAAAAAAAAAGTATTTAATGAGTGACAACTGCCTCAATTTTAAACATGAGAACAATTCTTAAAGGTACTACCATAAATCTAACTATAACCATCTACGAGAAAATGAATATAAATATAATGCTCTCAAACATTAGTTTAATAAGATCGATAAAAATTAATTCTAATTCCCAAAAAAAAAATTGATTAAAAATAGTACGAAGAGTTAAAATCACATGACAACATTAAATAAAAAAGGAACCGACAAAATAAAGAATTTGTTAAATATTATTCAAATTAAACTTAAATTTACATATTGAATCAGTAAATAGAAGACTTTTCTTCATATATAAAATTCCAAATAAAATTCGATTTCAATACATAAAAATAAAGAAAAGAAAGTTTAACGATCCACCTTACACAAAGGAAGCCTAACAATCAGCATTAGAAAAATTAACAAAATCAATTTATAGTAAATATATTATTCCAACAGTAGAGATCAATATCAACTTCCGAGATAATTTTAAAATAACCCTTTTGTTCCAACAACCTCGTGCTCTACCATGTAACAAAGCTCTTAATTCCAAGTTAGCTCTCAAATTTGGGCACTCATCGAGAGAGGGAGGGAGACATCATAATAGAGGCATAATAGAGGTGACAAAGACATTAAATTTTTTAAATGAGAAAATCACTCATATTTAACATATGACTATGTGCAAAACCAAAATTCAATAAAATAATTCTCACTTACAAATTGTAGAGTCAATGTTTCAAGAGTGTAGTCTCATAGTAAACACAAAAGTACACACAATTGAATGATATATGCAATTTTCAGCAAAAGCAGAAAAATAAAATAAAAAACAGTAGAAAAATGGAGAATCAGTGGATAAAACCAACTAATCAAAATTGAATCTTAACAAAAGACAATCATGATATAAAATTAACAATGACATTAGCATTGAAAATAGAACAAATAAAAAATAAAATAAAAACTTTTAAGCAGGGAAAAAACTACCAATTACACAAATCATTGAGGATAAAATAGTTAGATTCAAAATTTACAGCGACATCCAAAAAGTCTGTAGGCAGAACTTGTTACCAAGTAACTAAAAACCCAAAAATAAAGACACTTGTGATGTTTCGCTACAACAATTGGCTAGCGTGGTGGTACTTTGTATATCAATGCCAAGAATTGAGTTTAGTTTTTTTGTAGGAAAGATTCATACCTACTGGTAATGGTATAGGGTTGAGAGTAGCAATTACAGCCAGAGAAGTCATCTTGAGGAAATGTTATCATTTTTGGATTAGAACAAAATAAAGCTATTATACATGTTAAGTTTAAAAAATTAAATAAATTACAATTAAAATGATGAATAAAAATTGTTCTTTCAATATAATGAAAGGTTGCATCAACTTATGAAGGATTTTGTTTAAGAAATAAACACACACATACATTGAGTACACTGTATGGATAACAATAGATTGAAAGTAACGTTCTTGATTTATCGGCTCGAACTTAATTTCCTCCAACAATGAAAAACTCTGAGAAATAAAGCACATAGGTGGCACAGGCCCAAAGAGCCAACAATTCCATGTATACAAAGAGAGTAGCTTTCCAAACGAATAATAATCTGCTTAAAAATGTTATTTGATTTTAAATAGTTCTGATCTAAGCAAGAGAAGATGAGGGATCAAGAGGGATCTAACTAGTCTGACCGTTCGAGAGGGCAACGATCATCTGATACCAAAATTTGGAAGAAGTAAAAAAAATTAGAGAGGCAGATCAGCAAGATCAATCGAATTTAAACAAAAGACCACAATAGCACGATGGTTGAGGGGAAGTTGGCAACAATCAGATGAAGATGCACTGGTTGCACACAAATACACAAATCTAACACCAAATTTTAAGGTCTGTTTATGCAAATCTAGCTCTATGAAACTCACATCTAGTGAAATTGAACACAAATATAAAGAAGTAGAACTTAGATCGTACCAATCAAACTCAGATTGGAAGTTATTGTTTCCCAAATCAGAAGCAGAAATCAATTGCAAGGAGAATAGTGTTAGGGTTTCGAGGTAGACGCTGGATGAGAGTTTTCAAAGAGAGAGAGAGAGAGAGAGAGAGTTATACCTAAGAGATGACGGTTCTGTGGAAAGGGCTTTGTAGAATTTGTGTGGTTGTCGCGAGCAGATTTAGGCACAATCAATCTGTGGTGAGACTGTGAGATAGATGGACGGGAGAGAATGAGAGAAAGAGAAATAAATCGAGAGAGGGAGAGAAGAATACTTGAGGGCCAGAAGAAGGTGAATGGTGGCGACGTGAAGGCAACGGCGATGGATGAGGGAGATGGAGTGGGCTAGATCTGCGACGGTCTATGAGTTTGCGATTGAAGGAGTCACCACCTCGTCGCGAAAGAGAGAAGCCACAATTGTCGTCGCTGATTGTTTAGCAACGTGGTGGATCGGAAGTAGCGATGGCAAGGGGATGGTGGAGAAGAATGGAAGAGCGGGTACTACTGAAATAGTGAAAAAAAAATGAAGCAGTATTAGGCGTCCTTACCCTAATTTGAGTTTTTATATAAAATTAAAAATGATTCGACGGCTACCAATATCTAAAGGTTTGTCTCTTGATCCAATGGCTATCTTTATAAGTGAGTTGATTTATTATATAGATATATTTTTCATATTAATTTTAAATTCACGAGTTTTGGATTCGGGCTCCGAGCTCGGGCCTCGGGTAGCACATATGTCGGGCTTCACGCTTGGACTTCGAGCCAGACTTCTCTAAAATATACAAAGCCCAAGCCCAATCAGAAGCCTATGGGCTTGGGTTGGGCTAAGCTTGACGGGTTTTGGGCAAGCTTTGGTAGCCCATAGGCCTTTTGGAGGCCCCTAATGCACGTTGTATCTCTGTCTCTGCAAGTTTATAGGTCTATAAGTTGTTTACCTATTAATTATTTTCATAATATTTTTTTTTTCTAAAACATTAGTTATTTAAACTTATTTACAAGTTTATTATAAATCGGATTTCACAAATCCAGATTTTGAAAGCCGGATTTGCGAAATTCGGCTTTACCACTTTTTCTTTTTCTTTTTTTAAATGAAAAAATTGGAGATTTGATCTCCGGTTATACGGCTTGAGCTTTATTTATTTATTTGTTCTTTACTAAATCCGGAGTTGGGAAGTCCAACTTTTTGTGAAAGCCAGAGTTGGGAAGTTTGGCTCTTATTGTAAAAGCTGACCTTCCCAAGTTCAACTCTAAATACCCATTAGGGTTGACTTTTTTCTTCATTTAATTTGTTTGCTTCTTCTCAGTCGTCGCTCCTTCTCCTCTTCTCATATTCTTCTCTTCACTCTCAAATCTAATTCTCTATTTCTCCTCTCAAATTTCCTTCATTCACTAGATCTGGACACAACAATCCCACCCAAATATCGTTCGCCGTCTAGCTGCTGTCCGCCATCTCTACTTCCGTCAGCAGTCGCTACCGTCTCAGGTTTATTTTTTATTTTTTGGTATTTATATCTCTTTTATTCTTTTTTATTATGTAGATATATATATAAAAAAAAAAAATAATAAATAAATTTAAATTTTGCCTTTTGCCTTTTGTGTTTTGTGTTTTTTTTTTTTTTTTTTTGCCATTTATTAATTTTTTTTAGGTAGATCTCGTTTTTGTGTTTGTGTTTTTTTTTTAAGAAATGAAATTATTACATAATCAACTCTAGGTTTTGTTTTTGTTGAATTTGATTAAAACTATTTTTTTTTTTTGATGTAGATCTCGGTTTTAAGGTTTTTTAGTTATTTGTAATTTATGTTATTTTTTTGTTAGATCTCGATTTTATTTTATATGTAGATTTATTTTTATTTTTATTTATTTTTAATGTGAACAACTCTAGGTTATCCGGTTAATGAGCTTATGGTTTCAAGCATGCACTTTCTACGATACAACACGATTCTAATATAACGTTGAGAGACACAACTAGAAATACCTTATGAATACAAGCAGAGAGGGAAAGACACGACCAGAGAGGGAAAGACCTTATGAATCACTACCAGAGAGAGACATTATGAATCAGAACCATAGAGAGAGAAAGACACAACCAGAGATACCTTATGAACACTTGACATATGCACGTTGTATCACTCCCTCTGTAAACCTATACGGCTATAGTAATATATGGTAAGTTGTTTACCTATTAAGTATTTTTTTTTAAAATATTTTTTTGAAACATTAGTTATTTAAACTTATTTACAAGTTTATTATAAGCAATCTGGATGGATTTGTGAAATCTGACTTTACCTATTTTTTAAAAAAAATGAAAAACAAAATTGGAGATTTGATCTCCAATTATACAATTTGAGTTTTTTTTTTTTTTACTAAAGATGGACTTCCCAAGTCCGGCTCTTATTGTCAAATCCGGACTTCCCTACTCCTACTTTAAATACCCATTAGGATTTGTTCTTCTCTTCATTTCATTTGTTTGCTCCTTCTTAGTCACTGCTCCCTCAAATTTCCTTGTCCTCTTTTCCTCTTCTCAATTCTACTTCATTCACCACATCCAGCCACATCAATCCCATCCAGATCTCGTTTGTCGTTAAACCGCTGTTTTTGTTTGCCGTCCTCGTTGCCATTTCAGTTTTTTTTTTTTTTTTATTACGTTTTACATTTTTTTTTTCTTTTTCATTTTATGTAGATATATCAGTTTTTTTTTTTCTCAATTATTACGTAAACAACTCATATTTTTTTTTTTTTTTTTTTTTTTCTGTTGAATTTGATTTTTCTTTTTAATGTAGATCTCGGTTTTAGGGTTTTTTTTAGTTAGTTGTAATTTTTGTTTTTTTTTGTTTTAGTTAGACCTCAGTTTTATTTTTTATGTAGTTTATGTTATTCTTTTTATTTTTTATTTTTTTTATGCGAACAACTCTAGGTTTTTCGCTTGATAAGCTTGTAATTTCGAGCATACACATTTTTTTATCATAGTGAAATTCGAAGATAACGTTGAGAGACACAACCATAGAGAGAGACCCTATGAATCATATCCAGAAAATGAGAGACACAACCAGAGAGAGAGAGAGAGAGAGAGAGAACTAGAGAGAACCTTATGAATCACAACTAGAGAGATAGATAGAGACACAACCAGAGATACCTTATGAACACCAGGCATATGCATGCTGTATCACTCCCTCTGCAAACCTATAGGTCTATAGTAATATATGGCAAGTTGTTTACTTACTAATTATTTTTAGGAAAAAGTACATTTCAAGCCCTCTAACTATTAACACGTTTCTATGTAGTCTAATAAATTTTTTCGTTTCAGTTTAAACCCTCTAAGTATGCATTTAGTTTTAAATGGTCCTTCTATATTTTCCATCCAATCTAACAAAAATGAGGGGCAAAATGGTCTTTTACTATTTTGTTTTTATTTTTCTCGCTGTCTTTCCTTTTTCTTTTCTTTTTTCCTTTTTTTTTTTTTTTTTTTTTTTTTTTTTCTTCTTCACCTCTCTGTCTTTTTGTCTCTAGCTCAACCGTTTCTCTCCCTCCTTCTTCCTCTCCTTCTTCCCGCCGGACATCACTCCTTATTACCAGGGTAGTTTACTATCACACCCCACCCTGGACACCCTTCACTGTGGGGCCAGCGTGACGTCAACATGACATCACCTGAACGCCAAACCAACTCATAGAACGACAATATACAATCATCTAAATATGCATATACAAATTTTCTACTATGGGGACACACCCATCCCCCAAATATAAGAATAACAAAATAAATACCATGAACCTCTCACAGGTTCACCTCAGACATCTTATCTCCAAAACCTACACCCGACTCCATTTAGTGTCAGATAGGGACCGACTCCTATTAGCTTCACCTACAAGTGTACTGCCTTCTTAATAAAAACATTTTAGATGGATCAAACATAAGTATACAAACATCACATATCGAATAAAAAAATTATCATAATATAAGTATCTCGCCATAATATAAAACAGTGAAACCAAATCACAGTATATGAGAAACCATCCAAATCCGTTCAGTATAAAATAATATATATATTTTCTCATTCCAATCAGCATGTATAATAAAATACCAAACACGATAAAACACCACATCACAAACACCACACCACTCACTGGTTAGCCATAATGATCGTTTTAACCTCACGATCGGGAGTTACAACGGTATCGTACCATCCGTTAGGATATGCCTTCCTAGCGGAACAAATTGCGTAATATAATCCACACCCCATTATGGGGAGAAATATCCACATCCCTTACGGGAAGAAATCTACATCCTTTACGGGGAGAAATATAATCCACACCTCTTGCGGGGAGAATATCCACATCCCTTTCGGGAAGAAAACTATGGCATTATCCAAATCAACAATATCGTCAAAAATCCACACCCCATTATGGGGAGAATATAATCCACACCCCTTTCGGGGAGAATATCCAAAATCATGTTTTTCACTCTCTTTTAAAAATACCCACTGATTTCAGCAAAAACTATTTTTCCACCTTTGTTTTAGAAAACCAGGCATTTTTCCACTCTCCTTTAACACAACCAAATCCAACGTATCATTTTTCAACTTCCTTTTAAAACCAACATAATTCAATGAAAATCCACTTTACGAACTCACTTAAAACCTACTTGATCCATATCATTTATAAAATTGTACAGTTTTAAGTAAACACATTTTTCATCATATATATAAAAATAGATTTGCAAGAAGACAGTACACTCACCTGATTATCTTTTTGCGAAGACTTTGACCGCCTATTCTCTACCGGTACTCCGGTGCCTGCGAACCTAATAGTGACATGGCCTAAATTAATATTTTATGTAGAAATAACCTAACCATGCCATGAAATCCTAATTTCCGTAATTTCCTATTCCCCGCGTTTTCTTTTGGAATATTATCATTTAATTTACATCGCTCCATTACGGTTTATTATATAAATTTTGTTCATATAAACGGTCTCATTATTTCCTATCGCCATTTCAATTTAGACAATTAAATACATGTATTAAAGAAGTTTGAAATTCTACCTTTTTCGAATTTTTCTGTCGGCCGCAAGATTGGATTTTAGATTTTATTGGGATGTCTTGTGTATTTTTCCTCTTTTTTTTTTTTCCTTTCTTATTTCTTTTTCTATTTTGTGTTTTCTTTCCCTATTTCCATTTCTCGTTTGCGTTCAGCCACCGATCACGCCACTAACCGCTGACCAGCCACCTTGCCAGCGATGAACACTCACACGCTAACGATGACGGCCGACCACCGAACGGCACCCATACCCCTCCAGCTCCAAACACACCCATGAAACACACCGCCATACCCAAAACCGAACCCACCTTCTCTCTCTCTAATTCTTCGGACGGCCAAACAACCGACACCACCCTTCGGCAATCACCCTCCATACCGACCACCAACAAAACCCACATCAACAACCACCGTCGGACTAACCGGATGGCGTTACAACACACACACACACATACACACACAGAGCAAACACACACACATGCACTGCTCTCTCTTTCTAACTTACCGCTGGCGAACTCCGGCGACACCCACATAACCAAAGCAAACACGGTACCACCGTCACCGTCGGAACACATACACACACACGGCACACACAATACACAGTAGGCATAAACACAGAGCACACACACAACACCCACACGATCACCGGTGGCCCATGTTCACCGGCGACACCCACACTACCGACGACAATAAGACACATATACAGAGGTCACACACACACGGCAACACCAAACCAAAACAAAAAACATGAAACATACACTTACTGGCGATATTGAATGATCATCCACACTCTACCGGCAGACGAACGACAATAGATTACATACACAAATAGAACACACAACCCTTACTCTCTCTCTTTATCTAACCTTCACTCACCGCCGGTCAAACAAACCGATGACGACACCCACCCACACATTTGATCACACACACACAAACTGCATTATCAAACGGAAATAGAAAAACAGATAACACACGCTACCCACATCGAAACAGCCCACTCCAACAGCTCCAAACAAAAATTGAAAACACACAACAACACAGACACTCATACGAACCCAGGAACCGGCGACCCCACAGGATCGGCGACAAAACCTCACCGGCGGACCTCTATCTTCGTTTTCTCTCTCTCCTCTTCTCGATTCTTCTCCGACCTTCTCCCATTTTCTATATTTGTGCATATATATATATGTGTGTGTGTGTGTGTGTGTGTGTGTGTGTGTGTATGCGCGCGCGCGTGATCTAGAAGCCCGCCAAATGGCCTTCTCCTCACCACTAATTACCCACCGTCTCTCTCTCTAAATATATAATAATATATAATTGCACTTAAGCCCCCTTTATTTTAGTTAAGTTTATAAATTAAATCAAGTTTTATTTTAATGTTTTGAAAATTTACAATTTGGTCCCCTAAACTTTTAAATCACATCTTTAATTTCGAAATCCGCCCCGCTATTTTCGAAATATTGTAAAAATGCAACTAAAATTATTTGCATCTAAAAATTGGGGTCTTACATTTATCCCCCCGTAACAAGGGTGATTCACCCCCGTAATAGTGGGTGGTTCAATTGGGAGAGAGGGAGGAAGAGAGAGACGGTTGAGATGTAGAGCGAGAAAGAGAAGTAAAGAAGAAAAAGAAAAATAAAAATAAAAGGAGAAAAAAAATAGTAGAAGACCATTTTACCCCTCATTTATGTTAGATTGGATGAAAAATATAATAGAAGGATCATTTAAAACTGAGTGCACACTTAGAGAGTTTAAATTGAAACGAAAAAACTTATTGGGCTATATAGAAACCTATCAATAGTTAGAGGCTTTAAAATGTACTTTTACCTTATTTTTATTATTTTTTTTTTGGAAACATTTGTTATTTAAACTTATTTACAAGTTTATTATAAGTAGGATTTCGCAAATCTGACTATTGGAAGTCGAATTTATGAAATCCAGCTTTACCTCTTTAAATAAAAAATAAGAATAACTAGAAATCTGAACTCCGGTTATACGGTTTGAGCTTTATTTATTTTTTACTAAAGCCGGACTTGGGAAGTTCGACTCTTATTGTAAAATCCAAACTTTCCAAGTCTGGCTTTAAATACCTATTAGGATTTGCTCTTCTCTTCATTTCACTTTTTTTCTCCTTCTCAGTCACCGTTCCTTCTCTTCTTCTCCCTCAAATCTCATTCTCATCTTCTCCTTATCTCGAATCTCCTTCATTTACCAGATCCGGTCCCAACAATCCCACCCAGAGCTTGTTCACCATCTAGCCACCATCTCCGTTCACTATCGAGCCACCATTTCCATTCGACGTTGAGCTGCCATCTCAGTTCGTTGTCCAAACGCCGTTGCCATCCTTCGTCCCTGTTGCCATCTTAGGGTTATTTTATTTATTATTATTTATTTTTTTCGTTTTACAATTATTTTTTTCCCTTATTTCTTCATTTTTTGTTATGTAGATATATCAGTTTTTTTATTTTGCCTTTTGTGTTTTTTTCCTGTTATTTATTAAATGTTTTCTATGTGGATCTCGTTTTTGTGTTTGTGGTTTTTTAAGAAATGAAATTATTACGTAAACAAATCTATGTTATTTTTTTGTTGAATTTGATTTTTATTTTTTTTTATTTTTAATGTAGATCTCGGTTTTAGGGTTTTCTAGTTAGTTGTAATTTATGTTATTTTTTTAGTTAGATCTCGATTTTATTTTTTTATGTATATTTCTGTTATTTTTTTTGTATGTGAACAACTGCGGGGTTTTTTTTTTTTTTCTTTCTTTCCGGGTAGTGAGTTTTGAGCATGCACATTCTTCGATCATAGCGAGATTGGAAGATAACGTTGAGAGACACAACCAGAGAGATAGACCTTATGAATCACAACCAGATAGAGACACACAACTAGAGAGAGAGAGAGAGAGAGAGAGAGAGACCTTATGAATCACAACCATAGAGAGATATACAACCAAAGATACTTTATGAACACTAGGCACATGCACGCTGTATCACTCCCTCTGCAGACTAATAGGTCTATAGTAATATATGGTATTCAGTCGAAGAGAGTACTTTGTTACTTGCGGTGACCATTTAAGTGGCTAGTTAGAGTAGAAAATATCAACTTCTTTGCAACAACATACGATTATTCTCCAGCTAAATTCGTGTAATAGCTTCTTCAATCTCAGTTGTGTCATTAATTTGACATCGTCGAGGCATTGGTAGGGATGAACGATGTGGAACTGGTGCATTAAGAGCAATCAACAAAGACACAAGGTTGTTAGACTCTTTCACCTTGTATTCCTACTCTTGGTGAAGATCGACACGATACTCTTTCGGATTGGTGTCTTGATCACTCCAGTAGTCATCATAATATGGTTTTAGAACCCAACGTGCATAATGATCTTAGGGGCTAGGCCAATCCCAAATACCATGTGCGTTTTCCTTACTTGAACTACTATTTGAAGATATATAATGAAAATTTCAAAATGAAGAGTTTATATAAAAAAAAAAAATAGTTTTTATAGTAGCATGTGTGATGGATGATTGACATGTGGGCTTTGCCTTTGTGATGAATGAATGACATTTTAGAACAATCTTTTTCAGTATTGAATGACATCTCGTGGCCGACTTTATTATTGTTAACTAACATCTTTTAACATATTTTTTTAGAGATGCCTTTATAGTCTTTTTTCAGTTTTGATTGTTATTATTGCATCGTAAACAACATCTCAAAACAATTTGATGTAAATAATATATGTATTAGTTGTGAAGAATAACTAAACTTAAATTAGTCATGAAGATTAACTAATTAATGTTAAGAATTAGTATAGTGGATAATTGTAAAGTCAGGCGAAAGAAAATACGATACCATAAATATTCAAAGGAAGTTAGGTGAAAAATAGAAAGAAAATGAGACAGAAAATTTATGTTTAGCCCTAATAAAATGAGAAAATGTGTCATTGAATAGTGGCATCAACATCATACCATGTCAGCCTTTGTTAACCTTTGTTAGTCTTTGTCATAGTTGATGTTGAAGTTAGTATGACCATTGTCAAAGCTAATTTGACAAATCAATTCAACTTTTACCAAGGTTAAATTGAGAAATCAACTCAGCTTTTACCATGTGAGTTTTTCTCACTTGAACTACCATTTGAAGATATATCATGAAAATTTCAAAATGAAGAGTTTATATAAAAACAAAAATAGTTTTTATAGTAGCATGTATGGTGGATGATTGACATGTGGGCTTAGCCTTTATGATAATTGAATGATATTTCAGAACAATATTTTTCAGTATTGAATGACATCTCGTGGCCGGATTTATTATTGTTAACTGACATCTTTTAACATGCTTTTTCAGAGATGCCTTTATAGTCTTTTTTTTTTTTTTTTTTTTTTTTTTTTTTCAGTTTTGATTGTTATTATTGCATTGTAAACATCTCAAAACAATTTGATGTAAATAATATATGTATTAGTTGTGAAAAATAACTAAACTTAAATTAGTCATGAAGATTAACTAACTAATGTTAAGAATTAGTAGAGTGGATAATTGTAAAGTCAGGCGAAAGAAAATATGATACCGTAAATATTCAAAGGAAGTTAGGTGAAAAAATAGAGAGAAAATGACAGAAAATTATGTTTAGCCCTAATAAAATGAGAAAATGTGTCATCGAATAGTCACATTAACATCATATCATGTCAGCCTTTGTTAACCTTTGTTAGTCTTTGTCATAGTTGATGTTGAAGTTAGTACGACCATTGTCAGAGCTAATTTGACAAATCAATTCAGCTTTTACCAAGGTTAAATTGAGAAATCAACTCAGTCTTTGTTAGTACTGATTGATAAGTCAACTTGAAGACGATTGATTGAACCAATCATGTTAGTATTTATCATTAATATACATACACAAACACATATATATGCACATATGTGGATATATAAGCGTTTGTGTCCGTTACATAACTCCAAATAAAAAAAATTGAAGTTCGAAATTTTGATTTCCAGTTTCAACAAAAAAAATATACACGGTCATGGATATGTATCATTCAATAGGACGTTATTGGTATTTGGAAGACGAATTCTCTTACTCTTTAGATCCAAGAGTTTGTTACTCTCCATGGTGGGTTGCAAGAATGCAAGAGGAGTAAATTTATCTTATGAACCAAGCAGAGATTATCGCGGATGGATGCAAGCAATATAATATTTCAAGAGTTCATAAATTAGCCAAAACAATGCCAATAGGCACACCTCATGAACTTCAGATGGCGTTGCATCGCTACCGCGAAGAAAATAACCGAATGCAACTTCGAATTAGTTGGAACGAGATTCAAATGACAGTTCGTGAGCACCTCCAAGAAAGTTTGATCAATGGAGCGCATACTTACATGAGGATTTTAAGTGAACCTCAATATCAATTAAATATTGAAATGTCAGATGATGAAAGTAATGTATAATGTTTCTTCGTTAGTTCATTGTAGTTTAACTAAGCATTTATTTTCAAGTCTAATGTATCATTTCTACTTTAAATTATAATAACACTACCTCTACCATAGCAACATACTTTTTCTCTTTATTTAAATAAAAAAAATAACAAGGGTTTACAACACCAAAACGTTACATAGAAACAAACACATAGTCTATTACAAATACAACTACAAGAAAATATGAATTTGAAATAAAGTTTGTTAAACGAACGGATTAACAAACTTTCGTGCTTTGATATCTTCAAGGGCACTCAAGTACTTCAGAATATACCATCAAAAAAGTGTATAAACACGTTAAATTCGAATAAATAGTCCTAACTCTTTGAAGCCATCCGAACTGCCAAATTGTTCATCAATTTCAGTAAATACTTTACCGTACTACTCGTCTAACTTGGGCCTTCTGCGTACACACCATTGTTTATCACTTTTTCAACAAAATCCTTACACACATAGTAACTTACGCATTATGAGAATGGTAGTTGCCCGCAACATGTAAAGGGCTTAGCGAATGTTTCATACGCCAGCGTTTGTTTGACGATCAGTTAAAGTGTCACCACAACACAATTTCATCCCTGCAAACTATCATACTAGTGGCCTAATCTCGTTTTAATAAGTCCTCACAATGCACCAACATGCTGGCCACTAACATTTACCAAGTTACTGCTTGCAAAACAATCAATAATCAATTTTGGAATGAAAAATAGAAAAAGAGTAATCTATCTATCTATCTATCTATATATATATTTAAAAATATTCACCGTACTCTTCATATATTTTATTCATTCTTTTTGGAAACAAAACAGAGCAACTGGATACTACTAAACAAATTTTGATTTTAACAATGCACGTTGCTAATTATAAACTCAGGTGATTAAAATGAGAACTGAGACTGTTACTATTTATACAAAAAGTACTATTTATACAAAAATTGGAAGCTAATTGGCTGGAAATGGGGAAGAAAATGAAGGGAAATAGTTTGACGGGAAAAATGAACATAAAATTGGAGAAATAATCGATGACAGGATATGAGGGAAGAAATTGGAGGGATTTTTTATGGTGGTAAAGTTGTTGGCGGGAAAGTGGCTGGAGGATTTTCTTTTTTTTTTTTGCACTAAAGTTTGCCAATATATACATCAATACTTGCAAAACTCTCATTCATATCATATTCATTTCTCTTCTCAATTGCCATTACTAAAAAAAATCTGTTCAAATGGCAAGTGGATCAGGAAACTATAAGGGTAAAGACAAAGGTAAAGAACTAATGAAGATCCATTGCACTGGTGAGGGTTTAGGGATAAGGACTGATGTTGCCAAAAATTCTCAGCACGTGCGATTAGCTTCCCACGTGCCAAAAACCTCTTCAACTTCACCTTTCAACTTGCAAAACCAATTAATTCTAAAGGACATCAATGTGGTGTCGGCCAAATAACCTCTAGCGTGAGAATAAATTAATCTAATTATGGAGAAGGCTAAAGCACTCAAAATTAGTTGTCAAGATAAAATAATGATACATTCTCTTTATATGAACTTAGTGGATCTCTGCCGTTTCATGGGTGAGGTCACCCGTTACGAGATCTCCTCCTAACGACATAAGATATAACCACGATCTTCTACATTAAACCAAGAGAAAACCTTTGTAACATTACTCCCATTAAATATGGGCCATTACAATCAGTCGGTTGTAATGTTCCTCTTACACAGGGAACGTTGAGATCACGGGCTAACTTGTTCTTAGCCTTTGTCACTGTGGGTTCTTATTACCCATTATTGGGCCTACTTATGAGGCCTGTTTCATTTGAGTCCTGGACTTCTACAGCCTCTTTCTTGATGGGCTTGATGTACTTAGTTTAGATCATGTATTGGGTTACATTTTTGTGTCGGATTATTGACCCGATCCAACCCACTATGGCTCTCATGATTTTGATAATTGTGAGTAGGAGTTTTCCAATATCACTGTAAGTTTTTGTCTTCATCCAATCTTTTGATTGTGTTGTTTGTTCGCATCGCTATTTTGATTTTTGTTGCTCTGTTTATGATGTCGTTGAGTCAATCAAACAATCCAACTGAGGCTGTTTCATCGTCGAATCTCCTTGCGAAGCAGACGACAATAACCCAGGCTCCTCAGTTTACCAATCCCTCAGTTAACTGGGGAGATCATGGTGCAAGTTTTGTTCCATAGGAATGGCTTGTGCCATTTTGAGAACAGTACGACATTCTTTCGTCCATGTTGATTAGGGTTCCATCTGAAGACGAACGCTCTTACGATGCTAAAGAGAGTGAAATATGATTATTTGCGTGAATGTTTGAATACGGATTCTCACTTCCTTTTACTCCTTTCCTTCGTAATTTCTTCCGTCAACTAGAAATTACTCCTGCTCAGTTAACCCTCAATGACTTTCATCAGATCATGGGAGCCATTTCTTTTTTTTTTTTCGTGTAAATAATGTTCTCCTTACTGTAGATATAATTAGGATTACAAGTTCCCTCAAATTTCTTTCTGAACTTGGGACATTTTACTATTCATTTCCCAAGAAGTTTTCATTCCTTACTAGCCTTTCTACTGTGGTGATAGGAGATTTGCAAAGGAAGTACCACTTTTTCAAGGGTGATTGAGAATTTTCTCCTAAAGAAATAAGGTAGCCTTTAGTTGTGCTAAGGCATTTCAATTCCCCGAGTAATTTTCTTTACTTTTTGCTTTCTTTGCAATTTGAATTTAGGAATTTTGCAACAATAGTCTTGATTTTTTTTGGGTTGTCTGATGGATATGAGGAAGCTTGCAAAAGTCTCGTCCTTACAACCAAGGTTAAAGCAGAGCTAAAGAAGTTGTCGGTCCCAACAAAACGGTCATGTAAGGTTTTCGCTTACCACTCTTTCAATTAACCAACAATGGATGCATCCCAGTTCAACCAATTGGAAGAGATGAAAATTGGGAAGAAAATGAAGAGACATGCAAAGAAGTCATCCAGACTATCTGGTAGTCATCAGCTCAGCCTGTTGCCCTTGTCGCTACCAGATCTGCAGTTCAACCTGTTGTTGAGCCACTTGCCCGAGTTGCAGCCAAATCAGCAGATCAGCTTACTGCATAACCATCAACTCCTCATCCTTATCCCATTCCTCCTGCGGGTTCTGAGTCTAATGACGATTCTCAGTCCTTGAGTATATGCAGATGTAGAATTATTTTTGTGACAATTCCTGCAGCCCAGGTTCCTGTTCCCACATAGATTAGGGGACTAGAACTCATCACTCATGTAGTTGGCTCTCCTACTAATTGTGTTGTTACTGAGCTCGCCTCTGCAAATCATCAGCCTCCTCCCATAACAACTGCTTCCAGTCAAGGGGATTAAAGCTGCTAAGCATATCTCGACCGCAAATATGCTAATTGATAAAGGAAGTTGGACCTTTAGTCCTTAGTCTCCAGGATATCTTTGCCAATGTGATCAAGGTCTTATATGAGGAGTTCTGCAGTAAGGGTCGGGAAAGAATTAGCTACCGTAGCAAGCCTGAACTCTTCAGGATCCTCATTTGTGCACTCCTCTAGGTAATCATCCTTATATTTATAAATGTTGGATCTCCTGAGTTGTTATACTAGTTTCTGATTAACTGTTCTTATATTACAGGGCATCCATGTGTCTTCTGCATTGGTTGGAAGTTCTGATAACGTGAGTGAGTTAGATACTCAGCTCATGTATCAGTTTACCGAGTCCAGCCGACTGGAAGAAGACCTACGTGCCATCCAATATCATAAAGTCTCTCTTGAGACAAACTTAGCGCTGGCGAGGTCATCTCAAGAAAGGTTTGAGATAGAGCTGCGTTCTACCAACGAACAACGTGAAGCGCTACAAAAGATTAATGAGCTATACTGTACTGAGAACTGTAGGCTTCAAGTGGAGAGCTCTGCTCTAATAGGAGAGATCTCTACTTTGAGGGAAGAGATCCTTACTCTGAAGAAAGAAATCAACTCAGAACGCTCAGAGGCGTATTACTTGAGAGCTGATATTCAGATTAAGGATGTTTTCCTTCAGGAAAATGAGGATGCCTTCCAACACCTTCAGAGTGAGAGGAATAAACTCTCAGCTGAGCTGGACCAAGAGCATCTGAGGTCTATTGATCAAGCGCAGACATTGGAGAGGCTGATGACAGAGCTAGCAGTGAAGATAGAAGAGACTGAGCAAAAGATCAAAGATCTCTGGGCTAAGTTTAAAAATAGATCAAAGAACATCCAATTGGTAGGCTTCCGCTACTGCCAAAACAGGTATTAGAAGAATGCCCAGAGATAGATTTTTCTTTTTTGGAGACTGAGCTAGACGATGCAGCAAAAGGAGAAGATGTTGTTGATGACGAGGAAGAAAATACTGAAGTTAAAGAATTTCCATCAGAAGTTTCTTTGTTAGCTACTAAGGTGAATGCAAACAACTCACCACCAAATCCTTCAAGTCAACTTGCCTTAAGCTCAAATCAAGCTCAAGTTCAAGCTCTGCCTAGCGATGCAACTTCTAATTCTGCTGGTCTGCAGATCTCTAGCCAATCGGATGTTGTTGACCAGAGTATTGTTCTTTGATTTGACAGTCCATCTTTTTAGTTTTTTTTTTTTTTTTTTTTTTTTTTTTATGTCTGTAATTAATTTTTTGCAATGATGAATGCTTTTACAATTATGACCTGTTTTAAAATAGTAGCCACCGATTAATCTTAGAAATACACAATCATGATTACAGTACGTACTCTGTCAGCACAAATCACTCACTTTATAAATGCACAATACTTTGATGTTTCGTTTATACTTCTTTGGCATCTCTCTCTTCATTGGTTTGGCTATTTAAGGCCAAATCATGAATTGATGTTTCACATACATTCAACGTTTGTCCTTTCTGCTTAAATCTTTAGAAATTCCTTACATTTTTTCTCCTTCTCATCCTATTTCTTTTCCAACCATGTCGTGGACTTCTCCATCCCATTTTGTTGCTATCCAAAATGAAGGGTAACAAGAGATTAAGTTAGGGGAGAACTTTTGGGCTCTGAAGATGATGGAAAAAATCGTTACCGACGAGCATCTTCTTCTCAGAGCTTTGTAGGATGCCTACACAGTCTTCTCTGCTATGGAAGTGGCGTATTTCTGTGCTATCTCACAGCTCCATGAGCTTAGAGATCAGTTAAAGAAATCCGAGAGGAAGACGCGTGAGATGTCTGCTAACTTGTACTTCTACAAGTAGTATGTTGATTCTATGAAGGAGAAGCGCGACAAACTCTGGGAGAAGAATGAGAAGAAGAGGGCTAAGATCCGAGAGTTGATCTATAAGATCAACCGGTATGAAGAGCATGATTTCTACCATTCTCATTCGGACTCTGAAGGTTTAGGCTCCTTTCCTTCTCTTGGGTTGAAATGATGTCACCCAATCAACCCTGGTTTAGCAGAAGAAGTTTTACACATTTTTTTTTTTTTTTTAATTTGTTTATTTCGAAGTGAATAGTTTTCTGTTCTTTTTTTTTTTTCTTTTTTTGTATGACGAACAATCTTTTGTTCTGTCTCTCTCTTTTTTCTTTATTTTGTAATGATGTACCCCATTTTCTTGTTATTTATATGAAAAATGGGTTTTGATATCTGTGTGTTCATTTGTGCTACTTCTGTGTTGTTTGTTTGTTCTCCTCCTACCTGCCCTCCTTCATAACTTGGTTAGTATACTTAGCTAGTTATGAACTAATTTAGGTTTTT
This sequence comes from Eucommia ulmoides, assembly GCA_016647705.1. Taxonomy (NCBI): domain Eukaryota; kingdom Viridiplantae; phylum Streptophyta; class Magnoliopsida; order Garryales; family Eucommiaceae; genus Eucommia; species Eucommia ulmoides. The sequence goes on from CM028328.1 coordinate 11,727,008, forward strand.
GGCAATAAATAAGACATTTGAACATGAACATAACCATAGTAAGAGAAGTCACAAAATGAAATTAAATCAGATTTTTTCATCACAAGAATCCTTCCAATGAGAATTTATCTTTCGTCTTGTTCTATAACATCCTTCTCAAGATGTTGTCCTGTCTTATTACTCCTTACCATGGAGTTAGTGTAGACTTGAACAAGTTCTATGGACTTTAATCTTAACTAAATAAGTGATGTGTTGAAGATGAGAAGTCCATATTTGATGGAGTCTTGGTAGAAGTTTATTTGGTGACTAATAAGTCCACATTGACCTTCCTTAGTTTAAAAAACTAGAAGTTACAAATGGTCAACTAATCTACTCTTCCATGCAATATGTCGTTTTGTCTATGTCTGGGCTGATCTACCTAGTTTATTGTATGTAGCAAGTGAGCTGACATGTTCTGCTCACTTTACTTAACATTTTATGGTTGAGCTGATTTGCTCTGTGCTCAGTTATTTTAGCGAGTGAGGTTTATGCTCTCCTTACTTTTGTTTCACACTTAGTTTTTTAGATACTAAGTATTTTATGAGTAAAGTAATCTGTTCTACTCATTTGTGAATGAGTAAGCTGATCTGTTCTGCTCATATCTGAGCTGATCCGCTCAGTTATCAGTGAGTGAGCTGACCTGCCCTCCTCACTTTTGTGTTATACTTAGTTTTATGCTAAGTGTTTTATGAGTAAGTTGATTAGCTCTGCTAATTTGGGAATGAGTAAGATGATCTGCTCAGTTTTTTTGTTTTACAATTCATTAAGTGTTTTATGAGTAAGTTGATCTATTCTGCTCATTTGGAAATGAGTAAGTCGATCTGCTCTGCTCATGTCTGAGTTGATCTACTCAGTTTGTTTATTTTACACTTAGTTTTGTGCTAAGTGTTTTATGAGTAAGTTGATCTACTCTGCTCATTTGTGAATGAGTAAGCTGGTCTTCTCTACTCATATCTGAGCTGATCTGCTCATTTTATTCGTTTTACACTTAGTTTTATGTTAAGTGTTTTATGAGCAAGCTGATCTCATATTCACCCACCTCTTTCTTTTCAGGAGTAAATGTCTTTCTCTTTTGCCTAACGGGTGGGTAAGACCTAGAAATGTCAAGCCGGTGGATTGCCACATCAGAGCTGGTGCCCTTCATGTCTTTTGGAGACTAAGTAATGGTGTTTAAATTTTCTTTTAACAGCCTCTTAATCTCCTCTGCCTCAGTCTGGCTTAGGGATCCCCTATCATTAGCTTCTGAGCTCATTTTTTAAAAGTAATCTCCTGTACTTGCTCAGCAAGTTGGAGAACACTAGGGTGTTCTCTGAAATCGTTGATCTCATGGGCTGAGTTGTTTGACGGATCTTCTTCCTACTCTAGCTTTAATTGCTATAAGGTCTTCTTCTTCCCTCTTCATAGTTATTGCGAAGCACTGCCTTGATGCCACCTGGTCCCCACGTATCACTGCCAGTGATCCATTCTTTACATACTTGATGCATTGGTGGTACATTGACGCCACTGTAACTAAAAAAAATGATCTTTCTTTTGGGAGAGTTGAGGTCTCCGTTAAATCCTACCATGACTATCTGAGTTAAGCTAATATCTGAATTAGGCACTCCTATCTACTTCAACATTTTTATAAAAATGATGTTGGCAGAACTGGCAGTATCAACTAAGATTCTTCTTACCTTAAAACTGGAGATCCAGAGAGTGATCACTAGAGCATCTTCATGGGGATACACTATCCCCTTGCAATCCTCATTCGTGAAGGTGATGACTGGTTCTAGCTTCACAATTGCTGACATTGCTTCTCCATATCTGCGCTCCAGTGCTGCCTCATGGACTTTCCTATTCTATTCTTGATTGGTTTCTCTAGTAGCAGGCCTAGCAGTGTTTATCATGAAAATAACTTCATGATTTCTATTGGGACCGTCATCTTTGTATTCCTTGTTATGGTTTTCATGATGTCTTTCATTTCTAGATCTCTTGAACCTGAGTTTCTGAGAGGATCTTTTTGTTTGTCTGAGTTGTTACCCTTTGTTCTGCCATCGTCTTTCTCGTTTTTTCTAGGGTGATCTTTGGTTGATCCCATTTCTTCTCTTGCAACTTTGACATTCTCCAGTTTTATATAGGGCTTAGCTTTCTCCATCAGCTTAGACATGCTCCTCGGGTTATGCTTGGTGAGGGAGTCCTGAAATCTGCCATGGCGAAATCCTGAAATGAATGCGTTGATAATGAGGTTAGCATTGCAACTCTCAATACACGTTAGCTCTTCATTGAAGCGATTTATGTACTAACCCAAGGACTCTTCTTTCTCTTAACGTAATGCTAGCAGATAATCAAATCCATTCATCAACCTCTGGCGGGTTATGAAGCGATTGATGAACATCTTCCTAAAGTCTTTGGATGATGGGATGAAGTTGGTTGGAAACTTGTGTAACTAGTCCAGGGCAGAGCCTATCAGATTCGTAGTGAAAGCTCTACACAACGCAGATTGTCCTGCTCCATATAAGGCCATGACATGCCTAAACTGGCGGATGTGGTCCATGGGATCTACTTT